>OX382326.1:7796787-8996787 GCA_947507615.1 Hemithea aestivaria | reverse complement strand
TGTGTCATTTTGTCGAGAGTCAAAGTAACCTATTGATACATGCAAATATATGATTTTGTTTTTATCAAGTGTTTAGTATAGGTACGTACCGCGACGGAGGCGAGTATCTGCGGCAGCGCGGTGAACTTGTTGTTGGCGAGCGTGAGGTGCGTGAGTCTTGCGCCGAACTGCTCCGACACGCGCGCCATCGACGCTGCCGACAGGCACGTGCTCGACCCGCCCGTCTCCGACTGAAACACGATATTATGTTATTATATGTATTTACAAAAGAAATGTATATAGAGTCCTTTTCACGAAAGCGGTCCCACGGAATTTAGCGAAACTAAATTTAATTTTATCGAATATTATTATTTTTTATATAGATTATATTTTTTAATTGTTAGATAAAATAAATACCTATTCATTTAAGAAATTAAATATGAGAAATTGTGAGGTGTTAAAATGTTAGATATTTTAATTTTTAAATGTGCAACAGTAGCGCCCCGCAAAAAGGACTCCTTTCGTAAAAAGCACTCTAAGTATTATATCCGTTATCCTAACCACCATAACACAAGCATTAAGTTGCTTAGATTGGGGTTTGGTGGCGTTGTGTGAAATGTCCTGTAATATTTATTATTATTATGTCGCTCTTAAACACGGGCAAAGCCCAGGCCTTATTATTATTTTAGCAAACGTGAGCGTCGGGGGTCATTCCCTTCGAAGGAAACCAGTCGCCGTCAAGCTGGTCTCATTTGACGGAACCGGTGTCCGATGAGAATCAGAGTGCGAAGCTAATAGAACGTAAGCGTCGGAGGACGAGTCTTTTACTGAGTAAGCTGATAATGTGGCTCAACTGGAGTGAATGCCTCGAGAAGGAAGGCGCAGCGTCGTCAGACCACCTGCCCGATGGGTCGATGACATTGCGGCGATCACAGAAAACACCTGGATGTGACTTGTGACCTGCTCGTGACAGTGTTGCATAGTATGAAGGGGAGGAGGCCTTTTGCCCAGGAGTGGGAAGTACACTTAACACTTGTCTCACTCCATCTTGCTGCACCAGCGAGGGACAGTACTCCACGTGACATGATATGCAGTATGTACCGTGAGTGAGAGATCGATCCTCTGCAGCGAAGGCAAGGCGTGCAGCAAGTCGTAGAGCTGGTCGGGCGTGATGCGGCTCCAGCCCGCCACGCTCAGCTCCGTCAGCGAGGGACAGTACTCCACGTGACATGATATGCAGTATGTACCGTGAGTGAGAGATCGATCCTCTGCAGCGAAGGCAAGGCGTGCAGCAAGTCGTAGAGCTGGTCGGGCGTGATGCGGCTCCAGCCCGCCACGCTCAGCTCCGTCAGCGAGGGACAGTACTCCACGTGACATGATATGCAGTATGTACCGTGAGTGAGAGATCGATCCTCTGCAGCGAAGGCAAGGCGTGCAGCAAGTCGTAGAGCTGGTCGGGCGTGATGCGGCTCCAGCCCGCCACGCTCAGCTCCGTCAGCGAGGGACAGTACTCCACGTGACATGATATGCAGTATGTACCGTGAGTGAGAGATCGATCCTCTGCAGCGAAGGCAAGGCGTGCAGCAAGTCGTAGAGCTGGTCGGGCGTGATGCGGCTCCAGCCCGCCACGCTCAGCTCCGTCAGCGAGGGACAGTACTCCACGTGACATGATATGCAGTATGTACCGTGAGTGAGAGATCGATCCTCTGCAGCGAAGGCAAGGCGTGCAGCAAGTCGTAGAGCTGGTCGGGCGTGATGCGGCTCCAGCCCGCCACGCTCAGCTCCGTCAGCGAGGGACAGTACTCCACGTGACATGATATGCAGTATGTACCGTGAGTGAGAGATCGATCCTCTGCAGCGAAGGCAAGGCGTGCAGCAAGTCGTAGAGCTGGTCGGGCGTGATGCGGCTCCAGCCCGCCACGCTCAGCTCCGTCAGCGAGGGACAGTACTCCACGTGACATGATATGCAGTATGTACCGTGAGTGAGAGATCGATCCTCTGCAGCGAAGGCAAGGCGTGCAGCAAGTCGTAGAGCTGGTCGGGCGTGATGCGGCTCCAGCCCGCCACGCTCAGCTCCGTCAGCGAGGGACAGTACTCCACGTGACATGATATGCAGTATGTACCGTGAGTGAGAGATCGATCCTCTGCAGCGAAGGCAAGGCGTGCAGCAAGTCGTAGAGCTGGTCGGGCGTGATGCGGCTCCAGCCCGCCACGCTCAGCTCCGTCAGCGAGGGACAGTACTCCACGTGACATGATATGCAGTATGTACCGTGAGTGAGAGATCGATCCTCTGCAGCGAAGGCAAGGCGTGCAGCAAGTCGTAGAGCTGGTCGGGCGTGATGCGGCTCCAGCCCGCCACGCTCAGCTCCGTCAGCGAGGGACAGTACTCCACGTGACATGATATGCAGTATGTACCGTGAGTGAGAGATCGATCCTCTGCAGCGAAGGCAAGGCGTGCAGCAAGTCGTAGAGCTGGTCGGGCGTGATGCGGCTCCAGCCCGCCACGCTCAGCTCCGTCAGCGAGGGACAGTACTCCACGTGACATGATATGCAGTATGTACCGTGAGTGAGAGATCGATCCTCTGCAGCGAAGGCAAGGCGTGCAGCAAGTCGTAGAGCTGGTCGGGCGTGATGCGGCTCCAGCCCGCCACGCTCAGCTCCGTCAGCGAGGGACAGTACTCCACGTGACATGATATGCAGTATGTACCGTGAGTGAGAGATCGATCCTCTGCAGCGAAGGCAAGGCGTGCAGCAAGTCGTAGAGCTGGTCGGGCGTGATGCGGCTCCAGCCCGCCACGCTCAGCTCCGTCAGCGAGGGACAGTACTCCACGTGACATGATATGCAGTATGTACCGTGAGTGAGAGATCGATCCTCTGCAGCGAAGGCAAGGCGTGCAGCAAGTCGTAGAGCTGGTCGGGCGTGATGCGGCTCCAGCCCGCCACGCTCAGCTCCGTCAGCGAGGGACAGTACTCCACGTGACATGATATGCAGTATGTACCGTGAGTGAGAGATCGATCCTCTGCAGCGAAGGCAAGGCGTGCAGCAAGTCGTAGAGCTGGTCGGGCGTGATGCGGCTCCAGCCCGCCACGCTCAGCTCCGTCAGCGAGGGACAGTACTCCACGTGACATGATATGCAGTATGTACCGTGAGTGAGAGATCGATCCTCTGCAGCGAAGGCAAGGCGTGCAGCAAGTCGTAGAGCTGGTCGGGCGTGATGCGGCTCCAGCCCGCCACGCTCAGCTCCGTCAGCGAGGGACAGTACTCCACGTGACATGATATGCAGTATGTACCGTGAGTGAGAGATCGATCCTCTGCAGCGAAGGCAAGGCGTGCAGCAAGTCGTAGAGCTGGTCGGGCGTGATGCGGCTCCAGCCCGCCACGCTCAGCTCCGTCAGCGAGGGACAGTACTCCACGTGACATGATATGCAGTATGTACCGTGAGTGAGAGATCGATCCTCTGCAGCGAAGGCAAGGCGTGCAGCAAGTCGTAGAGCTGGTCGGGCGTGATGCGGCTCCAGCCCGCCACGCTCAGCTCCGTCAGCGAGGGACAGTACTCCACGTGACATGATATGCAGTATGTACCGTGAGTGAGAGATCGATCCTCTGCAGCGAAGGCAAGGCGTGCAGCAAGTCGTAGAGCTGGTCGGGCGTGATGCGGCTCCAGCCCGCCACGCTCAGCTCCGTCAGCGAGGGACAGTACTCCACGTGACATGATATGCAGTATGTACCGTGAGTGAGAGATCGATCCTCTGCAGCGAAGGCAAGGCGTGCAGCAAGTCGTAGAGCTGGTCGGGCGTGATGCGGCTCCAGCCCGCCACGCTCAGCTCCGTCAGCGAGGGACAGTACTCCACGTGACATGATATGCAGTATGTACCGTGAGTGAGAGATCGATCCTCTGCAGCGAAGGCAAGGCGTGCAGCAAGTCGTAGAGCTGGTCGGGCGTGATGCGGCTCCAGCCCGCCACGCTCAGCTCCGTCAGCGAGGGACAGTACTCCACGTGACATGATATGCAGTATGTACCGTGAGTGAGAGATCGATCCTCTGCAGCGAAGGCAAGGCGTGCAGCAAGTCGTAGAGCTGGTCGGGCGTGATGCGGCTCCAGCCCGCCACGCTCAGCTCCGTCAGCGAGGGACAGTACTCCACGTGACATGATATGCAGTATGTACCGTGAGTGAGAGATCGATCCTCTGCAGCGAAGGCAAGGCGTGCAGCAAGTCGTAGAGCTGGTCGGGCGTGATGCGGCTCCAGCCCGCCACGCTCAGCTCCGTCAGCGAGGGACAGTACTCCACGTGACATGATATGCAGTATGTACCGTGAGTGAGAGATCGATCCTCTGCAGCGAAGGCAAGGCGTGCAGCAAGTCGTAGAGCTGGTCGGGCGTGATGCGGCTCCAGCCCGCCACGCTCAGCTCCGTCAGCGAGGGACAGTACTCCACGTGACATGATATGCAGTATGTACCGTGAGTGAGAGATCGATCCTCTGCAGCGAAGGCAAGGCGTGCAGCAAGTCGTAGAGCTGGTCGGGCGTGATGCGGCTCCAGCCCGCCACGCTCAGCTCCGTCAGCGAGGGACAGTACTCCACGTGACATGATATGCAGTATGTACCGTGAGTGAGAGATCGATCCTCTGCAGCGAAGGCAAGGCGTGCAGCAAGTCGTAGAGCTGGTCGGGCGTGATGCGGCTCCAGCCCGCCACGCTCAGCTCCGTCAGCGAGGGACAGTACTCCACGTGACATGATATGCAGTATGTACCGTGAGTGAGAGATCGATCCTCTGCAGCGAAGGCAAGGCGTGCAGCAAGTCGTAGAGCTGGTCGGGCGTGATGCGGCTCCAGCCCGCCACGCTCAGCTCCGTCAGCGAGGGACAGTACTCCGCCACGCAGGTCAGCACCCACGACACGTTGCACACCTTCCATTGAGCTGAAACAACACGTATTTATCTTAGAAATTTATTAATTACTAGAGGCTACGTGTGGGCACACGTAACGCCTAACAGAAAATTATGAGTATTTCTATACACTATATGTGCATATGAACCTTCCTCTTGAATCACTCTATCTATTTAAAAACCCGCATCATAATCTGTTGCGTAGCTTTAAAGATTTTAGCATACATGGGGAAAGACAGACAGACAAAAACGAGAAGCGACTTATTGTTTTATATTATGTAGTGAGCAGTGAGAGTGAAGTTGAGATTAACAGCTGTAAACAACCTAAACTAACATTATTAGGATAAGCGCGCATTACGACAAAAATCGCTGTAAAAAAATAGTGTCTGTGAACGTAAAGTGGTTTGAAATCTTTTCAAAAGAAAAACTAATGAATAAATTGAAAACTCAATGATGAATAAAAGTAGTAAAGATTATTGGCGTTTTTCATTCAACGCAGGATAACCAATTTACACATTACTCTTTAACAAATTACACTGGAAATTTCATTAAACATACATACAAAAAAATAATACCAAAATCTTGTTCAACGTGACGCAAATACAGGCCATCATTATGAGACACAAAATTGCATTAGTAACGAGTAAACCCCAAGAGGAAATAATATTAATTTCCTAATAAAGGTTCACGGTTGGTACATCCATCTGTTTTTATATTGTAAGTCATTTCAGTTGGGAATCTTTACATAAACATATAAAATACCTATTCAAATTTATTCACATTTGTCCATGTCCATACATTATATGAATAATTAAATTGTTACTGAAATCTGGAACTAATTTACACAATACATTGTTGGTCATCGTAGAACTACTCTGGCGAACTATTTGATAAAAATTTATCAAAATGGAGAAAAAAATCCAGTTTATTCCACAAAGGAACGTTTATAAATATTTTTCTATAATTTTAAACGTCCATTTTAACATTTAATTTAGATAAATAGTATGATAATTTAGTCTGCATTTCAAAGAAAGAGAGACATTTTGTGAAGTCCATTATGTAGCAATTAAGATTCTTCATACTTTTCTTGATGAAGGTCTTCTTCATTGAGAGTGAACTTACATTTTTTATACTAAATAGGCCTGCGTTTGACCACATCTCCACTGATGGAAAGTCCAGATGCGGTAAATGATGACTCATCCACATCACTCCACTACTTTTAAATTTTATTTACACAACAAAGTAAGAATACGAGCAAGACGCTCTCCTGATGGTAAGAGATAACGCTGCCCATAATCAGTAAAGTGCTACCAAGTGCACTGCACCAACGCTTCTTACTTGAGAGTCATAAGATGTAAAGACTCTTCAGCCCAGTAATTTCACTAGCTACAGTGTCCTCCTACCGAAGCACAGCAATGTTTGCACATCACTGCTCAGGCGGTAGAATAACTGGCACTGTTGGGGTACCCACCTAGTCGACCTCCTGCAAAGGAAGTCTACCCCCGGTAACAATCCCAAAACAGAATTATGCAAAAGAGTCATTGATATGCCCAGCAGCGAGACGATAAGGACTACCATTGATAATAATTATAACTTAACTTGAACAAATGTAGAAGTAATTTTCGATTAACTTACTTTAAATTACAAATGCGTTGATAAAGAAAACTCACCAATATTCAATGACTGACACTTGGATAACCGGTTCTCCAAAAGCCAGACTAGTTTATAGTCTGTTTTGCATTTCTCCGTAGTGTACTGCGCTAAGTCTACTTGCTTCCAGAGCTCGGGACTGCAGCTGACGCTGTGCCACAGTTTGCAAACTCTTCCCAACCTGAAATATTAAAATTTACATGTAACTGTAATACAAGACACATGGTAAACAGACGACCTTATAAGGTTCGACGGAAGACGCTGGGGTCCATTCCCTTCGAGGGGAACTAGTTGCCGTCAAGCTGGTCTAATTTGACGGAACCTCAGTAATATGAGAATCAAACTGTGAAGATTAGACGGAAGACGCTGAATGCAGGTCGCTTTCAACCGGTATATTATGGAAGTCCAAAGGGGAGGCCTATGTTCAGCAGTGGACGTCCTATGGCTAATATGATAAACTGTAATACATAAAGACAACCAAAATACCGCTTTCGTGATTTTCTTTATAAAAACAAAAACGCCAAAACATGGCGGGGTGCGGAGGACGGCTAGTTTTATTGGCTCGTTTAAAGTAGAACGCGTTGGTTCAAAGACAAAATTTGACATGTGTTATGAGTTATGCAAAATCAATGCGTATCGGCGGCGACAGCATATCTCCAGTAATTCATTCATTCGCACCCTATGATTGAGTCCATTATGCTTTTATACCACCCCTTCTAGCCGAACGCCAAACCCTTGTATGACTAATGACTAACAATAAATTAATGTTCTTATGTCGTTGCAGAAGACGTGAGAATAAAGAATATATTAAACCTATTTCAAGATTGGTTTCAATAGAAAGGGCGAAAGGCGCGTTTTAATTCATAAATTGAAAACAGTACGACCAATTTCCATAATTAGGCCGCTGGGTCTGGAGAGTAGTAGGTGTAAGTACACATAGGCGGATCCAGGATTTGGTTCTGGGGGGGGCCAAGGTGCAGACGGGCAAAAATATTACAACTTTTACTACGAAAAGTGTGTGTTTAGCTCGCTCTGAGCAGTTAGAAAGCTTAAACATCCTTAATAATATATGCGCGAGCAGCTTGCTGCGAGCGCCGAGAAAAAAATTATAATCTTTACCATGAAATATGTGCAAAATTCGTTACTCTACAATGATTCTTGGCTTGGCCCCCTGCCCCCCCCCCCCCAAATCCGCCTATGTAAGTACATCCTTTCTAACAAAACAAAAAAGATACAGTTCAGGCGTCTTCGAGAGCTAATCTTCGAACATACATATTATATTATTAATTATTATAATAATAAAAAAATCCGACG
This sequence comes from Hemithea aestivaria, assembly GCA_947507615.1. Taxonomy (NCBI): domain Eukaryota; kingdom Metazoa; phylum Arthropoda; class Insecta; order Lepidoptera; family Geometridae; genus Hemithea; species Hemithea aestivaria. The sequence continues at coordinate 8,988,958 of OX382326.1, read as the reverse complement.
ATTTCTAATCTTCTTTTTCCTGAGCTATAATCTTCATTACATGTTAACATAGATTGCGGTATACCTAGTAAAATAGTATTTGATCGTTCTTAAAATGCAGATCGATATCATTTACCTGTGTGTTTTACCTGTTTAGATAGGAGCAAATTTAAAATGGCTTTATCTCGACCTCTACTTAATTTTCGACACAAAATGAAAAAAAACCAGCCATTTAGAATGCAATTACAATGTTACTCAAATTATCTGTCTGTTGGTTTGCGTTTCCGAGTTGAATTTGCGGCGTCGCAACGTCATACAGGTCAAGGTCGGCACATTGTCTTACAAAGCTTTGGACGTAAGTGGATCATTTACTATGTATAACCAGATTTGAGATAAAATGATTTTTAATAAGAGATAATCAATTAAAATATAACTAAATTTAAAAAGTAGCCTGTGTTTATCTAAGGTCTGAGCTACCTACATACCACATTTCAGATATATGACCACTTTGGGTGTGAAAGAGTAACAAACATCCATACAAACTTTCGCATTTTGCTGGGCACAGCGGTTTTACCTGTTGAGAAGTACTATTCCAGGGTCTAAGCTTCAACATTTTTCACAACAATTTTCAGCTCCATCGGACTTTTAGACGTGAAAGAGTAACAAACATTACACATGGTGTTTTAGTTTTGGGTTCTCTGTATATTTGTGGTATTTCAATAAATAGTAAAGAGTTTTTTATCCATTCACAACATCCATTCATCCCCTCAATCATACCTGCGATCCATACAACCTTACGCATTTACAATATTAAGAAGATTCCGAACAGAACAAGCATGATGACAGGTCATTTGTGTACATGATGTGTTAGAAACTTTCGATCTCTATGAAGACACAATAATTAGACAAATTGGCGCAGATCGAAGCATCATTAATGTAACGCAACCATCCTACTTTCACGCCTCACAGACTTTAATTATTGTCTGCATGAAAGTAAGTTTTTGTTTCCCCAAAGAACGTTATTTTTCAAACTACTTTAAAAATAAAAATGGCTTTTGATTTGGCAGTTTTTTAAAAATGTTATCCAGCTATTTCACGTGCTGAAAAATACCCTTTTTGACCTTTCAGGATCTAGTAACTAAATGCTTCAGCATGAGTTACGAATTTCTTGGAAATTCAGAACTTTTATAGTAAATAAATAAATAAGTAAATACGTTAAAATTTTAAGATTTACATCACAATCTACGTCGGCAATGATAGACATTGCATCGACATCGCTACAGTTGCCCAAAGACTGCACACGGGCTTTTGGTGCTTGTGTGTCGGTGTCTAATATAATATAAAAAATCAACGCACAGCTGTTTTGTTGGATTTCAGAAACAAAGGTACCAATCATCATCATAATAAGGTTTTCTCGAAAACCTACTTCAGGCACCAACAGGTTATCTACTTACTTTAAACAGTAATTACAAATAAATAGATAGTAAGACCACTACATTGTAATAAGATATACCTTATTGTGTGAGAAATAAATACAATTATTATTTTATTTATTTAAATTTAAATAATCATCAGCCTACATTAGTCCGCTACTGTATATAATAAGACTCCCCCTTGGCACGCCACTCAGCTCAATCAATCTACCAATAAATGGCAGGCCACCCTACCCAAAGCCTTCCAATATATAGATATACAAATATCAAATTACATAGTTAAATAGCATTAAAATGAAGTAACAAATTTTCGCCTTCATAATATTATAGAGATAAGCGTCTTACCTGATCACAGAAGGTAAGGTGCCTTGCGAGCTGATGACATTCTCGAATATCTTCAGTAAAATCTCGCTGGGCATTGAACCACCCCATGGACTCTGTGGACCCTCATCCTTGCTTTGTGGAGCACTAATTCTAGTTCTTTCAGTCTTTTCACTTTTATCTGTAACAAATTATTTACACTTAAATGATCAAGTTCTTCTTGTCAAAAATGTAGTTGTATGACTACATTTTTTTGTGAGGATGAGTGGGAAGACGAGCAAATGCCCGATGGTAAGCATCATGACTGTCCGCAATGGAACCTAGTGTTTTGAAATATAAAAATCTGCGCGGCGCTGCACTGCGCTTAAAAGCTAAAACTAAAGTTAAAGCTGTTTTAGCCAGTTCCACAGCTCTTTTGTTAGCCTCAAATAAAAACAATATAACTATAATTTCGAGTTTCTTTAACTAATTCTGAACTGCGATTCATTGCAGTTAGAATGCCAAAGTGTCATAGAAAATAGTTGTTTGTCCAAATTTTGTCACATTTTTCGAGCAAAATGCATAATATAGTCTGACGCACTTGAAAGTAGCGCATACTATAATTTATAAGTTGTTGAACAAAGTCGCGCCCGTCTCTTTCACTTACGTAAAAAAACGTACAATAGAAAAAGCACAGTCTATCATATAGTTAGTATACCGTGTATCAAATAATATTTCTGGACCATTTATCAACACTATAGTTTGTATCATACAATAACTTTTTATAGAGATTTTCTATTCACTTTAAGTTAGTAACATACATTCTGAGAGAAATTGAGCTGTAGTAAAAAGCAGTTTCTTAACTTGTATGATACATAGTTAGGGTTTGTCACAAAGTTGGGAAATGTCTTTTATGTTAACTATGTGTATATTAACAAATGTCATAGAAAATAGTTGTTTGTCCAAATTTTGTCACATTTTTCGTGCAAAATGCATAATATAGTCTGACGCACTTGAAAGTAGCGCATACTATAATTTATAAGTTGTCGAACAACGTCGCGCCCCTCTCTTTCACTTACGTAAAAAAACGTACAATAGAAAAACCACAGTCTATCATATAGTTAGTATACCGTGTATCAAATAATATTTCTGGACCCATCAACACTATAGTTTGTATCATACAATAACTTTTTATAGAGATTTTCTATCTACTTAAAGTTAGTAACATACATTCTGAGAGAAATTGAGCTGAAGTAAAAAGCAGTTTCTTAACTTGTATGATACATAGTTAGGGTTTGTCACAAAGTTGGGAAATGTCTTTTATGTTAACCAATCTATGTGTATATTAACAAAATTTTATTTTAGACGGTTTATAGTGATTGCCGCCTGTGTAAATTAACCAATCTCTCTGATGGTCTTTGATTAAGAGCGCTTATACAACTGGACGCTCTCTCGTTCGCACTAAATATCACTCGCACTGAAAATACTCCTAATATGTGTGCAATAATACGAGTATTGAACAGGGTTTCTCTTGAGGAATTTTCATAATGATAATTCTATGATTTTATATTGAAAATGTATCAAATAGTACGAAAGAGAGTCCATTTGTATAAGCGCTCTTAACACTACTCTACTCTTTGAGAACTGGTCGCGTTTCACTGAACACTTTGCCGTCATCCGTGTTTCCCGAGCGGTACAACTTGGGTATCTTCAAGGCACGAGTGAATAGGTACCTTTCTAGGCATCTTACGTGATCCATCGTCGACCGCATTTTCACTTTCCATCAGGTGGGATGTGGTCAAACGTAGGCCTATCTCGTATAAAAAAAAAAAAAAAAAAAACTAACTGCCTTATGATACCGTGCTGGAATAAACATTCAAAAAATCAAACGGAAAGTAATTAGAACGCTTACCCTTACTCTTAGCGGTGTTAGGTTTATTACTATTAGTTTTCTTGGCCTTTGTGCGAATGTGTTTGGACTTGGGCGCGGCGACGGTCATGGGGCCGGTGCCTCGCGAGGGATCGTATTCTTCGCCTGAACTCTCGCTGGCCACTGGCGACGCCGCTCGTTTCTTCTTCGACTTACGTTGCCCTAGGTCTGATATCGACAGCGCTGGCGGCGGAGCTACCTGCAACTTATTTATTACAAACAGTTTTTAATCACTACAGCATTACCAACTTGCGAAGTGTGGCGTGCTTGTGATTTCTAAATGAAATCAAAATCTTGTAAGAATAATGTAGGCACATACCTACTGAGACATGATAATAATATTATGGTAAAGCTTTGAGTAAATTTCTTTTAACTGTATTAATAAGTAAACAATAAAATAAAACTCATAGAGAGTCTGGTAGTCTAGCCATGACCATTACTTTTCAAAGGAAACAGATGTTAATTGTGAAGATAGTTCATATCATAATCATATCATATACCCTGCAAATACTTCAATTCTGATGCCATAAGACATTTGGAGGGAACTGAAATAGATGGAGAGAAATGGTCCCTAAGGTAATGGGCTCCATATTTTATGTATTTAATTCAAGTGATCTGTACCAATTTTTTTTAAACTAATTATAATCATCTCTCAATCAGAAGCTGATTTTATCAAAAAAATATTTCAATATAGCCTTAAGGCTAAATTATAGGTCTATTAGTTGCACTTTTTGCCACATTTAGAGATTAATGATAATATCATTAATCTCTATATAACTATGCTAATTGAAAGATTATACTGAATGTATATCAATTACCTACATTTAAATAAAAAAATTCAAAGCTCCCTCGAAGAGCTGATGCTGTATTATCAGGTCAAGGTTAACATCTTTTTATACCTATTAAAATAAAATGAAACAAAATTGCAAATTGTTTATACCAGTGGCAGTAGCTATTAAAATAAAATTGGATCATCTTCTTCTTCCTGCCCTTATCCCACACTAGGTAGGGTCGGCACAATACGTTTTTCTCCTCCATTCTGATCTATCATCCGTCATATCTGCATCCACTCCTCTAGCACTCATATCCTCTTTCACACAGTTCATCCAAACCTTTTTCGGGTGCCCCCTTCCCGGATTACCACTAATTACAATATTCATGGACTTTTTGGTCACATGATTTTCATCCCTCCGCATAATATGTCCATACCAGGACAATCTTCCACTCTTTAATTTCTCTGTCACTGGTGCAATTTTCAGAATTCCCCTCACATACTCATTGGATCATAATTTGTGCTTCTTCTTCTTCCTGCCCTTATCCCACACTAGGTAGGGTCGGCACAACACGTTTTTCTCCTCCATTCTGCATCTCCATCATAATTTGTGCTATTACCTATAATGTTTTATTTGGCTATTATAATCTTACTAATATTATAATTGTGAAAGTTTGTAAGAATGGATGTCTGGATGTTTGTTACTCTTTCACGCCTAAACGGGTGGACCAATTGAGTTGAAATTTGGTATCGATATAGCTTAGACCCTGGAATAACATATAGGCTATAGTACAGCGGGTAAAACCGCTGGGCGCAGCTAGTGTTTTATAAGCCTAACATATTAGGTAGATATCACACTAATATAAGGCGAAAGTTTGTGAGTGTATGTTTGTTACTTCTTCACGTCTAAACGGGGTAACTGATTGAGCAGAAATTTGGTATACAGATAGTTTAGACTCTGGAATAACACATAGGCAGCACAGCAGGTAAAACCGATGGGTGCAGCTAGTGGCTATATAAATAATATAAATTTTAAGAGAATTTATATTTATAGAGGATTTCTAAGGGATTATGTGGTCCAGATTTGCATCCGCACCACATAATCCCTTGGAAATCCTCTATAAATATAAATCCTCTTAAAATTTATATTATTGTTGAAGAATTTAATTTTGATATAAAAAGAAGTGCACTCAAGTTATAGTACCTATTCTTAAGTTGTAGTATTACCAATTGTTTTTAAAAACAATGTATGAGTGTGAGCTATTTGCAGATCTAACATAAAAGTGCAACTATGTTTTGTAAGAAATGTAAATAAGTGGCTTTCTAGCTATCTTCATAGGTTTTTATGTTGGTAATCAGTAATCAGTAGGAAACTAGTTTCAGTCTAATAGTATGGCTATGTCACACTATTATATTAAATGTGAAAGTTTGTGAGTGACTGTGTATGTTTGTTACATCTTCACACCTAACAGGTGGAACAGATTAAGCTGAAATTTGGTATAGAGATAGCTTAGACCCTGGAATAACACATAGGCTACAGTACAGCGGGTAAAACCACTGGGTGCAGCCAGTATAACATTAAAGTGCAACTATGTTTTGTAAGATATGTCAATAATTGGCTTTCTAGCTATCTTCATCGGTTTTTGTGTTGGTAATCAGTAGGAAGCTAGCGTCTGTCTAAGAATATGCTATAATATAGGCAGGCCCGCTTAGCCAAAATGCCGCCCTGGACAGTGAGAAAATGCCACCTCCTTCGCCGAAATATTATTTATTGGCTGGGGTGTTTAAAGTGCGCGAGGAGCTCGCATTTCTTGTTTCGAAATTTGCCGCCCCCTGAAAATTTGCCGCCCTGGGCACTCGCCCCAAATGCCCCTAGTGTAAATCCAGGGCTGAATATAGGTGCTGGTGATTTACAAGAGGAAAGAGTAAAATGAATAATTAAGGGACTTCTGTTTACAAATAAAAATAACTGTATTACCTACTAGCAGTTGACTTGGTAATCTATAAAGTGCTATGAAAAAACTTGCAGGTGCTTTCTAAAATTACTTCTGACTTCACTTTCTCATCTTAATTTTAAGTTTTAGTTTGGACTATTCCTAAAATTAATTATAATCTTACCAATATTATAAACGTAAAAGTTTGTAAGAATGGATGTCTGGATGTTTGTTATTCTTTCACGCCTAAACGGGTGGACCAATTGAGCTAAAATTTTGTATAGAGATAGCTTATACCTTGGAATAACACATAGGCTATAGTGCAGCGGGTAAAACCGCTGGGTGCAGCTAGTATTATTAATATATTAATAGTATTTGTTTTTTGGAATACTTTACAGTGGTGGTACCTATTGGCCTATCAACAGATATCATAATGTCCTCAAACAAAAGTTTTTTGGCAGAAACATTGACAAATCGCACCTCCGGTAGAACAAGGGCACAATTGTCCAAATGCATAAACTGCAATTGTGCCGTTATTCTACTAGAATAAGGACACAATTGCAGTTTATGTAATTGGACAATTGTGCCCTTGTCCTGCTGAAGGTGCGAAATATTCTGCAATGCTTGTTGTTGAAAGGGATAACCATATTTTGATATTTTCTTTAATTATGTTGAACATGATAGTTAAAATCATATCAAAGATTTAGTTTGTGCAAGGAAAGTTTAGATTTTTTTTTAATGTTAAATGTTATACCCTTCAAGGACCTTTCCAGTCCGAAATATAAGCATTTGGTACAATTCATACCTAATAAATAGAGAACTATTCTTCAGGTAGGTTTCTTCTTAGGTTTTATTGGCAGCCATAAGACTTAGATGTATAATAATTTTGATATGGGTACCTAATTAGGTAGTAAAATCAGTCAAAGTTATGTTAACCCTTAATTGGTCGCGTGGGGTGTCATACACCCCAAAGCAAGTTTCCGGGCTCATAACATTTTTAATGTTGAACTTAGCACGCTGATTTTCTTTATAGCTTCCTAAATAAGTGAAAAGTACACGATTCAGTTGCAAACGGAGCTCGGTTGTGATGGATTGGACTCAGAGAGCTCGTTTGGGGTGTCCAACACCCCAGGCGACTGTTTACGTAGTCCAAATTCAGGGTACATTAATTATATTATTTGCTGTTTTAGTTATCCACTCACACGTCCGCCCTTGACAGCTCAAAAAGCGTCGAACGTCCGCGTCTGCGATCCAAATAGAATCGCGTCGTGCGCTTACTACTGATACCTACTAAACGTCTATTTTCTAGCAAACTATTGAATCATTTTCTATGAAAAAATAGCATTATGTAATTAAAACTATAAAGATATAAAATATCTGAAAATTTTGATTCAAATATTAACACAATGTATGTAAAAAAAATCTAACTTTGCAATATGTGTAAATTTTAGGTATTTTTTTGGTTTAAACACTTTTTTACGAAACATCTCTGAATATTTCTTATTTTTACCTGCATATTATTAAACTAGATTATATAAGCTTTGATTTGATACCAAAATATAATGACTTACAGAGTACAGTGTAGCACAATAAATCAAAACAAACCACCCATTCGTGTATAAATCTTCAACGCCTAGAATAAAAGCCTAAGAATGGGAATATTAAATCAATGAATTCAAACTATTTTTCTTTATATTTTTTAATTTTAGGTATACGTAAATAATCATGTTGAACTGTTTTTCTAAATTTAAGTTGTATTTTAATAAAATAATAGTTGATCAAAATTAATCATGGAAAAATATTACGGAAACGCGGCAAGCGCGATAAAAATTTTACATGTCGACTTTAAGACATGTAAAATTGTCCCGATTGTGTTTATTTCCTTAATATCTGTACCAATTCCGAAAGATAGTATCATGAGGATTATAATAATATATAATTTTAATAAAATAAGGTGAATTATAAACATTTTATACGCAGATTTCACTGGCACGCATGAAAACTTCGAAACTATAATTTCAAAAAATAAATTTTAAATGTTGTCAAGAGCTTAGCTTCAGATTTAATGACTACAGACTTAAAATGTTTATTACAAAGCCATATACAACCATATTTACGCAACTTTTCACCGTTTTCATAGATAAAAACATGTTTTTAAAGTAGCAAGTCGCTAGGACCGCTATAGCGGCTGTAACGTTTAACTCAACTTTTTTTCAGACCGCTATAGCGGTCAGGACGTTTGAGTGGTTATTGTTTATTGAAAAATATGACGTTTAATATATTTTTCATTAATCAGGGTCCATCGCGCAGGCATTTTATTGTTACTTTTAAATTATTTATTTGTAAAACTATAATTAACACATACAAATGGCAAGTTCCGATAAACAAAAATATAATAAGTTCAAATGGCGAAAGTATGAAATGTTATAACTTAAATGTTATTTTCGTGGTTATGTTGTAGTTTATTTGTGAGGCGAGTAGTAAAATTCAAAACTATTTTTTAAAACTACCCTTCAAATGACTAAAAAACGTTTCAGGACTTTGAGGACCACGAATATTTTTTTAAAACGGGAAAATCGCAGTCATACATCTAGTCTCATATATGTCATAAAAGCGAGAATATAAAACCAAAAACTGGATGCTCTAAATGTATAAACATTGTGTGCAATGACCATATGATCAAAGTCTGCCAAAATTGTTATGAAAAAAACTAGTACTTATAAAAAAATATTTTTCAGTGTGAAAAACAATATTAATTACATTTAAAATAAGTTTAAAAGTTGGTTAATATGTGTGTTCAAATAATCCTATTAATAAGAGTGGGATTTTTCATATATTTCATCTTTAAATCAAATTTATTGATACGGGGTGCTTAACACCCCACGCGACCGTTTACGTAACTATTTAGGCGCGCCTAATTAAGGGTTAACAAAGAGGGGTCTCAGTTAACTGCATGACACCTGGTTAATTATCATTTTAAATTAATCCTGAAAGCTTCCAAGAAACACATTGTTTTGTTTTTAATTTTTATATAATAATAAAATGCAAACCGTTCACAACATTATGATAATTGTGACACAAGTTCTCATACCAATGATAAGTTATCAAAAATGATTATGTACTTACAGTTTCATGGACACTTGTTCTTCTAATCTTAATCTTCATAGTATGTGTGTCTACAATCTGACTCCTGTATGTGGGTTGAGGTTGAGGAGCAGGCACCGGCACCACCACCGGCACACTCTCAGACTTCTTGGACTTCTTTTTACTCCGTGAGCACATGTCCAACATAGACCTAGGCTTCCCACTACACGGTATTATTGCATGAGACTGTCTCTCTTTGTCCCTTTTTTTCTTTTTAGTTGATAATTGACTAAGTTCATGACTGTAGGGTTTGCCACTCTGCCGTGGCTTGTTTATTAAAGGTAACTTTACACTGTACTTTAACACTTCATCGTCCGAGCTGCTCTGAGGCTCCTCCGCCTCCTCTTCCAGCTCGGGCTCCAACTCGTCCTCATCATCGTTCACACCGCGACACTCACTACTACTCACTAAATTTAAGTTCTTACCACTTATCACTTGCTGCACTTCAGCGTTTGTACGTGTCCTGTGTCGTAAGCGTTTCTTACGTTTACTCTCAGAAGGCATGTATCCGTTGACAGAGGAGCGTTCAAAGTCTCTCTTGGACTTGTGCTTCTTGTGGCGCGAGCGGGAAACGGACGACATCATTCCATTGGTTATCAGCTGCTGTTTTTGAATAGCGATCTCGTCGATGCTCTGCTCGAAATCTGTTTCGAGCTTGACGCAGGAGAGGGACTCCTCGTCGTCGTCGTCGTCCTGCAGCGAGGGGGATCCGCTGGTCAGGCGCACGTCAGGGAACAGGTCCTTGCGAACGGTGAGCCTCGCGGACTCGTAACCGCCGTTCACAGGACTTGATCGACCAGACATTCCGCCCGCCACCCGCCGCCCTCACGTACCACTTCTACAGACCACTCACCTGTCCGCGAAGTAAACAATCAGTTTGACACATCACATTTTCACTTTTGCTATCGAGCAATTCACCAATATTTCGGTGATGGTACCCACAATTAGGTCAATGATTGTTGTGGAACCACATATGGAACATCATAATTTCTTCACTTTGCACTTCTTGTGAGTCCTAAACATCTTTTTTTCTTCACATAATCGCATTTTAGGTCATCCATGTTCATGTAACGTTGTGATTGCGAAAAACAAGGTACAGATCATTTTCGCGGACACTTGTGGTTGTTTAACTGGCGAAGATGTACAGAGAACACAATAGTTATACGTTTGAACATATTAAACACTTCTTTTAATTATTTTTGTCTTCTACGAGTTGATGAAAACTGTTGACCTTGTTTAGAAGCTTATTATGTTTCAAATTTTAATCAACAGATGCAGACATTGTCACAAAATCACAAAAAGTTGTTCTTGATTGGACGCTGTAACCTCACAGAGACGTCACAGTATTTCAAGTAATATTTTTTTAATTGTTTATCTCATGGTGTGGGAAGGGTCTCGTTAATATTATTCCTATTTAAAATACAGTACTAATTTATCACTGTATCTATTATCATAAGAAAATGGTTTTCAAAGAAATAAAATAACAACAAAATGCGAAGCATTTTACTTCATGACAAGAAAATTATTTTGTAATGTCAAATGTCAAACTCACTAGCTTGTTGGCTACGTAGTGTGTCAACAAAAACATAGATGGCGTTACTAGTTGTACTAACGTAACTTTCTGTAAAGATTTTTTGCTGGTTTTGCTTTTACTTTGTTTCCTGTCAAAAGCAAAAGGAAATGTATAAACATACGCAACAAGATTTCGTTTATGCTAAGGAAATATAGAAGGCATAGGGACTGAAATGCTGGATTGTGTGTGAAAGTGTTGTGCGGACGACGCTGCGCTGTTGTATGTAGTGTGTGACGTTCATCAATAGTGATAATGATAACCTATACGGTCGACGGTCGCTGTAGAGAAGTCTGTGGTGAGTCATATTTATATTTATTACATTTGCTGTACCTATATACTTATCGATGATCTCATGCATAAAATTGTATTATTACTCGTTCGCCCATACATAGGTACCTACCTACATAAAATGCTGAATGCTCTGCTTTGTCAATGTTCAACAAATAAGAGATCATGAGAATTACACTATTTGCCTATTTAGATAAGAACTTCTTAAAAACTACCTGCAATAGGTAAACAGAACAGATAAAAGTAATGTAGGTAGTTCTTATCTTCTGTATTTAAATTTGCCACCTACCCTCATAAAAGTCTCTGTATATCTAGCACCTAATGTGAGAGACCTGTTCTGTGAGAGATATATTTGTAGTTATATCTGTGTACCTATTATATATTTATTACCTATTCTAATTAGAAAAATAATATAAAAATTATATTATCTAATTAAGCTCTTATGGCTTATAAAGTAATAATAAATGATTCATAGAAAATAGGAATATTTGGAAAGAATTAAACTTAAAAAAGCCAGCGTCTCAGAGTGTGGCCAATATATTGTGTCCATTTGTAGACCATAGACCTGCTAAGCTGAGTTATATTAACAGGTAATAAAATAACAACCTTTCGACTTGAAAAAAAAGATATGTTCCAGATCTTAGAAGAAAAATAGTTAGTACTGGGAGTGTAGAATAATACTATTTCGCAGCCATTTTGTGTATGTATCTTTGTTGTTAGACACAATCTGTGAGCCTGACTGATGGTGAACAGTCATCCTCGCCTAAGATGTCTGCGATAACTGAAATAATTGTTTGTGAACACTTTGACTGCGGTGGCGTTTTTTTGAACTATTTTTTATACTATAGATGGGAAAATTTATTTTGTAAGGAAAAATCAGTAGACAAAACACAACATGTGTGTGTGCGTCAGCACACGCGTGCCGACCTTAAAAACACAGCTGTTGTGTTTTCAGCAGTCAATGTTAACCTATATTAAGGTATTATTTTTAAAAAATACTTTAGAGCCTCACTTATCCGGAACATCTATAGAAAGTCACATCAATAAATTATCTGGCACCTTACACCCTACAATCAACTACCTATATTACCTACTAATTGTGAGAAATATTACCTCAGTTATTAAATAAAACCTGCAGAACAGGAGCACAAAATATACATATTATAGTACTTATGTAGGTATTCCCTTTTATGTAGGTATTCCCTTTTATGAAATAGGTATTTTATTTATTTGTTAGTTTTCTATTTAATGCAATAATATCTTTCACTTCCTGCTCGTCTATAGTGCTGGAATAGTATAATTCTACTGTTAGTTTTGACGGGAGCTCAAATTCAAACTCAAAATGCACATGTTACAATAGGCTACCTAGCATTTTTCTAAGTCAATTTATACTACCACTAAATATGAAATAGATTACTGTCTCGCTTCAAACAAATATATTATAAAGAATGTAGAAACTGTTAGAAACATACGATTTAGCTCAGACCACAGACCATTATGTATAACCACTCAAACGTCCCGACCGCTATAGCGGTCTGAAAAAAAGTTGAGTTAAACGTTACAGCCGCTATAGCGGTCCTAGCGACTTGCTACTTTAAAAACATGTTTTTATCTATGAAAACGGTGAAAAGTTGCGTAAATATGGTTGTATATGGCTTTGTAATAAACATTTTAAATCTGTAGTCATAAAATCTGAAGCTAAGCTCTTGGCAACACTTAAAAATAATTTGTTGAAATTATAGTTTCGAAGTTTTCATGCGTGCCAGTGAAATCTGCGTATAAAATGTTTGTAATTCACCTTATTTTATTAAAATTATATATTATTATGATCCTCATGATACTATCTTTCGGAATTGGCACAGATATTAAGGAAATAAACACAATCAGGACAATTTTACATGTCTTAAAGTCGACATGTAAAATTTTTGTCGCGCTTGCCCGTGTTTTCGTAATATTTTCCATGATTAATTTTGATCAACTATTATTTTATTAAAATACAACTTAAATTTAGAAAAACAGTTCAACATGATTAGTTACATATACCTAAAATTAAAAAATATAAACTAAAATAGTTTGAATTCATTGATTTAATATTTCCATTCTCAGGATTTTGTTCTAGGCGCTGAAGATTTATACACGAATGGGTGTTTTGTTTTGATTTATTGTGCTACATTGTACCTTTCAAGTAATTATATTTTGGTATCAAATCAAAGCTTATATAATCGAGTTTAATAATATGCAGGTAAAAATAAGAAATATTCAGAGATGTTTCGTAAAAAAGTGTTTAAACCAAAAAAATACCTAAAATTAACACATATTGCCAAGTACGAATTTTTTTTATATACTTTGTGTTAATATTTGAATCACAATTTTCAGATATTTTATTTCTTTATAGTTTAAACTATATAATGCTATTTTTTCATAGAAAATGGTTGAATAGTTTGCTAGAAAATAGACGTTAAGTAGGTATCGGTAGTGAGCGCTCGACGCGATTCTATTTGGATCGCGGACGCGGACGTTCAACGCTTTTTCAGCTGTCAAGCGCGGACGTGTGAGTGGATAAAAGTCAAACTCGATCAAAAAATACAGCGTTATACAATGATCAAAAACTCAATAAGGAAATTGAATAAAAATACCTTAATTGCACATCAAGATACATTTAACTTAGAATTGAGTAACAGTTTTAGCCTCCTAAATAGTGAAGATTTAGAAGACGTCGATCTACAATATAACAATATCAAAACATGCATAAAAAACGCAAGCACCAAAATTAAATCTGTAAAAGGAAACACACGGAAACTAAGTAGCCATACCAAGCATTTGATCGAGGAAAGACAAACTCTTACCCACTACACACCTGAATACGCAATGAAAGATAGGGCTGTTAAACGCAGTATCCGCAAAGATATAAGAGAACACAATAACAGTATGATAAAAGCAGCTCTAGAGAATAAGATATCACTTAAAAAAGCCAAACAAGGTATACAGACTGGACGATCATCTATAATTTGCTTGAAAGATGCCTCCGGAAAAAAGCAAGGTGACAAAGACAGGATCCTACACATATGTACGGATTTCTATGAAAAGCTCTACCATGACGACTCTTCTCCTCAATCTTTTTCATACCAGTTCTCTGATAGTATTCCACTCATTACTAATGAAGAAGTGCATCGAGCACTGCTCACTATGAAATATAACAGAACATCTGGTGATGATGGGATCACTACAGAACACCTGCGACTTGGCGAGCCTACTCTCAATCAATTTATTACAGACCTTTTTAATAATATTCTCAAAACAGGAAAACTACCCTCACAATTCTGCCATTCAAATATAATTTTATTGCATAAAAAAGGTAACAATTCAGATCTCGGGAACTATCGACCTATTAGTTTGGTGTCTCACTTATACAAGGCTTTCATTAAAATTATTGAACTTCGCATATCCGGAAAACTCGACCAACATCAACCTGCAGAGCAGGCAGGTTTCCGCCGCGGCCTGTCTACCACAGACCACCTACAAGCCATCAACCAGATCATAGAAAAATACGTAGAATACGACCTTCCTTTGTACCTAGCTTTTGTCGACTACTCTAAAGCCTTCGATAGTATCACACACAAATCAATATTCGATGCACTTAAGAAACAGGAAATAGGAAATTGAACTTTTACAAAACATTTACAATAATAGTACAGCAGCAATAAAACTAAACCAAAAAGGGCCTTCCTTCCACATTAAGAAAGGTGTAAAACAAGGTGATCCACTCTCTCCCAAATTGTTTACTGCAACTCTTGAGGAGATCTTTAGGAAATTAGCAAGCGGCTGGGAAACTAGAGGCATTGTCCTCGGTGAGAAAAGGCTAACAAACCTTCGTTTCGCAGACGACATTGTCCTATTCTCCTCCTCAGCGTCGGAACTGCGCAACATGCTAGAAGACGAGGCAAGCTTGGAGGTCGGACTTCACATGAACTTCTCTAAGACCAAAATTATGACCAACCACATAAAACGCAAAATACGTGTTGGGAGTGTAGAGTTTGAATATGTCCATGAGTTATACTTGGGCCAAATTGTCTCCTTCCAGGCGCGGCAAGATAAAGAAGTTGCACGCCGCATCGAAAACGCCTGGAGGAGCTTTTGGTCCATGAAAGACACAATGAAGGGCACTCTCCCACTATCCCTAAAAAGAAAACTCATGGACATGTGCATTCTCCCCATTCTCACATACGGAGCGCAGACGTGGTCTTTGACAGATCAGCAGAGGTTCGCCCTCCAAGTTTGTCAGCGTGCTATGGAACGTAGTATTCTAGGAGTAAAGTTAACAGACCATATCGCAAACACCGAACTACGCTCCCAAACAAAAATTACAGACGCTGCTACAAAAGCCGCTCGCTTAAAATGGGACTGGGCTGGACATATATGTCGGATGAGAGATGAATGCTGGGCCAAAATAACATCTGACTGGTTACCACTTAATCGCAAACGGCGCCGCGGTAGACCCAAAAAACGATGGCGGGATGACCTGGACAAACACCTGGAGGAATGGTATATTATAGCTCAAGACAGAGAAAGGTGGAAAGAGGGGAGGGAGGCCTTTGCCCTGCAGTGGGACACCACAGGCTCATAATAATAATAATAAATAATTTATACTAATTTGTAATTAAATCATTCCATTTTAAGGCTTTCCAATTCATAAAGTTTACAAGAAGATTGATTATTTGATACAATGTTTGACTTAAAACGCTGCTGAATCGCTACGATCACGTCGCGTTGTCGCGGCGAACACGCGACGATGTCGTCACCCTCACGCTTCAGAGTCGCTTACCACCACACGCCCTATCTTGAATCAGCTTTAACACTTTGACTGCAGAAATCACACACGTCGTGTTTTTTCGGGCGTAACGCGGGTAAGGCAAAACATACACGCCTGTGTTAATTCTTTCCGAACGCCAGTACGGAAAAATACACAAAGGTACGTGTGAGCCACCACGCTGACCTACGGACCGTTATTACACAGACGTATTTACAAGTGAACACAAAAAATGCTTTTTAAAACATGCTTTTATAATTATGTACCTACTGAGTTTCTGTGACCACCCCACCTTCCAGCTCCATCATCAAATCCTGGTTACATTAATCTATGACCAAAGAACTCGTCAAGACAATTCATAGGAGCCCAAACTCGATTGGGTTGCGTCGTTTAATTACGGAGTTCTTATCCACCATACCTTCCAGCTTCGTCATCAGACCCTGATTACAATAAATATGTAGTATCAAGTATCAAAGTTCTCGTCAAGACGAATCATACGAGCCCAAGCTCTATGGGGTTGTGTCGTTTGATTACCGAGTTCCTATGTCCATTGTCCATCTTCCAGCTCGATCATTAGATCAGTTCCGTCATAATAATATTGCATTGTAAAAGTAAATAAAAGCTTGTAAAAAAATACTCTTAAAATGCAACATTTTTTTAAACGCGAATATAAGTTTAACCCTCCAATACGATGACGCCGGCGTCATGTTAGCGGTGCTACCGGCGCGCCAGTAGCACCGCTAGTAGGTACACCCCTTCTTGGGCCACTGAACTAGTTTGACCTATTAATCCGCATAAAGCTAGCTCAATAACCTCTGGGTCGTAGTCAAATTTTAGCAATCAATATTACTCGTGAAATTCTGAGTAACCACATAGAAAATGTAGCTAGCACGATGTCACGACGACCTGACTACGATGATTAGTACGACTGATGTAAGCCTTTCTCCTTATTATTGTATTGTGGCTTCTATCTAAAACAATAAAGAATCATATTCTTATTATGCCACTGCGTTCGACACCCTGCCAAAGTAAGATTGCTCATCTACTATATAAAAATAAGTCGGGTTTTCCTCCCTGACGCTATAACTCAAGAACAAACGAACCGATTTCCACGGTTTTGCATTCGTTGGAAAGGTCTCGGGCTCCGCGAGGTTTATAGCAAAGAAAATTCAGGAAAAATTTCAAAAGAAATGAAAAAAAAGTAAAAAAAAATAAGTTATTCAATTGGAAACCACGCGCGTATTGGGCAAATGTCAACAGCAGGCATTTGTCTTTAAGGTAGTAATGGCCGTGTCGGCGCGGAGGATATTGATAAGTTTTATTGCAACCTTATTTCGAATTAATACTGGCAACGTAGTAGCCAATGGCTCTCCTTGGATGAATACAAAAAAAAAAGCGTGTTCTTAGACAAATTTTTATTAAATTTCAACAGCAGGCATTTGTCTTTAAGGTGGTAAGTTGAACTGTGTAAATTATGTGGATCGTGAATTTGAGGTTAAATAGGGATGTTGACACATGTTACGAATTGGAAATCGTTAACTGCTTCTTTGTTTTAGCTGAAATTTGGATAGTGTATTCTTCAGGTAATGTAAGCGACCGATAAAACGGGATTTTTCGAAATTTCCACAGGCACAGGAATGATTCCCAAAAAACCTTTGAATGCAAATCCGTTACCGCTGAACTGATTGCCCTGAAATTTTGGGAAACGATTACTATACTACCACGACTACTACGATTAGTACTTGAGTTGTATTTAGAAACATAATTTTTTTAAGGAGGAGGGTGGTGTAAACCTTGGTCAAAGTTTGTATGGGAAATTTAGAAACGCTGAGCCTATTAAATTAAAATTTGATACATAGGTAGTAGATTGCGTCATAGAAAATGATATGGGATACCTATTTTTTATTCCAGAAATCAACCTATAAGAAGAGTGAAGGGGGGTGCAGTTTGTGTAGGATTTCGGTAACCGCTTTTTTGTTTTAGCTGCTTTATGTAACGTAGGCCACCGATAATAAGGAGTTTTGTGAAATTCCCACAAGAACGGGATTTATTTTCGAAAACGTTTTCATTTAAATCATTAACCGCTGGACCGATTAAGCTGATTTTTTGTTAAATGATAGTTTAAGTTCTGTTAATGAGCTGTTTTTTTTATGTCAGAAATTATTTTTTAGGGTGAATCAGTATGAGGAAAGGAGGGTCAGAGTTTTATTGGGAATTCACGAACCACGGAATTGATTTGAGTCGCGGGAAAGGTTGCGGAAAGGATAGTGTGAGAAATAAGTAACAAAAAATAATAAAAATATTATACATTACACAGACAAGTACAGATAAGTTAAAGAGTTACCGGGAAAGGACGACAAATAGTTTTAATTTCTGAAAAGAGGCGTGTAAGTTTGTGAAGGCTTTCAACAACCGCAAAACCGATTAAGTTGTAATTAACTATGGAGAGATGGATTGATTTTTACGGTAGCGAACAAAACTGCGTAGAAATACCCATCTCGATATTCTGCACTACCCAGAGTGGGAGCAATTATTATTATAGCCATGGTATAATAATATAACATGGGCTATACCTATACCTAATTTACACTTACAAAGTCGCGGGGATGGAAATACAATCGCAGTCTAAACAAACATCGCAGACTAAATGGCAGCACCAAATTTTCGCTTTATTAATTGACTGTCACGCGCTACGAAGTGCGCGCGGGTCATCTAGTACCCTATATTTTCCCTTCAAATTAGAGGCAGTCACGTCAGAACATCGTCTGGCCTGGTACCGTTTACGCGTGCCTTGACGTGATAAATCTACCACTAAAAAACCAATACCATAATTCGTATTCTGCCTGAACTAAACATTAAACATCACTTTTTTGTTTCAGATACTCTACACATTCTGGACACACCTCAATAGTATAGAGTTGCACAGATCGTACATTGAAATATCAGACGTTCGTATAGGTATCGTATTAGCAACCTTAGGTGATCAGATGACCGGGTGACTGTGAGGGTAGTGGGAATGTTGTGACGTGTATGTGTTAGTGTGTGGTGGGTGGTGGTGTGGATCGAGGTGGCGCGACTCGCGAGTGATGCCCATCGCGGTGATGCAGAGGCATGGTAGACGTGGCTGCGGAGCGCCAGGCCGCCGCCGCCGCCGCGGTCTGCGATGCAGCCACCAGTCTCACCAAGTGAGTTGATCATTTATTTTATTTTTGGTAAAAAGCTTAAAGTGGCAGTGTGATGTTTTGATTTTATGTTTTCCTTTATGGCGAAGCGAAGGTGTAAAATTAAGAATTCAACCTAGTCATCTGGTAGAGATCATCCAGTCTTTTGACGTCGTTCCAGTAAATTTCGATCGAGACCATTTTATATCGCGTTGCATACAGGTGCATTGTGCATTTTATAACTGGATTCTGGTCTACTCTGGATGAACTTTACTGGATGACAAAATTAGTTAACTCTTGATTTGGATGTGAAAGACGAAAAATTTAAATTTTTCGTTGGGATATCTTTTTGTTGTATTTTTCAGACCTTAGAGGTAATTGAGATTTAGAATTACCTACTCGTAATCATCCGTTTTGTTCATATCCATTACAGTTGTGTGTTTCATCTGGTGGTAGACTATGAACTCGAATGTCTGGTTAAAATCGCTAAACTTTTTTAAAGGATTGTACGCAATACTCATAGGTAAACCGTATTTTATTTTGATATCAGATTTTTCATAATTTTGTAACTTTGAAGTCTTGTGTAATCCATCAGCTTATCTTAAACTTGACACGGTAAAAACTACATTTTGTATTCCAAATAAACTCATAATATACCTACTATTGTAATCTATCTCACCATCTAATCTTGAATCTAGTATGCATATTAAATTTAAATGCTTGTAGTACTAGATCACGATTAAAAACAATTCAATCAAGGTGTCGCGTATGATCGAATGCAGAATAAAACATACTTGGCATCAAAATTGGACTTGAATTGATTCATTGCGTTCAGTTCACATGTCGGCAGTTGGGATATTATTGACCGTTGCCATTTCACTGTTAACCCGGACCCCGATGCTCCCGCAGTCATCATTCTATTAAGCCTGCCTATTGGTAGGTCATTTGATAATGTTCGATCAACTATCTGTCAAGTGAATAGACTCACGGGACATCAATTTGATTTTGTTCAAAGAGATAGTCAATAGGTACTACCTCTATATATTTAAAACGGACTACATTTTCTTTGGTTTTCTATAGAACTCGGAGACAGACTCCGATAAAAAGTGAGATCCAATATATTTAAATTAAAAGCTGTAAAAGGCCTCTGCGCGTTGGTATTTTATGTCTCTATGAACACCTATCAAAAGACCGGGCTTAGCCCGTCTTTAAGCGCGAAACAGGTCTAGATAAAGGGCAAAGAAAATGGCTGGTCACAAAACCTGGAAAAAATTGGCACAACGCATACCTATGTTTACTGCTGTCGAATGGCTAAAATTTGAAAAAGTAAGACACCTCAATGAGATATCATATAAGGAGACTCTGTATAAAATGATGATGAGGCAATCTACAATAGTGATAATTACGAGACAATGAAATTTTATACGAAGAAGAACGTGAATACGAAGAATGTGGGAGAGATTCATCCAAAAAGGCTCTCAGGCCTCAGGCCAGTTACCAATATAATATTTATAATCATTATGTCAATCCCCTGTACGTATTTGATTGTACGAAAGGCATCGTCAACGCATCGTGACGATCGCAGAAAGATACAAGAGGGAATTCTTACGCCCATAAATGTTCTTTCTTTCTTTTACGCCAATCGTTGGATGATAAAAACTAACCTTGATGTTCAATGTATTTACCGCGTTATCCACGATCTCTAGTATGGAAATGTCGGAGATGTGTTTGCACAATCAATTCACAAATAGCTGAGCAGTGAGCAGGTTATTATTTATTGTCAATAAACAATTGGTCAGTCAAGGACAGGGAGACGACTGCCATTTTCAGCAGTCAATGAAGCGATATGTCTATTATTAAGATATTAACTATTATTAAGATTTTTTTTTAATAGAAAAATCTTAATTTTGCCTTTACACTTGATCTAGTATTCATAAACTTAAATTGAGTAGGTACCTACCTATATTGACAAGAAATAAAGAATATTGTAATAAGAGAGGTGACGTTGCTTTCTGGCGCTAATGTCGAATTCCTTCACGTCTATAACCCATTGTATGCATACGAAAAACAATCTAACTTAACGATCGCTATCCTTTCTCAGCAGCGAATACCTAGGCGCTTATCTAATGGAAAGATAATTGAATTCTTCGGCGTAATAATAAATGTCCCACTCTGCTCACCTCGCTTGTAAACATGTAACTGTCACCGTCAATGAGCGTCAGTAACGCAACTCCTGCGCAGCAAATTGTTTGATTAGGTGTAAGGAGAGCCGGGTACGCAATACAAGTTGGGAGTTTAATGAGAGCACTGATATGTCTTGTTAAAGTCGTCACGGCCCGCGTTATCAGGGCCGTGGGCGGTGGTGTGCGATACACCGACAGAGTACGTGTGTGCATGTGTGCGCTCATAGTAGCGCTTCCAGGAAACGCGAGTAGGTTTCTCGGAACCGATTGACAGTCGCGCGTGTTTTCAGCAATGAATGAAACCACCTCAGCGAATATTTTCACACTATTTAACATTTTATATAACCTCGTATCTAAGGTGACACTCGGTTATCTTATCAAACTTTGTGTATAATATCAAATTATATCTGACCTCGTTAATCAAGAAATAATCACTTGTTTTGAGGTCGTATCGGTACTAGTACCTAGTGGGTATTTATTATTGATTTAATGCATAATTCAACACAATGTGCTCTACTTGCGTGCATTTTCTGTAACTTGGAATTACTATCAAAATTGTGGCTTTACCAATTACCTTCGTACTATTGGATATTCCTGCTTGCGTTGTTTGGTGAACACATTACGCGTTAGAAGGAGTCATAAAGCCAAAAGTATATAATGCCATGGGGAAGATAGGACACAGTAATGCGTAAAGGGTTTTCCTGAAAAGACTGATGAACTGCCTATGAAAGAATACATCTCATGTAGTTTTAGGGAAGTCGAGAGAATAGATCGATCGAGGGTCAAAAGAGAGAGTGAGATTGAGATTCTAGGGGGTGGCAAATGGGAAAATAACGTACTGTGTGGAAAAGATAAAATAAGGTTTTATAATTTAGGTGTGGGTATATTCTTCAAGGATCAATTCTTTTCCATTAGGCGAGAAAATAGAGCAATTAAAAAAATAAAAGTGGACGGACTTGGATGAGCTAAAGATCTTATCAGCCATAAAATCAGCACTAATTTTAATGATTTATGCACAAAATTATTGAACAAAAAGTGCCAAGTGAAGAGACAAACCAGAAGACTAAACACAAAATTGCTGATGTAAGTCTGTCCATATTCGATCATTATGAGACAAATTTGACATTGTGATTCAGCATAAAATCTCCTAAATAGGAATGAATGGAAAATTGGCGTATTCCTATAGCTATCTTTTGAGCACGCATGGAAATTGGAGGCTCCAGAAAAACGAAAGGATCTAATAGGTAGGCTATATAGTAGACCATAGAAAAGCCTAAAAGAAAGATTTAAAGAAACGGAGCTATACCTATATCCCATTGACTAGACGACCAAAGCACAAAAAATACAGAACAAGAGTGACGCATTCTTCGTTTGGAATTTTGGACGCTTAGCAGTTATACTTTATGATCGCTTAACCTGATTAACCATGTAACATATTAGGAAGTATAGACCCTGGTATAGACTGACACAGCGTCTAGCGTTGGTGATGGCCGGTCTCTTGCTAATTCCGTCGGTGACTTAGGGGCCGGCGGCCGCGGTGCAGAGCCGCAGCGCAATGGAGGGGCGGCCACTATTTTCGTCTGGCCGCCACGTTTGTAAAAGGCGCGGTAACGTCATCATCCTCCGCAGCGATGATGCCATCGGGCGCCGCGACACGCTCCGGTCGACTTGCCAAAATATAACCAGCACGCTCGGCTCTCCGCGATGATGTGCTGCGAATAATCAATTTTATTTTGGTCATTGTTCCATGACTGATGTTTCTTTTTGTGCGTCGTGAGCACAATGCCTTTTGGCTAATCCTGAAGGATATCATACGATATTCATATATATGTGTATAGCACAATTGTCTGATATGATATGTTGTGCCATATCGTGATTGGAGATATCTACACAGCCAATTAATCAAACTTTTACAAAGGGTAGACAAAATAGAATTTGTAAGGTCACCGGCCTTTACATGAAAGTTGAAAGTGAGTCATTCTTATATTGCATCAATTTTGATAGGTACTAGGTACATAGGTAAATAACTACGAGTGACTAGGTATATCTATTAAATTACGTTATTTTTTATATTTTACCCGGAAGATTTTTTATTTTATTGCTATGTCAATTACCTACTTCCAGGTAATTTGTTACCTTCGCTTGTAAAGAAGGAGTCATAATTAATTTTCTATGAACTGTAATGTCATTATGCCAATTCTAAAAGTTACCTCATATAGGTACCTACCTCTACCATTATACCTAGCACCATTAGATCATAACTCTTCAGGTAGGTAAGTAGGTACTCTACTTACTTATCTACTAGTTTAGTTATTTAGTACTAGGTCTACGCTTGTGTTTTTGAATATAATAATATATAGTTTTTACCTAGGTTCCCTGCTATATGATCAATGATCTAGATCAATAGAAAAAAATGAATTAAAAATGGAATAGGTATATGATTGTATTACAAAACCGATTCAATCCCAATTTAACGTATAGTATATTATTCTTATGCACCAAGCATATACAATACTCGTGTGTAATATTATACTTACCTATTATACTATACGTATCGTTAATACTATACCACAGACTTCTAATACTATAGCAGACCGAATATTAGGTATTTAACAGCGTGGCAAATATGCACACATTGAAACTTACCAAAACATGGGCCGCATTCAGGACAATTGAAAAAATAGGTTTAATTTTTTATCATGCATATATATGTATATTTTCTAATATCCATGTATGTAATTATATTATAATAAATGTGATATTGTGACTGTTTTTGTATTATCTTCATAGCAAAATTAGCCAGGCTAAACCGCTGAACCAATAATGATAAAATTAGGCATGAAGATAGAATGTACCCTGGACCCTGGGTAAGGACAAGGCCAAGGACATAGTTAGGCTGTAATTTCTAAAAAAAGTGGTGTCGTACAATGTGGGAAATTAAAATAAAAGAATAATACAATACAAAAACTCTTTATTATGACCAAACACAAAAGAATATACAATATGACTTAAAACTATGTACAATCAAAGTAAGGTCGGCCTTATCGCTTTGAGCAAAAAAAAAAAGCAAAATTACCAACCGCAAAATACTGCGGTGTGGTATTTTGCTTTTTTTTTTTACAACTTGAATTAAAAACCAGAATTTACAAAGTAGATGAATTAAGCAATCTAATCATGTGCGTTGTTAATAACAAAAATACAATTTATACGTAACAATTACATGTATTTGAAAGTTTTGTATTTTACGTGCACCTGATGTAAATTTGGACGATGCGGCACGGCCCGCTCACTAAATATGTTTACGAAATACCCCCTAGTATACTCCATCAATAAATAAACAATTTTATAAACATAGAGTTAAGTTCTAAAACCTATGTATTCATAATACTATTTAAATTTGAATGTTACTTATCTAAATAACAATAAATAAGCATAAATTCCACCTTTGTAAATTTTAAAAGGCCTAAGAGCTTGTAAAATAGTATATTATTATACCATGATTATGTGTACCACTAGGATTAAATTTACACTAGTGATTGTATGTTTGTATTTTATAAGTTTATGAATAAAGATCTTTTGAAATTGAATTGAAAAATTGATGTAAATTTACTATAATTCGGAATTAAATAGCAATATCAAGACAATTATGACTGATTACGACTTAACATAATACAGGCTAATAAAAAACAGAAAAATATTATAACTGTTCATAAAAAATAATAATTTTATCTAAGTCTAAACATTCACCCCGCGTGTTGCATTTTTAAGGCACCGAACGGTACGCTATTTTAGATAAGAAAGTACATAGCGTAATAAATCTTCATTTGTTTTCTGAAATATTTGGATTTTTACCGTGCTACCGGTAAATCCGCTACTGGTAGTTCAATTACATTCAAAAATGACCCTTCTAAGCATTCGCATAAAAAAGGGTTCGTTGGATCGTTCACGTTCGGGAAAACTCGGTGCTGCCGCCGTTAGTAGATTTTTGGCCGCGCCGACCATTTGGGCGTCGGACGGTTATCGGTATCACTTCGGCAGCACTCAACAGTTGACTTAATCTCGCCTCCTCCCTTTCGCAACCTTGCCGTTTCGCTTGGCAGGTAAAACATTGCGTCATAAAAAATAGTTTTTATACGTCAAAAAAAACAGATGTATTTTATTGGCCAATTTTGCCGCCCCCCTAAAAGTGCCGCCCGGGGCCATGGAAAAAATAATCATACTTTTTATTTATTTTGAAATAATACAATTTTTTTTAAATAATTTCGGTGAGATACATTTGTTTCTTTGCATTCATGTTTACATCTTAAATCAATATACAATTTTACAACAATTTTAATAATTAAATGTACATGGTTTACGTCATGATTTGGATTGTTCGAATCAAACATTGAATAATCGAAATAATCAGTTACATATTGAATCAAGCTCTTAAAATCGTTAGTTTTATTGATTTTTAAACATTTTTCACATATTTCGATTAGTTTAATCATAGCTTGTGAGGGATATGTTAATCCACCTCGGTCTTTGATCTTGATCAGAGACGAAAATAAGGTTTCTTTTTCGCCGATCAATAATATTTGGCATAAATAACAGTTGATTTTTTTAATCACTTTGCGTGCGATAAAACCCGCTATATAAATGATAATTTCTTTTGTGTACTCGTCCAACGGTGTGTTAATTACATTTTCAAGAAAAATATCTATAAGGTCTTCGTCAATATTATGACCATCCATTATATTTTGTTCAAATGTGGGAGTGCTGTCATTAATTGCATTTAATTCATTTATTGTGGTCGATGATACTGTAAGAATGGGTAAATCAACAAGCTTTCCATCGGTATGCAGTTTTAATTGTGAACGAGTGATATTCTTCTTATATGCGGTACGAAATTGAATAACGTTTGGATTGTCATTGTATCCTCCCCTAGCCCTCATCAAACCAAAAAACATCTCTAAATGGTCTTGACTTACCTTGTACAATGGTAAAAATCTTAATTTTTTTTTGATAATCAAGTCATCAAACATATTAATGGCACTTTTTAGAGATATTATGAAACCGATAAAACCAGTTTTGCGACCTGACTCTACGACTAATTTACCATTCAAACACTTTAAGTTAGATAAATACTCTTCGCAATCTTTAAAAAATGTTATACAGTTTTGAATATTAGCAGCACACAGAGCTTTTTTATATCCTGGCACATACATACACCGGCTATTTAATATATCAAAAGCATTGTTGATCATTACAATGAACTTTATGGTAGCAGAGCAATCACGAAAATTTTCCAATTTTAAATTATCCTTGCAATACAGAAGTGCATCTGCTACTGACCTACTCAGTAATTGTGTAGCAAGCCTTACTTTCATTTTTTGTTTGCTGAAATAAATATGAGCTTGCTTCAGTTTGTTTGCCAAGTGTAAACCTTTTTTCTGTTGTAAATCATGTAATAATGTTAAATAATCAAATTTAATTTCATTGCCATCTTTATCAATTAAACATTTATAATCACCTAGAGTATTTCTCACCAATTTTATCATATGACATGGATCATAAAATGCATTAACTCTCATATCTTTAAAAGTGAAATATGGCTTTAATGACTTCAAAACAAAAACACACCCTAGATTAGTCGCCATACTAATATTGGAAGCAGCACCATCGAATGTTAAGCCACAAACAAAAATATTAATGTTGTGAAGCATTTCTATTGCTGTTTTTACAAAACTGGAACGTTGTTCACCAGTCATGGACATTATAAAAAAATATGCTATGGGTAACTTCCATGAAGCATTTATGGCTGTTACAAACATTACCAAAGCCTGTGTTGCAAGAGGCAGGCTATCATCCGACACTTCGGTGCCAATATCTACATAGCCTTTGTATTTGCTTTCAGAACTATCCCATACCAATCCTTTCCTTATAGCCATTTCATCTACACATAGATTTACATAGATTGGATGTTTACTACATTTGGACAGTTTTTCAAGTGTGTCAAATGACTCCGTAGTAAATCCGGGTTCAGCATTTATTTTTTTATACCAATTGGTAATCGTTTTAGGGTGAGGCAAAATTGTATTAAACGTGTTTCTCACAAAATTGTATGCTCTGGGTGAATAAAAATTAAGTTGTAAGGCAAATGATCTTAACTCTGGTGAATATAATTTTTGCACCGAAGAACCCTGCGCTTTTTTTAAATACCTAACGAGAAAATCTTTATTATTACCCGGAATATTGTTCAAAATGTGAACGTCATCTTGGTTCAATTTATTTTTTAATTCTGAAATTATTTCAGAGAACTGTGATACCTTTTTTCTTAATCGTGTTCGTTGTTGGCGCAGTGCCTTAAGTTTTTTATTTTTTGAAATGAGCCTTTTCTTAATGGTTTCCACTTTCGCATCAACTAATACTGAAGAAACAGGAGCTGGCTGTGGCTGTGAAGGAGCAGGTACTAAATTTGAAGAACTTGGCATACTTTCTTGTACCTGAAAATTTATAACATTAATTCATTATGTACTCATATTTAAACTGTCAATTATTATATAACGAACTTCAACACAGATTGGGATAAATTGTATCCTTTGTCAAGTCTGTACTGTAAAGCCCTATTACTAATATCAATCCATTACTGTATTTCTAAGTGAAAGGAGGACAAACAAACACACTTTCAGACTTATAATATTAGGAAGGATAAAAGCCAAATAATAAATACCGAATTATTATAAGTATTTGTCACAAGAATAGCTGGTGCTATTTTTGTGAAAATTATTTATTGAAGCAAAAAAAACAGTGACAACAGTGGGGCTGTTTAGGTCTTGTACATAGACATATAAAATGAAGGGAATCCCTTCATGTCTGTGGTTTCATATTAGTATTCTTGTTATGTAATCCTAACATACAATTATGTACAAAATAACTTACTTTGAAAGAGATCTCAGTGGATGTTGAAGCAACAGGTACTTTATTTTGTACTTCTTGAAGTACAGAAATGATCCTCCCAGCTGCAGTTCGTTTTTTTGCTTGCAATTTTGTGGCCCGGTGAGATACATTTTCTTGGTCCTGAAATTAATAGACCGGCCAATGTATATGACTATAAAGTTATTACAAAAAAATTACTTATATTAATAATAAGATCCCTGAAGTGTCATTCAGACTTGCACATGCAGGATTCCATACTCCGTGCCATTATCAGAAAAAAATAATGTGTATATGAGGACCTTATAAATATTTATTTTATTCTGTTATTAGTATTTTTTGTTATAGTGGCAACTGAAATATTATATCATCTGTAAATATTTTAACTAGCCTAGTGACAGACAAATATCCGAGTCTTAGTAAACGGGCCCTGATTTTCCCCTTTGGATACGGAAACTTCTAAACAATTTTACATTGATATATATTACAAATGTATTATATCCATAACTAGCGACTACTTTTTGTACTTAAAATAATATTTAGTAGTAATACTCACTTGTGTATCCAAGGGCAATTCGTCGAACAATGTAGGAATTGCTTTAGAACGAAGTCTAGTCCGGGAACTCCCAGCATCAAACAAGTGACGCTCAAAATGCTTTGAACATAGCACACTATGATTATTAGGTTGCCAATCCTGTCTTTTCATATTTTTTAACCACGCATTCCGAGTTCTTTCATCCTTTGGAAACCTGAAACAAAATTGTGTATATGGTTATTTATTTGCGTTGTCTCTGCCCAAAGAAATATGAGTAGCTAGTCAGTCTATATGTATCTATATACTATTTTAATTGCTATAAAATTGAATATACAACAAAACTACGAATGCCGTGTTTCATACTTTTAGCCTTTTTTTACTGAGTCCGTCCCTTGAAGAGTCAACGGGTACTTCGGCTGTCAAAATTAGTCATCACCTAGCAAATTTATCCTGATTACTTCTATTTATTTACTTTTAGGTTAATACTATTTACCTCTGGCCTCTTAGATAAATAATCTTATCGATACATTGTAAAATGTTACGATAATATTTAAATAAGCTTGGAAAAGACACAAAGAAGTTCCAGTACACAAAAAATACACATCAAAACTTACCGATGAAACGTCAATCCTGGTGTTTTATGGTAGGAAGCACTGGCACATCGAAACGCACTGCACTTTACCATTGTTTTTGAATAGTCTTGTTTTGTATTTTAGTATCCGAAAAGCAATTATCACAAATAAACACCACAAACTCGCACGTAGCATAAGTTGCATCAATTATGGCGGCGCGGAATAAAAATGCCACGCGTTGACTTATGTTTATGTGTGAGTCAGTGTTGCTATAGATGAAAGAATGAGATGCCACGCGTTACGTTATAGGTGAGTACAAAAAGGATAAAAGATATTGGTTAGATGTATATGTATAACTAGGTAGGAATATTCCGTCTGCTATAGTATTAGAAGTCTGTGTACTATACTTATGTAGTAAAGTACCTACAGTAATGGTTTGTTTACCCAACGTTTACCTATGTGTGCGAAAACGTACTTTGAAGTTGGTGTTATCAGCGCAACTATATCACAGTGGAGGAATACAACGCTGCCTCCGCACCATGTTCACTAATCGTTCTATTGTTGAAGGAGGAGATGTAATAGTGTCGTCGAATAGTGTAGTTATACGTGTCGTGGTAACGGGCATAGGGTCGGTTGGCCGCTATCGTTCGCCGGTCACCAGTGCTGCGCGATCAGCTCAAGCGCGTGCTCTACGCGATTGTTATTTGATTTTTTCCATTCGTTAATTGAACTGTCATGCGAGCCATAAGTGACGTTGTGTGAAAAAAACATATTAGTGGAAAACTGCTATCGATGAGGTTACACTGGTGAATAATACAACTAAACAGATCTATGGTTCGTTGGATATTTTATGTATTATGTAGGTATGCTGTATGCCGGATCATGGTTTGCGTATTGTAGATCCTGTCAGTATGATCTACTAGTTATGATTGTTAGAAACGTATTCATTAAACCATATAATTATCTATCTACTTATGCAAGTTATATGATTGTCATCAGCCATCTATACTCAATTTGTTGAAAAGTATCCACACATAGCTATGAGTGAAGTAAAACAGTTGAAAATTCATACACATATCACATAACGTTCAATGCTTTCAAATTAATCAACTTTATCAATGTTGTCTAATCATACAACATATAAAACATTATTTCTCAACTAAATTTACTTTATCTGACATACACATAGGCGTCATCATGTCAGTTTAATATATTCCTATAATTAATGATATAGTAATTACCTACGTGACAGTAAATCACATAATATATTAATATCTCGTATCTATACGAATAGGTAGGTATATTTTTAGTTTATCATAATATTATGTATCTTCATTCAAAATTATTACCTAACATTAATATAGGTATATCTAATACAAATTACTCATATAATGTATTTTATAATACCTACCTTACCTGTCTTTTGTAGGTGTATGCTATAATATATATTATACCAAATATATTATGTAGGTATATAATATACCATGCCCATTTTCGTGAAATATATAGGTAGGCGGTAGGTTAGGTTAGCTACACTACTCAGGTCATTTAATATTTTGCTAAATTAGGTATATAGGTACACCTATTGATTATAATTTACCTAATATATATATTTAAAATTCCCCTTTAATAACATTTAAAAACCTGGTTCTGTAGTTACCTATTGTTTATCAATGACTAATATGACTATATATTATATAGTATATAATATATACTATTATTACGTATGTATAATATATAGGTACTTACCTATCTTTAATTAGGTATATTATTATCTCTGTTATTCATTATAATAATGCGTGTATGCGATTGCATTTTGACAGGAGTTGTGTGATGATATCTCTCTCAGTAAAAGCATTATTTAATATTGAAGGATATTTAAGGGGTTTTTGTGCAAAGCCACTGACAATTAAAATTAAGCAGGTAGGTATGTACCTACCTCTAAATTCTTTCGTAGAATTGACCAGTCAAACTACATTATGACTAATAAATAACTAATGTGTAAATTTTTTGTTAGTCATAAATCTTAAAGTTAGTATTATATATATTTGTATAAGTATAGATTATAGAGGACACTACCAGTAAATGTTTACCCAAATAAATATTATATATAAGTAGCTATATAAAAAAATGTATAAGGATCTCTAACAATATAACTTAAATAGGTACTTAAACGAAAAGAAAACCAAAGACAGAAGATACACATATAATATAGGTAACGATTTATTTACCTATAATGTTAACACTTAACACTATGACTGCGGGAAACACAACTGCTGTGTTTTTGAGGACGGAACGCGCGTTCTGACGCACCCAAACATTCTGTTTTGGTAATTGATTTTTCCATACTCAATTTTCGGTCCCGTGGATAGTACGTCACAAGGTTTGGTATTGGAACTCCTCCGAAACAGCGCGATCGTTTTATATGATTTCTTTATTTATCTTTGTCTAAGAATGAATCTTAGAGTTACCTACTTTAGGTACTACCGATCTAAGGGTATTTTCAATAGACGCAGACGAAGTTGAGCGAGTCAGCCAGTGTAGTGTACCTGTACGTAATATAATATATTAATACCTAATATGAATTATACTCAAAGGTTTGGATGAACTGTGTGAAAGAGGATATGCGTGCTAGGGAAGTGGATGCAGATTTGACGGATGATAGAGCAGAATGGAGGAGAAAAACGTGTTGTGCCGACCTTACCTAGTGTGGGATAAGGGCAGGAAGAAGAAGACTCAAAAAATATATATCTACTTAATAGGTATCTACTGCTTTTAGTACATAGATATTAAAACAGACAGAGCCAACTTTTATACCATTATCTCTGAAATACAAACATCACGAAATATTAATAATAGGTAGGTTTATTATCTATACAAAATATATTAAACATTACGTCACTCAATCACAATCTTTTACTCATTATTTTTATTATAATAAATACGTAACGGTCAGAATAAACACTGATTTTGTTTAAGAACTTTAATTGACTATTTTAATTTTAGTGCCTACTTAATATAAATATTCGGCTATTGAAATAAAAAATCTTAGCATTACTATGACGTATCCCATAAACCATCGACAAACTAATTTTTTAGACTGTTCGAGCGCGAGTTTGTAATTCATAAAACTCATATAATTAATACGCTTCGGAACGAAGAACTATGTTACTCGACTACATAACGGAAGATTCAAACGAGAATTTTGATACTGAAAACTATTTTTATATATTATTGTGTATGCTGACAATTTGCCGGCGTGAAGAAATCCTTTCTTAGTGGAGGTCTACGTGATAAAATCGATCCATGTTCTAAATATATCAACCCAATCCATTCGATCAGTCACTCTTAGCATTTATATATATTTAGATAATATAATATGTACCTACCTACCTATACAGTAATAATTACATACCTTAACATTGCTTTAACATTAAAATGTTTGATACATAGTAAAAAAGTTTGATTAGAGCAGTGACGGAGCGCGTCTGATGACTTCACTGCTCATCTTGTTAAGTTTTTGTGATGCCCATTAATATCCAACCATTTGGACGTCTACGATAACTCAGTATACTTTATAGTTGATTATATAGGTACTATATATTTAATATCATTTGCGTTTCATAAGATCATCAGAGAAAAATTGCGTAAACCAACTTAACGTTGGATACGACCACAGGGTACTAAATCATGAGTTTGAAAGTACCCTCAATTTGATAGTAAATTGACGTTCCGCAATTCCAATTCTTCGAACCAAATGGCTCTCTAATGAGAATACAATCGACATGAAGGCACATCCCCTGACCTCGGACCTTATTGTTGGCAATCAATGGACAATACGATCTCTGACTCCTCACATTGTGAACACAATCGCTCCTCAAGCGAGCCACATCCGTGTCCACATCACGAGATGCCGTTAAACCTGTTTAAGCTATTATACCGACTTGTGATGTTTAACGGTGTTAAAAAATAACATTTTTCAAATTATAATGCGTACTTGTTTGCGTACGGAGTGTAACCGTGTAATGGATAATGGTGGGCAATTAATTAAAACGAGGAACAATATGAAGTTCTATAATTTGTTGCTGTTAAGGTTACACGATTCATATATAAATTGATTTCTAAGATGTAGAAATGAAAGTATATGCTGACATTGATTTATTCGCTTGGATTCAGATTAGATAGATCAATAGAAAGGCAGAAGTGAATAATCGTGTAATATATGAGTGTAAAAAATGTATGCCATCCAAAGCGTAATTCGTAGAATATCACCGAACACCTCTCATTCATATGTTTATGTGTTCGTTTGATGAATTGTTCGGCGGTTGTCGCTAGTTGATTAGTTGTGAACCCGAGGGACATAAAACACAGACGCCCACGGTTCGTCCGCAGTCATCGTCGACCGCCGACATCGCCGCATCCGTCCCGACTCAATCCCGCCCGTGGGCCGTGATTGATAAACCAATTTGACATCATTGCCGTGGGAAATGTAGGATATGAGAACAGCCTTTCAACTCTCACTCTTCATGAGATCATTCTCAAATATAACAACCGTATTAGGCGTTGGTTTGAACCTTATATGATGCAAGTTTACGCTCGCTTCGTCGCCCGCGTTAAAATCCTTACTTAGCGGATGTGCACGTCATTATCTGGTCATAATGATCTGCCTCATCGCTTAACATTGGGTAACAGACGAGTTTGATTGCGGGTGAGACGATTGAATCATTAGGCACAGCATCTAATATTTGCAGTATCCTGCAAAGACGCCCTGGGGATGTCCTAATCTAGGGCATAGATTTTGGTCTTCTTCTTGTGCCAATATCTTCTGTCCTATGTAAATTGCTTTATTAGCTAATTTACACTAATGGCAATCACTAATAAACTAGAAAAATAAAGTTTTCTAAGAGAAATTGAACCGTAAAGATAAAAGATGTTTCTTACCTTTGTAGTATAATAGACGGTTGGGCTACGAGACAGTTGAGAAACCTCATAACCATTCTACGTCTATTAACATTTATAATTGTCGGCTTATACAGATTACCCCTTGTCTAAATTGGCTAACATTCAACATTGGTGTCTTTCCTGTCTTAACAATGTCGATCCAAATATGTAGTTAAATGATATGTATGTAGTTATGAGATGGCTAACCTTTATTGACATTTTTCTTTACAAAAACTACGTGATTGTTCTTATTGAAGGTAGCTGCTGTTTTAATGGTTATTAACTTCTTAATGAAGGTCGCTGCCAATTAATGTTAATTGTCATGAAATTAGTAAGTAGGTACTCGTGGATACCGTAGGCGACACAGCCTTGATCTCTTATTGCTTGTTACAAAACCGTTACTTAGCATTATGCCTCTAATATTTGTTTATAGTTTATCTTACTTATTGTTCTTCTTTTTGAATTGAATAGGTAAAGGGATTCCGTGGTGTTACATCATTATTATATTAAAGTTGTTTCCAATATGATGAATGATGGTATATTAGTTTTTTTTGTTCCTTCAAAAAGGTCGTGTTCTGAGTCTGTGGTCTGTAGTTATGGAACAACTCATTTTGAACTTTGCTGTCTTATTATATCTACTTTATAATAATTTATAGGTCTTATCACCATTACACTAAATAACATATTTTCCGTTATTACCTAAACATCCACCTATTGTTCAACTATTTGGTCATAAGTCATAATATTGCTCATAACCAAACTACTTACGTTATTTGGAAACACTAAAATCTAATGTTATGTATGCAGCACTTGCTAAACCTAAGCTGAAGTGTTTTTCAAATGCATTAGGAATTATACAATCACTCGTGTCGTCGCTATACTTCGCGCAAATATACGTGCAAGTGTCAAAATCACATATAAAAAGTGCTTTTAAATTGGAACTGGCATATTAATCATATTATGTACCTACATCAATGTTTTATTTACTTCTCAGCTCTTCTGATTACTTAGCTGCTTGCTGGTTAGTTAGTTGTTCTGATTGGTTTTCTTTAGGCTGCTTGTCCATTTATTAGCGAACTGGCTGAAATTCCACCGGATCAATCCCCTCAAATCCCACCGGAGCAAATTCTGGATGAAAATTTTCCTCACTCACTACTCCGCCAGCTGTGTGTTCCGTGTGCATAGGATAAATTGACATGGAACCTTTGGGTTTAGGTTTAACTGAGTGACGAAAGTTGCGTGGAAGCGCAACAGGTTGTTATTAAAATAACATTGAATGGTACAAACTAGTACATAGATACTCCTACCTAGTAAAAGGCACACATAAACAAAAGCCATTTACAAAATTGTCGGTAATAATAATTATCATGCACGAAGGCATAATTTATAGCTATCATCTTTGTCCTCTTATATCACACAATTTAGGCTCGTTTGGTGCCAGGTACAGCAAGTCTTTATTCCATTCTAATTTATTATTCGTGTATTATGCTCTCACTGAACAGTAGTTGTGTTTGCAGTATTTTATTATTGTTTGCAGTATTAATTTGTTTTTAAAGTGGTTTTTACGCTTAACGAGGCGAGAAAAACAAGAGCACTTCCCCTGTGGAGGAGTCTACTAAGAATTATGAAAATGTTTTTCTAAGACTTCATTGTATCCTATAGATAGGTAGGTAACGGTATATTTTTTCATGCAATTTATGCAGCAGTATTCAAATAATACGTTGGTTATCGAATGTAAACAAAATACGTGTTTGTTTAGTAAGGGAGGGGTAATGTAAAGGTGCGGGCGCGCAAGCGGTACTAGGCGCTGTGAAGTGGTGGGAGGTAGCGAGGCAGCTGATGATGTAAGAGCGGTTGGCTCTGGCGGTGATGTCATCGCGCCTACGACTCGCCCCCGCCTCTCCGCTAGCTGCTACGCTGTAAAGCCTTCCGTGATACTACAATAACCCTATATAATTATCTGCCCCTGTGTTTCTAAGCGTCCCTTTATATATTTTTATAGACATACTAGCTCACTCGCGCAACTTCGTCTGCGTTGAAAGATACTTGATATATTCTCAGACCTATCAAATATTCACAAAATCCATAAAAATCGTCCAATCTTTTCCAAAGGATAACAAACAATAAGACACGAGATGTTTTTAATATTAAAGGAACATACAAAAATTGTACTAGGTCTATGAAAGTGAATCTAGAATCCTGAGGTATACCTATAATAACTTAAATTGACGACTTTAGCAATCATATAAATTTATATGCGTACAATGTTGTAGTCGCAAGTCGCACTCTAGTACGGAATTTCCCAACTTTTATTTTAGTTGTGTTTGGATACTATATAAATCTTTTTTATTTTCTGGGTGTCTTTTGTATCTAAAGAGACTTTTCTAACAACTTTGGTACCATTAATTCTATTGTATTAGGACTTCGGACTTTTTCATCAGAGTCAAACATTATTATAGTCCACTCCACGTGTACCTGCATTGCAGTAGAGCTTGCTAAATTTATGTAGCACAAGGTGCAAAGAAATCGATCGGGCCGGACCATAATAGGCCTATTAGCAATGGATCTCACTTATAAGTTGACGATATAGATCATTATTGCCTTTTAATTCCACATTAAGGTCATGTTTCTCAAGAGAATGAACTGAGGTGACGTGTTTCCACAGGTGACTTGCAAATTCTGGTGGTCAGTCCTCATATTATTTTAAATTCAAATTACTCGTATCGGATCGTTCGTGTTACAAATGTTAACTTGGTCGTAACGTTAAAATGTAGTCATCAGTCATCTGGTTGGTATGTGCTTTACCTACCCGCTGGTTTTGGTCAAATGCATGCTTTTTATTGCTTGTACGTATTTGGGTTTCATTTATATATCATATCATGTTCTATCACGAATCACGTGGTCATATCATAAATTAAAAGTGGTTAAATTTTTGGTGGATGTATACGAACCTACATATCACTATAATATCAACGTACCTAATGTATTTTATATCAGTTAGATATAATATCAAGTTTCAAGACAAAGGAAGTTATGCATTATTGGAGCGATTAGTATGTTATTATTCACTGGCGTAATTAATTATAGGTTTTTATGCTATTCAGTTCAGCAATGAACACTGTGGCCAACAAATCTATTGATATAAAGTGGAGTGTGCTAAGGGAAGAATTCAAAGAACATTTTCCCGAATTCAGTGAAACTTGATTGTAAAAGAACTGTGAAAGATGGAGATTATGCCAATTTACTTGAAAGTTTTATGAACGATTTGGAAGATTAAGCCAATAGGCTGGCTGATCTTGAACAAAACATATATCTAATTTATGAATTTGCAAGAGTATCAAAAATGGATTTAACGGCTTGATACCTTCGGGGTCGCGAAGATGGAAGGTGCCGTGCTCAGTGTGTCAAACAATAACAGATTTAGAAACCATTTGAAGAATGCAGCGAGTGCTATTTGCGCGAGGACTCTGCCTAAGCAGAGGCGCAGCGATTCTGCTGCGTCGAGCACAGCCAAGCACCACACGTATCCGAGAGCTACGCTGCCAAAGCGGGCTTCCATACCATGCCGCATGGAACCCCTCGTCTGCCCTCCTCCTCAACACGCGGCTGTAATTGAACCCCCACCTGCACTGGAGTATGAATTGATGGATGTGCAACCCTCGAATAAGGCGAATGGCATCGTTAACATCAGAGGAACCTTGGCAAGGTGAGTTTCTCATTTTATGTGTTAAAAATATTATACCTTCAGCATAAAATCGCCTGTTTTTACGGTGCAATATTTATTTTTTCATACAGTGAAATCCGATCATTATGGTAGCATGACGAAATAACAGATGAACAGTCAATTTACATATTTACTGTATTGTTATGACCCTAATTTGGCTCTACCGTGTCTGATTGATATTATGCGTTGTTTATTAGGTCATATTATGATTGGGTCGCAGAGTTGTTTGAATTCTAATTAATTGGGGTTTAATACTTCTACAGAACAGGTTACAGAGACAAATCACAATTAGGTACCTACGATTTGTGTGGCCAACGTTGCCATTTCAGGTCCAGTCGCCAAGATTCCTGCAAAAACTGCAATATGCTAACCTAACTACTACCTCCTAATAATATCACATAGGAATCAACCGGGGACACAATAGCATCTAGGCGCAACTGAAATATGACCCAGGGCCTCTGGATTTAGCCGGACATACGGGCCACTGGGGCTCGGACGCTTTTCTTTCATTCCAAAGAGATGTATCCATGTTAGGCTTACAAAATGAAGTAAATTTTCATTTGCCACAATGAACTACCCTTGGTTCGTGACATTTCTAGTAGCAATCAAACTTTATATTATCATCGACTCGTTTAATATGCAACAATGATGTATCCCACTACTTTTCCTTAGGTGATAGGTACATAATAATAGCATTTAAAATGAATCGAATATATTATAAGATTTGGTGGATACTGAAAATGTCACGAAGTAAGGGTAAATAATTTTTGCATACTAAAAGTTCCTTCTTTGTAAGACTAACATGGATACATCTCTTTGTAGTTGACTGTACCTATAATATAAAAATATGAACATTTAATAAAGGCCGATAAAATACTCGTATCATCTTCACAGTAGGTAGGTACCTATAACGTGACTTATTTTTAGTTAACAAAAATAAATCTTACCTAATCTGAAATGTATTCAGCTTAATAACTCTATTATTTTTTAATATAAATATTTCATATTATTTAAATCTCAAATAATGTATGCTAGGTGCGTTTAATTTATACAAATGGGTTTGTTAAGACTTCCTAAATGTTACTATGTTGGCTATTCGTAAAATTTAGAAATATAACATGACCTCATGCGGGCTTTGTCATAATACGTGTATGACAAGACTCATATATATAAATATATTTTATTATTTTAGCATGTATGTTATTCATAATTTAACCTATTTCAGTATTAGTGTATTTTCTAGATACACAGTAAAATAATTTTATAAACTTCAAATTCCAAATGTAACTGAATTGTTAATGAATGATGTCATTTCGATATCTGTGATGTCATTTAGTGTAAATAGTTTCGGGTAAAATTAATTTAGGGCATAGATAGACTATCAGCTTTTATCGATACATAGTGTGTACCAGTGTACAGAGAATAATTTATTAGTTAAGTATGATATCTAGTTGATGTTGCTAGCTAAGATTCATTCGCCGCGCGCTGGGTATATTCCCTTTTGCCCCCAAATCGATTGCCCCCTGGTAACAAAATTATCACCGAATGGAGACTGGAAATTAATTTATTGTTCCCCATTCAAATCGCTTTTAAATACTGTGTAGATCGCCTATATAGGTGCCCCTTACTCTGCGTATCTAGGAATTCATCCCCAAATGCTACCTGGGGGCAATCAATGTGGGGACAAATAGGAATATACTCTGCGCTGCGGCTTCACCTGACCATTTGTTACTCCTATTAATTTCTGATTAGACCAATCGGTTTAGTAGTTACTCGCGTACGTATAAAGTAAGGATTTAACTCCTTACAAATATCAAATAACCGTAATATTTGTGCATTATTTGTAATATTTGCGGGTCAACAATATTTGAAAACCATCATGTCGAGGGGTTTGAGGCGAATTAACTCAAGCGCCATTTCAGGCAATATTGAGTTATATATATCGTTGTACGAAGAAAAAATCGCTGATTACAACGATATACATAATATAACTCAATATCGCCTGAAATGGCACTTGAGTCAATTCGCCTCAGACCCCTCGATGTAATATCAATGGTTACTTTGTTTCAAAAATAATTATCTTCAAATTTGTTAAATAGAAAAAATAGCATTGAATTTTTAATACTCTCATGAATACCACATTGTAAAAATATATAAAATGCACGTTATAAAGTATGAAGAGAGACATCGCGCCGCGCCAGCTTAAAATCGCAAGTGGCCACTAATAAGGCAAAATTCACATACAACAAGGCACGAAACAAAGCATCGTTATTTCTAAATAGGTTTCTATGTAGCAGTTCATTATAATATCTAATTTGGCGAACATGACCTCACAGCGACCGAAATAACAGAGTCGTAGCACCGTTATCCACCAGGCCACCAGGAAATGGACCGTGAACATTTGATCATGGACATGTTTGATATGGTTTGACACGGACTATTTTGTTAGAAGGCAGATACTGCGTAACAGAAACCTAAATGAAGTCATGTTCAGTTAAGTAATACTTTAACAGCACAGACCCAAACCTCTTCTGTCCTTTTTTACGAGGGAAATGTGTTTTCGGGAGAGAGGCACGGGTTGTGGGACGTACTTGCTGACAGCAAGGGCAGCAATGACGTACACTAAAACCCCCTCGTAAGCCCGTCTTTCTGCCTTCATGAGGTTGTATGGTTGCATTCAAAATACCAAACCTCTTTTGTCCTACCTCAGCCCAGCCTGACTTGAATTAACTTTGGTCTCTTCTTTCAATATTATTTTATTTATTTGGAGATGATCGAGACCAGGTCGACACTTGTCTCGTTGAGCTATAATGTTGGCCTATTACAGCCACAGTGTTACCTAGGTTTACGAACGAAGTCCTACGTAACACCAGACCAGAGCCACTGATCGGAAAAACGTTTTCTTAATATATTTTTAACTTCTAAAAGTACCGCGTCCGTTATTGTTTTTCATTGCGGCATCTGCCTCTTTTATAGTCTGTGGGTTTGGAGTTAATAACAACGTCAATCATGCCTACTGTTTTGTTATGTGATCAGCGGTCGATGGTAATGGCCAAATGCACGAGCCAAACCGCGTATACCTACGTAATCGATTGGAGTTAATGCACTTTCAAGGTGGCCATATATGGATGATGGATTGAGTGGATGAAATATGTTTATTCATTTACTGAGCCACTAAAGAAAAAAGCCGTTCCGTAAACCTGACGGGGGGTATCAAGGCCTATGATGATGACAGTCCCTTACTACAAGATTAAGTAAGCCTAAAGCAGGCTGTCCTTCGTACCTTGTTCGGGTGAAGTGTCAATTTTTGATTCAAAATGTGCTTTTGAAAGATTGTTTTGTTTGAGAATTAGACCATTTAAGCGAAGTGGAGCTGGCTTATAAATGAGTGATAAGCTAGCATTTAGCATTATAATCGCACTCCCATATCAATACAGCACCAACTCAAAAAAATATTTTATTTTATAATTTCAAACTTAACCAAGTATAAATAAAATTGCAATTGCTGTAAAAATACTTTTTGAGTTGACCCTGTATATCTAATAAATAATAAATTTCTCGTGTCACAGTTTTCGTTGCCATACTCCTCCGAAACGGCTTGACCGATTTTGATGAAATTTTTTGTTCTTATCCGGTATCTATGAGAATCGGCCAACATCTATTTTTCATCCCCCTAAATGTTAGGGGTAGTCCACCCCTAAATTTTTTTATTTATTTTTTAGACAAAATTTTTAATTTCTATTTTTTTTATGATACAACATACAAAAATACATACAATCCTCAATTTTCACCCTTCTACGATCAACCCTTATTTTTTTATAGCCATTTTAGTAATTTAATCATTTTTCCTCTCCGGTTGAAAACTGATCAATCGTCATTTAATTAGTTATCCCCGCCAGATGTCTACAGGTGTCACTTCTGACCCAGTAAACAGCACGGAGTAGGGATGAGAACGAAGCCGGTCTCCTTTCTTTCTCACTCCCTACACAGTTGTCGGCCATCATTATTGTTTATGCATCAAGTGTAGTAGTAACGTTGACAATTATTATTTTGCTATCTCAGTGTAACTCTCATATTAACTTTTAATCATTCCTATTAATTATTTATATGGCAAAACAACGTTTGCCGGGTCAGCTAGTATTTGAATAAATACATGGCTCATTCGTCGATGCTCGATCCGATCGCATGCTTCTAACGACTCGATTTGTTGACCGAATATAGACTTTTCTTTTTTACGATAAAATAGCTTTAATAAAAAAGAAATTAATATAAACACCTGTAGGGTAAGCATCATACTAATAAACTTACGTTTATCGGATACTTTATCTATTTGTTTTATTGTCAGACACAATATTTGTTATGTTTTAAAAATAAAGGAATCCTTGAAATAAATATGTGCGATATTTATACTCTTTACCTTGTATTTCAGTGATTCGCTGTTTGCAGTGCAAATAAACTAGGAAGACGTTTATTCTGAATCGTATAATAATATGAAATACTTTCTTGCAGCCTTCCAATGCCATGAAGATGCTATAATATTCACGGGTTTATTTACCTTTTTGGCGCCAGAAAACTTGTACCTATATCTTAAAAATTTTCGGCTTTTTTTGGTTATTTCCTATAACAAATGTTCCCCATTTCGATAAATAAATCAATAAATCCAAAAAGTTGGC
Source organism: Hemithea aestivaria (assembly GCA_947507615.1). Taxonomy (NCBI): domain Eukaryota; kingdom Metazoa; phylum Arthropoda; class Insecta; order Lepidoptera; family Geometridae; genus Hemithea; species Hemithea aestivaria. The sequence goes on along the minus strand of OX382326.1, from coordinate 8,946,094 downwards.
TCTTACTTCCACCATTGTGTAAGTTTTGCCATACAAAGAGGATTACCTCCGAAAATTTGTAAGATGTAAGTACAAGTTTTCGAGCGCGGAATGGGTAAATAAACCCTGGGAATATTAAAGTATCTTCATGGCATTAGGAGGCTGCAAAAAAGTATTTCATATTATTATATTATTATTAAATTTAGCCTGTAGGCCAGTTCTTTGGGCACCATTACCTACGGGATGTTTTGTATGGATTCATGATATTTTTGTGGCTTTTTACTTGTCCATTATATAATGGCTATCAATATCCCTAATCCCAAATCGAAAATAATATTATATCAATACAGTTTGGTTACCCTAACCTTGTAACATGCGAGTTGAAACGCAAAAGTGAGTCTCATTCGCACACCATGACATCATGGCGTATTTTTGTAGCCTCTCAACTCTCAAGCAGCCGGGTCGCACGCGCTTTTCGTTTGTAGTGTCGGCATAATTGTTGACATAAAGATATAAGTAATGCAAACGTATTGAATCGATTGAAGGGAAATTATGAGAAAAACCTTTGTCGACCTTTTCAAACAGGTTATGTTTTTATGGTTTCCTGACTCATTAAGCTACCTTTTCTACTTGTATTTCTCTACTAAATAGCATAAAATAAATGTGTATACATCCTAGTGTATAGTTATTGGATTGCAGCTAGAAGCCTCAGACTATAATTTTGTCTAATTCATTAAATTTGGTTAATAGTATTCACTATTATTCACATAAACATAATTCGAACTTTCACATGTGTGATTTAGTAGAGCTCTCGAGAAACACCTATGTACATATAGAGCTGGATATATGATGTATATTCATAGTGCATTAGAATGAATATATAGGCAGAATTTTATACCATTGTCTGTTTGAAAAGTTTAAGGCAACAAGATCCCATAAAATAATAAAAAAAAGTGATTAGTTTTACACAAAATGACGAAGTTCCTGACGCATCATTCTGGGAAGTAACAACCCAGGAAGGAAGTTCTGAACAACGGCATTTGAACCAGACGAAATGAGACAACCACAGCCTAATGCCTTCCGGCTGTTGTCCAGATGATCAAGCTTCGGAAAATAGTTCAACTTGCTTTTGAATCATTGCCAATGGAAGCTGATCTCATCACTCATTTTACTCCGGACAATGAACGAATTGTACGTGTTATTTCTTTGTAGGTTAATAATTACCTTTGTTTATGAAATTCCCGCATTTTGTACCGTTGGAATAATTTCAAAGGGCAGCTGCCTTTTGGTTGTCATGTTGGGTTTGATCTGATTGACGTGGAATTGCGTAGAAGTATAAGACCAGTTCAGAGTAGAAATTGTCATAATTACACCGATTATGGTACCCTAGTCTTATCGTTAATAATAGCGATCTCTTCGAGACAGACTAAAAGGAAAAAAAATGGACGCAACTATATGAGAACTTTTCTGAACATAGTAGGTACCTACCTATCGCATTGTCTTTTTGTTCTTTTATTGTGTAATTTAATTTTTTTATTATTTTTAGTCCCAGTTCTGGTAGTTTATGTAATTCATATGAATAATTAAATAAATACAAGATAAATATAAGTCGTACTTACGTTACCTAATACGACATATTACTTAGACGACTGTTATCTGTTAAGAATTATCAAAAAATCAAAATATACGGAGTTGTAAAGTTGTTTTCCCTGAGTGAAGTGTGACCAATATTTATCTTCTTGGAATGCCACATTATGAAATTATACAAGTAGATACGTTTTGTTAGTCATGGGCCTAATCATTACTTTCAAGGGCTTTAACACTATGTGACTAATAAATAAACTATGGTCGATTGACAAGCCCATATTAATGAATTACGATTTTACTATCAATGTCCGTGTATTATGATATAAGAACTATTCTAGATAAGTCTAGAAAGTAGGTGTGATATATAAAAACCTTAATCAATACCTATCTAAATGATGGTCATGCCATCAATGTTTTTTATATCACATCCACTTGATCACGTATAAATCTCGTCAATCAGGCGAGCTGGTGAGAGTGATGAGAGGCGACTCTATATAGAGGAGAATTTCTAGTTTATTGCCTTATAGATATATAAGTTTAAATACTCGTTAAAACCACGGGTACCGTTGCCGATGCCTCTAACTATATGAACAATTTTTATTTGATGCGTAGATATATATTATGATGAATGATATTAAATTTATTATGAAAATAACTACCCAGTTTATCTAGAGGTCAAAATCGTGAAGCCCTATCTTTGTCGCAATATGTCTCGACTCTGTTTCAATTTTCCTCCAATCACAGTCAACATAATATATTTATTCAATTAGTGGTATTAATTCTATTAGTACGTGTGTTCTGCTTTGAATAATATGAATATAATATGATGAATTTGTGTTCAGAAATAGTGTTTTTTGCTCTTTTACTTATGAATAGTGATGCGCGTTGGACTACGAATCGTGAATGCAATTGTAATCTCGATAATGCGATATTCGATCAGGTGTTAAGGTAGGTGTATAATAGTATTGTAATAAATAAATCATATATTTCAGAAAATAATAATAATACAGTAGGTGCACTTAAGCCTAAAGCATAAGATGCTCATAACAATATAGGTAGATATTATCTTACAGACTAAAATAACGAGACTAGCTATGTAGTGTTACAATAAGTGTATAAATATCTTTCCCAAATAGTACCAGAAAATAAAACGTTCAGGGCCAAAAAAACTAAAAAGTAGTGGTGTTAAAATTAAAGTAGAAATAGTAAATCTAATAAACAAATTATGTTGGGAAAGGTCGCTAGCGTCTACGCCTAGGGCGTTTTCCTGCGAGTCAGTATTTTAAAACATCAGTTCTATTTTTGTCCACGTTCATTATGATCATAAAGAATGTATACTGAATACTGAGGAACGTGGTTTGTTGAAATTGTTCATTCAAAACTGTTCAAATTATCTACTACATCAATGTAAATCACTGTTGGATTTTCACGTCTGCTTGTAAATTAGTAGTGGATTTGGACTAGTTCACTGTTTCTTCTTAATCAGCAGTCAGGGAGTCCAGAGCGCATATAGATTAATGTTATTCTCACAAATACATCGTCTCCCACAGATATTTAAATAAGACTAACGGGTCGAGCTCAACATGTGCTTTGACAAGCCGATCATTTACAGTGGCAGTGTTGGCTAGATCTTTAATACAAAGTCAGAGGAAATTTCGATATGTCTCATAAACCTAATATATAGCCCTAATGAACCATATCCTTCCAACCGCAGTGAACCGCAGTAGAATATTGGGCAAGGTCGTGATAACTGATACAGACGGATATCGCATTTGAAAATACACCTGTACCTAATTAATTTATCACGTGGGAAATTATTGTTGAATGAAATGTGCAAACTTCCCAATAAATTGTAACATGACTCGACGTGTGTCTAACCCACTTGTATTATTTAGTCTACAGTCCTCGCATTAGTTATGTCGTTATGTCTGCGGGTTTTGCAAACAATGCAGAATGCTTGTAGTAAGCAAATTGGCCGGTAGTTTGATTCAGCGGATTAATGTCATTGTTTTAGTTCTCATCGGAATCAGGCCAGGCGGTCTGACTAAACATTTTATACATTACGTATAGGTCTTGCTATTTTGGTAGGACGGTCCCGCTTTCTGACCTATTGTCCCGTTTTTAGGCCGTCTGTAAACTTAACTTTCGATTGACCAATGATGCGTGATGGAAATGCTGTAAGAGCCTCCTTGAAACTTCTACTAGGGAACTTAAAAAATTGTGGTTGCGTTAGTTATTTAACTCGTATGTAGATAATAGAAAACTTTGTTGTACACACTTTCCTTAGTACGATTTCATATTCGGTCACATAAATTACAAATATCGAGCTCGTCTGGTACTCATTAAAAATATCTTCTGGAAACTTCTATTTCTAGTTAAATCAAACCCTTTACCCATCAACTTAAACTAAATAATTTTCATGGAATTAGGTAAACAATACACCTACTAGCAGAAACTTTCGAATTAAAATTCATAATTCCCCTTTCATCTTAAAAAAAATGCAAGTCACCCCCAATCATAACACTGCGTAAATCTATTTCATACAACTACGAGTATGATCAAATACCTACAGACGTTGGTAAATAAAAGATGACTGTCCCAAACATGTCACTAAGACTTATCTATGGTACCATCCAATTATACTCGCGTGTTAGCTACGCCTCTAATATAAAGAGTTGTGTTATCAATATTTTTCAGTGAACAACAATATTTGAAATGTGTAACATAGTGCGTATATATACTCAGTGGTAATGATTTTCTCCCGGTCTGTTGTTAGTTCTGTGTAAGTGTTATTTATTTTGGTTATTGTGGTATTGATATTGTTGGCCTGTTTAGAATCACACGAAATCCAAATCCCAACAGCAGCAGGGCCGAATGTTTTTGGTCTTTACTTTATTTTGATCTATAGCGGTTTTGAGAATAAACTTCTCTTCATCAGAGTCAAGGTCATCTCTCAATATCCCGTTTAGCTGTGTATACAAACTTGAAATTTTGTTACCATCATCTGATTATAATTATTACTTCTTCATCATCATCATTCACCTTGTTTCCAAACTCTTTTTTGCATTATCCTGGACTTATATTATTTTTTTACTATTGTATTATTGTTTGGTCATTTATTCATCGCTGTTTTTAGCCGTGATCCAGTGTCCCAAGTTGTGGTCACGTAATTATTAAATAAATTCTACTTCAATTTCTACAATGCTCTGATTCTGTACACGGAATGATCTGTGGATCCTGTAAGTCTGGTACAAAGCCAAAGTAATTCCCAAGTACAACTCGTGTATAATCGTATCTGGTGGATGACCGACATTGCATTTACTTGTCCTTGTCCACTATTTACTCATCATTTTAATCCGTTTGTCGTCACTTTGTCTGGCCACGTGTTCCATTTGAGTCCATTTAATACAAATAAAATGTTAATATTATGTTGTTTGTGTTGTTACAGGGAAGTGGCGATCGCTTGGGAGTGTCGCGTGGGTCCGCCAAAACAGGCGGCCTCCGCCGACAGAATCCAGAGCCTCTTCAACGACATCGAACTATATCCTACTAAGACCCAGGGTGAATATAACATTATTACTTATATGTATAAGGTCATTGTTTAGGTCCTGGAAGAAGGTTAGGAAGAAGGTATAACTCCCGTCAATGGCTGCTATGTGGGTTGCTCTGGTCATAGAGGACCATAGTTCTCCCAGCATCGCATTTGAGACCAGAATTTTTACTGTGCATCTACGTCGTAGTTCAACTTATAGTCTCAATTCAAAGAACAACTACGCATTAACCAATAATATAATTTCGGGTCTCAATTTCAAATGAGATGCAACTCCGTGCGGATCCCACTTCGCTCCTCGAGCACATATTCTTTCCCATCTCTGCCACTAACGTGCATTGAACACGGCCATTGGGAATCAAATGGTTTATATACAACTTCTTATACTAGCAGCAGAATTTGCGAGACGAACTTCGTAGTTATTCCATTGCAGTTAGACCTTGAGATCATTGCATTTGCTAACAATATAATATTATATTACTCGTATATTTTCTACGTGTAATACATTATCATGTTATTACACAATAGGTAGGTAGGTATATATTACGTGATGATAGTGTACTTAGAGCAGTGGCACTCATCGCTCTATGTCTAATAAGTAATTATATAGGAACAGCTGCTACTCGTAGTTTTGATGAAGGAATGACGGAGTCACTGACGGGTCATTGATTGAGTGAGCGATAGCGCCCTGAGGTGACGTCACCGCCGTCATCCTCTGAATCAACACTGAAATGTCAATATGTTATGCCATGTAAGTTCCGCATACACATGTTTCAACTATACTAAGTAACATTAGGCACAAATTGGTATTCTGTGGGTACCCACAAAAGAAGGAGTGAGTTTTTCTAAAAAACCTACAACAGAAATACGTCGGAAATAATTAGGTAGGTACTGCGTTAGGGCATGCATCTTTGTTTCCATATCCTTAGAAATTTGTCATTTTCCTTCTTGTTGGCAATTATTATGACTTGTATCAGAAGGGTGTAGTTTTTAGCATATTTTTCCATGTCTTTAGGTCTTTTACACCTTCTTTATTGTTACTTTTAAATTTAAAATGTTGCCTATTTACGCTAAATTTAAATGGCGTCTCATTCGTGGGGATCTATCGGTTTTACTGAGAAGTCTATAATATAATGTAAATTGTAACCTTTGACTTTGGACACAGATTAAAAGGTAACAAGTGTACTATGAACTATAGCAGCTATAGGTATAGCAACTGTAAGTAGTTGGTAGGATATTACGTTTTTTAAACGAGTTACAAGTACTAACTGGGTAATTGCCTTTGTTATCCTCGTGGATTTACTCGTAAACACGTACTTACACTACCTATTTAATTGCTAGAGGCATTAATCATTCGCACAATGTTTATAGTGCCTATACATACATGTATACTTTTTATGTTAGCAGACGAACGAGACTAGCTCGGCGCTCTCTGATGTTAAGCGATGCCTAACGACTATTTCAGACGCAGTCTTACTTTATTACCTAGTAGTATTTCAAGAAGTAGGAATGCTTATGCAAACACTGCGCTACGCTCGTCATCCGAAGGCCGAAGGCTTGGTGGTTGAATCTGACCGGACCACCGCTGGGGTGGGATGGTGAATGCAACTGCGACCCCATCCCGCCCCGTGAAGGCACGACGGCCCACCAAGGGGTTTTAGTGGGTATTCTTGCCAGTCTTCCACCGGCAAGCTGAGTCACACATAACCCGTGCCTCTCCTCCGGGAGGTAGATAAACGCATTTCCCTTGTAAAAAAAAGATTGATTGGCTCAGTAAGTTCCTTGGTCACTATACCCTTCCTACTGAAGTGAACTGCGGTAGAATATTGGGAAAGCGGTAGAAAATTGTAGTATCTTATCCAAACAGGCTGTCGCATTAATAAACATTCCCACCAATACTACAAAACTATAAAAGTTAATATTTTTTTAGGTCACAGAGTTCCTAATATTTCCTAAGTTAGGCTTAAGACTGCTAAGTTATTATTATGTTAGGTTGTAAAATTTAGACATAAACACTAGAATGTAAACGAGTTTTTAAGTTAAGAGTGTACAAACATAAAAAAAAACAAAAGGTCAACTGACTGTAAATTTTTGGACATACCAGTTTATCTATAAAACTACGTGTATTTTTATGTAAGAATATGAACAGAACAGCACGACACGACGTTTACCTGATAAAATACTAATATAAACGTTATGCTGGCTCATTACAGTCACAGTTTTACCTAGGTCGTCAATACGAAGTCTAACACAGCACTCAGCACTGTGTTCTTATTACCTACTACGATCTTTTAGGGTAAATGCAATCATAATTTTTGTGCTACAAAAAGTCTACATACTCCTTCAACGCTTGAATACCAGTAAAACTTCGTGTTACACAAGATTTTATCTCATAATGAGCCTTAGAAATCATTAGCTAACCTCAATAATATTATTGCGCGCCAAAGTTATCGTGAACCTAAATTACGTTGCGTGTGTACAAATTACTGCGTAGAGGAGGGGCCCTCAATTATTTGCCCTGCAGTACTGTATAATTGTTTTGTTTGTCCTGAATCCCGAGGCCCTAGCAGAATATTGCTGTTGTGTCAACGTAAATTTTATAGTATCGAGCAGTAGTAGTAGTTTTATAGTGTCGAGCATTCTATACGCGATTCCAAAGTTTTTTTTTGGAGCTGTGAAAACAGGCGTCGAATCCTATTATAGTGCATGTGGCCTCCTCCATCAATCGTCAAATGCTAACTAGTCTAGTCACATACTAACGCAAAAAATCTACTGGGATGTTAATCGTTGTGGAAAAACGAACGACAAAATATCTTTTCTCTATCATTCCAAGACATTTCTTCAAGCGTTTGTCGCTTGGCTAGATGCAAATTTGTCGATGACGTCTTCACAATCGTAGGAAAACCTGGATGCACTTGCTCCCAGAAAAGAAGTACGTATATGACCATCTGTGGGCTAAAAAAGGCTGATGACTGATGACGATGATGCACCGGCCGTTGCACAATATTTCATACTCTTCAGAGAACGAGAGTTTTATCTCAAAAGCTACTCAAAATCTCTGAAATTCTCAACGAAAGATCGAAAGTAAGCCAATATATTTAGCAGTAATCACAGCAAAGCGATTTCTTGTCATTAGGAATGTTTCAAAGCATCGTTTCGTATTCTTAGTAGTTAGTGCACTAATAACCTGGTAACCAAGTTGGTTTTGTTTCAGTGTTTGAAATGCTGGTATGCGCGCGGCAGTGCGCGCGGCGGAAGTCTCTCACTCTCACTTTCGGCGAGTTCTGCGTGTTCGCTGCAGAACTACGGCGATGTTCCAAGCAAGCCCGACAGTAAGTTATCTATCACTTTATAACGACTACATTAGCAGCGCCCAGCGAATTTACCAGCTGGAAAGTAGTCTATAAATAATTGAGGATTATACTGTGTATACTCCAACAGAACAGATTACCTTACTTGCACTGTTACCCCTACTTACAGAGTCAACAATAAATATAATATTAAAATGGGTTAAGCAGGCTAATCTCAATAATTAATTTCAGCCTCCACATTAAATTTCAGCCAATCGGTCCAGCCGATTTACTCTTCTAACAAACTTCCATACATCCATCTGTATACAATTTCGAATTTATAATATTTGTAGGATTATAACTGTAAATAATTGTATTTCTATGAACCATAAACATTAACACAATAATTTATTCTGTTCATATTCTGCCTGTAAACACGTGGAGGAAACTGATTTTCCGATTTTACAACCGTACAACATCGAAGGTTTTTCTTACATTTTTAAAGCTATGAATTATTAAGTAGATAATTACCTACTTGTTCTCCGAAACCTCGTCTGACTGCACCCTTTAAATTAAATGGTCAATAATTCACCATTCCGTCATAAACTCATACAAATTGACAGACCATTAGTGTTCAAAGCCGTATTTAAATTTAATAAACGTCCAATTGTGAGAGCAGTAATACGTACAGAATCATTGACGTAGTTGTTTAATTTGTTTTTAACTGTAAAATTATAAACAACAAAGACAAACCGCTCGTTTTCTTTTCTGACGCACGGTTTTGTGTGAACCCATACGTTTGTAGTTAGTCATGCAATAGTCGGAATTTGACTACGTAGCTGTCATTAGGCTTCCTTCGACCTCAATATCCTTCCTCGACACAGTTTTCCGGATTGTTTTACCCACAGAACACTTGGTAACATAAGATCGGTCATCATTTTGTAGCAACCGGCGCGGCGCGGCGCCATTTCAGACAGACGTCCAACCATTCCTACAAATGTCAAATATGGATAAAACGTTTTTGTATGTAGGATGGAAGAAAGCATGGATGTCGTTCGGTGCACCAAAAACCTGACAAAACATTCTTGTGCTATTATTGCCAACTATGGTGGGCGCGTAAAGAGAATACGGTTTCAGCAGCAGCTGCTTGGTTTACTTAACAGATGTGTTTGTTAGCTCTTATTCGTCCCAGAATAATTGTACTGTTGAGTTTAGCCACTGCAATTCCATATAAATAGTTTTCAAGACAGCACTTCCGAAGTGTGATCCTTTAGACATAGACTAGATAGTACTTTCTATATAATATGTATACTACTTTCAGTTTGTCTCGTTTATTATAAGTAAATCATGGTCGTTCCACTTCAACATTTATTCCGTGGTTGTACCAGTTTTCTTTTCAATACGACGCACATAGGGGTATTTTAATGATCTACGCGGCCAAAAGTCAAAATAACAAAGTTAAAGAAATGCTACTGCATTCGACTACCTGAGGCAGAGGACAGTCCAACGAACAATAGGCCGCCGTCCCCGCCCCTTACCCGTTGCGCGTTACCTGGCAAACTCAGTCGGAACTTGATCATCGAACTTTGTGTACGTGTCAGTTTTCGGCGATTTTAAAAAGCGTTAACATTGTGAGCTAACCTGCAGTTTTCTGTGTTAATCTGGTAAAAAGTAGCAATGGATTCGGAGACTACAGGTATGTGGCAATCTAAATTCAATATATTTAATAAAATTTGATTCCGTTTAATATATTTTTAGTGATCGAGAAATAATGTCCAAAATGAGATCATTTTTTTAAAGAAATTTATCTTTAAAGAGGTATTTGTTATAGTACCGGGGTAGATCCGGCTTTTATTCTCATACACGTTTAAAATATAGATTCTTAAGTAACGAATGCAATATATATTAGCCGCAGAATAGCGCAGATGCACAAAACAGAGTACTTTGATCTGTTTCAGTCGAAATTAGTGAATTATTAATTTTTGTTTAAATTTTGTTTTAGGCTTAGAGGGTACCTCTGGAGTGAGAATAGTGACTCGTAAATCACTCTTCGACAGGATGAAGAATGAAAATTTACGTAATTTAGAAGAAAAACTATGTTTTTTGGGAGACCACCTTTTCACCCAAGACAACCTTACTGAAAGTCAGTTAAAAGAACTGAAACACAATTTTTCACATTTCAAATCAGAAATAAAGCAAAGGTGGAATAAATCACACAAAAAAGAAGAAGCTTTTTTGAAAAACAACCATCTTTGGCTAGAAGGTACTTTCGAAATTCCAGTCACAACTACCAATCGTCAAGGTCGCCCTTGTAAATCATTTGGTGAATCTAGCGAAAGGAGCAAAAGAAGAAAAACTGAGGAACTCCGCTCCAATGTAGAAGATGGTGTTTTAGTTCACGCAGTTCAAGTTGAATTAAGAAAATCGGGAAAACGTGATGCTTCCCGCATTCTCCAAGACATAACAAGCTCTCCGACCCGTGCAAAGAAGTACAAAAAAGCTTTCAATGCCTCTAAGTGTGAAAAATCATCGCGTTTAACCCCCATGGAAGCATTAAAAATGTTTATAGATGCAGACTTAACACGAGTACAGTACGAAATTATAAGAAACACGAACCGGAAGTTTTTTCCGTGTTATAGCTTAATTCAAGAAGCCAAAAAGAAATGTTATCCTCCTCCAGAAGCGAGCACGGTAACAAGTACCTGCGCGGAAACCCAACTGCAACCATTAATTGATATTACTGTTAAGCGCTTATCGGAATACTTAGAAGAAGTCTTATTGACAATAAAAGAGCAAGAGCGGAACACTTTGAAGTTGATATGTAAATGGGGCTGCGACGGATCCCAACAAGCACAGTACAAACAAAAACTTGACAATGAGTCTGACTCTGATGCAAATATTTTTCAAAGCTGCTTTGTACCTGTGCGACTTATTTGTATATAAGGACAATCAAAAGGTGTTATGGGAAAATCCAACACCTTCATCTGCCCGATTTTGTCGTCCAATAAGATTTCGCTTCGTCAAAGAAACAACTGATATAACAAACGAAGAGATCAATTATGTTTCAAACTCCATTGATAATTTGGTTGCAACTGAAGTGGACATTGACGGAGAAAAGTTTTTGGTGCATTCCCAATTTGTAATGACAATGGTAGATGGAAAGGTTTGCAACGCAGCTACTGGAACAACATCCACAAGTCCTTGCTATATCTGTGGGAAAACTTCCAAAGAATTCAACAATTTAGAGGACAAAAGAAGAATTTCAAAGGATGCTACTGAATTTGGTCTTTCTATTTTACATGCGAGAATACGATTTTTTGAAAGCATTTTACATTTAGCGTATAAATTGCCTGTGAAAAAGTACCGTCAGAGAAAAACAGAAGAAGAAAAACAAATGGAGATGAATAAGAAAATAGAAATACAGACCAGGTTTCGCAATGAAACTGGCTTATTAGTTGACATGCCGAAAGCAAACTGCGGAAACACTAATGACGGCAACACCAGCAGGAGATTTTTTGAAGATCCGAAACTATCCTCAGATATTACAGGAATAGATTACGAGTTAATATATAGATTAAAAGTGATTTTGGAAACGATTTCGAGCGGATACGAGATAAATTTAGAAAATTATGAAAAATATGCAGAAGAAACTGCTTGCTTATACGTGAAACTTTACCCGTGGCACCCAATGACACCCACACTGCACAAAGTACTTGTGCACGGATCAGACATAATAAAAAATGCATTGTTACCCATAGGGCAACTATCTGAAGAAGCAGCAGAGGCACGCAACAAGCATTTTAGGTCATACAGACAGGATTACTCAAGAAAATTCTCTAGAGAGTCCTGCAACAGAGACATATTGAATAAGCTACTTTTAAGCTCAGATCCCTTTTTTAGTGCCTCAAGGGTAATAAACAAAAACAAGAAGTCTTCTTTTCTTCCTGAAACATTGAATATGTTTGTATCTGCAACACCAAACCCAGCAGACGCACTTCAATCAGAAAGTGAAGAAGAGATAAACTGATTATTGTTTGATTTAATAATTAAGTAATTAATAAAATCATGTGTGTCATAATCCATTATAAAAAATAAGCGTGTGTGTGTGTGTGTGTGCGTGTGTGTGTGTTTGTGTGTTTGTGTGTGTGTGTGTGTGTGTAGTATGTGTAGTGTGTATATATTATAATTATTTTGTGTAGACATGTGACCTAATTAAATTTTTTTGTAGTTTTTTTTTTATTTTATGGAAATAATTAAAAAATAAACATTATTTTTTACTGTTTATATAACGTTTGTTTTATTTCCGTCATTAGCAATTCAAAAACCCGAACTAATGTTTTTGGCCAGCTAAATTAACTAAATACCCCTATGTGCGACGCTTGGGTGATAATGAGATTCATAGATGATAATGACTCAGTTTCCTTACGCATAAAGAAACCTTCGATACGTCACACGACCCCATTAACAAATGAAGATATGGACTTGTTTCACGTACTATGTACACGAGTATACACCTATCTATAATATCTAGTACAATCTATTCTTTACTAGTCTAAAGTACGAGATTACGTGTAAAAAAGAAATTCATTACAGTGTCGGGGCACGTCAGAATCTTATAGATTTCATACACTGTCGCCTGAACAGATTTGGAAAATTATTTTTGTATCAATGGATACTACTTCCCAGGTGGTGTGAAAGGCGAGCTAAATAAAGTCGTTATTATATATTTATTTTAATTATTATTTCTATTGAATATAATAAATTGACGCCAGTCCTATGGCCTATTTGAAGATCTAATTTCCTCTTATACAAAATCGTGATCACTAGCTAATTTAAGGTAAACTTCCTCTTTATGGATGACCTATGCCGTCTTTATTTCTTTGTCTTAGTTAATGCGGTTTTTCTTATAAGACAAAAGTAAACAATCGATCGAAGTTGCTCGACCTAGCCAAGGCTTGGGTACACATTGTGCAAAATGTAGATTTTATGAAACATGTCCCGAAATGTCAGGGCCTTTACGTTGTTTATGTACCTATGTTGCTCTATCATATAAGTCAAATAACTTTTAGTGGAGGTAGACTTATATATAATCGACTTATAAGAGGAGGAAAAGTTCACAATTCGTTGGATATTTTAATGTATTTGTTCATTGATTAACAAAGACGAGTCCGACGCTAACTTGTTGTTTAGCGATAACTTCTGCCTATTACTCTGCCGTGCAGAGACTAAACCGCAGTAAAAGTAAATCGAAAATAATGTAAACTTTATTTATGTGCAATAAGGTTGAAAATAAAATTGTACAAATTATTTTACTGCGGTTTAGTCTCTGCACGGCAGTACTGCCACAGTGTTACCCATCGCACTCCCAAATCAATACTGCACTAACTAAAAAAAATTTTTTTTTATAATTTCAAGCTTAAACAAGTACAGATAAATTTGCAATTGCAGTAAAAATACTTTTTGAGTTAAGCTAGTGTTTTACTAGGTGTGCGATATATTTTTTAGATATGAAATCCTTCGCAACACTACATTGCGTCGATCCAGAATCCAGAGACATATTATGTAGTCTCCAAAGCCCAATAATTACCCACCCTACTTTGCCAATGGTAGCAAATTGCGACGAAACATTGGGTGAGGTTGTGGTAACTAACAAGTAACTATCCCAAAAGGGATCGCGGATTAGGAAACCCCACTAACGTGACTAAACGAAAATGCACTAAACTTCTCTTTATTTCTAACTTAGGTAATCGATTGAGAACAAAATAGCCATGATGTCAGTTCTGCTTTGTGTATAGTTGATGACCATTATAATTAATAGTTAACTGTAGATATAATGTATTATAATTAAGTGTAAGATATTATGAATTCCTCGTTCATTCCGATTGTAACGCATCCGCTATGTAATTTATAATTACACTTCTAATAAACACTTTATGTTCTATGATTTTATTCCTTTTCTTATGGTCATGGAAAATGTAACTTGATAGACCTAATGTCATGTTAATTAATTATTTAAATCTAAATAAATTGTCTAAAATTATGCGCGAAATAACGCACATTTGATAAATACGTATCACAAAGAGAGCGCCCAGCGGTCTTCCTCGCTGAAAAGTCGCGCGCTGAAAAATAGTATGTGTGGTTCTATACTTCGTTTGAAAATCTTTTTTTTTTTTTTTTTTTTTTTTTCTTTTTAATAATATGGCAACATGTGCATTTTGCCAGTGTCGAGTAAAATTCGTGAATGTTCACGGGATATTAAATTATGGTCTCCACTTTCGTGTTTTGCCAGTGTCAAGTTAAATGTTATTTTTTAAGTAATAAGTTAGTTAGTCAGGTCAGAGTCAGAGTGAGCTTAATAGCTCGTCTAGTCACGTGAGTCTTCCAGTAAAATGGGTGGAATTTTACTGAAAGTTCGGAGGAGTTTTGGAGGGGGCACCAAAATTCATATTTCAGCACCATATCACTTGCCTACATCTGTGCACATTCAAAAACACTTAACACGCAATATTCCACCATTATTACACGCTAACAATCAAATTCTACACGATTATTAAGCAAAAGACGTGGAGCTAATGATATGATCTAGGCTTGCCGCCAAAAACTCTTTGAAAATCTTAGATCTCTCACAATTCACAATATGTCAGTGACAAAAATTTTGTAAACAAATGAGTTCCCACAGCAAAAAATGATTGATTAATAGAAGATTTCTCAAATTAAAAGGATTTAAAAAAAAAAAAAATTAGCTAGGGTATATATTTTTTCATATTCAAAGAATAAACACTTTCAAAATTATATTTATTATATCTTAAGCACACAGATTTAATTGTTTAATTAATTATAAAAAAAAAAAATTTAGAAATATGTGGTAGTAAGAAAATATTGAGACTGGTATCATAGCAGAGGTCAATTCTGAACAAAGTCACTTGAGGACCGGGCGTTAGCAATACGACTTTTCACTTTTAGTTTTATAAATCACAGTTTTTATTATGAAAACACAGTGTACAATTACATAAAAATACGCGCTTTAAAAAAATAGGGTTGCATTTGATAACGTAAAATTTTAGATGTTTTTTTGCACTTTCTGTTGTACCTACTTTGGCGGTACGCGACTCTTTGGCGATCTCTCTCGTTTTGCTAAAGAATCGGACCGTAATTTTTGACACTGACACATTGTGAATTGTGAGAGATCTAAGTTTTTCAAACGAAGTATAGGTTCTAAGCTGCATATACACATGCATACACCTACATAATATAAAATTTTAGTATAATCGGTAAAACCGTTTAAGCGTGAATGAATGAGTTACAAACATTAATCCATACATGCATAATATTACACTTTAAAATTTATAAAATTAGAGAAATTAATAGGATATCTTAAAAACCTATCAAGAAAATATCATTAAAAATAACACTGAATGGAAACGAAAGCCTTCCTAATCTCAAAGAAATTAATAAAAATTTCGACCATTTTAGAACCATCTTTTTACGATTAAAAAGGTTAAATCAATAAAATCCTCATAAAAAGATGTTCCGTGTCCTAACAGATGATCGCGCCATAAAACGATTAACTCAAAGTAATAAAGCCCTTTATTTTCCGGGTGCATTGTGAATCAAGTTAATTTTAACGATGACTCGGATCACTCGGATCGAATCTCTCTTTAGAGTTAGAAATAACAGTTTATTGAACAAAACATAAAAAAATATAATTTAAAGCTACGAATAAAAAAAAATATATTAGGAAATTTAAATGCATTCAAAAAAATACCCAACAAAAATTATGTAGATACAATTTACAATTAGGCGGGGATTAAAAATCGTGTACGCTCGCGAGCCAATCGTCGCACGTTGCTTTATACTGATTTTGACTACCAGTAAATAGTTTAATGATTCTATTTGTTTTAAACATGAAATTTGTTTCGTTTGTTTAAACACATCATTTTGGTTGCAAATAAACCCACTTTTTCATTGGAATTAGTCCCTAATTCCTAGTTAGACTTTCTGACTTAACAATTTGTTCGTAGGTTAAAAGTGACTCGCAAAACACGAATCATGGGTAATTTGCTCTAAAATTTCAATAAAAACCCGTCTAATTGAGAACCTCCCCTTTGAACTCTGCAATTTTCCGGGTGCATTATGAATCAAGTTAATTTTAACGATGACGTTAAAAATGATCACTCGTCGTTTACCCGGTCTTGAACCGTGGACCGAGACTCAGACTGTCTCTGACTCTCTGACGCGTGCGTTGACCCTTGAATGCCAAACAATGAGGTATTTGTCATGCACTGAATCATTATGTGCAACTATAATTTGTACCATTGATTTTTTATGTCACTTTTTTTGTAGTATAAAAAACTATTTTTTGTACCCTACGGCATGGCAAAAAGAACTAGGTACATGATTCAATTCAACTATGTACATTGTACATAATGTACACTTAACTACATATATTGGTATGTTGATCTCATTTAAAATTTTCGCCTTGATGCTGCCGATCTTCAGAAAGCACGTTAACCTGTGGGTAACGGTTGTTTCCTATACCTAATATATGTAAGGCGATTTTCACACTGCCCCGCATCATGCTGCATATTGCGTGTCGACGCACCTACGCGCGTTCCTGCGGGAGTGCAGATCTGCATCATCGTGCGGGTTTTTTGCGCACTCACGCGCGTAGGTGCGTTTGTAGATTCACGCACGGCGGCTCTCATTTCTTCGATCAAAACTGGATTTGGCTGGGATTCGGTGTGCCATACCTTGCGTCTCGCCCCGCACCTACGCGCGGGGGTGCATGTTTCTCCGCGTGTATGCGCGTGATCCGCATGAACGCGCTTGGATGCATTTTCAGTGTGTTAGACTGTGCGTGTTTTCCATACAAACGGAGATACTTACAAGCAACGGAAGAACACGCATCCACGCGCTACGCTGCATCATGCGGGGCAGTGTGAAAATCGCCTAAGGGTCAGTCATTAGATCACGTTGGAGATGTTGTAGGAATATAATGATCGAGCCGAAACAGGAACACAAGTTGACCCTGACCTTATCGTTTTCGTTCAAACCATAGATTAGGACCTAATCATTACCTAGGTTATTCATTCTCGAACTTTCGAAAATGTTTACATATGAAAAAAAACTTATCAAGTCTGTGGGATTAACAGGATCTAGAATAAGGTACTTATGCAAAAGAATGATCCTGATCTGAATATAGCTTGCGAGTCATCAGTAAAAAATCCATAATATCACGAATAATTATAATAACAATAAAGGTCACAAGGTCGTTTTAAATGTTGAAATAATCTTTGAAGATCATAAAATTATCATATAATATGTGCCAATAACCTAATATATAATTTTATTGGTATTTTAGTGGCGAACTAGGTTGGTGTGTTAGCTTAAAATTAGGTTTGGCCTCCGACAATATAAGGAGCTCCCATTCCAGCTCCTGAGCCTTCTTACCAGTTGGCAGTCCTTTGAATGTAAGACCCACATATCATTTTCTACGTCCAGTGGTACAGACAGCAGGATTTTCGATCACTTGGCCGTCCGAAATACGCTCTTATCACACCACTATCCTTCCTTATTCACTTAGTTACATTTTAGAAAAACTAACACACAGATTTCTTTTAAAAATTCACAAATCGTGTGAATCTTTTTACAAGCTTTTATTTGCTTTCACTTGTCTGTTGTCTATCTGTCTGTCTGTAATCAAATCTTGGAAGTTTAATTTGATCCGTTTCCCGATTTCTGATTGAGTTTAAATTTAGCATGCATGTATAAATCGCATGACAATGCAATATTATTATGACATGGAGCTGATTTGATGATGAAGCAGGAAGGTGGCCATAAGAACTTCGTAATTACACGATGTAACCCCACCGAGTTTGGGGTCTTCTGATTCGTCTTGACGAGTAATTTGGTGCTAGATGGTAATAATGATAAAAGCTTGTTTTTAAAGACTTTAAAAATTTCACTTGTTTTTAATTGTCTTGTATTATTTGTTATAGGACATCAAACAAACCTGAGTCGCCGGTGTGGAACGTCGACAAGGAATTGCGAGATAAAGACGCCTTCTGTAAACATGTCAACTGTGAGTTTCGTGATTGTTACATTTACTATTTACTGATTGACCTTCCTCCAATCGAAACTGTTGTGTCTCTGTTAAATCGTTCAACGTTTTTATTACCGTTCTTTTTTTGTTAATCGAAGTTTAACAGAAAAGACAACCCCACACTGCTTGGTAAAGCTAGATGTTTGGTGTTTCATTCCAAGCCATATTTAATCATTTCTGTATTGACACAAAATTTACAATTATTATACTTAAAACTTGGTTTTGTCAGATATTATATTATGCAGATGAAAGACCATTGCAGATGATACCAAATACCAATAAATGAAACTTACATGAAAATGTCTAAAAATAACTAACATTTTCCAAAAACGTGGGTTGATTCTTATCTGTTAAACTACGCTACGTCCCAAATATCTGTAGCAATAAAGTTACGTTTATTTGTAAAGATAAAACCGCTTGAGGATGTTAATTTACGTATTGCGGAAGGTCAATTGAAGACATCGCCGCCGCGATCAAACAAATCGTGACTAAACTTTCCGCACGGTACCAATCCAGAAATACATTTCATTTTGTAATCCCTCTGTATGCCACTCCGACTGTCCGACTTTGATACTTTCTATACATGAAATATTACTATTAGATAACCGTTGTACATTTGAAGTTATTTCTAATAAGTTATTTTAGTCTCACCATCCTTCAGGTAGGATGTCTGCTCGTTTGCCACTTGTACGTTTTGCCCAAGAAATCCTTTCTATAAGTTTGGCTAAATCGTAATATCTATAAGTTTCTGAATGAAAAATTTTTACCAGGTCCGTTCGGTAGCTTAGACTGGGAATATCCAAGACTTGTCTGTGGTTAGTGGTTGTACGCACTACCTTTACTAATTTTTAATTTAACTCTGCTCGCTGCCCATAAGAAGGGTACTCCGTTCTGTTGGAGTATAAACCCTCTTGGAGTTAAATTAAATTAGCTGTAGTAAATTTATATTTATTTTTCCCAGCCTATCAGAACGGGTTTCCCCGAATTACTCTATTGAAGCCCATTTTAGGCTTTATGGCCAAGACAACTTATTATGTCGGAGTTTTAATAAAAGGTCTCCGACATGACCTAATAAGTGCGCCCACTAATCTTATATGATACATAATGTTTGGGTTTTTGCGTTTCGACAAAGTTGGCTAGCTTCTCTGTATCTACATATAGAGAGAAATCGATTGACAGCCATCGATTGGCTGTCCGCTTATCATGATGTTATCACACCTCTTAGGTACATTGCCAAATTGTATGTACTCGCATATCGAGCTTCGTACTTTCCTATCAATTCATTTTAAGTTGTCCATTAAATTGGTCTAATTTTATTTTATAAAAAAAAAAATAAACATTTATTTCGGACCCTCGGCCCATATGTCCACAAAATAGTAGATACAAATTTAGAAATTATTATTAAAGAATTAAATTAGTCTAAAAAATGGAGGATAATTAATAAATTTAAATGGATAAAAAGAAAATTGAGAATTAAAAATGTCAAAGAATATAAATTGTAAACAATAAAATGATACCAAAATAAAAATGTCAAGAGATTAAATTAATAAAAACGATCACAACTAAATTAACATATCCAATACAATATAATTAACACAAAAACAATAATTAAAAACAATAATTACACAAATCACGTAACAGGAGCAACAGGTCGATAACCGGAACCACTCTCAACCTTTCATTCGGTTCACATGCAGCTCCATCCAGTGTTTCCAAATGGGAGTCTCTAATTTTCCTCCTATCACGCTTACCAGGCTATTTGAGCTTCCCCGGATGCGACGCATAAGGGATGCTGCTCTTTTACGGAGAATCGCCCCAAATGAGTCCGTATTCCCGTCAGCAAACATCCCCGATGCGCTACAATACCTTGGAAGCCCAAACATAACTCTAAAGCCGTTGTTATACTGGACACGAAGAGAGTTGAGTGCCTTTTGTGTATAGTTGGCCCACAGACTGCACTTTTTATTTTATTTTTTTTTTATTTTATAAAGTTTTCCGATTGTGATATAAAATGTCATTGTATAATTTCATTTCATTGCACCGATAACTCAAAGACGTCTCAACCGTCCTTTCCCGATAGTCGTCCCTGCTAAATTTTGTTGAAATTTATTGAAGCTTCCTTAGACCTGGCAGTTCGACAGACTGCGTCTTTGTCCTTCACAACTTCTTCCAGATTAAAATAAAAGTAATAATTTACTTCGCTTACTTGTACTCGTATAGAAAGGAGTTCCGTTTTTGCACTTGAAAATAAAATGCAAACAAATTGCTAAGTAAATATTGTACACGGCCTTCCAGGCTCTTCCGCGCGTCTATAAACGGATCACGGAAGGATTGGTATGCGATTCGTCTTGGACACTCTGGTAACTTCTGTTTTAACCAACATAAAATAAAGAAGTAGGTTTTGAATTCGTCGGAATCTTTCTTTATACATTTAACATATTGAAAGATAAAGTGTTACAGTTGGCTCACTTTTCGCTAAAAGCGATCTCGAAAGAAGATGTCAGGTTATTTTTTAAAATTCGCTTGTAAAGAGTAGTTTACTATATCGGCGCCCACGGATCCGAACTTCGCTAAAACAAGATGTGACTAAACAATATACTACACACTCGTTTAACGTAAACAAAACGCGCTAAAATTAAAATACCTTATTTTACAATATTCGCGAAATTAATTTTATATTGATGATCGAAGTAGGTACCGATTAATTTTTTATCTATCAATTGATTAGACTTTGGCAATGAAAGGGGGTTCCCGGTAGTACTTCTTGGAAAATTGTCTCATGTTCTTCCTAGAATTTTTTTGCTTCCGGTACAAATACTGCAGCAGACGTCATTTCGGAGCAACTTTTTTAGAGAAATTAGATTCCAGAGTAATTGTTTAATAATATTGACATTTTTAAAAATTATTTTAATAAAATTTTCGAGCGGTTTTCATGTTAATCCGTCTCTTCGTCAAAGCCTAGTAAAAGTTCCTCTATAGTCTAAAACCCATTCCCAAAGGCGTACTAACATCATTATGTATATCTTTATCTCAATTTACAATAGTTGATTTATTGATATGTCCATTCAAATTCCATAAATTTAGTCATTTTGTTGGAGACGCCAAGTTATTGGGATAATGAGTCGTGAAACGGTGGCGTGACTTTTGTTGATGACAAGCGTTACTCTGTCATTCATTGATGAAATCAGACCATCAGATCTTTGAACCGGTTTAAGGATGAGTTGTGAGCAATGAACACCATAATTCCTCGTGTGATGTATTTGTAGTGTTATAGAAATAACGGCATACTTTAAAATGCGGAATTGGCTAGTGGTTGAGCGTAGAAGTGCCGTGTTCGCCAGTTGGCCGCCGACCGTTCGCGGGTGGACAGCGTGCACGCAGCTCGCACGATACCTCCGCAGCCATGCCGCCGACCACCATGATAGTACCTTGTGCGTTATCAACATTTACACTCTCATTCATCCAACAGTGAAGTGAAATACCTCATTGGACTTGCTCCCCGCCGCGCAACTAAAACTAAATCAACGAAAAGAAAACATCACTTTTATCACGCCCACAATGTTTTGAATCCACAAATTTTATTTAGTGACGTAAATGTGAGAGATGATGATTTTGGCTAATGCTGTGAGTGAAAAGTTCACGTGGATATGACACATTCAGGGGCATTCTATTAGTATCTGTGGTGTATGTGTGTGTGCGTATGGATGGACGCAACGTGCAGTGTTTGTTGACGATCATTGTGTATGTTTACGTTTTGGTTTTGGCATTGAACAAAGATCCACAATTGGATTGATGTGATTAATTTGACGATTGGCTACGTTTTTATACACTCAATGTAAACATGAATGACTGACACTAGAACATACGAGCACGCTTGCGATTATCCCCTCCTTTTAATAATTTCTACAAAGCTTTTAAATATCATTCAGTCTAGTCATACATTAATATTTATTTAATTGTGTCTTTATAATTTATGCATACTTTGTTGTAATTTTGGTGATGACTAATACATTTTATATTTAACGATAACAACCTTAATCTGCATCCATTTATGGAGATCAATAATCTACGAATGGCAAGTGGGTGTTTTAGTATGTAGCACATGGGGCAAACCTACGCCCATACTCACCCATCATTAGACGAATATATCACTTCGCCGATCATCGACACGGATCTAAAACTTTCTTTTCAAGGTGTTTTAGTGTTCATTACGATCATTGAGTTCATTGAGTGTTAGCTACTTTTAAGGGCATAATTCGCACTTTACTACTTGGTACGAACATATAATTTGCATTTGTTAACATGCTCTTATTAAGTTTCACCTGTACTGTGCTAAAACTGTCAAAGGATTTAAATTTGACCCACTTTCTGTGTTCGATTGCGGCCAAATTAGCTGACAATGCAATGTAATCAATGTCACAAATTATCTGATGTTGCCAGAAGTTCACGATATAAACTATACATCTTAACGAAAAAATATACACCCAATATGTAGGGCTCATACATTTGATTAAACATTAATGCATTCCGCATTAGTAACTAGCTACTTGAAAAAATAAGCTAATTTTTAATTATGAGTTATAAATTATAACCCACCTGCAGTAGGTGTTTGTTTTATCAAACACATAACACAATACTACAGGTGGGTTATAATTTATAACGACATATTAGTCGTGTAGATATTTAGTCCTCTTATATTTAACCCGGCTTTTGCCAGGATTTATTCCCAAAGCATCGTCTTTTGTCAGGTCATTGGCTTGGATCTTTTGTTTGGTGCAGGAAGTGTGATTGTATAAATTTACTTTATACATCAATAAGCTTGTTGATAAGTTCTATTTATATCGAAAACTATCACATGAGAACGTTCATCAAATCGCAAAAGTTTATGTGTGTGTATAGTTAGTTGCATGTGTTACTCCTTCAAACCTAAACGGGTGAACTGATTGTAAAACTTCTGAGCACAGCTTTTAATTTTTAGCCTGGCGTGGGCACAGGGTGGGTTTAGGTTCCGCACTACAAAACTATTCCTTATTCTTCTGTATTTGATCTATATTCCAAATTCCAAACCAATCCGTATAGCAGTTAGAACTGTGCGTTGATAGATCAGTCCGTCTTCATCAGTCTTCCATCAGTTACGCTTTCCTTTTATTTATTTAAAGTTATAAGTACACCTAGTTCATATTATAAACCTTCCCAAGATACTGGAATGTTTCAAACTCTAGTTTGAAATCGTTCGTTGCGTGTTCAACTGCAGTACAATTGTTAACAATTAACAGTAGTTCTTTTGCGTGCGTATAGTTCATCTCAGAAATAGGGTCAACACATCTATTATGTACGAGATGAGATGAAACGCCTGTAATGCATTAAATCATAATTCTTCTCTTGACCAGACCGGTGCGATTGTTTGTAATTCATGACCTTATATTATTAATATTACCTTATTTATTACCATGGAAGATACTACAAATCAATTTAAATGTAGTTAGTGTTGTCTTCTTTCTGTCCTTAACTCAAAGTCACATTTTTTATTGTTGTTGTTAATTATTGTTAGTCGGTTTTTATTGTTAACACTTTTGACTATAGTGTCATATTTCAATTTTCATTCGATTATGGTTATTCTTTATCTTAACTCTGTATTCCGTTTCACGAATGTCTTCTTTTCAGACTTTAATAAGTCATAATAATATTATTATTTTTAAATCAATAGGCAAATCAACTTCTACTACAACATTTTATTAACTTACCACCTTACAACTGATGACAGTCATTACCTACCTTAAAGAGCGTTATGAGCTCGCTCTAGGAAATATCCTGACTCTGTTGATACCTCATTCCATCCTTATGCTAATTATATTATCTGTAGTAAATACATTATTCATTGTACATAATTTGTATTCTAACAATTTGGCATTTGGTAATTGGTACTGAAGAAATATTAACCTAACTAGGTATTCAATTCCATAACAACTATCACTAAAGTTATCCAAGGAGTGTATTGACGTAGACTTTACGTTAGACGGTATTTGTGTTATAAAGAGCGTGGGTTTATTTCCTTTACGCGAGATGAGCCAGTGGATCTGTTATTCATTATTATGCACATACCTAATATTAGATAATCTCTGCCATTCATATTCAGATAAGATTTTGATGGTATCTTTAAGGAAGAGACGGCCACGCTGAGATTATTTGCAGCGTCACTTAAATAAACGACTATTATTGTAGAAATCTGATATAACATCACTAGGTATGAGACAAAAAATACTACTTTAATGTTAGGATACGAATGCACTTGACTGCGGTGTGGTCTACTGTACCCTCAGCTGACCATAATCAAAAATATGTACTTACTAAGCTAAAGTTTCTTCCTATGCACTGTGGTGCGGCTGTCGCACAACCTGACGGTTACTTTTCTCAATCCGCAGTAAGCATACTATAATATGAATTTATAACAGCCGTCGCTGACCTAACAGTTAACCGTGTAATGCATTCTTTACCTAAAAAAGGACTACAAAAAACGCCTCTAGTTTTTCACACTCAGAGATAAGTAATTCTTGAAGACCAGATTAGAATTTCTTCCCTTTTAAATAAAGAATTTTCCAAAACGGTTCTTTAAATGACAAAATGATGATGATGGAGTAAATGTACGAAAACGCGAATTAAAAACCGCTTCGATTTTTATATCGGTAAACAAAAAAAATCATACGTCTTAATTTTCGTTAAGGTAGCTAACAGCACTAATAAAAATAAAATAAGGGAAGGAAAAACATCAGAGTTAAAGTTACCTTAACTATAGTGCATATCGACACTGAGAGAGCCTTGAATGCCTTTATGTCTGGCCCTGGCTGTTCATATTATCGAAAATATACTGATTAAGTCAATGTTAAAAGTATAATATAATAATTATATGTATATCATATAGATGTTTTATAGCAGTCAAAGGCTAACGCCAAAATGAACTGATCAGATGATCTAAATACGAAGATGAAGTCATTCTTTAATATATGTATAATATGCACAATATATACTATCTATACATATGCCGAGTGTATTATATTAATACTTATAGACAATGAGCTTATTAAAATAAAGTAACTGCTTTTATTTTATTATTATGATTCCATTACGAGTTATAATAACATACTTATTATAAAGTTAATTAAAACGATTTTATTATCTTATACATAATATAATACTAACCTAACAGCAAGAGATAAACTTAGTTAAGATTGTAATTACAAAAAGTGTTTTTTTGAGTTATGCCAGTATTTCATTAAGTGTGCGATATATAGGTAGGTACTTAGAGGACAAAATCAGTCATAGTACGTAACATAAATTAATAACATTAACTAAACCTTTTATTCAAAATAATAAAGTAAAAACCTAATTTATATTCACAACTTGCATAAAATTACCAATTATTATGAAAATGTTTCAGTATTCAAAATGTATTAAAGGTTGTTTCTATTTTTTTATATGAACACGAACTTTTTTTATCTTTTATACGAACATGAGAATTTTTAAATATTATGCGAGATTTTAACATATTTAATTATATTTATACGCGTATATAATATCCATTAACCCCTTATAAATCTGCCTGTAATCTGTGTGTGGTAATAAATTTAATTGATTCGAGATTTTCTGAAGGTAGGACCTATGTTAGGATTTGAGGGAGGTCGTTGCCTAGCAGTAGGACATAATAAACTTAAAGAAATATTTTCTGGGTTGGTTCTTCTTTGCAACAAAAGAAAAATTGATATAACTCATTATTGCTTAGAATAAAAAAAGGGAAGATATGTTACGCGCTATCGTTGCTATAGCCAAAATTGGGCCTGTTGGGTCGGAAGTCGGAAAGTGTTGGTTGCCGCGCAGACTCGCGTCAAAGTAAAAATGTGCGCACGGGCCTAATTGGAGCGGGCCATTTGCGTGAAGCCAGTCCCGTATCTTCCTTTTTAATTTTAATCTAAGCTTTATTGGCACCACATAGAAAAGTAAATTTACTACACAGAAGAGCGTCAGTTTTAACGTATTGCGTTGCACAGGTAGCGAGGCGTCGCCGCCGCCCGAGGTATTTTTGGGTGGTTCCTGCAACCCGACCACATGGAGATCGGACATAGCCATTCCTATGCTTAAGAAAATGGGCATCACATATTTTAACCCGGTGAGTTTCATTCTATCTTACTAATATTATAAAAGTGAAAGTTTGCAAGAATGTATGGATGTATGTTTGTTACTCTTTCACGCCTAAACGGGTGGACCGATTGAGCTGAAATTTGGTATAGAGATAGCTTAGAACCTAAAATAACATACAGGCTACTGCTGTACAGCGGGTTAAGCAGCTGGACGCAGCTAGTTTGTAATAACTATATTAGCAAGCATAGATAGACCAGAGGGCCTGTTGGCTAACGCCAAACGACATGTAAAACACTAGAATCCATACACAAAATTCCGTACATTACTTGCTTAAGCCTCCTCATTAATATGTGTAAAATATTAAATGCAGCAATGTACATTGAAGTTGCCATCAATCGTAGCTGGTGACAATTAGCCAATAGGCCCTCAGATTGATCTGTCCCTCTAGTCTCTAGACAAATGAAGTAAGCTTTTAGCGAATATGGTAAAAATGTACCAACTGAGATGACAGTGGGTCGTTTTTCCACATCGTCTTTCATCTCAGAAGTAAGTACAATTTCATTGTTAGCTACAAAAGTTGTAACGTACTTTAGTTGGGGGGCTGTACGCCATTTAGGCGCAAATAATGACACACGCACACTCAATATAGGTAGGTACTATTATGAGCAAAAAATGTCAAGGGTTACAGAGATACGAAATCGAACTGTTGATTTTTTTAAATATGTTAATGACTAATGACAAATAAGATTAATTCTGAGTTTAATCATTGACTTATATAACACCGTTTTAACATTAACACGTCATACATATAATTATAATATGACATCTTACAAGACATAATGGTCAGATGAGCAAAAAATCTTGCGTATCTTAACACGCATTTGCAATTATAATCAGAACCTATATTAATTATTGTGACAAAAAGTATAAAACTATAATTTTATTAATTTGCATGCATATAAGGCATTGTGTGGGTTAGGGTTGCGATTAGCAATCTTAGATTAAGAACAACATTCCTTAGAAAAGATAATGGTACGACCAAAAATGGTAATGTGTGCCTGCGTAGCGCTTACATAATAATCACAATGATTTCATTGTAATCAGTTGGTTGATTAATGATTATTATTATCGTCGCGTAGGTACCTATTTACGGAAGACGATAATGCGTGTCCGTTTCTCGCCTCCTATGCGGACGTGTCGGTCATTTTTTTTTGAGTAATCTGATACGACACGTCTTTTTATCTCAATTGTTGTAGGCCTTAGATTCTGAAATAAGATGGTAATGATAATTGTTTATTTAAGTTGATTATTGACAGCAATAAATTATATCTAATGTTCTTTAAAATATCTGTAAATCTTTATAAATTTTAATATAGTCAGTATTTTCATAATTTAAGATACTCAATACTCAAATGACTCCATGCTCAATCATCACAGTTTAAATATTATTTTTGATTTGAAATAAATCTTAAATCCCACATTGTTATCAATACACCCTTAAGGATAGGTACCCTAAAAATAAATTCATGTACAAATAAAAGATGGTAGACAGGAATGGAATAATGATGAACAGGAATGGATACTATGTATTTTATGCACTATGTATTTTGCTGACTGATATAAGGGTTAGCAGGTCAAGTATATAGTCTAGTAACTTATATATCAATTTCACAAAACACTTATTCATAAACGCAATGAATTGTCGGTAGCAAGTAGAAGACTGGTCCACGGAGCTAATGGAAGTGGAATACAGAGCGAAGGCAGCTGCTCGGGCGTTACTCTTCGTGCTGGACAGCGAAACCAGAGCTGTAGCGGCCAGCGTTGAGGCGGCACACCTCGCCGCCGCGCCTAAGGATCTGCTGCTGGTGTTGAGGCCTTACACGAGGCACCAGACCATTGGACACGAGCCTATATCAGACCAGTAAGTAAACATACTTTATTTTGAGAAACTAGAGCTGTAGCGGCTAGCGTCCAGGTGGCTTGGCTTATATCTCGCCGCCGCGTCTAAGGACCTACTGCCTACTGCTGGTGTTGAGGCCTTACACGAGGCACCAGACCATTGGACACGAGCCTATCTCAGACCAGTGAGTATACATTCACTTGTTTAGCGAAACCAGAGCTGAAGCGGCCAGTGTAGAGGCGGCACACCTCGCCGCCGCGCCTTAGGACCTTCTGCTGATGTTGAGGCCTTACACGAGGCATCAGACCGTTGGACACGAGCCTATCTCAGACCAGTGAGTAACATTCACTATTTTAAACTACAGTTGTAGCAGCTAGCATAGTCCTGCTCGTACTGTTATTTCAGAAGATCAACGAGATGCGTTCTTCTGATGTTAAGTAAAATTCATAGGTAATATAGCTGATATCTGTCTAAAGCACACTGCAAGATAAGCTGGTTTTTTTATAGTCGCGGTGTTTTCTTGAAGACCTACGCATAATTGCGCTTTTCCCATATGTAACAGTAATTCATATAATGTCTTATCTTTGAATTCTCAGCTCGGATTCCAATCCTCTACCTTTATAGGTAGTAAAGCCCTTTCTATTTAGCACACATTTCTTAGGACCGTTATCGCATGTGCGTAATACCCGTGGGAGAAGCACACATGCCTACATATCAGCTTTACAGTCTATACAAAAGTTGATACATACTCCCTCTTAGTGTATATAATGTCTTTGATGCAATCACTATAACTGTCCATTATGTACAGTTGCACGAAGATGTTCAATCGATTGGATCATCTTCCAGCTTAGGTACCTACCACGAGACTTCAATTACGCATCAGCATTGTATCAACGAGTATTTTTTGCGGTGACGCCACAAACTTATCGACGAGTACCTGTTTATCGAGACTTGCAGTAATAAAAGGCCGATGAAAATTAAAGACACGACATTTTGCGTCACGTATGCGCACATATTGTATTGAGTCACGACAATCTTTACTCGTGGTATTTGATTTTACCATGATTAAATGATTAGGTAACTTCGTAGGTATCAATCAAACCGCCAAGTACCTACCTTTAACTCTTTAACACATGTAAATGCGTCAACGGCAGCTGTCACCGTTGAGACTCGTTGTTTACTTACACACGTACCAGTCACGACTTTTTTAACCCTATGATGTAACATACTTATTATTGTAAATTGGAAAACCATGGCCCTTGCTCTTTAGGAATAGAAGGAAGGCCTTTGCCCTGCTGTGGGACGATAATGGCTAAAATAAATGATATGTTTTTGATCGTTCTAAAATATATTTAAATAAGAAACTACAATGGTCTAAAAATCATTAATGGAATATGTGTGTATCTTTGCAGTGAGTACGTGGAACTGTCCCGCGCGAGGGCGACGTTACAAGAGGCGGTGGAGCGGCGCGGGCTCCCCGCGTTCACAGACATTCCTGCCGCGCTGCGCTGCGCCCGCGCCGTGCTGCGCGGCGCACGCACGCACCCGCGCCACTCGCTCGGACACACCATCCTGCGGCTCAAGCGAGCGTACGACGCCGCCGGGGGAAGGAGCGGTCGACTGCCCCGGGCGAGGGCCGTAGATGCACTCCGCGACGCGACTCGAGTCCCCCGCGACCTCGCCGACCGCTGCGTCCCCGACACGGCGGACGTCGACTTTGAAACGTTTTGCGCGTCCGTCGCCGAGCTCGCCGCCGACGCTGGTGAGTCAGTTGTTGTTGTAACTGGTGGAGGTGTCGGTGGTGGGTTAAGGCGGGTGTTTGTTGAAGGGCCGGAGCCGGCGAGCGCGGGGCACGGTGCGGCGGCGCGGGCGGAGGGCGGCGTGGCAGCGCGCGTGCGCAGCGCCGTCCGCTCGCTGCGTCTCTTGCTCGCGTCGCCCGCGCCCGCTCCCGGTGCGTCTCGCACTGATTTTAGTCTCATTCGATTTTTTAAACATTTCCGCTTCCATCGCTTATCTTTTCGCGCTCCGATTCATTGATAGTTTTCACGCACTCGCGACACCGGAATCGTCACTCATTTATCTTATCGCCCATCTCGCGGTTTCTGTGAATGTTTACAGTCATCATTCGTTCCGTGAACGGTGTGTTATTCAGTGTGCGGCGTCGTTTGTTTTATTTATTACTTACACGTTTTATAGTAAATGTTTACTAATCGTATTACGCTGTCGAGATTCTGTTGTTCTGTGACAGTTTATTGCGCCGACCGTTAATCAACGAGACAGCTCGTTTGCGTACGTTTTATTGCTATGGAAATTATTGTTTATTATCTTAGATTAAAATAAAAAGGGAAGATACAGTACAGGCGTGTTGCAAATGGACCTCTTCAATTAATTTCTTGCACACAATTTCACTTCAGTCACAACCGGTGCGAGTCAGCGCGGCAACCGACACTCCGACTCTGTCTCGCTTGCACTAAACTTAAGCTTTTAGCTCTGTCTCGCTCACTGGAGCAACACTCACATAATGTAACTACTTGATAAACGCGTGCGTGAGATTAGTGCTGCTAATCCAGCGGTAAGTGCAGTGCAGATGGCTCTAGTTTGGCTATAGCAAAAACAGCGCGTACAGTAACTTCCCATTTTATTTTAATCTAAGTTTATTATATATTATTTTTGTGTAGTCGTATAATATATTTGAATAAGGTAATGTAATTGCAGAGAATTATCCTCGGAACGGGCAGGAGGGCGCAGGTAACGCGAGCGAAGCTAACGCCGCGCCTCGAGAGAACGGACTGCACGTGTACAACGCGAGACTGAGGGCGTATGGACGGAAACTGGGATTATTTATACCTAAGGTGAGACTTGGGAAGATTGAAGATACTTAGACTACCTTACCAACAGTAATGAAAAAAAAAATGATATGGATATTTTTTTATGCTATCAGATAAAGGGTGCTTGCTGATTTATCTATCTTATTCTATTCGAAGATCCATATAAAGTCTCTTAAAGAACCTCTCGAGTCACGCGACCCTCTCGAGAAAGTCTTAAAAGAAAATACTGCTTTATTGACCGCTGCCACCTTGCTTCTCTTTGTAATTATATTATCATCGCGTAATAAATGTCATGGATTAAAACTATAAATGTTGTTTAATGACTACAACATCATATCCCTTGACATTTATTTTTGGTCCTTCGAGCCGGATTTGAACCAGACTATGGAAATCCTTATTTTATTTTTTTTATAATAAAATCGTATCGTGATATTGCAGAACAACGGGTCTCGAGTGGCGGAGAGCAGCGCGGGCGGAGGCGCGGCGTCGAGCGAGGGCTCGGCAGCGACGCCGGGCTCCGGGGAGCGCGTGTTCACGCCGGGCACGGAGCGCCGCCTGGAGCGCCTGCCCGCCATGCTGGGCGCGCCCACGCACCACGTCTACCTCGCCGGAGCCTTCCCCGTATGTACTGTACCTCTGCAACATTAGCACGCCCGAGGCAGCGACGCCGGGCTCCGGGGAGCGCGTGTTCACGCCGGGCACGGAGCGCCGCCTGGAGCGCCTGCCCGCCATGCTGGGCGCGCCCACGCACCACGTCTACCTCGCCGGAGCCTTCCCCGTATGTACTGTACCTCTGCAACATTAGCACGGCCGAGGCAGCGACGCCGGGCTCCGGGGAGCGCGTGTTCACGCCGGGCACGGAGCGCCGCCTGGAGCGCCTGCCCGCCATGCTGGGCGCGCCCACGCACCACGTCTACCTCGCCGGAGCCTTCCCCGTATGTACTGTACCTCTGCAACATTAGCACGCCCGAGGCAGCGACGCCGGGCTCCGGGGAGCGCGTGTTCACGCCGGGCACGGAGCGCCGCCTGGAGCGCCTGCCCGCCATGCTGGGCGCGCCCACGCACCACGTCTACCTCGCCGGAGCCTTCCCCGTATGTACTGTACCTCTGCAACATTAGCACGGCCGAGGCAGCGACGCCGGGCTCCGGGGAGCGCGTGTTCACGCCGGGCACGGAGCGCCGCCTGGAGCGCCTGCCCGCCATGCTGGGCGCGCCCACGCACCACGTCTACCTCGCCGGAGCCTTCCCCGTATGTACTGTACCTCTGCAACATTAGCACGGCCGAGGCAGCGACGCCGGGCTCCGGGGAGCGCGTGTTCACGCCGGGCACGGAGCGCCGCCTGGAGCGCCTGCCCGCCATGCTGGGCGCGCCCACGCACCACGTCTACCTCGCCGGAGCCTTCCCCGTATGTACTGTACCTCTGCAACATTAGCACGGCCGAGGCAGCGACGCCGGGCTCCGGCTCCTTTTTATTGAATATTTCATGGAATATGCGTTAAGTTAAGCATCTTCACCCTATGCTGGGGCGCGCAGGAGGGTGTGTGAAACTCCTCTGCTAAAAATTAAGACGGTGAATTTTAATTAATAACATACCATTACTTGTTTATTGTGAGACTTAGTTGTGTGTAGGTACATCTGAATCAAAGTTGCTAACAATAAATGTCTCTTTTCAGAGTAACAGCACTCGACCAGAAGAGTTCCTCAAGCGGTCGGGCTTCACGTACGTGATACCGCGAGCCAACGACTACACGCGAATGTTCTCCACCCCTGCACGCCGCGCCGCGCCCGCGCACCCTGAGTCCCCGCGGCGGGACAAGAAGCCACGCTCCGACTCTACTAGAGACACGGTAACAATACCTGCCATGTTGTGTACACTACACGAGAATGTTCTCCACCCCTGCACGCCGCGCCGCGCCCGCGCACCCTGAGTCCCCGCGGCGGGACAAGAAGCCACGCTCCGACTCTACTAGAGACACGGTAACAATACCCGCCATGTTGTGTACACTACACGAGAATGTTCTCCACCCCTGCACGCCGCGCCGCGCCCGCGCACCCTGAGTCCCCGCGGCGGGACAAGAAGCCACGCTCCGACTCTACTAGAGACACGGTAACAATACCCGCCATGTTGTGTACACTACACGAGAATGTTCTCCACCCCTGCACGCCGCGCCGCGCCCGCGCACCCTGTGTCCCCGCGGCGTGACAAGAAGCCACGCTCCGACTCTACTAGAGACACGGTAACAATACCCGCCATGTTGTGTACAGTCAACTACAAAGAGATGTCCATGTTAGACTTACAAAATGAAGTAAATTTTCATTTGCCACAATGAACTACCCTTGGTTCGTGACATTTCTAGTAGCGATCAAACTTTATATTATCATCGACTCGTTTAATATGCAACAATGATGTATCCCACTACTTTTCCTTAAGTGATACATAATAATAGAATTAGATACATACTGAAAATGTCACGAAGGGTAAATAATTTTTGCATACTAAAAATTCCTTCATTTTGTAAGACTAACATGGATACATCTCTTTGTAGTTGACTGTACAACTGCACGAGAATGTTCTCCACCCCTGCACGCGTGTACACGGAATAAATGCCCATCGTAAATGACACTTATCGTCCATTTCTGGGTTCACCTATAGAAACTGAGTTATCACGGCGGATATTTAACAGTTTCTAATGAGTGAAAACCACTTTTCAATAATTTATCGATCTCAGATACGATCTAATTTCTGGCTTTTATTGACATACACAGGAACTTTTGAGGGACCCATCTTAAGATAACACTTATCGTCCGTACTGAATCCATTCATAGATAGAAGGTTATAATAATTTCACTTTTAGCACCTTATTACATTTCGGTGGTGTACAAAATGTTAACATTTTAGAACTATAGTTAGTCTAGATTAAACATTAATCATGTATGTCTTTATTAAATACCCTCATTTGTTATTATCCACGTGTCTTATGTACTTGTTTGTCCAATATTAGACGACAACGCCAACATCGACGCCAGCGACGACGCCCGGCGGTGACCTGCCTGAAGACGTGCAAAGGAGGGAAAGAGATAGCACGCCGCAAGAGAGAGCGGACCGATTGAGCGCCTCTGACTTCTATACGGTCACTGATGACGTCACACCGCAACCTTTCAAAGGTACTTACTTAATTCTTCTAAGTCGTACACTCTTGTCAGAATGGTCGTGGTTGCTCTGAAACTCGGTCTTTGGATTTTCCCGTTGGATTTAGCTATGTGACGTCATTTTACCGAGTTGGAGAACGGCGACTTAATGACTAATTTTATTTGATCATCCCAGTTTTGTAATGGCTCGATTAAAATAACAAACATTTTCAGCAAGAAATGTTCACTACAATAACTCTTTATGAAAAATAAAAAAGAGAAATTTGGAGCACTTGGATTTTCTGTAGATTGGCTTGTGGCCGATCTGTGGTTAATAAAAGTGTTCTCAACTGCTGTAGTAGCTGTAGTATTGTTAGTTTATTTTTCTCAATAAAGGCATTTGCCATTAAAAAAAAAATAGAAATGTAGTTTATAATATGAACTTATGTTATATAAGGAGTCCGTCTATAGAAAATTAGCAAATTAGCTTAAAGGCCCCACTTTTTTACATTTACAATTTCATTGGCCTCAGTGAGACATAGAAGTGGCTATGACAAAGCTTCGATGATCTCAACGAACTAATAAAGGCGTCAAAAACAGCTGAGTCACGGTGAAACTGACCTCACAATCTTAGATGTTATACACACATTAACTTTTTCAATTCGACAAAGACGCATGGTCGGGCGTGGGAAGCGTTGTTCGTATCGATTGATCGGTTGCTTTCTCCTTGTGAAGCGAACCGTATGGACTTTGTCTAAACTAAGACAAAAGTTACTAGTACGAGACCCATTTGCAAAAAAGTCTTCAAATAACGATTTTCGTGGGACACATCTCCGCCATACGAATTTTTGGTATGTACTTATTTGGCATATTTTCCTGAACACGAAAAGTGCGGTAGTCACTTCCTAAGTGTATGGAGGGGGTAGTTATGACGTCACAAAGATGGCGCCGGGCCTATTCTATTGTGCGGGTTATTTAAATATCTACTGAACCGATTTACTTAAATAGGGTGTCAAATGAAAGGTTATTAAATAAGCTTTATTTTATTCCTAAGAACTATCAACGTGATATAAGTACCAAAGGAAATATTTCCAAAAAACATAATTTGTAAAAAAAAATAAATTCGTCTTATGTTTATAACTTGGTAACCGTTAGGATAATGCAAATATAGGTTATTATAAAATATTTAGTTCCTTTCATCAGCTTTCTAAAAAACTTTTAATCTTTACAATAAAGCTATAAACAACGGAACTGCAGCCGTTTGAATGAGCCTCGGTAGCGCTGAACTCATAGCGGTAGCCAAGCCATTAGACGGGTTTTATATAGAATGATAATAGAATTTTGAATAAAAAGCATGTGCGATAGTAATGAAAATATAAAATAATATTTAAGTAAGCTGCTACCTATTCATAAGTTGTATTTAGAAGTTTTTTCTGATGTGATCAGCATAATAATAAGTAGGTATGTATGTGTTGTACTAAACTTACTGAAAAAAATATTAAAAATAAAAACATAATTTTATCTAATTAATGTCCTCAATCTGATCTGTATCTTCTAAATAATTATACTGGTTATAACATTTTAACCGACATGACATATCCCTTCTAAGCACTTTTGTTTTTTGTCATTACATCCACAACGGGATGAACGGCAACAAGCTTAACATTGACATGATATAAGTTCGAGGTCTCTCAATGAGATTGAATTTACGGATGAAGTAACTGGCAATAAAAGATTAGTATCCTCGATCATCCAGCCACAGCCTATGAGTTCAGGAAGCGTGGGCTTTGCTACGTTCGCGTTCTGCCAACATAACGTCTGGTAGTTCGATCTTAGCGCATGCTTTCGAAAGGCTTGTCGTGTCGGCGGTAACTTATCAAGTTCTTTGATGTTCTGAAACATTATTGCTCTTAAATTGGCTATCCAGTTCTTGGTATACAAACAAGAAACCCGGACTGGGTTTCTTGTTTGTATACATAAGAATAACAAATCTTTCAGCGTTACAAAATTGTTCTTCTTTACGCTGTGGGGTTACACCAAAATTTGAAAGGAGTTGATAATGTTTTTGGAAAATCGGCCAGCTTGATTTTTTGTGTGACCTGACAACGCGCTCGTAGTGTCACACCCAGTTAGAGTTAGAGTGTGATAAGCCAGCAATGATTCCTCTTATCGGTTGTCATGTTTTCTAGTATATATGTCGCTCTTAAACACGGGCTGAACCCGGGCCTTTTTATAGGCGTACACGGTGACAAAAAAGTCCAACGTGCAGAGGCCTCTTTGGGCTTTTACTATAAATGTGATGGGTGACACTTATCGGAGTCTATCTGTGGTGAGTCCATCTATACAAAATTGGCTCAAAGACAATAATTAATGGAAACCACTTGAACTAGGCTATGGATGTGTATTCTAAATGGATGGTTAATGAGGCTATTGCTAAGACTACGCACCTGCCATTTCCGTCCCATTAGGAAATATTTATATAGGCAGGTGATGACTCGCCACTCACTAAACGGGCCCCCATAAAGGCCGGCATTAAATAACCGACAATAAGGGCAACGTTGGTGCAAGTGGCTATAGGGGGAGAGGTGTCCCTGGACTTTAAACACGTAAAAGGCCAACTCGCTACTTATGCTTCACATCCTCCCTCTGAGCATGCAGCTCTCGCGATTCCACTCTGGCCGGCCAATGAAGGCAAGCCGGAGATGAGGAACAGGATCCTCCCCCGGGAGCACTCGGGTCCCGGGCGTGGGGCCACTACTCCCCAACAGCTCGCCATAAGTTGCCCTGCGGCACTAGTATATATTATTAACGTTAATAAATTTTGGTTTTTTGCTAGTACCGGATTTAATCCACACAACACTTCCTCAGAGAATTAATAAGGTAATTCCTCAGAGAAGTGCAGAACGAGGAGTAGCACGTCATTTACTATTAACCGTTCAAAGCCCGATTGTTTACAATCAATTCCATGTAGTATGAAACGGGTATCAGCTTCTTCTTGAGTACCTCTCAAATGATCAATGAAATCAGAGGAAATCATTGCTGTTTTATTACACTCTAACTGGGTGTGACTTGTGACGCTGCGAGCGCGTTGTCAGGTCACACAAAAAAAATTAAGCTGGCCGATTTTTCAAAAACATTATCAACTCCTTTCAAATTATGATGTAAGCCCACAACAGCTTACAGACGAACAATTTTGTAACGCTGAAAGATTTGTCATTCTTATGTATACAAACAAGAAACCCAGTCCGGGTTTCTTGTTTGTATACCAAGAACTGGATAGCCAATTTAAGAGCAATAATGTTCCAGAACATCAAAGAACTTGATAAGTTACCGCCGACACGAAAAGCCTTTCGAAAGCATGCGCTAAGATCGAACTACCAGGCGTTATGTTGGCAGAACGCGAACGTAGCAAAGCCCACGCTTCCTGAACTCATAGGCTGTGGCTGGATGATCGAGGATACTAATCTTTTATTGCCAGTTACTTCATCCGTAAATTCAATCTTATTGAAAGACCTCGAACTTATATCATGTCAATGTTAAGCTTGTTGCCGTTCATCCCGTTGTGGATGTAATGACAAAAAACAAAAGTGCTTAGAAGGGATATGTCATGTCGGTTAAAATGTTATAACCAGTATAATTATTTAGAAGATACAGATCAGATGGAGGACATTAATTAGATAAAATTATGTTTTTATTTTTAATATTTTTTTCAGTAAGTTTAGTACAACACATACATACCTACTTATTATTATGCTGATCACATCAGAAAAAACTTCTAAATACAACTTATGAATAGGTAGCAGCTTACTTAAATATTATTTTATATTTTCATTACTATCGCACATGCTTTTTATTCAAAATTCTATTATCATTCTATAGAAAACCCGTCTAATGGCTTGGCTACCGCTATGAGTTCAGCGCTACCGAGGCTCATTCAAACGGCTGCAGTTCCGTTGTTTATAGCTTTATTGTAATGATTAAAGGTTTTTTAGAAAGCTGATGAAAGGAACTAAATATTTTATAATAACCTATATTTGCATTATCCTAACGGTTACCAAGTTATAAACATAAGACGAATTTTTTTTTTTTTACAAATTATGTTTTTTGGAAATATTTCCTTTGGTACTTATATCACGTTGATAGTTCTTAGGAATAAAATAAAGTTTATTTAATAACCTTTCATTTGACACCCTATTTAAGTAAATCGGTTCAGTAGATATTTAAATAACCCGCACAATAGAATAGGCCCGGCGGCCATCTTTGTGACGTCATAACTACCCCCTCCATACACTTAGGAAGTGACTACCGCACTTTTCGTGTTCAGGAAAATATGCCAAATAAGTACATACCAATAATTCGTATGGCGGAGATGTGTCCCACGGAAGTTAATTTTTTTTGTATTGGGGACCGTACTATACTGATTGATCTATCAACCCAAAGCTTAAACCGCAGAATGGATTGGATTGAAATTTACACAAATTGTTTTTAGACTTGAACATGCAGTAAGAAAGGATTTTCCACAAAACAACCACAAAAATCGTGGCTTTCCACGAGCATAAGCTAGTGATAGGTGAGATAGTCATTATTATCAATAAATGCGTTCACATTCACAAAAAACACATGCGAAAAAAGTGTTCCAATTGGCAAGCTTAACGCTAATAGCGATCTCTTCCAGACAACCAGGGATTATTTCGACTTTAGTGGATTTCATAGCATCGAAATTGGGAAAAGTTTAAGTTGTCAATATGTAGAACCAAAAATCTCAGTCAGGCTAGGCATAATTATTGCGCCTCAAAAGTCTAGTCAAAAGTTTGAATTAAAGTTGTAACTTTAATCATTAATAATGTTATAAACATTAATTTAATAAATGGTTACCAAACATACACCTAATAATTATTTGAGTAAACATTTCGTTTTACATTACAACCGATAGCAATTTTAGTAATAGTCCCCACGATAAGTTGGTTACTATGCCATCAAAATCATTAATTTTGACGTTACGTAATCGGACTTCGTAGATGTTATCGTGGGCGTAACACAGTTCACGTTATTAATTCCTGATACATCGTTTGATGAACGGAATGAATATCATGAGGATCGTTAATGATGAGCTAACCAAATGCGTCAGAAATATTGGAAAACTTGTTTAAAGCTCAAAAAAACACACGCAATGAGCGGGCGCGGGTCGGGACGTTATAGTACGGCGGGTGCAATTCCTTGTAATGTTATGAGAGACATCCCAACTCATTCAACTACATGAAAGAGACCCGCGCCCGTTCGGTGTGTGTTGCGCTTAAAAGTTTACATTTCATGAGCACTGCGCTGTCTCAGATGCTCGTTTGTCGATTTTTTAAACCCTTTTTCGAATTCTCAAGTAGAGGGAAAGGTTCACAATCCGTCGAAATCTTAATTATGTAGGGATAAAGTTGTACTGAAACGATTTGGAAAATTCATTTTTTGTTTCAATCCCCTTAAAAATCATTAATATTTTATCGAAGACTTATAATTATTCTTAAATAATGTCTAAAACGTATAAAGATATCTGATTTAATTATGTAAGTATAGTCATAAAATGCAGACATTTAGATAGCATCCATACAATGTAAACGCGCTCCAATTCTCATTACTTCCAGCAATTAGCCTGCGATACCGTCCCACGCCCTTATCATTTAATTAACTTCTTGCCTCTACCGCCCAACTCCTACATAAAAGCCTAGCAAAAACATCAATTCTGTTTTAATTTACAGAGTGCTTTATTAGATTAGATCGGATCGAATCATCATATTATGTAGGTTCTTATTATCTGAAAAAAAAAGAGATTTGTTAGTGCAAACAAAAAAGTGGAAAAATAAATCGACTTCAAACTCCCTTTCAATACGGAAGGGCGAAACGCACATTTCAATTCATGTTTTGGAAACCGATTTTAATAATAGTTTAATGAGACCATCTGGGAAGGGCCCTACCCAAAAAAAGAATATTCCAATTTGGTTCAGTCGTTTTCGCGGTGGTCTAAGCGGTGAATAAACTTATATTTTTTATGATAATGAGTAACGAGACCAGCAAAATCAGGTGCGTGACTGTAAGCATCATTATTGCTCATCAGTGCCACCCAGTGTTTGATATTTATTATTCAAAATACTGCGCGGGACTGCATTGCACCCACAGATCATAAAGCTAGAGATGGAAGCTAAAGTGAGGTAACAGTCGCCAAGTCATATGCCGGAATCAACATAACCTCGTAGCTCCGCCTCTTTTTCGTCTTCATTCCACGGCCGACATTGACAGCGTGACATTCACATACTTAATAAAAAATAATTATTAAAAATGCCGTATTGTTCAATAAAATGGCGCGGAAAGACTAGCGCTACATCCAGTTACGCAAAAGACGAAATCTTATTGCACAGGCAAGTTATTATTCCGATATTAATCATTGAAAAATGTTTAACATAAAATGTGATATAAAAATGGCCATGTCTCTTTTCGTCTCATTCTTTCTTGATAAATTTGTATAACATTATCTCGTTCTCTCTTACGTACTGATGAACTAGTGATAAGACACAGATTTAAATTTACACCATAAATTTTATTGACAAAAATGTTATTGAGATTTTTGAAGTAGGTAGGTATTAGGTATATTAAAGTACCAAAATTATCGGGGTATAATATTATACAGGGTTGCTGGTGTCTAATTCATGAATGGTTATTATGGTGCTTATAATATGAGAAGTGTAACGAAGCTGAAACTATGTCTTTTAAAATACAAAATGTTAAATTTGTCACTTATTTCAAAACAAATAATTCGCTATCTAACATTTATTGTTTATTCTTATTGGGTGCGTATTCGCACGCATAATTTTTTTGTCCTAATTTTGTTTGGCCTAAAATGTCTCGCATATTTTTTAGCCTAGTCATAATTTGGCATAATAATATTTACACATAATTTTAGGCGTACATATTATTAAAATAGTATGAGTGAAATATTTTGGCAAAAAAATTATGCCTAAAAACTTTAGAGGATTTGAAGCTTAGGCTGAAAAATGTTATTCTACTCGTACATTAATTAGGACTAAAAATTTTATGCGAGCGATGGACCCATTCATATTTTAGTGAAGCCACATAAAATGTTTATTCGGGTACTTTGGGAGTTAATAGAGATGAGAAAACATTTAAGCTAAAATAAAAAAATAATTGAAGTTATATTGAAATATCTCTCGTATACAATACAACGAACTTTCTCATTAAACTCAAAAATAACAGTAACTTATATTTTCTTATCGATATCGATATAGCGACTTTACCACATCACTAGAAAGTCATATTATGCCTCTAACTATTACCTAAACTGTGACGTGACCTTGAACGAGCCAATCAAATCTAGCCACCCACCCCCCGCACCCCACCATGTTTTGCCGATTTGGTTTTCATACAAAAAATGAACTAAGCGCGGTATATATCTCTCTAGTATATGATTGCACCTGTCACACAGAGTTCGACGATTTGTAAACTTTTTTTGAAGAGTGTCAATATATTTTTACACTAAACGATTCGTGGGTATTGAGATTCATTTTTGCAAATAAACGGCATAAATTCGCCTGTATTTACTTCGGCTTCGTGGCGACCGTTTCGATCCTGTACGAGGATCTTCTTCAGGGAGTAGCTGCGGTTACAAAGATGTTAACATATTGTTTGTTTTGGTACAGGTACTTACGACGAGGACTTGTTACTGGGGTCTCGCGTGCTGGTGTTCTCACTATCGTCGGAGGCGCCGTGTTTCGCGGCGATGGTCCTTGCCGCCCACTATATGGGGCTGCGACCCTCCGCCACCGTGCTGTTAGTGCAGCCCATGGACCCACATAAAGCCACTAATGTAAGTTACTTTTACCTTAGCCCTTATGATACCGCGGCGATGGTCCTTGCCGCCCACTATATGGGGCTGCGACCCTCCGCCACCGTGCTGTTAGTGCAGCCAATGGACCCACATAAAGCCACTAATGTAAGTTACTTTTACCTTAGCCCTTATGATACCGCGGCGATGGTCCTTGCCGCCCACTATATGGGGCTGCGACCCTCCGCCACCGTGCTGTTAGTGCAGCCCATGGACCCACATAAAGCCACTAATGTAAGTTACTTTTACCTTAGCCCTTATGATACCGCGGCGATGGTCCTTGCCGCCCACTATATGGGGCTGCGACCCTCCGCCACCGTGCTGTTAGTGCAGCCAATGGACCCACATAAAGCCACTAATGTAAGTTACTTTTACCTTAGCCCTTATGATACCGCGGCGATGGTCCTTGCCGCCCACTATATGGGGCTGCGACCCTCCGCCACCGTGCTGTTAGTGCAGCCCATGGACCCACATAAAGCCACTAATGTAAGTTACCTTATTGTAATGTACATTACTAGATCCGGTAAACATCACGTACATTTCCGCATATACATATTATGTAGCTGTACCCGGCAAACCATCGAACAATGAGCTTTTAGCGCTTTGTACCAAAATGAGTTATAGGAAATAGAGGCATTCGCACCGCGCCAGCCTTTAATAGCCCACTCCTGGGCATAGGCCTCCTTTTGATTATGCCATTCTCCCCTGTCCCTTGCCGCCCTCATCCATCCATTTCCCGCCACTCTTCTGATGTCATCGGTCCATCTAGCAATCGGTCGACCCGGATTCCTATAAATAATAATAATAATTCCGTAAGTCTGGTACCGATATCCTTGACTTTAGTACGTCGTCGGATTTCGGTGTTACGAACTCGATCTTGCGATTTGATGCCGAGCATGACACGCTCCAAGGCAAG
Organism: Hemithea aestivaria; assembly: GCA_947507615.1. Classification (NCBI taxonomy): domain Eukaryota; kingdom Metazoa; phylum Arthropoda; class Insecta; order Lepidoptera; family Geometridae; genus Hemithea; species Hemithea aestivaria. Next base: position 8,902,794 of record OX382326.1, on the reverse strand, counting down.
GCACATCACTACATGGTATAAAACAAATTCACTGCCCGCTGTCCTTATCCACTCACACGTCCGCGCTTGACAGCTGAAAAAGCGTTGAACGTCCGCGTCCGCGATCCAAATAGAATCGCATCGAGCGCTCACTACCGATACCTACTAAACGTCTATTTTCTAGCAAACTGTTGAATCATTTTCTATGAAAAAATAGCATTATATAGTTAAAACTATAAAGAAATAAAATGTCTGAAAATTTTGATTCAAATATTAACACAAAGTATGTAAAAAAAATTCTAACTTGGCAATATGTGTAAATTTTAGGTATTTTTTTGGTTTAAACACTTTTTTACGAAAAACCTCTAAATATTTTTTGTTTTTACCTGCACATTATTAAACTAGATTATAAAAGCTTTGTTTTGATATAAAAATATAATGACTTGGAAAGTACAGTGTAACACAATAAATCAAAACAAACCACCCATTCTTGTATAACGCTGAAGTCGCCTAGAACAAAATCCTTAGAATGGATATATTAAATCAATGAATTCAAACTATTTTAGTGTATATTTTTAAATGTTAGGTATACGTAACTAATTATGTTGAACTGTTTTTCTAAATTTAAGTTGTATTTTAATAAAATAATAGTTGATTAAAATTTATCATGGAAAAATATTACGGAAACACGGCAAGCGCGACAAAAAATTTACATGTCGACTTTAAGACATGTAAAATTGTCCCGATTGTGTTTATTTCCTTAATATCTGTACCAACTCCGAAATATAGTATCATGAGGATTATAATAATATATAATTTTAATAAAATAAGGCGAATTATAAACATTTTATATGACGATTTCACTGGCACGCATGAAAACTTCGAAACTATAATTTCAAAAAATAAATTTTAAATGTTGTCAAGAGCTTAGCTTCAGATTTAATGACTACAGATTTGAAATGTTTATTACAAAGCCATATACAATCATATTTACGCAACTTTTTACCGTTTTCATAGATAAAAACATGTTTTTAAAGTAGCAAGTCGCTAGGACCGCTGTAACGTTTAACTCAACTTTTTTTCAGACCGCTATAGCGGTCGGGACGTTTGAGTGGTTATGTATGCTTAGATCTTTAAAACTACGCAACGGATTTTGATGCCGTATTTGAATAGAGAGTGATTCAAGAGGAAGGTTTATAGGTATACGCGCTGTATAAGCGCTACGAAGTGCGCGCTTGTCCACAAGTCTTAAATCCAATATTTATTGAACGTTGTTTTCTTTGTCAACAGTACAGTGAAGCTGCGGTGAAGGATTACAACCGCGGCCGCCACTACCTGTGCGACCTGGCGCACCGCTCCGGCGTGCCAGTCTTCGATGACGTCACCACCACCATGGAACACGTCATCAACAGGTTGCGGGCACAGTAACCTACCATCACAGCTAGTGATCACTTAGTGATGACGTCACATCGACCATGGACTACATTAACAAGCTCTGAGGACAGTACTGAGCTATGTACAGTTACAGTGAGTGGTGACGTCGCCGCCACGTCATCAACAGGTTATGGGCACAGTACACCTACCTTCCATCACATCTAGTGATAACGTCACACCAACCACGGGCAATGAGCCACATCAATAAGCCCCGGGGACAGTAACCTACTCTTTATGTAGGTGTAATGAGTGATGACATCTTCGCACGTCATCAACAGGTTAATCTACCTCACATTACATCTAGTGATGACGTCACGCCGACCACGGACTCGGGCTACACCAAGCTCCGGAGACAGTAACTAATCATGTTCAGCGAGTGATGACGTCACAGCTACCAATACAGTGTCACAACAAGCTGTAGGAAGTAACTTGTCACTCCTTCAATGATGACGTCACACGTACCATCACAGGCTGCGGCACAGTAACATGTCACTCCTACAGTGACGTCATATTATGTCATTCCTACAATGATGACGTCACACATACCATCACAATATCACACGGTCCAGTGAACCAACAGTCAACATGAGTCGGTGCTTGCATCCACAGCGAATCTCATTTGTTTTTGTGCGAGAGTTCTTAAGATGCCTTGTAGTAGCTGACTCCAGGCGTAATGTCGCTTGCAGCTACGTAATTACTTTCATGTAAGAAACCAATAGAATAGGCCGCCCTATGTTACGATAAGAAATGTTGTACATTTTGCGATACTAACTACAAATTTTGTCATATATTTGAAGCGTGTCTATACTTCGTTTCAAAAACAAAGATATTTTTTGCAGGGTTCGAAGGTTAATGAAAATATCATTGATATATTCACAAAAACTGTTATATTCGATATATCTTATGATATATATCTGATATATTATGAGAAATATCCGATTTATATCCAATTTATTAAGATATTGATCCTGTGAACCCTGCAAAAATATCTTTGTTTTTGAAACGAAGTAGAGTTTTCGCTCTTGAATATTACTACACATTTCTGCATACGACGAAACATGGCGGCCTCGATCACATTTAAATAGTCAGCCACACTTCGCGTAAATTTCCGCATTGTCAAATTATCAAAACAAAATTTTAAAAACATTGAATGAGAATTTTTGGACTGTGCGAAAGATTACGCGTAGTGGAATGCCGGCATAAGTAATAAAGACATCACAAACGCTATCCGTAGTTCATACGACTTCATATATTAAGCGAGGCGGAGTCTCAATTAACGCGTGTACTTATTTTATCAACACCTTTAGTTTAGCTAATACGATGTCTCTCTTTTGTTTCATCACTCTCTAATGTATTATATTAATATATCTTATTGATAGACATTAATTATTTTACTATTAGTCTAATGCAATCGTTTGGTTTACTTTTGACAATTTTGCACCTTCATTGGTGAGAGCAAACGTAAAAATATGGAATACGTAAGGTTTTATAAACAAAAGCTCTATATTTACCCGTTGGAAATAAATATACATTATATTAAACAATAATTATGATTTGAAATGGTTAATCAAGTCGCAATGTTATCTAGGTCTTCGAAAGAGAAAAAAAAAAAGAAAACGAAAGCCTATGTAATACCGTGGGATGTTATTATTCAAAATTAAGTTTTAAAATAAACTTTAATTTTATATAGACTTTTGTTAGTATTTTTAAGGTATATGGGCGCAGAAGAAAAAGCAAGAATTCACCAATTACAGTGCTTGAACGAAAATTTAATAAAAACCAAGAGCTGTGATTGGTCAATTCTAACCCGATCTTCTCCGCTGCGACAATAGAAATGCACGCTAACAACGTCTAGGACGTGGGTATTTTTGAAAATACGTAACGAAAGTTGTCAAAAGTAAAATAAATGATTGGACTAAAAAAGCGTGCGAGCAAGAATGAAAGGTGACGGTTCAAAGGTTATCTACATGAGGAATGAGGATACAATCAGTCTCTGTGATGAAAATGTCTAGGAAATTGTGAATTTCAATGCATAAGTAGAATAGTAATTAGTTCAATAAGTGTGTGTTACGACAGCCGGGTAGCAAATAGTTTGGTAGCGTTTAGCGGAGTGTATGTGTACTAGAATTTAGCTCATGAAAGATGTTGAAAGATCAAATGAACTAAGGATATATGCCCGCTTTCCTTTATTGTCTAACGATTCATAAATTGAGAAGGAAACTTGAACTTCATACATGTTTTTAAAACGATGTTTTTGTGGTATCTTCAAATTTTTAAAAGATTTTGGCGCTATGGCGCAAATAAACGTATATTTTTACTTTTATGTATTTTTAGAGATAAAATAATTCTTACTAAAATGTACCTACTGTTTTTCTTTTCATCATATTAAGGCGCCATACAGCCACACAATAGAAAGTATGATTTTCAATCAGTACAATCTTTCATGAGTTAGGATTCTTCCGAGGATCCGCTACACGAGTGTATTTGCGAGATGTTAACACATAATGTACTTACAGTGGGTCCTCCTTAGACAATTCTCTCAAACTAGATCTTAATATTGGCATAGTGCTTGGGTTACTACATGATAATATTATAAACACTATTACTGCGAATCAGCTTTTAAAAGTACAAATATCTTGCTCATGTAGCAATTTTAAGGAAATTTAGTGATTTTATGTCAACATTTATTATATTAATGCAACGTTTAACCGTTATTATTAACGACTTATACTCATTTTTATAGTCTTATTGAATTTTATATTTTAGAAAATGTCTAATTGTACGAGGTGAAGCTTTCAAATTGATGTTATTTTGTTATTAAGGACTATTTGTATTTGGCGACAAATAACGAATAATGGTGTTAGGTTTAATAATAAATATTTCAGGACATTACACACAGCGCCACCTAACCCCAAGCTAACCAACTTAATGATTGAGTTATGGTGGTTAGACGGATATAATACTTATATACTTTTCTTTTGTAGATACATACTTATAATAGATATTGAAAACTACCCAGACCAGAAACAAATACCTGTGGATCACACAAACATTTGTTCCATGCGGGAATCGAACAAAAAATAAACTTAAAATGTTCATATTTCAATGTTACATGCCGCCAAATATAAATTTGTCTTTATAAATAACAGCCTCGATTCCATACCTTAATATAGGTATATAGTTATAATATTTAATAATTTTGGGAAAAAATTGACCCACTGTCATTAAAAAACTATAAAAATTCATTTTAATTCGATTTCAGCAAATGTTATTTGCTAGTCACGCCCCATTAACGTTTGTTAAGTTTGTTATTGAGTGATAGTACAAATATCTAATTTATAGAAAAATATATCACATATTAATTGTAATTTTATGTCATGTACGCTTATTTTAAACTAAAACATCACACATTCATGTAAATAAAGAACTTTGTAATTATTATAATGTTTTATTTCGTATTTAAAACTTAACCTTGATAAATTACAATGTTAAATGTAACAGATTTTAAGGTACTGAACTTCATAAGATGTGATCATTGATGTGTAAAAACATTAATTACTTGTGTAATAAATTGATCTATTGCAAGTGATAATTGAATGGATAAAGTTATTGTCTTCTGCCCCAATGTTTAGGACATTCCTCAAATGAAAAACAATGCAAAATGTTACCTCGTGACCCCACTGGTGACCCGCGGACTTGTCATTAACATGGTTCGTGACCCATATGAGAGGCACTGGGTAGCGAGTGTTAAAATACTGTCATTTTCTGTTTATCCTTTCTCTGGTTCTGTTCTCTAGTTATTTGTTGGTCTCTTTTCTTGAGAACGTTAAGTTCTTTATTCAAGTCAGCTATCTGTGAATTTATGGTCACATGCCCACTAGAGCCGGATGGATATTTTATCAAAGAACTATTCAATTTTATGATTTCTCTTTCAAGTTTTCTCACATCTTCGGTTATTTTAAATTGCTCTATATTTAAATCTTTGCTCGTAGATTGTTTCACGTCCTTTGAAGGTTCAACAGGTTGAGTTTCTTGTTCGTCTCCCAACGTTCTGTTTAAAAAGTTGAACACGTTTCTCCTTTCTCTATCCTTTTCTCTCTCGTATGCTCTTTTGTTTCTCTCCTCTTCCTTTTTCTGCAATCTTTTCAATTTTTGTTCAACCTGCGGATAAGAGTAGATAATTTAATTTACAAGTTGATATGTGCATGCAGCTGTAATAAATTATCATAATTAGCATCAATACGATAGGACAGATTTATTTATCACATTGTCTTTTGTGGGTTTCTTCCTATTGTAAATTGAAAAACAACTTGTTTATAAAAAATATTAAGGTAAACATTTAGCATTCGAAAATGACACCAAATTGTGGTTATATTGATGAAATTTACTTTTGTGGAACGAGGTTTTCACCTAAATTCTAAAGCCGGGTCTCCAGCTCTTATTTTGTCTACACAAACAACAAAAACACGACAGCACACAGCAAAATTCCCCTACACAAAAAAAAAATGTCTATGCTTCAAGCGTCAAAAAATGTTTTTGCTTTGCATCGGCTATGGGAAGCAAAAATATTTGTTGGAGCTTACCGCCGGGCTCAGCTAGTAAATAAATAAATGAATAAATAAAGCAAAAACATTTGTTGAAGCTTGAAGCATAAACATTATTTTTTTTTTTTGTGTAGGGGAATTTTGCTGTGTGCTGTCGTGTTTTTGTTGTTTGTGTAGACAAAATAAGAGCTGGAGACCCGGCTTAAGGAACACAATTTTGTCACTTTGTCAACTTTGTCTATCCCAGTACTAAGCATTAACTTCAGTACATTTTAGTCGTAGCGTTGCCATAGAGGTATATTCCCAGTCAAGCACAGTAATAAATGGGCATTGTCAAATTCTTATTGAAAAAATCTTTTGGCGTTGTAAGGTTTTGAAAATTGGACACTACGCGCACATATGCACTAAGTGGAGCTGGGGCCCTAGACACGCGTCTATCGCTTGTGACTTGTGGTTAAAAGCTTATTATACTTGGCTGAATTTTGTTGCTAAATTCAGTCGTTACTGCATTAAGTGTTATCACATTTAGCAAGTTACATTCAGAAGCCACTATTGTTTCTCACTGACTATATCTGGATTTAGGTTCTGAATTTAGGAACTAAATTCAGCCAATTGAAGTATAATAAGCCTTTAATGCAAAAAAAATTAACTACCGAGATGACAGTCGTTATCGTTTGTTTTTCTGCTTTCCACAACGCCTATCTTCTCAGTACTCAGTACCTTTTTTTGCATTAAACATACGCGATTGGCGGTTGCCAGCTGCCCTTTATACATACCTTGAAAGGGTCTTGCAGAGCGTGTTTCTCGGAGATAGCCATGCAGTGGTCGAGACTCTTCCCCACAGGTAGTACTCTAGCGGCGACGGGCAGCACGCGGCCCGCGCCCGTAGCGCCTAAACCCGCGCCCGCCACGTAACCCATGCTCAACATCAACTTCGATCCTATACCCTGCAGATATTAAATACAGTATAGATAACATTATTTCCAGAAGTTATTGCACACCGCCTCTATATGTTCTCAATATGCCTTCCAACCAGGTTGTCTGTAAGAGTTTGCTCTATGCGATAAGACCGCCAATTGTATACCTTTAGCTCTATGTGTATTGTCTACTTATGAAACAATTTCTTGTAACCAGGTTTGCAATAAAGTATTATTGTATTGTATTGTACAGTATTAGCAGCAAGAAGTTTTTAACTGTCACCGCGAATAGGATCTCTTTCGACATGCGACCATATTTAATCTGTGGTCGTTAGTCTATGATAAGATTCCGATTTGTAATGGCGAGTTGTATTTGTAAAATATTTTTGTTAAATAAAATTATAAATGCCTCCGCGGCTTTTAATAGTACTAAATAAAAAAAAGATGATATACGGTTGTTTGCAAAAAATGTCATGAAAAAGAGTTGTTATTTTTATTTATAGTTTTGACAGAAATTATTTGGCCCCCACTCGATTATGTAATACTACGCCCAGCGGTTTTACCTATGTGTTATTCCAGGGTCTTAGCTATCAAACCAAATTTCAGCTCAATCGGTCCACCGGTTTATGCGTGAAGGAGTAACAAACATACACAGTCACACACTCACAAATATTCGCATTTATAATATAAGTGTGATATTAAATTTGATGTATAAAATAGGATAACTTTTCAGTCAATAAACAGATGGTTAAACATCGTTTTCAATTCGTTTCTGTGGATTGGTGTCCGTTAATTCATATAAATGTATGAAATTGACACGGGTGATTTTTGTTATGCGATGATGCTTTGTATTGCGGTCCGCTCTAGTTGGCGCCAACGTTTAGTGCAAAAGGGCTTAATAGTCGCTAGGCGACTGTCTCGCTCGCACTATATGACGTATTTTGAAATTTCAATTCGTACAATTCACTTTCTGAAAATGTTTTGAAATGAAGATTTACGTCATATGTTTTTACTATTTTTATTAGTATTCCCAGTTTGCTATCTTAAATAATAACAATGGCATTCTCAATTATAAAAAAATATATGTATCTTTAAACATGCCTTAAGAATTGTATGAAATATCAAACTGGTTATACTTTAAAAAAGGTAAAAAAAATGTAAATCTAAATCTTCGTTAACACATTTTCAAAAAGTAAATTTTATTAATTGATATTTTTAACAATTTGTTATATCGTGCGAGCGAGACAGAGGCTCAACGTATATTAACCGCATAAGAGCAACATTCATACATACCCTAGTATGTTTTTCCCACTCCCCAATGACAGGAGCATTGGACACCTGAGTTTGTTCAACAAGCAAAGCTTTGTTATCCGTGTCCATCCTCACAGCTTTACAGTCCGGGTACTCGGTGTCGCTGAGACTGTCATCCGATGACGAATCCTCGTCGTATTCACCTGGAACAAGTGACAAAACAAGAGAATTAAATTAAAAATTTAAAAAACCCCCAACGTAATACGTAATTCACCATTTTTTTGGTGGCGGCCATCTTGGATTTTAAATTTTATATAGTGGGTTGTATTTTACTAGTTAAGTCCTTTCATTTGATACCCATATTGAGGGGGTCGTGGAAGAAAAAAGTAATCCGCCATTTTGTAGCGGCGGCCATCTTGGAATGATTTCCACCAAACATGGCTAAAAACACTCTCGACTAACTCTTCTTTCAAACAAAAAAAACTAAATTATAATCCGTTCGGGAGCTACGATGCCACAGACAGACACACACACAGACAGACAGACAGACACGTAAAATTTATAACACCCCGTCGTTTTTGCGTCGGGGACCTTCAAACGAACTTTAAAACCTTATCCGTTCCGTAGCCAAATGGCAAAAAACGAAACCTTTGTGGATTCGTCATGTCTGTCCGTAGGTCACAGCCACTTTTTTCCGAAACTATAAGAACTATACTGTTGAAACTTGGTAAGTAAATGTATTCGGTGAACCGCATTAAGATTTTCACACAAAAATAGAAAAACATTTTTTTTTATTCACATTTTTAAACTATTGTATCTACTGTTTTTGTTGAAACAAACAAACCTTTAGGTCAGGCAATAAAAATGCTGTTAATAGTTTTTGACAAATGCCAGAACAATAAATTTAATGTGCCTATTATTGCCTTGTGCACATACATTTTTTCACTTCATTTCATATTGTATGTGCAAATTACAGATACACAATACTGAAATTTGGTATAATTTGTTTTGGAAGCCTCAAATGATTATATTCATTGAAGATTTGAAAAATTATTGTTTTCAAGGCTATCGCTATTAGCGATAAGACAGCCAATTGTAACACAGTTTTTTTAAATATATTATTTTCATTTTAAGTTGTTATGTACATTTTATTTTATGTTTAAATAAAGGGCTATCTATCTACTTTCCAAGTGGTCTTGTGTTAATTTTACAGAAATGGATCAACTGTTTACAAGTTATGGATTTAAATTTTAAATCTGCGTCTTGCCCTTACTTATTGAGAGCGAACTTGGTTTAATTTTTCAAATTTAATTAACTGTAGAATATTTGATTTTATTCACTGTACTCAAATAAAAGAATGCTTTATTATCTATCCGCGCCGAAAGAATTTTTGTACAGGAAATCATCTTCCGATTTGGACGATTCGACTCCGTCAAGTGTTCGCACACTTGACGGAGTCGAATCGTCCAAATTTGGTTTCATGACATTTCATATAAAGAATTCAAAATTCGATTCGGATGGATGTGCGTTCACCAATATAAAATATTATTTATTTATTTCGAACACATATAAGTAATTACATTGCACAGATCTTGTTGTGTAAAATTAGGTACTACAACAGGTACTATTAGGTGCCCTGATAGGGCACTTGTTGCTTGTGCGAGCATGCATTATACATAACTAGCTTATTTGCTCGCGGCTTTGCCCGCATGGCAAAATCCTTTCTTAGCGGTGGTCTACGTCATAAAACCTATCTATGTTCCAAATTTCAACCCAATCCATCTAGTGGTTTAGGCTGTGCGTTGATAGATCAGTCAGTCACTCTTTCCTTTTATATATTTAGATACTATAGTCTATATACATACTATTTAATGGAAATATATCTTCAATGTGTACAATGTGTTCTTCCGGTGTTGATTTTCTTTTCTCTCCAGTTGTGACTCCGTGTTCTATTCTTACGGAACATATTTTCTCATCAAAGTTAATACTTTTAACTACAGCTCGATGCCACAAGTGGTACTTCTCTGTGCTCTTTTTTGTTGGACTTATATCCTGAAAAAAAAAACATACAAAACTTTCACAAAACTAAATTGTTTTTTTTTTACAACGAAGTAAGAAGACGAGCAAGACACTCTCCTGATGGTAAGAGATAACGCTGTTCATATATAATTTGTACAGTGCTACCCAGGATTTTACAAAGGTAAAATTCTGGGTGCACTGCGCCAACGCTTCAATAAGCACACTGAGTGGGCACAATTATATACAATGTCAATTTAAAATTTAAACCTTAAAGAAAAGACGCTAGGATGTTATACTTTAAGCACTGAGACAGAATTTTCCGAAGAGAAACAATAAATACCTGTATTTATAGAAGGTACTAGAAAAATGTTTATTTCAAGCTACAAAGTGGAGAGCTTAATAAAAGGGTCTTCACAGACAGACAGACACATAGGTAAGTGATTTTATAAGTCTCGTTTTTTTTTCAAAACCCTCAAAATAGATATTTATGAAAGCTAAAAAAGTAAACTAATAAATTATAACAAGTAACCTTAACCAAGGTTCCTTACCTCATCATCAGGTGGTTTTAATTTCATTAATATTCTGCTTCCTATTTTCAGAGACTCGAAGCTGGGTTCAATCGCTTCCTTTAGGTTTGACAGTGCTGTTACTGCGCCATGAGAATACCTAAAAACATCACAATTTTATAGCCAAAGTTGTGGAGTTGTCGCGCCAGCAGGTTTAATACATTGACTACGGAAACACAACTACTGTGTTTTTAAGGTCGGAACGAGTGTGCTGACGCGCACATAAACCTTGGGATAGTGGTAAAAACGCCGCCGCAGCTAAAGCGCTTATTAATTCATTACACATTGAGTGTTAAGACAATCAAATCAGGTGCGCGATAGTAATTTTTTTTTTTTTTTATGTGATGAAGTAGAAGACGAGCAAGACGCTCTCCTGATGTTAAGAGATAACGCTGCCCATAATTAGTACAGTGCTACTTAGGATTTCACAATGATGTGAAATTCTAGGAGCTCTGCACCAACGCTTCTTACTCAAGAGTCATAATAAGATGTTAAGACTCTTTAGCCCAGTAATTTCACTAGCTACAGTGCCTCCTACCAGAGCACAGTAATGTTTGCACATCACTGCTCAGGCGGTAGAATAACTGGCACTGTTGGGGTACCCACCTAGACGACCTCCTGCAAAGGATGTCTACCCCCGGTAAAAAGCAGTAAGCATCAGGATTGTCCATATACTGTGCCAGTGCAGTGTTTTAAAGTCTAAATTCTGCACAGCACTGCATTGCTGTCACCATGAGATGTTAGTTGTTACATCTTGTCATACCCATTAATTTCTGCTTAATATTGCCCTTCAAATCAGAACACAGTAGTAACCCTGTAAGCTGCTTAGCGAAAGAATAACTAGTAAAGGTCCCAGCAGGCCTATATGCTATCGCCCGTCATCCATACACAAAATTGCGTACATTACTTGCTTAAACCTCCTCATTCATAAGAGTAAAATAACAAACGCAGTAATGTACATTGAAGTGGACATCAATCTCAGTGGGTGTGACTTAGCCAATATCCCTGCAGTCCCTCTGTTATATACCTTTATGTATGTATCTTGGATGTCTGGAAGAGATCGCTTTTAGCGATAAGACCGCCAATTGTAACACTTATTTCTGTGTAATCTTAGTTCTAAGCTATATTATTGTATTCATAGGCGGATTAAGGGGGGGGGGTGCAGGGGGCCAAGCCCCAGAAGCACTGTAAACTAGTAACGAATTTTGCACACATATTTCATGGTCAAGATTATAATTTTTTTGTCGGCGCGAGCTAAACACATACTTTTCTTTTTGCCCGTCTGCACCTTGGGGGCCAAGGTGCAGGGGGTCAAGGGCGGACCTAGGACCAATCCTGGATCCGCCCTTGATTGTATTTGTGTGAACACTAAAGAGTTTTCTATTCTATTCTAATATATCTCTTTACCGTGGTATTAGAGGTCTACCACTGACCACTACTGTTACAGTGCTATGAATATAAGAGTATTTGAGTAGACTCACCTACATTGTTCATCACTGAATTTGCACTCCCCTTCAAGGTAGAATGGACACGGTAACATTTCTGTGTGAGTTGGATGCGTGAATAACACGCGCACCTGAAAATTATAATATTGAATGAAATGAATTTTCTGATTTTTTTTTATAATGTTACTTATTTTTAATCAATTTTCAAGTGACCACGTGACTACAATTTTTTTGCCGGTAGGTATACGACGCGACGTTCCATACAATGATCTTAAAAATTACATGAACATTTGACGGTTAACACGTTGACTAAAAACATAACTAATAATAAATAGTGTTTTTGAGGTCGAAACGCGAGTGCTGAAAAACACAAACGTTGTTTTGTCAAGGGATTTTTCCATACAAAATTAATTTCAGGTAACTGAGATAGTTACACAAAACGCCGCCGCAGCCAATATGTTAATAACTCTGAAACGTGACATTTTAAGATAATAGGTGTCGGAATATTGAGAACGGTCGAGCACTCGGGACCGTTCCCGAGCCCCTCCCTGATGAGAGGGGCGTGAAGGGCCCGTCTTTATAAAGGCGACCGCTCGTCGACGGGGAACTGGATGCCAAGGCTCGGGAATCGGCAGATTCCCAGTCCTCCGTCACTAAGACGATGCGGGAGTGCCGCCGGTTTATTTTAATGAGTAAACCGTGCAGCTGTCCGTCCGCCACGGGAGTCCCACATAACCCTCCCATTCCCTCGATAGAAGGGTATGCGTAATGCATTTTTTCCCGGCGAAAAAAAAAGGTGTCGGAATATTTTTTGTTGGTATTGATGTCAGCTATTGATTTATAATTTGAAAAAAATTTACATTTTCGGACCAGACCAAACTATGATATTAGGTAGCAAGTAGTGTAGTTGTACAGATGTTAGGAAGTAACAAACCTGTAAATCCTTGAACTGGTCATCATCTTGCCTCGGCACTACAGCACTAACCATAGCATTGTGAAGTGTGGGCTGTCCGCCCCACTTGTGAGTGTGGTACACTCCACATTTCATGCCTAATAGACTTGCTAGCTCATCCTGCAATCATAGAATAATACATTTGAATATTAACAAAAATATACTTAAAGTAGGTAACTTAACTTATGTTGCAGACCTTGTTGGAATCTTGGTGACCTGAAACTGCAACATATAGGTTGGCCACACAACCTATACATTGTGATTTGACTCTAACAGTGTAAGTAGGGTAACCTGTTCTGTTGGAGTATAAACCCCAATTACATATATTATTATACATATTACAAGTGTTTAGAGCGCAAAAAGATGCATCAGGGCAATATGTGGTATAAGACAAATAGTGTTGTGTAGAGAATATTTTAAAAAATTAAAATTGTTAACGCTGCCATGTATTTATATTAGTGAAGTTGCAATTTTTTTTAAATCAAATCCTCAGTTATTTGTACCCTATAACGCAAATAGTCGCAGAGAGGGACAATTTCAGCACCTGGCTTGCAAGACCAAATTGCTTCGCATGAGTGTGTTCTGTATGGCGCCAATTATATACAATAAGTTACCAATATCCATCCGATCTTCAAAAAATATGCATACTTTTAAAAAGAACTTAAATGACTTTTTGTTACAGAAATCATATTATGACATTAACGATTATTTAATTGACAAACCCTAAAATATTATTCTATTGACATTTAATACATTATTAGTAATTATTATGATATTCATTTTGATATTTTATTATTTTTAATTTAATATTTTTGGCAAATGTTATATTGTTGCAAAATTATGTAATTTTTTAATCTGTACTTAAATATTTTTTGAATAATAATATAATCTGTATACCGTTAAGGTGGAAAGAGAGGAACTTGTAAAACATTTTTTTTAACACCTTTTAAATGTACCTTTTTCACAGATAAATAAATCATTGTATCATTGTATCATATATATGCCTGCTAAGCCACTGAATAGGAACATAGAAATACGCTAAGAAAAAATCTATTAATGCAGGCAAAGCCAAAGGCATATCTAAATATATAAAAGGAAAGGGTGACTGACTGATCTATCAACGCACAGCCCAAACTACTGATTTGGTTGAAATTTAGAATACAGATAGGTTTTATGACGTAGACCTCCGCTAAGAAAGGATAATGTCATGCAGGCAAATCCGCGAGCATAAGCTAGCAATAAATATAATTAATACATTTTATTTAGTATATTTAGTAATATTGCAAAAGTGCTCCATTGTAGCCTATTTGAATAAATGAATTTTGAGTTAGTGCAAATTCTGCTCTAATTACAATAAATATTAAAATTGACAAAATGGCTCTCTGCAATGTAACTGATCCTAAATCCTTATCCTAATTCAATCAATGAAGGATAATATTGTAAATATTTTAGATTTCTATACCTCTATATCACTATCCTCATCTTGGTTTTCATTACTTTGTGAGTTAGATTCCTTTTGCTTCTGTTCATCCTCATATGCACCACTTTTGGCCATTTCTTGCTGTAATTTTAGAAATATTTGTTTAGTAATAATACAATGTGCAACTGATTCTGACCCCCATAATAAGGAAGAAGTATCAACCATTTTTTCCAAAACTGAGTAACTTAAATTGCCAGAACAAGGGGTGAATAAGACAAATACAAAAAAAACCTGCATGTTTTTTATTTTTCTAATTATATAGATCCAAATACATCTATTCTTTTATTCTAGTTATACATCTTTAAAGTTTTGGTTTCTGAAACAAATGATACTAAAGAAAAATAAGTTTGTTTTTCCTGTAAAGTTGAGGTTTTGCAGTTATCCATTTCGCCAGGAACGGCGGTTTCTAAATATATTAAAGGAAAGAGTGACTGACTGACTGATCTATCAACACACAGTCCAAACCGCTGAATGGATTGAGTTTTAATTTGGAACACAAATAGGTTTTATGATGTAGACCTCCAGGATTAGGGCACGCGGGCAAAGATGCGAGCATAAGCTAGTTTAGATATCGTCCCTTTATTGGTAAAACCGATTATCTGCACTTTTTTACAAAAATGAGTTATTTACACCAAGCTACTCAACTTTTTGAGCTCTATCTACAGGTAAAACCGATTTTTCGATACAATGCATAGTTTCCGAGATAGATACGCAAAAAAGCAATTAAACTACAAGGTTTTAAGTAACATCTGCATTTAATAACAACTACAGTCAAATACCTGTACGATTTTTTGAAAGCCTTGCAATTAAAAACACATTCCGTTTCATATGTTATTTTTGTTGTAATTTGCATACGTTCTGGACATAATGTAGTATTGTACCAAAACAAATTTAAATACTTTAATTGGTTCTGATTTTTGTAAATCATTGGAAAGTACTTAGAATCTTACACATCCAAAAGAAAGTAAGTAGTTCTACTTGATTTTAACAGAACATAATTCTTTGCTCTAATGCAAATTTAAAGTCAATTAAAAGAGATTAAGCAGCTGTATTTGTTTTTTTCTATAACATCAAAGATCGAATCGTTAAGATTCAAATACAAATAAAAGCAACTATGCTTAAATAGTTGTTTTTTACCGAAGTGTATGATGATATTTCTACTTAAATATTTTCAGCTAAAACCAACTATTGTCGATGGATCTTTTGTTTCACTTGCACTCTGCGGCGCAAACCTCTGTCTGACAGTGGCCATCTTTGATGAACGAACTACAGCAAGCCTGGTCATTGTTATTTTCATCAAAAAACACCAAAAAAATCATTACTTTATGAAACTAAAAACTTAATAAAGTAGGAAAATAATAAGATTGATCATCATCTTCCTGCCCTTATCCCACACTAGGTAGGGTCGACACAACACGTTTTTCTCCTCCATTCCACTCTATCATCTGTCAAATCTGCATCCACTCCCCTAGCATGCATATCGTCTTTCACACAGTTCATCCAAACCTTTTTTGGTCGTCCCCTTCCCGAATTACCACCAATGACCATATTCATAGACTTTTTGGTCACGTGGTTTTCCTCCCTCCGCATAACATGTCCATACCAGCCCAATCTTCCACTCTTTAATTTTTTTGTCACTGGTGCAACTTTCAGGCTTCCTCTCACATACTCATTTCTAATTATGTCCATTTTTGTTACTCCACACATCCACCTTAACAAAAGATTGATATATTAGGAAAATGATCAAGTAGCCTTTTATTGTTATTTAAGTAATACAAAACAATTTGTGAAAACATCCATCAATTAAGTTTTTTTTTATGTTAGAGACAGACAAACAAGCAAACGGCCCGCCTGATGGTGAGCGGTTATCGTCGCCTTTGAACGTCTGCAACACCAGTGGCATTAGAGACGCGTTGTCGGTCCATTAACAATTAACACCTTCTTTATCCTCCTCTTGAAGAGCCCCATATTGAAGGAAGTGGGAAATACGTCGCTTGGAAGGCTATTCCACAACCTGCAAGTGTGTGGGAGAAACGATCTCGTAAAGCGAGTTGTCCGAGACTCCCACACGTTAACAATGTGAGGATGAGCCTTCAGTCTATGACGAGCGGTGCGGTGGTAAAATCGGGAGGCCGGAATCAGATCGAAAAGTTTCTCAGAGCATTCCCCGTGGTAAATTTTATAGAACACACTGAGTGCCCCGATGTCTCGACGTAAGGACAGTGGTTCTACCTCAACTCTTAGGATCACCGATGATCCTAACGGCTCGTCTTTCCACGGCGTCAAGGGACTGAAGCTGGTACTTAGGTGCACCATTCCAAAGATGGGAGCAGTACTCCATGAGTCCGGCCTACTTGGGCTTTGTAAAGCAAGAGACGTTGGCCAGACGTGAAGTACCGCTTCGGTTTGTTAAGTACACCATGCTTCTTAGAGGCAAGACCAGCCTTATCTTCCAGATGACGTCGGAACTGGACCTCGTTAGATATTTCAACACCGTATGTCCTGAGATTGGCAGATATAGCAAGAGGAATGCCTTGGAACTGCGGGGCAATTGTGAATGCAGTTTTCTTAGCAGTGAATGCACAGACTTGTGTCTTGGAGGGGTTAAATTGGACCAGGTTAGTACTACCCCAAATTGAGACCCGACTTAAAGAGTCTTCGATATCTGATACCAAGCGTCTTCGGCTCTCCTCTAGGTTATTCCGAGGAGCATTAGAGTTGCCTGCATAACAAGCATCACCTGTACTATCATCCGCATAACAATGAATGTTGCTTATTTGCAACATGTCATTGATATGCAGAATGAATAGCGTCGGTGATAGCACAGAGCCTTGTGGTACACCAGCATTGTTTGACATGGTTTGGGAGCTAGAACCATCCACAACTGCTTTAATGCTTCGACCAGATAAGAAATCGGTAATCCATAAGCATAACTTTTCGGATAGTCCATATGATGGTAATTTTGATAAAAGTGCCCGATGCCAGACCCTATCAAAGGCCTTGGCTATGTCCAGACTAACGGCTAGTGCTTCATCCTTACTATCGAGAGTTTCAGCCCAGCGGTGAGTTAAATAGACAAGTAAATCACCAGCTGAGCGACCGTGATGAAAGCCGTACTGGCGATCATTAATAAGCTGGTGCTCCTCAAGATAGCTGAGTAGTTGAGTGTTAATCACACGCTCCATAACTTTTGAGAGTAAGGATGTGATAGCGATCGGTCTATAGTTGGATGGGTCACTTCGATCTCCCTTTTTTGGTATAGGATGTACTAAGGCTACTTTCCAAGAAGATGGAACGATTCCTGTCGAGTAAGAGACCGTAATTTCGAATGTTTGGCATGGAACTACTGCAACCAGAAGTCTCGGGCGGTACCGCGCCTCCGTCCTCAAGAGTAGAGTTGGCTGCAAAAAGCGAACAGAGAAGATCTGCCTTATCTTTTGCGCTGTGGGCGAGGATGTTGTCCGGTCTGCGAAGTGCCTTGGCAAGTGACCAAAAGGCCCGGCTAAAAGGAGGGTAGCTTGCCAGTTTGTCGCCGATTCTCGCTATATGGTCATCTTTAGCCTTGTTAATTGCTTTTTTTGAACGCCGTGACATAAAATTGTAGTGTAGTGCTTCTTAAAGGCCGCAGTGTTAGGATCCTTAACAGCACATGCTTCGCACCAAATTTTGAATGCATCCAACCTACGGCTGGCCGTGTTGGTACAAGGTCGGTTGTACCAGGGCTTATTCTTGGCGCCAATGCGCACTACAGAACTGGGAATGAAACACTCCATACCCTGCAGAACTACATCGGGAACCGACACAGCACAAGCACTAGGGTCACCCGACTGAAAACAAATCTGCTTCCTGGGGTAGGAAGAGAAAAATTCTCGCAGCCCATCCCAGTCCGCACAGTTGTAGTGCCAGACCAATCGCTTTCCAGGAGGATGGGAGGCGTCAGGATGTATCTTAGGTTTGATTAGTTAGATCTAATTATACTAAGCAATTTGTGAAAACATGAATTAATTTCATGTTTTCACAAATTGTTTTGTATTACTTAAATAACAATAAAAGGCTACTTGATCATTTCCCTAATATATCAATCTTATTATTTTCCTACTTAATTAAGTTTTTAGTTTCATAAAGTAATGATTATTTGGTATTTTTGATGAAAATAACAATGACCAGGCTTGCTTTAGTTAGTTGTATGAAGATTTTGCAGGTAGTCTACCACAATTCTTAATTTTACTCAAGCAAAACCAATTAACATTTTTAAAATTTCAATTTGTAGAATGTTACAGAGTGTTGCTTTTACAGCTGTTTTTGCTACCTTATTACTTTCTTCTATAGTTTACGGTGAAGCTGTAAGATAAGCTCCAAGTGACTTAATTAATGATATAATGATTATGTTGTTATTCAGGAAAAACCAACTAAATGACCTCCCTGAAGATAGTTTTTGACATTTTTTCAAGCATTATCAATGAAATACTTCTTTAATTATGATTTATAAACATACTTTATGAATTTGTTTATTATAAAAACATGATTGCAGGTAAGATATATGTCAATTAGATACATTATTTTTGTGTCAAACTTTTAAATCGTCATTCCCACAAGTTTGGTTTACGGTAGATAATCGGTTTTACCAATAAAGGGACGATATATAAGAACACTCAAGTTGAGTCATTGGCATTTCATGAACATTTTTAAGAACCCAGTGGATAGGTCTGTAGCATTAAATGTGTTAACTTAGAATATAAGAAGTAGGTAATTAGATTCCACCTCACCATGAACAAGGCATATTCATCATCAAGTTCTGTCTTTTCAGACTTCTGTGAGTTCCTATCAGAACTACCTTCATTACTTTTATTGTTCAAAGTATCAAAGCTCTCTTGCGTCAGCTGTATGAGCTGCGTCAAATCATTTTGTAAAGTAAGTAAAGATTCCTTTTCCGAAGGCTCATTTGTACTCTGAAGAGCTTCGTTTACCATTGATAGCTGAAAAATATTTTTTTATGTAAATAAAGCAGCTAATATTATTAGCTCGACAAGCAGGTGCATTATAGCAATTAGTAGCACTTTTATTTATTGATTTTATAGTAATTGAAATAATAAATAAGTACTTGGTCTTTGTATTGATCCAGAGAAGCCTTCAAGTCCTCCATTGTACGATGTGTGTTTATTATTTATATTTATTGATATCCTTGTGATAATTATTGGATACTTTTTCTTTATTCATTTCTCATATTAAAGATAAGGTTTCACACAAATTACTATATTTTTAACAAACATTGAATTCAATGAAATGCAGATGACATCTGACAGTAAATCACAATGACATTTAACAGCTATGGCAAGTTTAAGTTGCCAGCTACTAAATATAAATTTCCAAGGAAATTAATATGTCCTTTTCACGAAAGAGGTCCCGCGGAATTTAGTGGAACTAAATTTAATTTTATCGATTATTATTACTGGACTTTCTATTCTTAATATTTTTTATTTGGTAGATAAAATAAATACCTATTTAATTAAAAAATTATATAAGAGTAATTATAGGGATTAAAATGTTAGAGATATTTTAACTTTTAAGATGTGCGATAGTGGCGCCCCGCAAAAAGGACTCCTTTCGTGAAAAGCACTCTATTATATATTTTTTTAAATCGCTACCTTTTTTAAACTTTTATTATACTTAATAATTGTTTGTTATTCATGTGTTAATAATTTATAGAAAAAATACTTTACGTTACGTCATACAGAAAAGAATATAAGTAAATAAAAATATCACATATTATTACAATATGACATAGGACTGTGTTAATTTTTACCGTAGAGTCCTTTTCACGAAAGAGGTTCGCGGAATTTTGCGGAACTAAATTTAATTTTTTCGATAATTACTGGACTTCGTATCCTAAATAAATTTTAATTGTTAGATTAACTATTATAAATACATATTTAATTAAGAAATTAAATATGAGAAATTATAAGGTGTTTATAAGTTATAAATATGCTAACTTTTAATATTTGGGATTTTGGGATTGTGGCGCCCCGCAAAAAGGACTCATTTCGTGATTTTTAGTTCCCGTTTACATTGTAAATTTTCCGCTTTTTGGCAACACTAAATTTATCACAGATTATAAATCTGCTGACAGCTGTCATGTGTTAGTGACAGTTTTTTTTTTAACAGATGGTGGCTCCAAGCGGCTGTCAATTCACCAATGAATCAGAACAGCAATGTAAAAAATCCGTGACATTACAGCGGATCAATAAATATTTTAAGTACTTGAATTTTATAGATATAATTTGAAATATCAAGTTTTAAATAAATAATATATGTATTCAAGTCGAAAATAATATATGTTTTGATGACTATTATTAAAATATTTTTCTTAACATGTTAATTGCATAATATATGTACATAATATTGTTTTGTGATTGCCACTAGATATTTCTTGTTCATTATTCAGTAGCTTTAAACTCTCTACCACTAATCTGCTCTAAGATTTTTCAATGAAGTTATTGTAACTCTTTTAATGACTTTTTCAACAATACTTCTTATTTCTTCACCAGAATATTTCTCATTGTGATCGAAATTGTCTACAATACCATGGAATGTATCATTCATTATGGCCTTAATTTGATTAGAAAGTGTATCATTATTACTTGAACTAAATTGTTCATTTTGCTTTAATAGTTTTTCTAGCAACTCATTATTTTTTGTAGAAAAATTATCAATATCAGATAATTTCTTATAAAGTTTGTTGTTATCTTGAATTGATTGTAACTCATTGTCGTTTCTTAATTTTTCAACTTTGTCTTTAAGCATTATTATCTCATTATCTTTTTGCTTCATAATGACTTCTAGTTCATTGATTTTGGTATTTAATTGATTATTGTCACAATCAATAGCCAAAAGATTGGTTGTACTTGGGATATCTGGTTCATTACCAATTGGATTATTGGATTTTTGTCTGAGAAGTTCTTCATACATTTTGTTCTTGCTTTCATACTCTTTCAGAAGTTTTTGTAATAATTCATTATTAATATTGTTACCATCATTAGTACTTTTGTTTCCTAAATCATTAAGTTTTGATAAAAGTTTATCTACTTTATCATTAACTCTATTAATGTTTATTCTTAACTCGCTATTGTTGATTCTTTGTTCTGTAACAAACAAGTCCATGCTATTAGCACTGTTAGAGCTTGTTTTTGTGTTTTGTATCATCATTAACAAATCATCATTGTCTTTAGTGCTCTCTTCAATGGAAGGCTTGGTTTGGTTGGCAGGAGGTACTTTTTCTGGATTAGTTATTATAGCTTTTTTCTTGGGTTTGGGTTCTGCTGCATTTCTTTTTACAAGACTTTTGTCCAGTATTATTTGTTTACTATTTTTGTCTTCATCAGAAGTGGAAGAGCTGTAGTTGTCTTCATTGGAAGCTATGATTTGTGGAAGAACAGATTTGCCCATGTTAGCCATTCTACTTAAAATGGAAGCTTTTGTTTTTGTGCCCAAATCTTCGCTATCTGTATCAGTACTATCAACTTCCTCTTGGTTTCCTTTATCATCAGATCCAGAGGGACCAGTGCCTTGAGTTTCAGGATAAATTAATTGCACATTTTTTGACTTGGAATACTCTAAGATTTTCTTAACATCATCTTGAGATCCATAGAGGCTCCAAATTTTCTCTTTACTTTCATAGAATGTTAATAATCCATTTTGTTTAACTGTGACTTGTAGTTTGTGTGTTAGTGATATGGAACATAATGTATGTTTATTGGAGTCGTAGAGGACCATGATGAGAGCACCATCAGTTTGAGGGTCTTTTGTGACCTTTAATATAGAGCATCCTATTTTGCCTTTAGCTGAGTAGATATTATTAAGCCTGGAATATAAGAATTATATTAAGAACATAGCAATTAGAAAGGTTAGTTGATCTTACATGACATTATTGTACATTATTAATATTAGAAGACATTAAATACATATCACAAAAACTTTTTTTTTATTAATTAATGCTTGTTCTTGTTGTTATTCTATAATGGGCTCTCCCATGCCCATAATATGTGTACCCCCATAGTCCATAATATGCGCTATATAGGTACAAAATTTCCAAGTTTCTGCTTGCTCTTATCTGAATGGTTGAACAATAAATTTAGCTTTAATTTGATATACATGTAGCCTATCCCTTGACATTAGAACTTATAGAATACATTTCAGAGCACAAATTCTCTGTGCATAGCTATTCTTTCCTTATGCATTATAGTTCAGTAGACCTAAAGCAGGTGTAATTCACCAAATCAACTTATTCCATGTTAGTCATCAAAAATATTTACCATTGGTGTCCATCAACCAAACATCTGAATATAGGTATTAGTCCAATATTTTCCTCTTGGCTTGATTTTGGCACTTGTGGTTTTGGAGCAGTGTATTTTAAAGAACTGTTTCCTGATTCATTGTTAGGCTTTGAAGTGTTATCAAATATGTTTGCCAATGAAGTGCTGAAAATGTTAATAAAATTGAGGAGAGCTTTCTACATTGTAATATTTTATATTATGATTATGTATCTTCTTTATGACTTATAATTTTATATAAAACTTACAACTGTAAGCTGTGTGGGTATAATAACAGGCAAGCTATTAACTTCTATCACAATTCACTTTAACACAAAACTTCTGGTAATAATAAATAGTGTACCTATTACAAAATCACTTACCTAGCTGCTGGAGTGAAATAATCTTGATCTACTTCCTCGGCTTCCAGCATTTTATTTAATGCTATTCTCTTCAATGATTATCAAACTGATAAATAATAAATTCCAAAATTTTCTATTCTATTCTTATTTTATGGCTAGAGAACGTGCTATAGCACCACAACTTTGCCAATGACTCGTGGAAAGATAAACCACCAAACGATAGATTACAAATTTAAAATGGAATTTTATAGAGCACAAAAAACATTAAAATACTACTACACCATAATAGAATAAATACGATAAAAGTTGAGAAATTATGATAAAACATTGAATTGAATGAATGAAAGAAACATAATGAGGATATACCATACCACAGATAATAAGAGAAAAAAAGGAGAACATTTAAAATATATTATACAGGCAATAATAATAATAATTCCAAAATTTTATTAATATTTTTGTGCAATAAAAAAATGTGTTCCCCACTTTTTTAAAAATTAATAGAACCACAGACTAAAACTTCAATAAAATTTCAATTTGACAGTATTCCCGCCAAATATTATTTATAAAAAAACTCTTTAAGGTATAATGGCGCTTGGTAATAATGGTATAAAATTATTATATCATTGTATTAAAATTATGATTTTTTAACGTTAAAAATATGTAAAATTGCTTCGTTTTATTCGCATTTGCCTTTATTCTGTGTATTCGCATTGAATGTGGTTGAAAAAATAAATTGTCAGGTACAGAATACTGTCAGTTAACAGTTTACCGAATTAACACTGTCACTGTCAACTGTCATAAAACGACCACCAATCATTACCTGGGAGTTTTGGCGGCAAGCCTTGATCATATCATTAGCTCCACGTCTTTTGCTTAATAATCGTGTAGAATTTGATTGTTAGCGTGTAATAATGGTGGAATATTGCGTGTTAAGTGTTTTTGAATGTGCACAGATGTAGGCAAGTGATATGGTGCTGAAATATGAATTTTGGTGCCCCCTCCAAAACTCCTCCGAACTTTCAGTAAAATTCCACCCATTTTACTGGAAGACTCACGTGACTAGACGAGCTATTAAGCTCACTCTGACTCTGACCTGACTAACTAACTTATTACTTAAAAAATAACATTTAACTTGACACTGGCAAAACACGAAAGTGGAGACCATAATTTAATATCACGTGAACATTCACGAATTTTACTCGACACTGGCAAAATGCACATGTTGCCATATTATTAAAAAGAAAAAAAAAAAAAAAAAAAATCATTACCTGTCATTACCGACCACCCCTACGTATTTTATTTCATTTTTGGTCCTAAAATCTAGATTCTAGATTCAGTGATTGTTAAAATAATTCTTCACATACAGTGTGGTGATCAAGTAATTTACATTCCAATAAACCCACATATATCATCATGCCAGACACATATACATGTATAACCTGCCAGGTGCTGTTCAAAACACCTGAGTTGCAGAGGGAGCATTACAAATTAGACTGGCACAGGTACAATCTTAAGAGAAAAGTGGCTGGTATCCCACCTGTGACCCTCGAGGAGTTCGAGCTTCGAGCTAAGGAGCACAGGGAGCAGAGTCAAAACGCTGAACGCGATGAATCACAGTACTGCAAGTATTGCTCAAAGTTGTTCAACACAAAGAACGCGTTCAACAATCATTTGAACAGTAAAAAACATAAGTTAGCTGAGGAAAATTATGTCGAAGAAGAAAATAGTGGTAACTCTGACACAGAGAGTTATATAAAAGTGGAGGCTGGTAGCGCACAACCTGCTCCTGAGAAGTTTGTTGTTCTCAATCCCGATGAAGCTTCTGATAATGATGATATTGAAACGGATTCTGAAATTGAGGAGGTAATAATTAAAACATTGTCATATCCTGTTCTTTCATATCTCTGACCAATAAGTCTGGTGTGTCTCCCTAAATTGACTCACTTTTATTTTGGCAATCTTGAGTTTTGAGTTTATAAATTTACTAGCTTACACTCGCGGCTTTGCCCGCGTGCAAGATTCTTTCTTAGCGGAGGTCTACATCATAAAACCTATCTGTATTCCAAATTTTAACTTAATCCATTTAGCAGTTTAGGCTGTGCGTTGTTAGATCAGTCAGTCAGTCACTCATTCCTTTTATATATTTAGATAGGCATGTCAGGGAAGAGCTTTTTACATGCAGAAGTTGTTTGCCATAATCTTCCAATAAGATATCTTGTATACTGTTCAATAGGATTGGACGCAAGGTTGGCAATAGGATTGGGCATTCAAGAGTTAAGAGGTAGTTTGTAGAGAGAGAACCTCTTTTAAAATCATGTTGTAACCACATTTTCTAACCTAACTTCTTTAACCCTTTAACCGCCACCGTCGGATATATCCGACAAGCCTGTTCTGTTACGTAACCGCCAGAGTCGTATATTTCCGACTGCACTTAAATCTACATTTTTAAGTCATAACACTTTATTTTATAAAACTATACTCATAATTAGCTAAATATTTATAATTCAAAAAACTTGCCTGGCGCTAGGGGCACGACAAGTGATTTTAAGTCTGGCGGTTAAAAGGTTAATAAAATTTTATATAATTTTCAGTTAGATTCTGATGACTGGGATGAATTTCGCATCAAGGGCAGTGATTCACTCATCAAGCCGAAAGAGTGCCTGTTCTGTACACACCGGAGCAAGAACATGATCAAAAACCTTAAACATATGCTGCAGGCACATTCATTCTTCATACCTGATGTGGAATATTGCTCTGATGTTAAGGGACTGCTTTTATATTTGGGAGAAAAGGTAATAAAATATGGTTGTCATACTTAGAACTCTGATAGATTGTTATACACTTTGACAGTGGAAAACAAGAACACTGTTTTATGAGTATGAAATGCAGAGTGCCGAGTGTTGTGAGTTGTGTGTATGGTCGAATGCACACAAATGTATGTTTTGTGAACTGATGATCTTACTTATATTATAAACGTGAAAGTTTGTAAGAATGGATGTCTGGATGTGTGTTTGTTACTCTTTCAAGCCTAAACGGGTGGACCAATTGAGCTGAAATTTGGTATACAGATAGCTTAGACCATAGAATAACACATAGGCTATAGAAAAGCGGGTAAAACCACTGGGCGCAGCTAGTATGATATAAGTCAGGGGTGGCCAACAGTAAGTAATTCACGTTCACGTTCGTTCTCGTTCGTTTTCTTCAGTCACTGAAGATAGTACTAAAAAGACAACACCAGCCAAAATTTTAAATAATTAATGATTATTTTTGTACATTATCATTTCAATAATATCTTATTTTTCAATTCTAATGAGTTTTTCATAATGTGATGAATATGCAACAAAAAGTATTTTTGTTTTGTAAGGAGCTTTAATGCCATGTGTATTTTCGTACTATTCAATTCATCTTACAGCTAAAATATTACACTAAATAAGATATTATTTTTCATAGTACCTAATGAATGTGAAAATTTTTAATATTGCATAATTATTTTGCAACATTTGAAATTTGTTTATAGCTCTTTGCTTAATGATAACTCCTATATTTCATATTTACTGCGGAAGGACATTGTAATAGGCATGACAACAAGGTTAACATTTTAAAAATATAATCACACTATATTATAAGTCACTAATATTAGAAATTTTGTGTGTAAGCGTTTGAGTGTGTATGTTTGTTATTTCTTCCCATACCATTTGAGCTGAAATTTCATATAGAGATAGCTTAGACCCCATGAATAACATATAGGCTACTGTACAGCGGGTAAAACAGCTGGGTGCAGCTAGTTAGTCCATAATTTAAATAATAAAAAAATATTCAATACATATTTTTTTGTTTGTCAATATCATTTAATTTGACTAAGATATTACAAATATAAAATTGTAGGGGAGACGAGCTTCGTCACTACTAGGTACAAATCGTACCTAGTGTAGTCATTACCTCCTCCTCTGCAACTTTAGGGCACTGTTACCTTATTAGTTTTTTATTAAATTTACAAGAAAAAAAAATAAGTGCAATATTTTTTTGTCATCTTGCCTTTTGTCCAAAACCGTGGTTATCTCAACTACGGTTTTGGACAATTAGTCTCAGCTCAGCAATATTAGACATGAGTTGTGCCATTCTGTTGATTTGTTTTTCAGTATTATATTGTATTTTCAGATATCACAAGGCTACATGTGTCTATGGTGCAATGAGACAGGCCGCACATTCTACTCAATGGAAGCAGCTCGCGGCCACATGGTAGACAAGGGACACTGCAAGATGCTGCACGAGGGCATTGCTTTAGCTGAATACGCCGACTTCTATGACTACAGGTATGTATTTAAAAAACAAGGAAATCAGATTTATAAAACTACTGTGAGTGTAAAACGGCAATAATTGTACTGAAATTAGGTATAATATTACTGAAATTGTTTTAGTATAATATTATACAGACACAATCATATTTTTGTTGCGATGTTTTTAAAAATACACAAAGCTTAGTCATATATTTATAAATATGATAAATTATTATGTGAATATGTATTAGTTTGTAAGTGTTAATTTTAAAGTATCCATTTATTTTGCTCGTCTTGGCGATGTGTGTGTGTGTGTGTGGCTTGGTATGTTGTGTTGCCATTGTAGTTTTACGACCCCTCGTGAACCAGGGGCCGGAACTCTCGCTTCCCAGTGTGATCTCATCCATGCTGGCGAGCGAGGAGGCCTGGGCAGCGGTCTCCTTCTGTGAAAACGTTAGGATGCAGAAGAAGGCTTCGGAACGTTTGAGGCAGCATGGCCCTCTCGCCACTGTGTCTCAAGCGATCCGCAACTTGAGAAGGGGCAGGGTAAGGCGACTCTAACTTAGTCAACGCCTGTAGTGATGATAGCGGATGAAAGGCGCGGGGGCGCCTTCATCACACAGTTTACCACCACCGTTGTTGGGAACGGCTGAGAACTCGGGACTGTTCCCGGGCCCCTCCCTGATGAGAGGGGCGTGAAGGCCTTTACAAAGGCGGGCCCTTCACGCCCCCCTCATCGATGGGGGATGGGGTCGTCGATGGGGGACTGGATGCCAAGGCTCTGCCGATTCCCAGTCCTCCGTCACAAAGATGATGCGGGAGTGCCGCCGAGTTGTTTTAGTTGTTATACCCGTGCAGTCATCTTTCACGGGTAGTCTCAAATACCCTCCCATACCCCTAGGTGGAAGGTTATGCGTAACGCATTTATTCTCGGCGTTAAAAAAAAGTTTTGCATACTTGTCCATGATATTGTCTGCACTCCTCCCATTTTCTTATAAACTCGCTCCAGTTACAGGTCAACTGGTATTACTACTTTAGCATTAAGTTGTGCGAGTCCTAGCGTTGTGCTGAATAATACAATAAATAAATATTGTTTTTATCATAAGAGTAGATCTTCCTCTATAATATATTAGTAAGATCTAGTTTGACATTATGCACGATATTAGGTATATTTGAAAGAGTAATGCTGCATGAAACTTGTTTAGTTCCACTTTGTTTTGCATATTATTTACGCAAGTTTATATATTTGCTGTACGATTTTGAACCTTATTAATCTGCGCAATAATAATTAATTAAAGATATCCAATAATCAATATCTTGAGTCAAGGTCGTAATTGTTTTTAGCAATATGACTTATCTTTAAAGAGTAATACATATTAACTAATATATATTTTTTTAAATATTTTTTTTTTATTCTGGGCCCAGCTAGTATATGCATAGGCGGATTTTTTGGGGGCAGGGGGCCAAGGCCCCCCCCCAGAAGCATTGTAGAGTTA
Source organism: Hemithea aestivaria (assembly GCA_947507615.1). Lineage (NCBI taxonomy): Eukaryota > Metazoa > Arthropoda > Insecta > Lepidoptera > Geometridae > Hemithea > Hemithea aestivaria. The sequence continues at coordinate 8,873,763 of OX382326.1, read as the reverse complement.
CGAATTTTACACATATTTCATGGTCAAGGTTATATTATTTTTCTCAGCGTTCGCTGCAAGCTGCTCGCGTACTTATTATTAAGGATATTTGAACTTTCTAACTGTTCAGAGCGAGCTAAACACGCACTTTTCATAGTAAAAATTACAATATTTTTGCCTTTCTGCACCTTGGCCCCACCAGAACCAAATCCTGGATCCGCCCTTGAGTATATGTATATTTAGTATGTAGTTTCTTATAACATACATACATATAATCACGCCTGGATGCCATTGGGGTAGGCAGAGACTATTTCTCTCCACTTGGTACGATCCTGACACACCTCTTTCGTTTTCTCAACTTACATCACATTCTCTACAAATGCTCGCGGGTCCTTGGTTCAATTTAAAATAAAAATGTGTTTTGTTTTGTCCAGCTCATCATACCCGGAGGCGAAGGAAACCGAGGAAGATATGGACGTGGATGAGGAGGTGGACGGTCCAGCGGCGTTGGACGGAGATGACTTCCAACTGGTGCTACCCTCAGGAATCACTGTGGGCCATCGCTCACTCATGAGGTTAATATTGATATTAGAATTTTTTACTCACTTCTCAAATAGACGTTATAAATTTTTCATGTGTATGTTGTTCATATGCAATGCCAGAAAAAAAAAAAATTATTCAATAAAGGCATTACAGAAATACAGATATATTGAAGAAATCTGCTACCCAAACTAGGCTCTAGACCCGTGCTATGGGTAGCAGGACTACGTACAGTCAACTACAAAGAGATGTATCCATGTTAGACTTACAAAATGAAGTAAATTTTCATTTGCCACAATGAACTACCCTTGGTTCATGACATTTCTAGTAGCAATCAAACTTTATATTATCATCGACTCGTTTAATATGCAACAATGATGTATCCCACTACTTTTCCTTAGGTGATACATAATAATAGCATTTAAAATGAATCGAATATAGTATGAGATTTGGTGGATACTGAAAATGTCACGAAGTAAGGGTAAATAATTTTTGCATACCAAAAGTTCCTTCATTTTGTAAGACTAACATGGATACATCTCTTTGTAGTTGACTGTACAATAATTCTTCTAGGCTTCCAAATTAATATAGCAAAGTTCAAAAAAATTTTGGTCACTCACTTTTGGTCATTCACTTTTGGTCATTTTGGTCAGAAACGCCACTCGTTGGGTTAGCAATGGACAGAGCAGGTCCATTGCTAAGACTCAACTTTGAGTGCCTTCAGGTCGTTTTCCACGTTCTTTTAGTGGTTTTTGGGACACCACTACCTCTCTCCTTTACACCTACCTTTACACTTCAAAACTTACACCTTTTTGTGTGACGACATAATATTGGACATAACTCCTGTCTTGTAATGTAAACAACGTACTGTATATTTCCCAGGTACTACAAGCAGCACGTGACCCACCCCAGTCATGCGTTAGTGAAGAAGTCCGATCGCAAGCTGCATCACTTGCTCGGCGTGTACAAGGCGCTCGGCTGGGCGCCTAAGGAACAAGCGCTCGCCGCTAAGTAAGTTAACATACTAATAATAATAACCAATATACCTACAAACTCCAATATACCTAAATACTTGTCGCATTGTGCGGAAGTTTTTGTCTCTATAACATATAACATTTGCACTCATTATGCACTTGGCTAAGGCCCGTGCCCAGATTCACCTCCCTCTTCGGGAGGGAAACGTCGAAGTTTGTTTTAAATAATCATCATCATCATCAGCCTGTGTTCGTCCACTGCTGGATATGTCCTATGGGCATCCCCCATGGCACGGCACTCAACTCGTTCCCCCGTCTTCCTCCTCCACCCGTTCCCCGCGACCTTCCGGATATCGTCACCCCATCTCGCCCAAGGACGCCCTACACTACATTTGCCAGAACGCGGTCTCCACTCTAGAACCCGTGTACCCCATCGGTTATCGGTTCTGCGGCAAATGTGACCAGCCCATTGCCACTTCAACTTGCTAATCCTTGCTTTTAAATAATAATAATACGAAACTAAAAATGTACATCTTATTAACACATTGGCTGCGGCGGCGTTTTATAGAACTATCTCAGCCTGAAATTAATTTTGTATGGAAAAATCTTTTGACAAAACACAACAGTTGTGTTTTTCAGCATTCACGTTTCAACCTCAAAAAAACAGCTTTTGTGTTTTCTGCAGTCAATGTGTTAAGAGAGCTTATACAATTTGACACTCTCTTGCTCGCACTAATTGATACATTTTGCCATAGAAATAAGTTTTTGAAAATTCCGCAAGAGGAACGCTGCACAATATTAAAAGTTAATTCAATGAATTTATATTGCAAATTGAATCAAATAGTGTGAGCGAGAGAGCGTCTAATTGTATAAGCGCCCTTATCTTATCTTATCTTATCTAGGGGGCTGACAAAGTCAGCAACACATCGACCCATTGGGATCTATTGTGTTCACCCCTTGCCTACCGTTTCTTACTCCTCAAAGAAGTGGTTTATTAAAGTGGTGATCCCACTAAGAGAAAGAAACCTGTACTCCTCCGGTTTGGGGTACGCTGTCCCAAGGAGGCTCATGCGTTTCGTAGCCAGTACGTCGCATTCGCATAAAATATGCTCCATGGTTTCTGTACCCTCGCCACAGGCTCTACAATCGTTTGTTGTAGTGAGCCTCATTTTGAACAGCATGTCGCTGGTTTCATAATGCCCAGTTAAGGCACCAATGATTGCTCTTCCTTTGTTTCTTCCATAATAAGCGCCCTTAAGAAATGTATTAAAACATGTTTCAAGTTACGGACTGACGCAAAATGACGTGAAATATAGCTCAATTGTTATAATCATTATATAATTCGCTGCGGCATTTTTTTGAAATTACGGAAGTCGTTCACAGAAAAACGACATTATTTTACTGCGTCAGCGCCCCCATTTCGGCCTCGAAAACACAGCGTCCGTGTTTTCCGCGGTCAAAGTGTTAACATCAAAATGTTTTGTTTCCAGGAAAGCTCGCGACATCCACTTCATGAAGCGCGTACAAGCCAAGTGGCAGATGAAGTTGTCCCTCAAAGCAAACAAGTTTCAGAAACATTACCGAGCACAAGTCAACTTCTAGTTAACTTGTTAAATAAATGATCTACGTTACATTGGTCTCTTGTATGTGATTTTAATAGTTTCATTAGAGATTTAACCGAGAGATTTTAATAGTTAATATTATAGAATGGGTAAAGCTCGTGTTTTGGTCTACATAATAAACATAAACATTTTTTACAAAATATCAAACTACCCATTTTAGTTTACACCAACAATGTTTTTGCTTTCTATACCCAATGGAAAGCACGTACAGCAAAAATATTAATGTTCATAAAAATCGCCTAGAATTTTGTTGAATGTTGTCATGTTTTTGTTGATTGTGTAGACCAAAACACGAGCTGGAGACGCGGCTTAAAAGGAGTTAGATTACTCATAAGGTCGTCTACTCATCTTTCAGTATCAATTTTAAAAGAAAAAAAAAATAACAATTCCATTGGTTGTAAATAATTAGGAGAATTAGATCAACCACTCTAAAATGACTACCTATACAGCTTGGCAAAAAAGTCTGGAAACTAGACAAAATTTAAAACTAAATCTCAAGACAAAGGATATTGCATGAAAACGTAACACATATACTATGTAAATTGGCACTTATAAGGGCCATAATATAATACTTAAGTGAAAAATATAAATTTTAATTCCTGTAAAATGGCGCTCGGCGCTCATTGATTTCTATTATTTTTTGCCAAGCTATATAAGTACTTATACACCTTATTGTAGATATGATGTACTTCACTAATTGTATAGTGATAGTAGATTCATGAAATCCAGTCCACACTTGTTCTACTGCCCAAGTATACCTATATTGTTAATATTATTGTTTTTTTTTAATAAAATAAAAAAATTGAAATCTGGGAATAAGCATTATTCTTTTCACTTCTTTATATCATCTATCTATTCCATCAACCTTAGTATTCTTCTGATCTATCCATCAACCATACAGAGTAAATTTCGGTAAGAAAGTAGCTTTTAAAGCGCTTCCAAATTACATCAGAAATAACAAGTGAAATTTGAAAAATACTTTTTAAAAACAAGCTTTAATTATTATTATCGTCTTGTATCATAAAGTACTCGTCAAGACGAATCAAATGAGCCCAAACTCGATGGGGTTGCGTTGTTTTATGACGGAGTTCCTATGGCCATCTTCTAGCTCCATCATCAGATCAGCTTGATGTCATAAAAATATTGCATTGTCATCCGATTTACATACGCATGCAAATTTTCAGCTCAATTGGAAACCGGGAAGTGGGTCAAATTAAACTTGCAAGATTTGATTACAGACAGACAGACAGACAGACAGACAACAGACAGGTGAAAGTAATATAAAGCTTGTAAAAATCCATGAAAATATGACTGTCAGGTGTACCGGTGTACCGTGTACCTAAACTCAGGTGTCAATAATATGATAGCCGCACTACTATCTTATCTCTGGAAGGCAGATCACAGTTTTTGACGAGATTTTGCTTATGGACCGCAGTAGCAGTAGTACATAGTATTTGTACGAATATTACTTTGATCCTTTATTGATCACACATTTTTTAGGTAGGCATAGGCGGATTTAGGGGGCGGGGGGCAGGGGGCCAAGGCCCCCCCCCAGAAGCATTGTAGATGTACGAATTTTGCACATATTACATGGTCAACATTATATTTTTTTTTACTTATTATTAAGGATATTTGAACTTTCTAACTGTTCAGAGCGAGCTAAACACACACTTTTCGTAGTCAAAATTATAATATTTTTGCCCGTCTGCTCCTTGCCCCGCCCAGAACTAAATCCTGGATCCGCCAGTGTAGGTAGGTAATGCCATAAGGATTGATTTTGTATAGGTCTAATAATAAAACACCATATATTTAAATTTCTTACTAATTTATTACAGTCATGTCACGTTTCGCATCTTTATTTTCGTAGCACTAGTAGAAGTACTTGTAGAATTACGATCATATTCCAACTTATATTCTTTCATAACATGCTTTTTCGCCTTTTTCACGCGTGTCTTATTCACACCAGTTTTGTTAATTTTCTTAACTTTTTCCATAGTCCAAGGTATCCTAACAGGGTTTCTATCTATTTTCAAACTGACTCTTAATAAAGGGAAGGTGCTGATTTTTCCGTTGTAATATCTCGATATGGCTCTAGATATTCTCTCGTCGATCACGTATTTGTTCTCGATGTCTGGTATTTGCTGAATGTATTTATTCAGCAGGGTTTTTATTTGATTGTCTATGGGTGCGGGTGCGTCTTTTTTTAGTTCTAGCGCGTTCGTTAGGGATGTGGTAAGGATTAGCTGAAATGAATCGTAGAATTAATAAATGGGGTGTTTATTGCAACAGAACAGGTAGGTACCTGGTACCTACCTTACTTACTCTGTCAGAGTCAAATCACAGTTACAGGTTGTGCGGTCAACCTAGGTACCTAAATATATCCCCCCGGTGGGTTCTCGCCTTTGCGTGGCGGTGGGGATAAGTAGCCGTGGTAGAGGAGACCACGGTGAAACTAAGAGGAACCCGAGGCGGTCGGCCGCTCCACGCCGGGCTGACCTCCAGCAGCCCATGTGTGAGTGGCCGAGTGGGTTGCGGTGCCTCCTTCAGGGGCATCCCAACCGAGGTGGACCGCGGTGCGTTGACCATCGCACCGTGGGTCTATGGCGGGGGCCGCGGCGGGAGAGGAGTGTTGGTATCACGATGCGCCACTCTCCCTGCCTTCCGCGGCCCAAACGGGGTCGCCACCGTTTGATGGCGGACGCGGTGGGGCCGCAGGGGAAGAGGAGTGCCGTTATTACGGTGCGCCGTTCTCCCTATCCTCTGCGGCCGATATGTGTTGTAGGTGTTGCGCCTCCGCGTGTCCCTATGAAGGCAGCATAGGGCACAGTGGATGGCGCGAGCGGGCTCATCGCGAGCGCCGCCGTGGCGGAAGGTGGCAGTGGACCGGTAGACCATACCTACGTGTCCCTCGCGTAGTGATGGGCCACACCACTGCCCCTTGTCGGGTGGGACCAGGCCCGGGAGGCTGGTCAAAGGGCTCGGCCGTTAGGCGGCGAGCAGGGCGGCGCTGGATCGCGGGAGGTGTCTGGTGGCGATAAGAGGGATGTCGTTTTCCGGACATCTCCGGCGCTCCGTAGGAGGAAGAAAAGGACTCTCTGATTTCTCTTTTGCAGGGTGGTATGCATTGGGGGGTTGGAGAGTCCAATTCTGAATCCCAGGACCTGGACGGAGGATGCGGGGGCGTTCGCTGTCACTGAACAGGTCCGGGAGGTGGCGCGCGCGGTGTTTCCGTGCGCCATTTCGGTGAGAGGTGGGGTCTTAGGACCAACGCCGCTGGGGCCGCGGACGAGTGCTTCGGCGTACCCGTTGCCCCGGCACTAAGGCGCGAGGTGGAATCACCCCAGGTTTTTTAGTGGGTATCCCCGCCGCTTCCATCTTTGGCGGGGGAGTCCCACATACAGCCCCGCGCCCCCCGGCGTGGGGTGATGATGCGCAACGCATTTTTCCTGGGTCAAAAAAAAAAAAAAAAAAAAAAGGTACCTAAATATATGCAGTAGTTTCAGGTCGCCAAGATTACATAAGTAGGTACCTATAAGAAGGCCTGGATCATGACCTAACGACTACACCCAGCTTATCTTATAGGAAATAGCTGGGACACACCAACTTCACACTAGTCTAATATCACCTTATAGGTGAAAAGTAAAGGAAATATTCGGTCAACACGTGGCTTGAATGCTAATCCGAAAGATCACCGAGTTTAAGCACGAGGCTCAACATGCGAGGCACGTGCTCACCGACCAAGCACCTACCTGGCGACAATGCACAATGCACACACGTTGACTCGCTCACTCAGTAAACGGATAATGAACACATTTAATTAGCTGTACCTACCTAAATAGGTTAAGCTCGTGGCTTTACCTAATTGACAAAATCCTGCCTAAACGAAGGTAATCCATACAATTCAATTGTTAGTTTCGTTTAGTGGTTTAATCTGTGCGTTGATGGATCAGTTAATCAGTCGGTCACGTTTTCTTACAAGCTTTATATTACTTTCACCTGTCTGTTGTCTGTCTGTCTGTCTGTCTGTAATCAAATCTTGCAAGTTTAATTTGACCCACTTCCCGGTTTCCAATTGAGCTGAAAATTTGCATGCGTGTGTAAATCGGATGACAATGCAATATTTTTATGACATCGAGCTGATCTGATGATGGAGCTGGAAGGTGGCCAAAGGAACTCAGTCATAAAACAACGCAACCCCATCGAGTTTGGGCTCATTTGATTCGTCTTGACGAGTACTTTATGATGCAAGATGATAACAATAATTAAAGCTTGTTTTTAAAAAGTATTTTTTAAATTTCACTTGTTTTCATAAACATTTTATGTTACTTTTTGGCTGATTATATTAGTTTTGTATTTTTTACTAGGTAAAACGTAATGTAAAAAGTCTTACCAAAGTAACAATCATAGTTATCGTTGTACATCAATCTACATGGGTACTAAAATGTAAAGGAAATGCAATCAGTAAAAGTGCAGTAAACCATTTGTCAAACCAACATATGAACACGGTCTTTGTCACGGTTATTACAACAAAACAATGAAGCAAATTGGATTGCTGGAAACAATTTAATATGCAATCAAACATTTTATGACACGATTGTCATTGATTTTTTAATTTGTTTCCCTAAAACCGATTATAATAAGTTTCTTGCTGAAATAATAGTTAATGGATTAAGATGTAACGACATCGTTACTCTCGCGCAAAATAGGTCGGAGAAGTCAACCATTTGTATTGTATAGCGAGTGGAAAACGCACATTATTTCTATCACAAAAAAACTCAATAATTGGTACCTACGGACTAGGGGCCAAATTCAGTGATCCAAAATGCGAAAACACTTCAAAAACCTTTCAAAACTTTTTAAAACTTTCAAAATCTTCTTAATATAAGTACAGTCAAATATAATTGGATGCATTAGACCCTATATTGTATTATAAGATCTATAGGTAAGCCAAGCTCTGTAGGTTTTACCGCCTGCCTCCTAGGTTTGAGTGTACCACATTAGGTTAGTCATTTTCCATCAGATGAGATGAGAGTGAGACTGGCCAAATAGGTATGTACTGTATTTTTATGTAAATATAGATTTTATGTAAATATAGATAACATGGATTAGCGAGTTCTAGGAGCACTACATTACATTAACGTTTTGCTAACTGTGCAACTGTCTATTACCAACGTTTACAATGTAATTATCTAATAGGTTTCCTTATCTTTACGAATATGGTTCCTCGTATAGTAACTACTTAGGTAGATACAACTACAAGAAGCAGCGATAGCTTATCTTTCAGTTATGGGTCGTTAAAACCCCACATCTCACACCGCCATAAACTCTTAACTAAGTTCGTTTTAGTGCTAACTTTAACTGACATCTAATAAAGCGGTCTACACACTAAAGTTTCCCGACGGGGTAAATAAAAATAATCTCATTGGCGACGTGGAACTATTCGGTTTTCATGTTGTGGACTCTGGACGTGTCAGCATTCTTACATGCTTTTTTCTACTGACTCCTTGCACATATGAACTAATGCAGTGGTAACAATCAACATTCAATAAAAGCTACACGATTAAACGGACTTTAAGCTAGCTTTCAAAATTATTATCAAGGGGGCTCACGTTTGAACATAATTTAAAAGCTTTTTGACCGATAACTGTAAAATTTAAATCATCATCATCATCAGCCTATGTTCGTCCACTGCTGGACATAGGCCTCCCCCATGGCACGCCACTCAACTCGGTCTTCCGTCTTTCTTCTCCACCCAGCCCCAGCGACTCTTTAAAATTTAAATGGCCCTATAAAATAAATTATTTTTTTACCCTTTGTCCAAAATCTGTTCAGGTGTTTTGGAGTACCTATTCGGTGAACACGGTCGGAGAGTACTTCACTTTGAAGTCGTTAAAAAATCAAACAACATCAAAAAGAGTGTAGCGATGACTTCTTTGTTCATATAAGTAGGTTTTTATTATTTTCGTTTACAAACATAGTAATAAGTAATAACAAACTTTAATTTTATCATATCGAACACACAGGCACAATACTGACGCAATGCAGTGAGTGCTAAACAATACTTTCTGATCGGACGAACCGTGCGCCACCAGTTTTTGACTGTGTAGCAAAGGCAGTTTTCATAAACGCTTTATGGAAACTGCCCTTTGGTTTTTTGGTGAGCGGTATTGCTTTTAGTACTACAGTGTGTCATTAATACTATATAGGTGGATGAAGTGTTGTTTTGATTCAATGTCCGTGGCAAGACTCTGTGTGTCTATGATCGCAGTCTCCGTGATGATGAGTCTGCACCGGTAAGTCCAGCACTCCTCGAGGCGCCGTCCCTCTTCTAGAGAATCCTAACGCCGCCTTCAAAACTGCCAAGCCAGCTTCAAGCGTCTTCTTCCTATCACTTTCGTTCCCCACAGCCGGGTTTATCTCCACCAGATCCACAGCCCTAAGGCGCCCCGTCGAATGGACTATTTCCATCAAGCTAATAGCTTCTCGAAGAGTGAGTCCGCCCCGCACTGGTAAACAAAATTGCCATTTAAGTAAAGCAGTGGCCGTAAAAAGTAAGTTCTCATTGATAAAACCATTTCGATGCAAATCCGGGCGGGCTCCGCGTGTTTTAAGTGAACAATATTGGAGTAGGTGGGTAAACTTCGAACTTTACGAGTCTCTTTATCGACCGAGCGAAGCGAGGTCTTAGAGTCGAGAGCCGCGAAAAGCCTGCGTTTTGACCAGTTTAACGGTTGACCTCTGGTGATTGAGTTTGATCGACATTTACTCAAAAACGGGTAATCCAAATTAAATGAATTTTTTCACACAAGTTAAGTAAGTCAATCGGATAATTTTAGTGAAAAAATATTGTCGAATAAGCTCCAGGGTTGCAGAGTATAGGTGACTTAAAGTCTTTACGATAGGTCTTACGATAATTTCAAAACTGGTGCGCTGACAATTTTTTTTTCTAATATATACGCATTTTTTATAACCGACATAAATATATTATCAAAAGTGTATGTTTGTATGTATGTTTGTTACGCGATAACTTGAAAAGGGATAGTCCAATCTTTATGAAACTTAGCAAACACGTAGTATGAAACAATAGAATTTTTAAGTTCGAACATGAGACAAATCGGTCGAAGGGTTCTAGAGTTATAGAGATTGCTTGATTACAACGTTACCGTTAATCCAATCTTGATAGAACTTTGCAAACAAATAGTACAAACTAAAATTATCCTCAAGTCCAAATATGAGCCAAATCGCTGCAAGGGTTGTAGAGCTATAGAGATTATTAAATTACGATGTTTATCGATTACATGAGAACTGACATACTCACAATATGAATTTAAATGACCGCAGGGTGCAGGATTGGTTCATAAATATTATTTATTTGAAACGTTAAGTTTGATATTACATATAATATTATTAGTCAAAATAGCACAATCTCAAATAGATTCTCCTCAACTACTCTCTAAAATTGGTTTAAAAGTACCTACGAGGCCCGTTAGACAGCCAATCTACCTTAAGGTTCCGCATTGCTCGACTAATTATAGGCAAAATTCATTTTTTGTTAGATCAGCGAAACATGTAAATAAACTTGGTGACTCACCCGATTTAGATTTAGATTTATTTAACTCATGTCATGTTACACTTAGATCTTTATTTTCAAAAAGTTGGCTTAGTGTGAATCCCTAACTGTTTTATTTAATATATATATTTTTGTATTATAATTATTCAGTAACTGCTGTTTTTGTAACTCGTTTTCAAAATATCTTTGTATTTTTCTATGGTTTCCATTGTAGTTTCCTTCTAACTTATTACCTATTATTGTATAAAGCAAACAAGTAACTTAGCTTCAATATGCGAAAACTTGTAAATGGTGATTAGAAATTTATATATTTTACCCACTAAGATATTTACACTGTAATGTTTTCCGAATAAAATAAAATAAAATAAAATAGACCCTACCGGTGGAAGCATGGACTTAATTTACCTATTTTCAAGTTCATATAATAATAGCTATAGTAATATCCAAGCATCCGAGAGTTTAATATTATTTGCCTTTAATTTTGGTATGCTTTGTAGTATTTTCCATATATAATATTTACCTTAATGATAAGTAATAATATACTTCTTTAAATCTCACTCAATTTTTTTATTCAAGGTTACATTGCTCCACTTTTATAAGTAAATTTTAACTCGTTTTTTTTTTGCTTTTATGCTCCAAAAACGTACATTGCGACCCCCGAATAAATCGAAATTCATAGGGTAGTTGCCGTTTATGAAGTTTGGCAGATTTTGAATACATATACTCATAGGCGGATTTAGGGGGGGGGGGGGGGCTTGGCCGCCCCCCCAGAAAGCAATGAAGCCCCAGAAGCATTGTAGAGTTACGAATTTTGCACATATTTCATGGTAAAGATTATAATTTTTTTCTCGGCGCTCGCAGAAAGCTGCTCGCGCACTTATTATTAAGGATGTTTAAACTTTTTGACTGCTCAGAGCGAACTAAACACACACACATAATATTTTAGCCCGTCTGCCCCCCCCCCCCCCCCCCCCAGAACCAAATCCTGGATCCGCCTATGCATATACTGTATACTTATTTTAAGTTCAGGACAAAATCTGAAGACTAATCGTAAGTGAAGTAATGTTTATGCGCGTACACATTTGGATGGGTGACCTCAACTTTTTGCACACTTTTTTTGAACGAAAAAAGGCGGCAAGTCCAACTTGCACTTGTTAGGTTTTATTTTAAATCTGAATTATAATTAAATGAAATAGTTATTCGTTTGAATGGCATATCATTAGAGATCACAGATAAGATCAAAGTTACTACGCTAAGCTACGATAAAAATGTTGGAATTTGCTACAATATATCAATAAGAGGTAGGTATAGTCGTAAAGTCGCGTTATTGGTTTGTTGTAAAACATCAGTAAAACTAGATTTTTTTTTTTGAGGGTGATGTGATGTTACGAGTAGTTATTATTATTGATATCAATCTTATGGTTATATTTTCCTCATTAAAAACGTTTAAAAAATCTGCTAGAAGCCATTTCGATTCTTCTAATGCAGTGGTTGGCAACTTTTTCCTATACAAGAGCTACAATCTATGAGGATGTTGGACCTCAGCCACATTTCATTCGTCTGTCTGCACTAACTTACTTACAAATATTAAAGTTAAAGTTTCCATAAATGTATACACTTCGTAGGTACATTATATTTTTACCTTTAGGTATGGTTACCTAAAAATCTAAGGTTTTAACATTTTCAATGAAATTGGGTCTGCGAGGTCCCAGTTCGACGCGAACTACTAGTTAAAATGAATCTGGCGTGTGTACGTACTTGGCGATTAAGATAAAAAATCTCAGAAAGGAAAGCCACTGATAATGCAAAAAATTTGGCACTACGGGTAAAGAATACACTACCGCCTAAGTAGGTAGTGTTGCTCCCAGGATGAAGCCTAGTAGTTTTTGCATAAATACTGGGTCAGTTCTAACATCTTACTAATATTATAGACGTGAAAGTTTGTAAGAATGTATGGATGTCTGTGTGTCTGGATGTATGTTTTATACTCTCTCACGCCTAAACGGGTGGATCGAATGAGCTGAAATTTGGTATATAGATATATTAGACCCTGTAATAACACATTTATGTACCGCCTGGGCACAGCTGGGCATAGCTAGTTTTTGATTTAATACCTGGAGTGCCGGTGCTAGGAGCTTCGAGGGAGTCCAGAGAATCTATATCGAAGCTCACGTGGATGGGCTTGTTCCCACATGGATCCAGAGTCTTTAGGATGTGTTTGATGGAATTCTTGATGCCGTGTCTAAAACATATTACAAGCAGTAAATTAGTATGTACCTACCTATCTATTTTATTGGAGATCTATACAAAAATATTAAGCAAGCAGAAAAACGAGACGAGCTTTAGGCTCGCCTAATAAACGATTACGCCTGCCCATTACAATCGCAGTGTCAAACATGTTTTCCAGAGAAACAAAGTCCTACGATACACTACACTACATCCACATTCTTGTATACTATATAACTATATTATTTTTGATTTTTTTTTATCATGTGGAGTTTCAATAAAGAGTTGTGTATTGTATTGTACACTAAATAATCTAGTCATCTAAAAATATAAATTGGTAGGTTAATCTCCTCAGGCCAATAATTTCCCTCACTACCTTCCCTTTCCAACCGACAAAATCGCAGTGGATTTTTTTGTAACGAAGTAAGAAGACAAGCACGACGCTCTCCTGATCTTTAGAGATAACGCTGCCCATAATCAGTACAGTGCCACCCATGATTTTACAATAATGTCAAATTTAAGGAGCACTGTACACCAACGCTTATTACTCAAGAGTCATAAGATGTTAAGCCCAGTAATTTCACTAGCTACAGTGCCCTTCTACCGAAGCACAGAAATGTTAAATATTATAATTATCTAATAAAATCTACAAAGGTTTACATAAGTTTATCGTCGATCGCATCTGCATCAAGTGGGACGTTGTCAATCGTAGGCCTATTTATTATAAAAAGTAGCTACTTACTTCTCTACATCCTCCATAGCGAAAGTGGGAACTTTATATTTCTCAATAGCTAATCTTTCAAATTGGTCCACGGAGCGTAGCCCTACATATCCCAGGTTCTTTATCGAGAAACTGAAACAAACACGATTTATGTGATTCACGACCTTTCTGTAAAAGTACGTAAAACAGTGTAAATCGACCTATCCGTAGAATATAGAGTCCCATCTGAAAAATCACTACTTTCTTTAAAGAAGAGCAATATTCCTACAGTATGGTTTGATTGAATACATTATGATATTTAGACCTTGGGCCCAAGACCTGGAGTAAAACATGATAATGTGTATTCCAGGTTCGAAAAGTTAGGACAAAATCATAGGGTTATATGTATGTACACAAGTCAAGCAAGCAAGTCATACTTGAAATTTATAGTTAGTGATTTTTCAGATAGGACTTTATTCTAGGGATAAGTTCAAATATTCTAGAAACTTACTTAGGAACCTGCCAATCCATAGTGGGTAGATACGGCCAGTAGTCGGAAAGCTCCTTCACCAGCAACGCCACTGGCATCCCGTGTACTGACCCCGAACCTGAAGTCTTATTGGTGTTGATGTCGGCATGAGCATCCACCCAGATGAGGATCATGTCGTCGTTTACATTGTAATGACCGTCTACTGAGCCTGTTGGGATATTAGAATAGAATAGAATAATACTGTATTGCATACCACAAATATACAATATCTAATAACTTACTTAGCTAGATTTTATAATATGCTAGGTTAACAATCGACGCGACGGTCTCATCGCACCAGGAAATAAATAACGTTGCTATAATGAAATTTTAAAGGTTTACCATGTTATTAGAACGAGGACTTTCAATTATATTGTACAACGACAGGTAAAGTATAATATTATGTCTTTACCGTGACTAAACCAAGTCCTAAGCGAACAAATCACATGAGTTAATCCTAAGCGTAAGTCCGCCTATTTGTTATAAGTATCTAACGTTGTAAACGTTTAGCAAATTCATGGTGTTATTTCACTAAAAATATAGGTGCTTCTTGATACGATAAGATCAAGATTATGTTACTTACAGAAAAAATACATTAAAATACCCATAACTCATCAAAAGAAAAATAATGAGAACCTTCGCTTCTTTGAAGTAGGCTAAAATAAAGATAGGTCACAAGTAAACTCACCAACTCCAATAGAATGGTCACCACCAATAGTAACAGCCACTCTTCCGTCCCTCAACACTTGTGAAACGCGTTCCGACAGTTTCTTATTACAAGCTGATACCAACTGAAGGTTGGTCATGTTGTCAACAAGCGCTGAATCCTCTACACTGCCAGTCTCTATGTCTCCATAGTCTTTTATGTCTAGGCCCTCTGGAAATATAAAGCATTTTTTTTTTAAAAATATTCGATTTAATTTAAACAGTAAAAAATAATTAATAAAGAATGACCACAACGCATGGTCAAATAGCATAGCATTTCATAATAATCAATAACGCGCGTACATAGTGGCATAATAATATTATTATTATAAGTAAGCATTTAAGTGGTTCAAAATGTTTCAGGCGACTACACGAACGACGTAATTATTAAAGGTTTTTTTATGTGGAGCAGTAAGAAGACGAGCAAGACGCTCTCCTGATGTTAAGAGATAATGCTGCCCATAATCAGTAAAGTGCATAATCAGTAAAATTTCAGAATGATGTGCAATTATAGGTGCACTGCACCAATGCTTCTTACTCAAGAGTCATAAGATGTTAAGACTCTTTAGCCCACTAATTTCACTAGCTACAGTGCCCTCCTACCAAAGCACAGTAATGTTTGCACATTACTGCTCAGGCGGTAGAATAACTGGCACTGTTGGGGTACCCACCTAGACGACCTCCTGCAAAGGAAGTCTACCACCGGTAGTCCCGGTTGTCGGAGGTGGTTTCTAGCTGCTAGCTATTGCTAAAATAAGGCTGAAGTTTTAGTACCAATTTCACTGAGCTGCTGAATAAGTCCAACCGATCTCATAGCGGCCGGCGCCACGCTAACACCATACTTCTTCTGCCCTTTCTCAAAAGGCACTCCGATGATGCCCACTTTGTTCAGCCGCTCCAATGTTCTCCCTTGACTCATATTCCGCACGAATGTTCTGACGAAATTCATTTTAATGTTTATTATATCACTAAAACACCAGTACCAAGCGACCGCAGTCGACGTTACGAGATAACTTACTCTGACTAAAATATATTTGTGCTATCTTTGAGGTCAGAGTTTACGAAGTGTTTGTTCAAATCTTTAGATATTACATCACAAGCTTATCGGCTAACTCATTGAGTGATATAATTTAACATAACGATATGTAAATATTTGTGTAATTTACTAGCCAAGTACGGGCCGAACTCGTGCTTAAAGGGTTCCGTGTCACCGTACAGTATAATAACAATAAGGAGTTCCATTAGCACTTTTTAGTAGGAAACGCTGAAAATCAACTGCAAAAATTATAACAATATCTTTATATCTAAATTAACAGTTATTCAAGAACTTATTATAGCTGTACCTATCGTTTAATATAAAGTGTACCAGACACAAGTCCTCGTTAGTATTATAACACATTTTATATCACCTAAACGTATTTTCAAACTTAGTTCACAGTCATGAAAAATTTTAAAATTGCAAATTAGCTACGAAAATAACTCTAGCTCACCACCTGGAGTTTTCAAAGGCGCGACGCCGCAGGAAGGAGGCACTTAAGCAAATACTTTCACCGTTGGTTATTAAAACTGCATGCGGGCGTAACTAGCAAGTTTTCTACTGCAATAATCTCGCTTCACATACAAGTGGTTATATATTAAAATGTTCACAGGAAATAATTAAAGCTGGAACAAATTTAGTTCTGGCGTATTGTTGCATTGTCTGATCTTATATGGTATTTCATGTATTTAGTTTATGCGTAGTTACCTAATTGTGATATCAAGAATGGTATGCCAATTTGCGTTAGCATATTGGCGATTCGTTCTTCACATCAATTTCGTTATGTGTATTGCTTCCTTCCTTTGGTCAACAGATGTCTTAAACATACATATGTATACATACTTACTTATCAAGATAATAACAATCATTAAGGTCAAGTATTGTCGGCGAGTGACCGAAATGAGATGTTGATGTTGTTTATAAGCAAATTAAGGGTATCATTTTTGTTTGCATTAGTTGCCACATGGGAGACATAATGTTGTTCTGGACAAAGATTTTATGTAATCACTTATAATACGATCTCTTAAATGCGAATTTAAAAAACATAATTTACATTAGGTAAAGATTTAATCTATATCTATTAAAACGAATAATAATAATACGTAGACACAAAACAGTGGTGTGAAACGGAAGCTGTGTGCAAAGTTGTATGCTCCTACGATTACTTGTGTTCTCCGAATTGCAAGTTCACTGTAAGTGTTTATTGATGCAGTCTTGTTAATCCAACCCATGTACGACGATATTATGGTAAAAATGTTCGAAATACTATTATTCCTCGGCTTTACATCTGATAAAGCAAGGGGGCCTGTTACACCTATCACTTCACCTTCATACAAAACTGGTGCACCGTTGCCAAAATCTGCTCCATGCGTAGGAGTATTAGAATTTACTTCATTTCCGCATATGCAGTAATCTAAGCAAACTTGCAGAGAAGATCGACGCAAGCAGCAAGCGATCGTTCGTGGATTACCACACGGTGTTTGTTCATAATCCTGGTATTGGATCATAAACACATCCGAGCCCAATTTTAGGCCGTACCCAACAGTCGTCATTTTCTGAAGCTTGAACTCTGACGGAACGAAGTCTCTCAAAGGTGCCATCGGTAGAAACTCATGGAGCACGGGACGACCTATGAAGACGAGTGCAATGTTGCTGTGCATCGGCGAATTCGATTTCTCAAAATTGTGAGCGTCGTCGTAGACTACAATGAAAACCACTTTTAGAATTAGTTTTGGAAACCTGTCAAGTATTGCTGGTTGTAGTATTGAGAGCCCTGGTGTTAGATAACTGGGCTGAGGCTTCTTGGCACAATATCCTGAGGTGAGGACCGTTCGATCATTGATAGCGCTACCACTGCAGGTGTAATTCTTGGTAGAATTCAGTAGTGCTACTACATAAGCGTGCTTTTCCATTAGTACTTCCACCTCTTTCCAATAAGGCGGTAGTTTACCATGTATGGTTGTGATTATGTACATAATGATAAATGTTTTGTAAATCATTTGAAACATATCAAATTATTTAAAGACATCGTAATCTGTTTTTAAATTTTGATATTAGTAAAATGTTACTATTTTCTAAAGGACGAGCAAAGCAGCGTAAATAACTTAACTCAAAAGTCTCCGTATTTTCTGACAGTGACAAAATAGGCAGGGAAAGAGTAATCAAAACTGTGTTAAAATGTAGCCTCTACCTCCATGCTATGTATACGTAAATAAAATTTCAAATAATTTTAGGGGCCGTTTCCACGAAGGGCAATATTACAGCGGCAACGTTACAGACAAATGGAATGTAATAATTACACATATATGTATATAGGTGGAAGTTAGTATAGTATGCCATTCTTACTCCTAATTTACGCCTAAACGGCTGAGCCGATCGTATAGAAATTTGGTGGATGTTGTGGTAGATTTGTGAGATAAGATAAAATCTGAAGTATCACATTTATCAGCGTGTAAAACGTCTGAAATAAGTAATCACTTGGAAGGATTGTCTTTACAGTTTATTTTATCGTGCCCTGATATTTTGGCGCCTCGCTGGAACACCCTGAGGATTATTTATTAGCACGTAGACCCTCCATGTGTTTATTCTTCGGTGGGTGGTCTCACATACATATATTTTAAAAAGTGACGATGCATCACGCATTGTTCCTTCGTAAAAAAAAATGGTCAACAGAAAACGCCGCAAAGTAACCATTTGCTCAACGGGTCTTGTCATTGACTGATTAAATGCTAGTCCAAACCTGAGTGACAACGTAGTTTTCATCCCCCCACCTCGGAAAGTGTATTTTTGCGCTTCGATATCTGACTGGAAAAGTCCATATTATCCTCTAGAGAAATTCAAACTTACTTTACCCTCTAGAGACAAAAACATAATTATTAAACCTATTTACTTCCACCTCTATGGTACCGAAATAAGCGTACAACTTTTTTAAATTTGTTAAAAACTCGGAGTAAGAACCTCTTTAGTAAACTTTTTGAAGTGAAAACTTCTTTAGCGGCGCTGAGCACTTTTTTTTGTATGGGTAAAAACTTTCAAACTCGCGTCAGGGTCACGTGATGCTGATCGAAAAAGCGTAAGATCGAGGGGAAGGGAGAGGAACTAGTATCTCCCACTCTTTCTACCGTGCTTGAGTGTGCTGCTCTGTGAATTTGGTTTAACTATGTCAAATGATCGCAATTTTAGCACAACGAAATACAAAACTACTATTGATGCGGTCTTTATTAGACACTCAAATAGGTTCGAATCAAAACTGTTTGTTTCTTACTTCAGTTATCATAAACCAATTGTATCAGTTGTAAAAATTTGCGATGATGATTCTGATAATAACGATGGTGTAAAAGTCGTCGAAATTATGGATGGAAGTTGATTTTTCTGAGAGATAAAATTTAATGTAATATATAAATAACGATATAATATTATAAATAACAACATATAAATTGTCATATTTGTGTACGATAGCGCAATAAATAAACATTGTATTCTACCTCATAAATGATAGTATTTTTATACTTATAATTAAACACAACGTTAATATTGAAGTTTTCACTTCTGCCGGCACTCCCGGAGTGCTACCTTTTTTTTTTTTTTAATTTGCTTTGGGCGCACCATCAGCCTTGCCAGTAAGTTACTTTTGTAACATATTACGTTTCTTTTGAACTATATTTACGTTAGTAAGTTAGTTTAGATATAAGTTACATTTCGAGGCAATAATGTTTTTAATGAATTATATAGTACTGTAATAGTAAATAATAGTTGAGTTAATTTAGCAGAGTTAATAGAATAAGCCAATTTTTTATAACTTTATCTAGTTAGTAGCAAGATTTTTTCTAAGTATTACTTTTTAGTAACTTTTTTATTAACGATTTCTCACTGTAATAAACTGAAAATGACTTTTTGCGGGACGCCACTATTGCACATTTTAAAAGTTTAAATACCTTTACCTTTTTAACGCCTCATAATTTCTCATATTTAATTTCTTAATCAAAAAGGTATTTATTTTATGTAACAAATAAAAATGATTTAAAATATGAAGTCCAATAATAATAGAATAAAAAATTAGTTCCGCTAAATTCCGTGGGACCTATTTCGTGAAAAGGACTTAAAGTAAGCGTACCTACGTAAATTAAAATTGAATACTGGTTATTTTTGAAGATAGTGCACTGGCAACACTGTGCGCATCCATGGTGAGAATAATTAAAAAAAAAACTTTTAGCATTGAGTTATTTCCTCGCTGAGGGGGGATGAAAAATTATGTGTCACACTCGAGTGCAAAGATTTTTGACCTTGTGCTCTTTTGATTCCCTCGCTAACGCTCAGGATTCTAATTAATAAATCACTCGCTACGCTCGTGATTTAATTTTAGAATCCCTCGCTAGCTCGGTCATACAAACTGAGCACGCGGTAAAAAAGCAACTTTGCACTCTTGTATAACAAATAACTATTACATACATGTAGAGCGGTTAACTTCACGCTTTCGTTACTTTGTTGATATTTTTGGTTATCTAGGATATCAGCTGCAGGGCTATTCACTTATTCGTCAGGAAACTAGACTGAATTGTCACAAATGTGTGAAATGACGTAAAGAACTAACAGCTTGGTTATTTGAAGGTAAGGAAGCACTCCCGCTCGTATAGGCAGCGCCTAAGTGCATAATCAGATACGCGTAGTAGGCAGTGAAGGATGCTCATGTTTCCAGCTCAGTAGGGCGTGCTGGCGTGATTTTACGTGCTTTATCTACTCGATCTACAATTAAAAACGGCACGGTATGCTAGCATCGACGATGGAAATTATGATAGGTTTAGCTAACCTCGATTTATCGTGGATACTAAATATTTATTCGAATATCTATGCTGGAAATCTATATGAGTACTAAAGAGGGCACGTTATTTGTCGTTATTGAGGGTTCTTGGAAACTTTTTTTGTTAAACGATAAATCTATGATGCCTGCCTTTTTAGTTCAAAAAGGGTTCTATAATACGTCCCCTTTACTAAAATCGGTCAGCGGGTTTTCAAGTTAAAAATCAAAATATCCGTCTCTTATTGAAAACAACTAGCTGACCCGCGCGCACTTCGTTGCGCGTGGCAGTCAATTAATAAAGCGAGAATTTGGTGC
This sequence comes from Hemithea aestivaria, assembly GCA_947507615.1. Lineage (NCBI taxonomy): Eukaryota > Metazoa > Arthropoda > Insecta > Lepidoptera > Geometridae > Hemithea > Hemithea aestivaria. The sequence goes on along the minus strand of OX382326.1, from coordinate 8,852,769 downwards.
TGCCATTTAGTCTGCGATGTTTGTTTAGACTGCGATTGTATTTCTATCCCTGCGACTTTGTGAGTGTAAAATAGGTAAAGGCCTGTTAAAACCATGGCTATTATAATAATTGCTCCCGCTTTGGGTAGTGAAGAATATCGGGCTGGGTATTTCTACCCAGTTTTGTTTTCGCATGTCCTTTCCCGGAATTCAAAACTACTCGTATCTCCATACTAAACTAGTAGTTCGCGTCGAACTGGGACCTCGCAGACCCAATTTCATTGAAAATGTTAAAACCTTAGATTTTTAGGTAACCATACCTAAAGGTAAAAATATAATGTACCTACGAAGTGTATACATTTATGGAAACTTTAACTTTAATATTTGTAAGTAAGTTAGTGCAGACAGACGAATGAAATGTGGCTGAGGTCCAACATCCTCATAGATTGTAGCTCTTGTATAGGAAAAAGTTGCCAACCACTGCATTAGAAGAATCGAAATGGCTTCTAGCAGATTTTTTAAACGTTTTTAATGAGGAAAATATAACCATAAGATTGATATCAATAATAATAACTACTCGTAACATCACATCACCCTCAAAAAAAAAAATCTAGTTTTACTGATGTTTTACAACAAACCAATAACGCGACTTTACGACTATACCTACCTCTTATTGATATATTGTAGCAAATTCCAACATTTTTATCGTAGCTTAGCGTAGTAACTTTGATCTTATCTGTGATCTCTAATGATATGCCATTCAAACGAATAACTATTTCATTTAATTATAATTCAGATTTAAAATAAAACCTAACAAGTGCAAGTTGGACTTGCCGCCTTTTTTCGTTCAAAAAAAGTGTGCAAAAAGTTGAGGTCACCCATCCAAATGTGTACGCGCATAAACATTACTTCACTTACGATTAGTCTTCAGATTTTGTCCTGAACTTAAAATAAGTATACAGTATATGCATAGGCGGATCCAGGATTTGGTTCTGGGGGGGGGGGGGGGGGGGGGCAGACGGGCTAAAATATTATGTGTGTGTGTTTAGTTCGCTCTGAGCAGTCAAAAAGTTTAAACATCCTTAATAATAAGTGCGCGAGCAGCTTTCTGCGAGCGCCGAGAAAAAAATTATAATCTTTACCATGAAATATGTGCAAAATTCGTAACTCTACAATGCTTCTGGGGCTTCATTGCTTTCTGGGGGGGCGGCCAAGCCCCCCCCCCCCCCCCCCCCCCTAAATCCGCCTATGAGTATATGTATTCAAAATCTGCCAAACTTCATAAACGGCAACTACCCTATGAATTTCGATTTATTCGGGGGTCGCAATGTACGTTTTTGGAGCATAAAAGCAAAAAAAAAACGAGTTAAAATTTACTTATAAAAGTGGAGCAATGTAACCTTGAATAAAAAAATTGAGTGAGATTTAAAGAAGTATATTATTACTTATCATTAAGGTAAATATTATATATGGAAAATACTACAAAGCATACCAAAATTAAAGGCAAATAATATTAAACTCTCGGATGCTTGGATATTACTATAGCTATTATTATATGAACTTGAAAATAGGTAAATTAAGTCCATGCTTCCACCGGTAGGGTCTATTTTATTTTATTTTATTTTATTCGGAAAACATTACAGTGTAAATATCTTAGTGGGTAAAATATATAAATTTCTAATCACCATTTACAAGTTTTCGCATATTGAAGCTAAGTTACTTGTTTGCTTTATACAATAATAGGTAATAAGGTAGAAGGAAACTACAATGGAAACCATAGAAAAATACAAAGATATTTTGAAAACGAGTTACAAAAACAGCAGTTACTGAATAATTATAATACAAAAATATATATATTAAATAAAACAGTTAGGGATTCACACTAAGCCAACTTTTTGAAAATAAAGATCTAAGTGTAACATGACATGAGTTAAATAAATCTAAATCTAAATCGGGTGAGTCACCAAGTTTATTTACATGTTTCGCTGATCTAACAAAAAATGAATTTTGCCTATAATTAGTCGAGCAATGCGGAACCTTAAGGTAGATTGGCTGTCTAACGGGCCTCGTAGGTACTTTTAAACCAATTTTAGAGAGTAGTTGAGGAGAATCTATTTGAGATTGTGCTATTTTGACTAATAATATTATATGTAATATCAAACTTAACGTTTCAAATAAATAATATTTATGAACCAATCCTGCACCCTGCGGTCATTTAAATTCATATTGTGAGTATGTCAGTTCTCATGTAATCGATAAACATCGTAATTTAATAATCTCTATAGCTCTACAACCCTTGCAGCGATTTGGCTCATATTTGGACTTGAGGATAATTTTAGTTTGTACTATTTGTTTGCAAAGTTCTATCAAGATTGGATTAACGGTAACGTTGTAATCAAGCAATCTCTATAACTCTAGAACCCTTCGACCGATTTGTCTCATGTTCGAACTTAAAAATTCTATTGTTTCATACTACGTGTTTGCTAAGTTTCATAAAGATTGGACTATCCCTTTTCAAGTTATCGCGTAACAAACATACATACAAACATACACTTTTGATAATATATTTATGTCGGTTATAAAAAATGCGTATACAATACAATACAATACAATAATACTTTATTGCAAACCTGGTTACAAGAAATTGTTTCATAAGTAGACAATACACATAAAGCTAAAGGTATACAATCGGCGGTCTTATCGCATAGAGCAATCTCTTACAGACAACCTGGTTGGAAGGAATATTGAGAACATGTATAGAGGCGGTGTGCAATACTTCTGGAAATAATGTTATCTATTGTTACAATAATCAGATAGTTTACTAATTAATATACAAATTATGTTTACAATATACTTGTAAATATAAAAATAAGATACCTAACAAAATAAACTTACATAATATTATAACTATAGTAAATATTAAATATATATTACCTTTATAGTATAATATATAAAATAAAATAAAAGTATAACAAATAATAATAATAATATAAATAAATATGATACATAAATTACTATAAATACATACCTACTTTATATATATTAAAATAATATGAGCAAGCTGTGCATTTTTATGCAGCGGAAGTCAGATAATGTTCTTGTACTAGTTTTTTAAAAGAGTCAATAGATTTAGCCTGTCTTATGGACACTGGAAGAGCGTTCCACAATCGAACGGCTCGGACCGAGAAAGATTTGTCAAAGTGTTCAGAACTAGGAAGAGTGTTCCTCAGTAATCTTGTGTATGTAGAGCGCAAGTTAAACGCGTGCCCCTGATGAAGATACTGAAAACGGTCTTTGAGATAGGAAGGAGAGACGGGATTAAAGAGAATTGAATAAAGAAGAGATAGTACATGAGCATTTCGGCGAAGTCTAATCGGTAACCATTTTAGCTTTTTACCATTTTAGCATATATTAGAAAAAAAAATTGTCAGCGCACCAGTTTTGAAATTATCGTAAGACCTATCGTAAAGACTTTAAGTCACCTATACTCTGCAACCCTGGAGCTTATTCGACAATATTTTTTCACTAAAATTATCCGATTGACTTACTTAACTTGTGTGAAAAAATTCATTTAATTTGGATTACCCGTTTTTGAGTAAATGTCGATCAAACTCAATCACCAGAGGTCAACCGTTAAACTGGTCAAAACGCAGGCTTTTCGCGGCTCTCGACTCTAAGACCTCGCTTCGCTCGGTCGATTACAACTAAATCGGTTTTGCGGTTGTTGAAAGCCTCCACAAACTTTCACGCCTCTTTTCAGGAATTAAAACTATATGTCGTCCTTTCCCGGTAACTTTTTAACTTAATTTATTGTGTGTAATGTACCATATTTTAATTATTATTTGTTACCTATTTCTCACACTACCCTTTCCGCAACCTTTCCCGCAACTCAAATCAATTCCGTGGTTCGTGAATTCCCAATAAAACTCTGACCCTCCTTTCTGACATAAAAAAACCAATTCATTAACAGAACCTCAACTATCGTTAAGGGTGATTCCTGAGAGTCAAAATTTTACGTGTCTGGGGGAATAAACTACCCGTAACATAAAAATTCTACCCAAAGGTATTTTTTTCCTGTTAGTTTAAGGTTCAATCTACTTAATGCATGATAGACATCAGGTTATATTTAGCTGCAAGTATCTAAAAAAAAATGTAAAAGCCCTAAAATTTGATTACCGTGGGCTGTCCCTTACACATTTTCGAAACAAAATATATTTTTTACACTAATTTATAAAAGGAATTTAATTAATTCCTGTGATCAAAGCTGTAAAGGGTGAACTGTTATATTATCAAAAAAATACGCGAAGGCTGTACTCAGCGTAGTTTTAGAAAAAATAACAAATTTAGGTTTGTCCCCGGACAAAAAGTGATTCCCATGGCGCGCGACATAACTACCCACATTTCACAAACCACAATACTTAGAAGCTTGTACGCACGCTATTGGCCAACTTCGATTGCGCTCTAAACATAGTGAAGAGAGGCTCCTCCTCTCGTTGTTATAAACTGGATTTACGAAGGTGAGAAATTGATTACCGTGGTTTTGGTTCACTAGATCATTGATTACCTTTTCCATGTTTAAAAATATTTTTTTATCCATTACGGTTTTTTGACTAGGGTGTGCAGTTAGGAAAAGGGTATTGTTTATCATATATTTTATTAATTTTGGTCTATAATTATGGTATTTAAAAATATTGACAAAAAACTATACAATTTTGATTTCCATGGTATTGATTCTCATGGCATTTTACCACGGTGATCAATTTTCCCCTGAATTTTCTAGCGCATTCTTTCACTTTTTACCCAACTACAGCGAAGCCGCAGGTATGGAACTGATTTTGACAGTTTATATTTGTATATTTCATTATTTCAGATATTTTTTTTATATTGTACTATAGTAGACAGCCGCTCTGGCTTATGCGGCACCATTATATCCCCACATTAAAAAGTCGCTCAGCGAGCTATGGAGAGGGCTATACTCGGGGTTTCTCTACGTGATCGAATCAGGAATGAGGAGATCCTAACACGAACCAAAGTCACTGACATATCACCGCGGATCAGGAAGCTGAAGTGGTAATGGGCAGGCCACATAGCACGTAGAGCGAATGGCTGATGGGGTCAAAAAGTGTTCAAGTGGCTACTACAGGCAAGCAAACGCAGCGTAGAACGTCTACCCACAAGTGTGGCAGACGACCTTATTTAGGTCGCTGAAAGACGCTTGAAGCAGGTCGCTTCCAACACCGGTGTTATATATGGAGGTCTAAAGGGGAGGTTTATGTTCAGCAGTAGACGTCTTATGGCTGAGATGATGTATGATGAAAAAATAAAGCGAAACTATGGGCTGACTGCAACTTTCAGTCCAGATTAACCTAACTAATGATAAATGTACAATCTGATGACAGCTTCTGGAGTGAATCCTGTCAGTGACTGTGACTGAGAACTTAATCTCATATTCTAGGACTATATATTCAATATTTTTACATTGTTTAAGACTGCAATACGTTGATTTTATTTAGTTTACATGATTATTATATAGAAAGCCAATATAGACCTTTTTAATACTTTATGTTTGGTGTATATCTGTTTGAATCACCGTTTTTAATCATTTCTATTTTATATGATTAGTATATAGAAGTCAATGTTTAAATAATAACATAGAATTCAAATAAAATTGTTTTAATTTTGATTCCCATGCCACACTTTATTGATTCCCGTGGCACCAAAAATTTAAATTTAAATATCTTCTGAACAAAACAAGTTATAATGATGCCTATTTGATTGATGTGCTTATAATTATGGGAAATTTGATGTTTTACATGTAAAATGTAATAATACTTTGATTTAAAATCTGCCACGGAAATCACTTAAATACGCCCGATCTCAGGATTTACCCTTAATCGGTCCAGCGGTTACTGATTTCCATGAAAACGATTTTCCAAAATAAATTCCGTTCTTGTGGGAAATTCACAAAACCCCTTCTTATCGGTCGCCAACGTTACATAAAGCAGCTAAAACAAAGAAGCGATTACCGATTTCCTACACAAAAAAATGCACCCCCTTTCCTCCCCTTAAAGGTTGATTTCTGGAATAAAAAGTATCCCATGTCATTTTCTATGACTTAATCTACTGTGTATCCTATGTATCAAATTTTAATTCAATAGGGTCAGCGATTCTAAATTTCCCCATACAAACTTTGACCCAGCTTTACTCCACCCCCCCACCCTTTAAAATCAAATTTCTGTAAAAAAATTATTTAATGTTCCTAAATACAACTCAAGTAATAATCGTAGTAGTCGTGGTAGTAGGAATCTTTTCACAAAATTTCAGGGCAATCGGTTCAGCGGTTACGGATTTGCATACAAAAGTTTTTTTGGGAATAATTCCTGTGCCCATGGAAATTTCGCAAAATCCCATTTTATCGGTCAATTACATTACCTAAAGAATACGCTGTCCAAATTTCAGCTAAAACAAAGAAGCGGTTAACGATTTCTTACACAAACTTGCAACCCCCTTTCCTCCCTCATTAAGATTGATTTCTGGGATGAAAAGTATCCCAGATCAGACTCAATCTACCTCTGTACCAAATTTTATACACAACCACTTTCCTCGTGAAGATGGGTAGAGAGAGGTATTATACTGAATTTCATATCGAATACATACCTACTCAGATTTATAATACCTTTAAACTGTAATAAAATTTAACCTCTATGTTAACGCAATAAATTAATAAAATTAATAAATATTTCAGGACATTTCATACAGCGCCAAAATCAAAATAAACAACAATTTTAGCAGCATTTTTAAACTTGAAACTACTTTCAAGTTTCAAGGGTATCAAAACCTACACTGTACTCCCGTGAGCTTAGAATTTTGAAACTTTGTATATACCTACGGGTTTGTACGGAACCCTCGGTGCTCGAGTCCTACTCGTACTTGACCGGATTTTTTTCACTACCACAGGAAACAATCCTGTGTCCTTTCCTGGAATTCAAAATATCTCCATACTAAATTACAGCTAAATCAATTTAGCGGTTGATTGCCTTATAAACTTCCACCGTCCTTTTTCCGGAATTAAAACTATCTGTTGTCCTTTCCCGATAACTTTCAACTATCTATATTGGGAATTTAGGCTAAATTGGTTACTCATTTCTCACACTATCTATTAAGTGTTAACACTGTGTTAAATTTCTAAGTGTAAGTTATAAAATTTCAGGTGTTTAATAATAATATTGACTGTTGACCGCCCTTTCGCATAATACTACAAAATGGCGAAAAAGTCTAGTTTCTCAAGTTTAAAATTCACCCGATCATGAAAACAAATCGCTTGCGAGTTTTAACGACGATCAGCGCCATCTAGTTTCACAGCGAGTAACATAGTGGCACATCCGAAAAGAGTTTGTTTTAGTTATGTGTTCTTCGCATAACATGTTTTTGAGTGTTAAAAGCTATTCAATCAATAAATAAATGTCCTTTTTGAAGACTCAACGTACATACATCTATATCAAATAGGGCTAGCGGTTACTGATTTCCTATACAAAATTTGACTTCCACTCTAAGGCCAATTTCAGGGTTAAAAACTGTCCCATATCCTTTTTAGAGGCTCAAGCTATATCTAAACCAAATTTTAGCTTAATGGGGTCATTAGTTACTGATTTTCCATTCAAACTTTGACCTCCTTTATCCCGCCTTAGAGGTTGATTTTTGGGATAAAAAGTATACCATACAATTTTTTAGGACTCAATCTACCTCTGCACCAAATTTCAGCTCAATAGGGTCAGCGGTTCTAAATTTTCCATACAAACTTCGACCCCCCTTAACCCCCCCTAAAAATGAAATTTCTGACATAAAAACTATTTGATGTTTCTAATCACAATCCCAACAATCGTTTTACAAAATTTCAGCTCGATCGGTTCAGCGGTTACGGATTTGCATACAAACGTTTTTCGAGAATAATTCCTGTTCCTGAGGGAATTTCAAAAAATTGCTTCTTATTGCACGATGAAATCTTCTTGAGAATACGCTGTCCAAATTTCAGCTCGATCCGTCCAGCCGTTTGGGCTGTGCGTTGATAGAACAAAAGTGTATTAACGATTTTATATAATAGATAAGTAAATCTTTAGATTGATATAACTCTTTTATCCGATTTAAATAAAACCAATACTATTTAAAAATTAGAGAAATTTGCAACGTTTTAGCGAATACTGCATACAATTCGGTTGTGCCGTTTTATCACACATAAGTAATAACCTTTTTACAAATTAAGCCTAATAAAACTACTCTGGTAAATTTTCGTTTATGGCCAAATCGATAGTTGGCGTATTTTTAGTTTGTCGCACTTTTTGCTTTTTGATTTTTTTGAATTGAATTTACTTTATATTCTATTACTTTTACTTAAAAATTTTGATGTAAATTAGGGGCGATGTGTCCGATATAAATGATTATTATTTATTTTATTATTTTATTTTACGTTTCCCTAGAAAAAATTGACAAAATGTTTTACGAATTAGATCGCGCAAGCGACTTTTTCGCGTCGTTTTGTTCATATGCGTATTTTCACAGTTCACCTTAGTAAAGGATCACAATGAATGGGGAGAAATTTCCATTCTTATTATATGTATGGATATGGATATGGATATGGATGGATGGATGGATATGGATGGATATGGATGGATATGGATGGATATGGATGGATATGGTTGGATATGGATGGATATGGATGGATATGGATGGATATGGATGGATATGGATGGATATGGATATGGATATATGGATATTGCAGTTGATCGGGTTTTAATATATTTTTTAATACGTACCTATCTATTTTTTTTATTCAATAATTTACTTTTTTATTTGTCCAAAATTGAACAGTAGGTAACAGTCTGGTATTAATATGCGAGAAGACATCTGCAATACTTTTTGGGGAGTAGGTATCTGAGGGTACTTTAAGATGGGACAAAATCCATCGAAGTAACAAACTCATTATTCAAACGCAGAATATAAACCTGCCACACGTTTACAATCCAATGCCAGTACAAAGTAGCGGAAGTCGGGAGTGTCCCAAAGGTTCTCGACGGAAAAATGCTAACGTTTGAGATGAGAGACCCTCGGCGCGATGGGCCTGAAGCCTCCCTATTGCACTTGACGACGTCGTTGGGTGGTGAGCATCGACACGAATCTGTCATGACTGCCATCGATCGGACACCTGTACATGATACTTACTTAAGAATAATAAAATAAGGAATTGTATGCATTTACCCATATATGCCCAGAGATATTTAAATTGCCGATTTAAATTAACTGGCCTTTGCCCAGCAGTGGGACAGTATAGGTTAGATATAATAATAATATTTAGTTTCATATACCTATAGATCATTTTTATTCAAAATTCATACTTTGTTTTTGACCTCCCGAGGGCCTGTTGGCTAATTAACACCCACTACGATTCCATGGATTCTAGTGTTTTACATATAGTTATATTAGGAAAAAAAATACCTAACACAAAGTGGCGTTATCTAATTCTTACTAACCAAGTAGGTGTACACTTATATACGAGCATGGTTGATTCTAAACGAATTTCATCAAATGACCAATTCTCAGAGAGAGCCTGCATAAAATGGCGCGTTTGTTTATCGTAGCAACCGGAAGACCACACGGAAACCAATTTCGGTGTAAGCCCGGAGACCCGAGACGTTTTTCGTTTAAATTGTATTTTCCTTTGGGTAGTCAATCAATTGGAAATTCCGGTGGTAATGAGAGCGCGCCGGTCACCGAGACCGCCCCTTCTTTGATGTCACGCGCGTTATATTAAACTAATTTCCTCTCTGGCTCATTAGGGCGTTAGTCTGAACATTAATTATGAGATATCTAGTTAGAATTTACTGCGGATTAATGATAGAAGTGAAACGAGTGTTTTCTTTTTCTTAGAAATTAAATAAATATAGGTACTTGTACAACTTTTTTTCTTACTTTAGGTCTCAGTTTAGCGTTGTATGACTAATTCATTTGCCAATTCTAAGACTAATGGATATTTAATTTATAATTGCATTGTAAAATTTGAAAAGATGCTTTCTAATGCGCAAAAACATTTATTTCATATGTCACAATAAAAGTGCGTTTTTTATATACCTTTACAAAATCATGACAAAAATTATGAAAATAATACCTAATATTTTCTTTTGTAAGCTGACTGAAGAATATCTTCAATAGGATTCAACTTTCAACGAGGTTATAATAATTAAAACAGAAATGATTTCGTCTATAGCTTGAACTTTGTTACTTTAACAAACTAAACTTCTCAGAAGTAAAGTCAAACTGCTCACTTGAAGTTTTGTAGGTAAAGTACGTATTCAAAGGGATCCTCCGAATGAAAGCAAACACTTAGCGGACCCGACTCGGAGGAAGTACATTTTTACTAATTACATCTGCCAACTTCCTCTCTACGTAACTGTTTTACTTACAAAATAAATTATTCTTAATTTTATTTGCACTCAACATTCATCTGTTGCTGGAATTAAATTAAATCGTTTGATGTTTCTTTTATAACTTCTGTATTTGTATTCCAGCGTTAGCAGTAGGTTAAATCATAATTTATTCCACCCATAACCTATTTGAACGCGTTTTAAAATGTTACAGAATTTCGTCACGTATTTTATAAAAGAACAAAACTGAAACAATGCTGCGTATTTTAGAAGCATAAAATGTCTATAAACGATTTAGAAGCAAAGCTCCGGGCGTTTCCGCATGCTAGCGCGAGCGTTCACGTTTAAAAAAGTGCAGGTATTTGATTTATTTTATTCAAGCGTCGCGTCGAGAGGGTTTTCATGCTCTTTTCAAACGATTGGAAACAGCGCCGGCTCGCCCTAATCCCGCTGGGTTTTACGATATTTGTCATCTCAAAATATGGTCAACAAAGTGAGTTCGCATGAATCAAATTTTGAGTGAAAGCCTTTCAAGTTTCGGGTCGCGGTGCACAAAGAAGGCCTTTTTATATGGAACACAATGAAGCCCAAATCACACACGCGCCTATCTCGGAAGGGGCCGATTGTTCTCCCAGGGGCCCGCTACGGACAGCCGCAACGTTTTCACGGCTTTATGTGTATACTGTATACAGAATACAGGCGGTCTCCCTCGAGCGCAGATTTTATTTGAATGATTATAATAACTTTTTCTGAAGGGACACAAACAATGTGATGAAACATCCGCGAAGGAAATAACAAAGCGGCAGGTCATATTGTTTATTTGTATCAGCGGTTGCCGTTTTATTTAAATGCAAATTGTTTTGATGTTATGCATTGAGATACTTCAATCGAGCGAGATGAGATACGATCCGTTCCCTTCGCGAGGGTGCTGTGGGAATTGGGAATTGAGGATGTTCTTCAAATTGTTTATTAAAGTTCACCTTTTTACTGTGTTACTGTTACAGTCTAACTTGTTATATTTTGCAAGCAAGGTGCTAATTAAAAAGGTGTATTATTTACCATTTCTTAACTCACGAAATATTCCGTTAGTTTATCCAACGATTTAGTTATCACAACGTTACGTAGTAATCGTTTCTACGCTTTGCCTTATTCTGCTATAATTCACTTTTTGTTGGCAGAGTTGGTTGGTAGAGCAAGGTGGACAGGAAAATTACTGGGGTAAGAAGACTTAACATCTTTATCCTTGAATGACGAGCGCTAAGAATATATAAAAAAATATGTTTAAAAGCGTAATAATATGTGTTTTTTACAGGTTATCTAAGAAATGTAACAAACGTGTCCACACAAACTTCCACCTTTATAACATTAGCGTGATTTGCTTAATGCATTCACAAAAGTAAACTATTCTCGTGAAATATTTTTGCAAAGCATTGTTGAATGGGTATTGTGCCCCGGTTCTATATACATTTGAATGGGAAGCCCGTTAGCCGAAGGTATCCGGGATCGAGACGTCTTTAACTAGAACTCGTTAAAGGAAGATCTCGGGTCACGGCTCAGAATGTCACAGGAATTCACTACGAAAAAAGCAGTGTTGCGAAAATTGGATAGGATTTTTTCAACTATCGCTTATCTTATATTAGTTGTGTAGGCTGGTTGTAAAATCTCGACGCCAAATTTCAATTTAATTTGTTCAGTAGTTTGAGCTCTATAAAAATGTCTGATTAATTCTAGTCACATAAGTCTTATTTCTAAAGAAAGAAAGAAAGAAAGAAAGGAAAATAAATGTTATTTACAATAACATAAATAATGTAACCGCATACAACAAAAATTAAGTATACTTATATATGCTACGCTGATCTTCTGCGGACACCAATGCAGAAAACAAGTATGTACTACGGCTATAATGACCGCTTTACAACACGGTTTTGTGACAGAAATAATAAAAACAACATTAATAAATTATTCAGCTGAAAGGAACTCATCAGATCGTTATCTATTTACTAGTCTGAGTAGAGATCGCAACTCAAATACTTTCACACTTTGATATACTTGTACAACTTCAAAGTGGGTGATAAAAAGGTTTCGTCTACCTCAGAGTTCCTCATCCATAAAAACAAAGGGTTTCATTTCGTAGACACTTATTACCTCGTTGCCATGGATGAAAAAAGTACTGGACTGAGCTTGCTGGGATAAGAAATGAAGTAATCCTCGTAAGCCGACGCGCTTATACTATTACACGCACACTAACTTGTATTATTATTGTGACATTACCTCATTGTTACAACGTATCCAGTGCAGGTTTGTTTATATTAAAATGTAAAATCAGATTTACACAGGTTGAATCAGAAGGACAAACTGTACTTTTTTGACAAGATTACTAAAGCAAAAAGAGAGAGAAAAAAAGCAAAGTAGGAATGACAATCCCCATTTGAGCCAAAAAACCTATTCGTAACTAAGTAACTAAAATTAATGACTTTTTGTGATTCCTCTGGAGTGCGTATACATACAAACGATTGGGCTTACTATGGGTGCTTCAAATCTATATTTATGACACCACTTCTAGTAATTTTCATATTCTTTGCTCATAGCAAACAAACTTGGCTAGGTAATGAGACTGGAAAAACGCAGCCGTACATAAAGAGGCAATATTATCATTGAGCAAATGAAATCCTCCACTTGAGGGCAACATGAGGGCTTTATTAGAAGCCTTGAGATACGCTACGCCGGAGGCTACGGTGCTACGAGTGCTACGGTGCTACGGCGTAGGCAACATATTTTACAAATTAGCTTTAGAAACTGCGGGTCAACATTTGTTTAGAGTTGCACGTAAAGCTTAATATGTACATTTTGTACTTATGTATATAAATGTAGTTAGTATTTATGTATTAAAAAATATTTTAATGTTTAATAGTTGGTAATTTGCGTTTGATCACATTCTTCTCTAATGAAAATTTATGACATTGTGGAATTTGTTGCACTATAGTTCAGGAGGTATAACTGTTAACCCTCGATTTTGTATGTCAGAGAAAAAATCATAAACAGACGGCCGGCCTAATGGTAAGCGGTTAAACGTCTCCAACACCGTAAGTTTAGCATTATGTGTGTTTTGGTGTACATATTGTTTTTAATAAATAAATAAACACTAATGGTATTGCTGATGAGGTGTTAGTTATCTAAATATATATAAGGAAAGAGTGACTGACTGACTGATCTATCAACGCACTGTCTAAACCGCTGGACGGATTGAGTTGAAATTTGGAACACAGATAGGTTTTATGACATAGACCTCCTTTCCGTTAAGAAAGGATTTTGCCGTGCGGGCAAAGCCGCGAGCATAAGCTGGTTTTATATATAAGACCTGGGTTCCTAGACAAGCCCAAATCGTCTGTCGCTATCGACAGTCGTTTTCGTTTGCTTTTCCATGGCGACTGTCATCTCAGTACATTTTTTTATCGATAGCGACAGACAATTTGCGCTTGTCTAGGCCCCCAGATCGCAGTGTGCGACCGACCGACAAATGCAATGTGTGATATTTCGTAAAATAAAAGGCCTGAAAAGCCTAGGCTAGGGCTTTAAGGCAACATCTATGTAAAAGTAAATGTTATATTAATAAAATGTAATGGAATATTCATTTTCGTTATAATAATGTTAGTTCAGTCTGATAAAGGTTATGTAAATTATTAGCTTTACCTATTTCGTTACAGAGGTTACCCTACTTATAATATTTTACTAAAGGGCTGTAATGTAAGTACTAGGTATTCTACCTAAGCTAGTTATTTAGTGCCCTGGGGCCTGGATGTAATAAGAAGGGGAATCTCTGTTTGGCTTTATCTTTATTTCTTAATTCTGGTATCGGATTTAGGCGCTTTGACTGAGAGACTGTTCGAGAAACTGGGACTGGCAACTTTTTCGGAACTTTCTAGCAACTTGCTGTTTCATAAATCTGTGGTCGCTGCCGAATTTTAATTGGTGCAGCTTGCCAATTTAGGGCCCGCTCGATGTAGCTGTTGCATTAAGATATAATGGAACAGCTAAATGCGAGAAAGTTGCCAATGCTAGTTGCTGCAATAGTTGCTCTGGCTGCAAAGCGATTAAATTCTTAATACCATCATTGCAAAGCAAAAATACGGAAACATAGATAATATTATAATCTTTATAATATTAACTAACATTTGATAATTCAGAATTATAATCTAGTGGATGTATGTTAATAGTAGATTTTTTTGTATAAATTTGTTGTCCCACTCAGTAATTTAAGGGCTCCGAAAAATGATCCGGATTAAAAAACAAAACTTTGATAATTTAGATATTAGTTACTTATCTACGTATTGTTTGCTTATTTAATAAAATAGAACATTAAAATTCTCTGAAACGAGATAAAGAAATGAAACGCGCGGGCGAAGCCGCGTGGTTATCTTAAATTAAGTATAATTAGCCGTTGGGAAGAAAAACAAAAGGCCCAGTCAAAAGGTTCCCGCCTCGAGGGTTTTATCTGTAAAAGTTCGGAACGTTGTGCAAATTAAATCCAATTTGAGTTAGCCCTAGATTAACCACTCGATTACGGCGTATGTTTTCTTAACAGGCTTCGAATGAATAATAAGTCAAAACATGGACGAAGAAAATATACTGGAAAATTTCGTGCCTCGTACTAGGTTGACGACTGACGATCGTTCTTGTAGGTATGCCACAAAACTATTTTTTTGCCACTCGGATATTACCTTCTATTTAAGAGAAGAATCGAGAGAGAATATTTAACCTTTTTCCAGGCATCTTACGTGATTCATCGTCGACCGCATCTACACTTTCCATCAGATACGTGGTTAAAGTAGGCCTTATTAGTATCTCCCCCCTGGGACCTGGAGGCGGAGCTGTATGCGGCGCGCTACGAGTGGCGCGCCGCGCTCCGCCTCCGCGGGCTCACCGCGTCTCCCAGGGAGGTAGAGAGGTGGAAGGAGGAAGCCAAGGAGGCACTGCTCGAGAGGTGGAGTACGCGTCTGGCCCACCCTCGAGCAGGCAGCTGGACAGTGGTGGCAGTCCGTCCACTACTCCAGCAGTGGACGGACAGAGAGCATGGGTCCTTGACCTTCCGGCTCGTGCAGGTGCTTTCCGGGCACGGATGCTTCGGAAAGTACTTGCACCACGTAGCCGGCAGGGAACCGACCCCTGCTTGCCACCACTGTGGTAGCGACGTGGATACGGCGCAGCACACACTGGAGGAGTGCCCAGCTTGGGTCAGTGAGCGTCGTACCCTCGTCGCTGTTATGGGGGGCGAACTCTCGCTGGCAACCATGGTAAGAGCCATGGTTGAGAGCGAGGAGTCGTGGCAGGCCGCGGTTTCGTTCTGCGAGAGTGTCATCTCGCAGAAGGAGATCGCGGAACGCGAACGGGAGGTCACCACCGACCTCCTGATGCGTGCCCGGAGAAGGGGGCGTCGGAGGCGTATCTTCCACGCCCTTCTCCAGCCCCCATAACCTGGGTCTAGGCGGCGAGTACGGGGGTACTCTTCGCCGCAAGCACAGACCCACGAGGTGGCGCGCGCGGTGTTTCCGCGCGCCCCTTGAGAGGGTGGGGTGAAACTCCTCTTCACCCCACCGCGGAGGGGTCCTCCTGTCAGTGAGGACCAAACGCCGCCGGGGCCGCGGATGAATGCTTCGGCGTACCCGTTGCCCCGGCATTATGGCGTCCCGCAGGACACCCCCAGGTTTTTTAGTGGGTATCCCCGCCGCTCCCATCTTTGGCGGGGGAGTCCCACATACCGCCCCGCCCCCCCCCCGGCGTGGGGTGATGATGCGTAACGCATTTTTCCTGGGATAAAAAAAAAGGCCTTATTAGTATGCCGTCGGGGACGCAGATGAGTGCTTCGGCGTACCCGCTGCCCCGGCATTATGGCGTCCCGCAGGAACACCTCCAGGATTTTTAGTGGGTATCCCCGCCGCGCCCATCTTCGGCGGGGGAGTCCCACATACCGCCCCGTGCCCCCCGGCGTGGGGTGATGATGCGTAAAGCATTTAACCTGGGTCAAAAAAAAGGCCTATTTAGTATAAAAAAAGCTAAATCAATAAATTAAATTGAATAAATTTACCTACTAAGATTTCCTAAACAATATTAGAGGGATATCTAATTACGTAGATACCTACCTTTTATTTGACTACTGAAATAGAACAAAGGATTTAGGCTGAATGATAGAGAATAACAATCCTGTTTGGAAACGTGAGCGACCACAGAAATATATCACGATGGATGCCGGGTCGCGTTGCATGATTAAAGCAAATGTACTCGATTAAATTCTTAATTTTGTACTATTAACCATAAAACCTAAAAGTACTAAAAATAACGTATGACGAATCGAAGCAATCGATTTTCTCAGAAATCACATAAATACAGTGGGTAAACTATTATTTTTTTACGTCAGAGTAAACAAGCGTTTGCCCGCAATCTTACCTGTTGGTAAGTGATGATTGATGATGCAGTCTAAGTTGTAGCTTGCTTGTTTAGTAAGAACCTATTCTGATTCTTGATTTGAACAACCCCACGTTACAGCATTCGGGAATCACTGACGACGGAAACTATCATTAAACTGGTTTTTAACTACGTCATTAAATGGGTTCAGATGTACGGGGGAGAGCTCTTACGGCATCTTACCAAATATATTATTATTTGTAGGCGCGACCTTATAGGGCACGAGGGCTCCTGTTCTTCAATAACAAACGGTGTCATTTGTAATAGACAAAGAGGTTCAATTTTCATGCAGTTACATGAATAAAGAGCACGTTTCTCTAAACACGAGTAACACGTTTCCAAAGTTTGACCGAAAAATCACTATATAAACGGATTATAAAGGTGTTTCTACTACTTAAACTGCCTTTCTTCCGCTGGCGGAGGCTGATAATGCACAACGCATTCTCCTGGGTCAAAATAATGTACTTCATTAGACGAAACCGCATTCTGAGGGCCTATTAGCTAATTCTCCCCCACTACGATTGTTGACTTCACTATGCATTGCTGCGTTTGTTATTTATCTCATATTAAGAGAAGGTTTAAGCAAGTAATGTACGCAATTTTGTCTATGGATTTTAGTGTTTTACATGTCGTTTGGCGATAGCCAATAGGCCTATGATGAAAAATTAGTTTAATAGACTTTTCTGATTTGCTTGTTGATCATCCCTATTCAGACAGTGAGATAAATCTTCCGATATTTTTTATATCAATAAATAGGAATTGCTTTTAATTCAGGGATCAGTAAATAAATTCCGCGATTGTCCAATATTTATTGACGCTAAAAGTATTGCTCTTGTAGCGTGCCCTTTTTTAGGCTGTACACTTTATTTAATGGAGGGCCATTGTATTAACAAAATCAATATGAAAGTCGGTCATGACTTAAAACCTGGCGAGAAATTAAGCAAAGTAGCCGAAAGGAAATTGTTTTATTAAAGCCACCGATTTTTGGAATGTACACACCATTATAATAATATTTTATTGCTATTATATTTAAGAATTTTCAGTGTCGTAAAGATTCCGACTCAAACTCAAAATTCATTTATTCTAATAGGCTACAATGGAGCACTTTTACACTAGAACTTTAGTGACGAATTGTAAACCTTTCCTCCTTTTTTTGAGAGCGTATTCTTACTAAAGTGTCTCATTTCTAATTTCAGCAAACCTAGTCTAGTAGTTTGTCTTGTTCACGACTATATGAATACTTTTTTGTAGCAAATACCTTATCGAGAAAATAGGGGAACTATACTATAGCTTTTACAGCAGGAAAGAACACTTGTATTAACCACAGCTCTACAAGCAATCTACATAAAATCACAAAGCTCCAAAATTCAAACCAGTTACATTTGAAAGTAAGTAGGTACTTTTGGTAGGCATGATTTCAGCAAACGCACGATCGCGCAAAACTTCAGTTTAGTGATATATTGTTGACTCGCGCGTAAATCACGGAGTTTTGCGTTTCCATATAGAGGTAGTGTTAAAAGGCAGAGAGTTGGTGTTTGCGCCCGAGATCTGTCATCAACGTGGATTTATTGCGTATCGTTTGCTGGGATTTGCTTGCGCCTGAAGTGGTGTGACCATGATAGTAGGTTGATCATGGATAAAAAAAAATTTAATGAACTATCGCATTTATTAATTTATTCGTATGTGGTATTAATACATTTTAATCAATCTTATATTTAATATTGATTAGAAAAACATTATTAAGTTTATAATTGAAAGCGAATTGTCTCGAGTAGCTCGCTTTCAAATTTCTATTGAAAGCTAAATCAATTTTGAAAACTAAAATATTTTTTGTTAAAAATCTAATCAAATGCTTCAATTATTCAAATAAAAACACTCAAGTTTCACATTTTTTTTTTTATAAAAAGTATGTTTTTTAAACATACAAGTTTCCTGTCGTCTTGCAACGCTCTCAATTTGTCTTCGAATAGGAACAATATACTCGTATGTACAGCTTTTTTTAACTGCAACAGAAAATCTCACATATTTGTGAACGCATGGAGCGTTTAGCCCCACGCAATGTATTGTACGATTGCTTTACAATTCCGCCGTTTCCGCGACATATATTTTGTCCACACCCATATGTCTACCTCAATGTGTACGCTGAACAATTGTTTTTGCCAGAATAGGCCTCGTTTTTCGCACCCTATATAATATTCATACCAATTGATTTGCATTTTGGTGGTTCATTCGAAATATGTACCTTGTCTATTGTATTGTAAACAAAATAAATGTTGGGGTTGATTAAGTATTTTTGAAAGCTTATTCGATTTTGTAATCTACCTTCTACTTACGTAAAAAATATGGAAATTACTAGCTGCGCCCAGAGGTTTACCCGCTGTACTGTAAGCCTATGTGTTATTCCAGGGTCTTAAGCTATCTCTTTATCAAATTTCAGCTCAATCGGTCTACCCGTTTTGGCGTGAAAGAGTAACAAACATATGTACATTCTAGATGTCTAGCTAGACATAGGTACTTACATTCTTACAAACTTTCACGTTTATAATATTAGTATATATAGGTATATATAGTAATATCTTTATATATATAATATAATTTATATACATATATACCTAGTCTGGTCATAAATTCTGTCACATGTTTAATATAAAATTATTGGAACAAGTTTATTTATTATGTAACCATTTATATACCAAAATGAACTTAACAAAACATAGATTCTTATGACAATAAAGTTTATTCAAAATGACCTCCGTGATTTTGAATACAGGCCTTCAATCTGCGCGGCCAGTCGTCTATCGCAGCACGAACGAGGTCCATGTCAATATCGGCTGCTGCCTTAATCAAGGATGTCTTGAGTGACTCCAAATTGGGATGAGGCTTTGAGCACGCCTTTTCCTCCAAGTGTTGCCATATCTTGTAATCTAACGGACTCAAATCTAGACTGGAGGAGGGCCAGTCTTCGTGCCGGATGAAGTCGATTTCACGCGCCGCCAGCCAGTCTTGTGTGCTCTTCGCTCTATGAGCTGGCGCCGAATCTTGTTGGAATACCCAGTGCCTGTTATTGAACATGGTATGAGAAACAGGTTCCACAAGGTTCGTCAGGACTGTATTTTGATACACAACTGCATTCGTTTTTACACCTTTCTCACAAAAATGTACCTCTGTTAAGCCCCAATAAGAAACTCCCAACCATACCATGAGCGAGGATGGAAAATGACATCGTTGGACACGCGGAATACGGTTGCTCGCTTCTTCACTACTGTGTGCGTACACCTTATCATTTTGTTTGTTGTAGCTCTCTTCTACGGTAAAAATTTTTTCATCCGAAAAAAGAATTTCTCGATATTTTTTTCTCGCGTACCGCTTCAACAAAGCGCGGCATCTCTTCAGTCTCAGGTCCATTAGACGAGCATTTAAACGATGTCCTGTTTTTCTTCGATATGCCCGAAGCCCTAAGTCTTCATTTAACACCCTTTTCACCGTGGTTCTGCTTAACCCCATCTGAAGGGCCAACAGTTTCTGCTTACGTTTGGGATTTCTTTGAATTCGCGCCTTCACAGCTTTTATCACTGCTGGAGTCCTAACAGACCGAGGGCGACCACTTCTTGACCTGTCATCTACACTAGAGTCTTCATTGTATCGTTTGATGGTACGATAAACGAATCTTTTGGTTATATTCAAATTTTTCAGTATGTCAAAAATTTGAATTGGCGCGTAACCGCAACGATACAACGCAATAACTGCAACACGGTCTTCTTTAAGCGTCCACTCCATATTTAAAAATGAGTAAAATTCTAAAAAGTATACATTTTTATTTTCATGAACAATTCGAAATTCGAATTCAATAAACTTTTTTGTGGCCAGCATTCTAAAAGAAAAGTTTTTACTGTGTGACAATACTTGACCTGACTAATCTTATTATGAAAAACTTGATACATATTTCCTTGATACAGACTCCAATAATAACAAAATTTCAAGTTTTACTTGAAACTTGAAATTTTGTTATTGTTTCTTAAAGATTTTTATACTAATTGATGAATAAATCATCTAATTGCAGAGCTAATAATTTTCGCATCAATGTATATTCATGTAATCTGTACCAAAATACAACTCGAAGAACTAAATACAAATTGAAGCGAGTCGCTGAAGCTCAGGGCCGATTATGCAGCTCTACAGATATGTAATAAGGAACTTGCCTTGCCATGAATTTATTTAAAGTTCTATATAACACTAGATGCGCAGCGGTTTTACCCGCTGTACAGTTGCTTATATTATATTCCAGGGTCTACCGTCTATATATACAAATTTTTTGCGCAATCCGTCCACACTTTCAGGCGTGGAAGAGTTACAAACATAGGTACATCTATACATTCACATTTATAATATTAGTAGGATAGTAGGATATCAGGGACATATTATCGCTTGGTTAGAATATAAAACAAAAAAAAATATCCAATCCTGTTATTCAGTTAATTAATCTAGTTCAGTACTGAACTAGCATCCGTATTTTTGATCGCATTCTCGCCCTGAACACTGTTTTTTTTTTTTAAATATAATAGGTGACAAACAAGCAGACGGCCCACCTGATAGTGAGTGGCTACCGTCGCCTATGGATACCTGCAATACCAGGGGTACCGCTGGTACGTTGCCTACCTTTCAAGACTCTATTCACTTGCCTTTTGAAGAGTCCCATGTTAAAGCTCATCGGAAATACCGCGGGCGGAAGCTCATTCCACAATTTGCAGGTGTACGGCAAGAAGGACCGAGTGAATCTCACAGTCAGTGTCTCTTTTCAATCTTTTAATAAAAAAAATCTCAGTTCCACACAATGTTCGAGAGGATGCAGAGGAGATCGGCCTTATTCAGTAGTGAAAACTACGACATAATATCCACACAACCTATGATTGTTATAGTGCTTTGCCTCTGACAGGGTACCTAACCTGTTGGAGCTTTTTTTATTTACAACGAAGTAAGAAGACGAGCAAGACGCTCTCCTGATGGTAAGCGATAACGCAGACCATAATTAGTACAGTGCTACTTAGGATTTTACAAAGAATAAATTCTTGGTGAACTGCGCCAACGCTTCTTACTTGAGAGTCATCAGATGTTAAGACTCTTCAGCCCAGTAATTTCACTAGCTACAGTGCCCTCCTACCGAAGCACAGTAATGTTTGCACATCACTGCTCAGACGATAGAATAACTGGCACTGTTGGGGTACCCACCTAGTCGGCCTCTTGCAAAGGAAGTCTACCTCCGGTAATACCTGTAAATCCCAATTATTATTATTTTTATTTGATGAAGTAAAAGACGAGCAAGACGCTCTCCTGATGTTAAGAGATAACGCTGCCCATAATCAGTACAATGCTACTTAGGATTTCACAATTATGTGAAATTCTAGGAGCACTGCACTAACGCTTCTTACTCAACAGTCATAAGATGTTAAGACTCTTTAGCCCAGTAATTTCACTAAATTGTGTATAATCACATTAGTTATACGCAAACAATAAACACGTGGCAATAACAATATTACTTCGCAAACACGTCAACTAATCCTCTAGAAGGTTTCTCTCGATCGTTTCACAATAAAGCTACGTAAGAGACTTTCGGAATATTAATGTGACCTTGGTCCGACGTCCTGAGCCGTGGCGCCACAGTGCCCGCCCTCGGTGGAAACCTTGGAAACTGGATGTCGGCACATTGTAAATAACATACATACACCTATATAGTGCAATCTTATTATTTTCTTTTTAGCCCCCGGTGCAAAAGTGGGGTGTTATAACGATGTAGACAGATTAGATAGGGCAACATTGTAATTACGCCATTTCCTTTAATTTTATCGGTGGGCAGAGTTGAAAATGGCAAACTCTGGCGTAACACTTATAACGGGCGCTGATTTGTTTAAATAAAACTGCTTCGCTTCGTGGCGACGTGTGATTGGTCGATAGTCGGGGGACGCGTAGGTTGGCCAATGAGCGTGGAGCAAGTGTTGTAGAAAAGATCCGATGGTGGCGCTAGTAAGCGAGTTTACTTGGTACGGATCTCTGTGCGGGAGCTCACACTTTTGGCTTGGGATCGGTAGAAGCACGTTGGGACTCCGACAACTGGGAATATTAGTGTCCATTACGAGTGGAACGCCGAGCCCACCGAATAAATCATGATAAGTAGTGTCTTTAGCTAGGTCTCATAGTAATTATCATTGTCTATTGTCTAATTATAATAAATTGTGCTAATGCTTGTAATGTTTTATTATCCTCGGCCGTTATATCCACACATTCTTATGATGAGGGGCTTTAGAAAGCGACCATATATATAGGCAGGCGGGGCTCACTAATTCTACAAATAGTTGACGAAAAAAAACATGAAAATAAAACACAATATAATAACCAAAGTGTTACCATCGCTAATAGAGATATCTTTAATACAATGTTGCATGGAGAGGACAATAATTATAATATTAATATTCATATGGGTTAGTGGTGTACCTACGGAAGATTACAGAGACGAAGTTATTTCTTTTGTTATTTTTAGTATCGTATTTATTTTTCTCGTAAATATATAACAAAGGTATTGGTCATAAGTTACTAAATTTATATTTAAGGTCATAATGTTAAATTACCTAATGCCACTGGTTCCTGAAACACAGTTTTTACTAGTTCGGGAACCTATGGATTCAGTATATTGTATTGTACATTTATTGTTTCAAATAAAGTTATTTGTAAAGTGTTTAAAAGGTAACCTGTTCTGTTAGGAGTATAAACCCCAATTATTATTTATTAATAATAATTATATTATTCATAGACTCGAACCTTAAAACGTATCTGGCAAAGGTAACATTATTATGCGAGTAGGTACTTGCGGATTACTAATGGCGCCGATGCATTGCAGATGCTTCATAATACGAGCTCCGTCGGGATTCATAACGAGATATCGAATACATAAATATGCAATCAGATACCTACCAAACAATATAAAAATCAGTAGAAGTTGTTTCATAAATACTTTTAAGTGAAACGTCAATAGTAAGCCCATGCGCTTACAATGTTATGCTAAAGACTAAATTATGGAGTATGGGTGAACCAAATGGGGCCCAGAACGCAAATTAGTTTATTTTTTATTTCCCAGCACGTTATAAACTTATTTGTTGTTGAAAATCGTTTCACAATGGGCGGCCTTTGCTGGCCATTATTTTATGTTAAAGCTATAGTATTTTTATGTAATTACGAGTACTTTCTATTATAATTTGATCACAATAAAGAGTATTTCTATTCTAACATTTTCAAAGCTCCCTTCTTATACCTTATTATAACTGCGATTGTATGTGTGATTGTTACCCCTTTACGCTTAAACGTCTAGACTGATTGCTGCAATTTTAAAAAGTACATAATATTATGTAGACAATTTAGACCCTGAAAGAACAGATAGTCTACTTTTTAGCAAGTAAAGCTATGGACGCTAGAGCTAGTAGTATCTAGTGTAGTGTGAGTGCAGTATGTGTGTAGAAAGGAGTGGGCTTACTATAGGTGCTTCATTTATATTTTCAGCCGGCTCAATCCAATAGGCTTTTCGTCCAAGCCCGGGGCAATATTTTTCGAAGCACCCTTTGTTTGTGACCGTTGATTATTGTTTGTCCCGAATTCTTGATGAAGATACGGGTATTGTCTGATTTTATATTGAACTTGCCTTGGGAAAGAGGCTTTGTATTAAGTAAACGTCAGCTTTTTACCTATATTACTTACTGTAGCTTATGGAGGGGACTTCACATGCCTTTCTTTTAGTCATTATTTACTTCATAACGTAACATACGTTCAGCTATTTGTGTCTAGGCGCTTAGATCAGTCAGCTTTCCTCTTAAGAAGTATAACTAACTGCGCCTAGCGGTTTTTTTTTACTGTTATTCTAGGGTCTAAGCTATCTCTATACCCAATTCCAGCACAATCGGTCCACGCGTTTAGACGTGAAAGAGTAACACACTCACAAACTTTCGCCTTTATAATATTAGTGTGATATCTACGTCATAATATATATGAGAATGCCAAATTTTATCTCAATCCATTCAGCTTTGAGTTTTTGCGTCTAGCGTTTTTTTTTTAAACTATTTCAATTTGTTTTCGGTCAGTCAATCAAAGTTACAACAAGGAATTCAAAGCTATTGTCGCAGGCGGAAAAGCTAGATTTCAAAAATGTCCGATTATAAAATTGCATAAGTCCCCAACAAAGTCCTTTTATAAAATGTGAAAAGATTTGGCGTCTCTTGTAAAGAGATAAGCCCCGCACAGCCCGTACATTTCTCGTTCTAACTCGTCGCCCAGTGAGACTTCCTAAGCCTTCAAGAATTATTTACGCTTTAAAATCTTTCAAATTGGAATGGATTTTCCTAGTAGAGAGTGGTGTTAGAAGTTATTGACCTACTTAAAGCATTTGAAGAGTTTCCATTGGTTACTGGGTACTTGATGAAATTTAGGTGGGTTCTCAACGAGTCAATGGTGTCACAATATAGCTCGTTGACCTTTTTTTCCATCGACTTTTAACTATTAACGCATAGCTCAAACCATTGAACGAATAGATTTGAAATTTGACACAGAGTCACAGAGATAGATAAGTACTTGACTTAAAAGTTCGGTAAGAAAAGATTTATTGCTGGGATTAAAGTCACGCTAGTATCTATACATTCATAATATTGATCTGTTCAAATGTAATTAACTAAATTTCGGTATTTCATAAAGAGTTATCTAATGATTAATTTTATCTATCAATACGGACAAGCACTTTAACATCCATATAAATATTATAAATGTGAACGTGTGTCTGTTACCTCTTCACGTCTAAACCACTAAACCGATTTAGATTAAATTTGGGAAAGAGATAGTTCAAGTCTCGGGAAAGGATAAAATAGTTTTAACACCATTTTTAAATGATAAAAACGGTTTTGCGGGTAACACCGCGGGACGTCTCTAGTGGTTTATATAATTTACAGAAGCTCGTTAATATTGTTTGGCGAACTGAACCAGTAGATAAACAGGTAGCAGATGCTAGCTTACTTCCGCGGGATACGTCAGCTACAATAATCCCGTAAAGCTGGCTAAGCGCGGGCTGCAATAATCCGGGATCCCGCCTCTCAGGACAGGTGAGCTCTCGCTTCTACTTGAAGGGCTTCGGGCTAGTTTGTTGTACAACGTCTGTTACTCTATGCGTCACCATAACCTTTGGGCGTAGTAAAAAAGTTCTCACAGCTACTGTACCTATTAGTTAACAAAAAGCTTTGGTTAAGAATTAGTACGAGACCCATTTGCAAAAAAGTCTTCAAATAACGATTTTCGTGGGACACATCTCCGCCATACGAATTTTTGGTATGTACTTATTTGGCATATTTTCCTGAACACGAAAAGTGCGGTAGTCACTTCCTAAGTGTATGGAGGGGGTAGTTATGACGTCACAAAGATGGCGCCGGGCCTATTCTATTGTGCGGGTTATTTAAATATCTACTGAACCGATTTACTTAAATAGGGTGTCAAATGAAAGGTTATTTAATAAGCTTTATTTTATTACTAAGAACTATCAACGTGATATAAGTACCAAAGGAAATATTTCCAAAAAACATAATTTGTAAAAAAAAAAAAATTCGTCTTATGTTTATAACTTGGTAACCGTTAGGATAATGCAAATATAGGTTATTATAAAATATTTAGTTCCTTTCATCAGCTTTCTAAAAAACCTTTAATCTTTACAATAAAGCTATAAACAACGGAACTGCAGCCGTTTGAATGAGCCTCGGTAGCGCTGAACTCATAGCGGTAGCCAAGCCATTAGACGGGTTTTCTATAGAATGATAATAGAATTTTGAATAAAAAGCATGTGCGATAGTAATGAAAATATAAAATAATATTTAAGTAAGCTGCTACCTATTCATAAGTTGTATTTAGAAGTTTTTTCTGATGTGATCAGCATAACAATAAGTAGGTATGTATGTGTTGTACTAAACTTACTGAAAAAAATTTTAAAAATAAAAACATAATTTTATCTAATTAATGTCCTCAATCTGATCTGTATCTTCTAAATAATTATACTGGTTATAACATTTTAACCGACATGACATATCCCTTCTAAGCACTTTTGTTTTTTGTCATTACATCCACAACGGAATGAACGGCAACAAGCCATGATAAAAGTTCGAGGTCTCTCAATGAGATTGAATTTACGGATGAAGTAACTGGCAATAAAAGATTAGTATCCTCGATCATCCAGCCACAGCCTATGAGTTCAGGAAGCGTGGGCTTTGCTACGTTCGCGTTCTGCCAACATAACGTCTGGTAGTTCGATCTTAGCGCATGCTTTCGAAAGGCTTGTTGTGTCGGCGGTAACTTATCAAGTTCTTTGATGTTCTGAAACATTATTGCTCTTAAATTGGCTATCCAGTTCTTGGTATACAAACAAGAAACCCGGACTGGGTTTCTTGTTTGTATACATAAGAATAACAAATCTTTCAGCGTTACAAAATTGTTCTTCTTTACGCTGTGGGGTTACACCAATATTTGAAAGGAGTTGATAATGTTTTTGGAAAATCGGCCAGCTTGATTTTTTGTGTGACCTGACAACGCGCTCGTAGTGTCACACCCAGTTAGAGTTAGAGTGTGATAAGCCAGCAATGATTCCTTTTATCGGTTGTCATGTTTTCTAGTATATATGTCGCTCTTAAACACGGGCTGAACCCGGGCCTTTTTATAGGCGTACACGGTGACAAAAAATTTCCAACGTGCAGAGGCCTCTTTGGGCTTTTACTATAAATGTGATGGGTGACACTTATCGGAGTCTATCTGTGGTGAGTCCATCTATACAAAATTGGCTCAAAGACAATAATTAATGGAAACCACTTGAACTAGGCTATGGATGTGTATTACATGGAATGGATGGTTAATGAGGCTATTGCTAAGACTACGCACCTGCCATTTCCGTCCCATTAGGAAATATTTATATAGGCAGGTGATGACTCGCCACTCACTAAACGGGCCCCCATAAAGGCCGGCATTAAATAACCGACAATAAGGGCAACGTTGGTGCAAGTGGCTATAGGGGGAGAGGTGTCCCTGGACTTTAAACACGTAAAAGGCCAACTCGCTACTTATGCTTCACATCCTCCCTCTGAGCATGCAGCTCTCGCGATTCCACTCTGGCCGGCCAATGAAGGCAAGCCGGAGATGAGGAACAGGATCCTCCCCCGGGAGCACTCGGGTCCCGGGCGTGGGGCCACTACTCCCCAACAGCTCGCCATAAGTTGCCCTGCGGCACTAGTATATATTATTAACGTTAATAAATTTTGGTTTTTTGCTAGTACCGGATTTAATCCACACAACACTTGGTAATTCCTCAGAGAAGTGCAGAACGAGGAGTAGCACGTCATTTACTATTAACCGTTCAAAGCCCGATTGTTTACAATCAATTCCATGTAGTATGAAACGGGTATCAGCTTCTTCTTGAGTACCTCTCAAATGATCAATGAAATCAGAGGAAATCATTGCTGTTTTATTACACTCTAACTGGGTGTGACTTGTGACGCTGCGAGCGCGTTGTCAGGTCACACAAAAAAAATTAAGCTGGCCGATTTTTCAAAAACATTATCAACTCCTTTCAAATTATGATGTAAGCCCACAACAGCTTACAGACGAACAATTTTGTAACGCTGAAAGATTTGTCATTCTTATGTATACAAACAAGAAACCCAGTCCGGGTTTCTTGTTTGTATACCAAGAACTGGATAGCCAATTTAAGAGCAATAATGTTTCAGAACATCAAAGAACTTGATAAGTTACCGCCGACACAACAAGCCTTTCGAAAGCATGCGCTAAGATCGAACTACCAGACGTTATGTTGGCAGAACGCGAACGTAGCAAAGCCCACGCTTCCTGAACTCATAGGCTGTGGCTGGATGATCGAGGATACTAATCTTTTATTGCCAGTTACTTCATCCGTAAATTCAATCTCATTGAGAGACCTCGAACTTTTATCATGGCTTGTTGCCGTTCATTCCGTTGTGGATGTAATGACAAAAAACAAAAGTGCTTAGAAGGGATATGTCATGTCGGTTAAAATGTTATAACCAGTATAATTATTTAGAAGATACAGATCAGATTGAGGACATTAATTAGATAAAATTATGTTTTTATTTTTAATATTTTTTTCAGTAAGTTTAGTACAACACATACATACCTACTTATTATTATGCTGATCACATCAGAAAAAACTTCTAAATACAACTTATGAATAGGTAGCAGCTTACTTAAATATTATTTTATATTTTCATTACTATCGCACATGCTTTTTATTCAAAATTCTATTATCATTCTATAGAAAACCCGTCTAATGGCTTGGCTACCGCTATGAGTTCAGCGCTACCGAGGCTCATTCAAACGGCTGCAGTTCCGTTGTTTATAGCTTTATTGTAAAGATTAAAGGTTTTTTAGAAAGCTGATGAAAGGAACTAAATATTTTATAATAACCTATATTTGCATTATCCTAACGGTTACCAAGTTATAAACATAAGACGAATTTTTTTTTTTTTACAAATTATGTTTTTTGGAAATATTTCCTTTGGTACTTATATCACGTTGATAGTTCTTAGTAATAAAATAAAGCTTATTTAATAACCTTTCATTTGACACCCTATTTAAGTAAATCGGTTCAGTAGATATTTAAATAACCCGCACAATAGAATAGGCCCGGCGGCCATCTTTGTGACGTCATAACTACCCCCTCCATACACTTAGGAAGTGACTACCGCACTTTTCGTGTTCAGGAAAATATGCCAAATAAGTACATACCAATAATTCGTATGGCGGAGATGTGTCCCACGGAAGTTAATTTTTTTTGTATTGGGGACCGTACTAAATTGAGAATTTAAATTTCGCCTATAATATATAACTATCCAAATAAATAATATTATTAAAATACAACTACATAAATATGTAGTTGCAAATAAAACGTATCGTGTTGAGAAGACATTTTTTTCTTTTGCAATTTCTTCTGAATCTATGTTGCGGATGTAATTGGAGCATTTTTTTCGTTAACTTTTCATCTAGAAAATGATTAAGCATTGGGGGAGTAGCAGTTTGAATCTCATCGGACTGAGGTTCCGTCAAATTAGACCAGCTTTACGGCGACTGGTTTCCCTCGAAGGGGATGACGAAGGTCGATATTAAAATAATAATAAATCGATATAAAATTTAAGGTTCTGATTCAAAATGGCACAAAGGCTTTTAGCCTGCACATCAAACGTCTAAGGTTTTAAGCATATTTTATGGGCATAAAACTTTCGGCCATAAAGATAAATGAACCAAAAAAAATCTCATACATTTTAGCGCATATTAACTAAGACATCATTATGCGGTTGGATAATAAATAACAACGAAAAACTTGTACATTACAGTCCAGAAAAGTTACAGAACATGATATGAAATGCAATTTCACCAGAATATTGCAGTTGGGCAGGTGTTGCAACTTCCAGCCAATAATCTGCATATTTCAGAGCTGAAAGTTAGTTTGCCAGTTGCAGTTCTGGTGACCTGAAACTGCTGCAAACTTGCTTCTAACTACCAGCCTGTTTACATATTTTATTGCATAGTAAGTTTGTAGGTAAGTTTCATTTAAAATGTTTATCAGGACAGAGATAAGGATTATGGTTGATATCATGGCTATTGGTATTTACTACATCAAATTAACCTACTTATTACAAGAATACAGTTGGTTCTAATTAAATATTTAATATATATAAATTCGAATTAAATATTTAAAAAAAAACAGCTAACTGTGCCGATTTATATCCGATTTATATAGGTAGAAAATAAGACTTCAATTAGGTATAGTTTAAATGGGACATAAGATGTCATCCCATTTAAATAAAACAAATATTCAAAATCGGTTCAGGCGTCTTCATTTCATTAGTAACATACATAAAACATATTCGGATAGTGAAACATTCCTCTTTTTAAGGTCGTTAAAAAAAATCACACTTGCATAAATATATTATTCGTCACTAAGATTATATAATATTGATGATCGCTGTTGACGTTGTTTGCGATGAAATTGGGATAATGAAGTCAGGAACCAAACGGACTGTAACGCAGGTACGGTGAATTAAAACTAATTGATAGCTGTCGATGTCAGGAAATGCTATTTACTCGATGGGAAATGCAGACCGCAGCCTTGTTAGAGTATTTTTCACGAAAGGAGTCCTTTTTGCGGGGCGCCACTATCGCACATTTTAAAAGTTAAAATATTTTTGACATTTTAACTCCTCATAATTTCTCATATTTAATTTCTTAATTAAATAGTTATTTATTTTATCTAACAAATAAAAATTATTTAGGATATGAAGTCCAGTAATAATCGATAAAATTAATTTTAGTTCCGCAAAATTCCGCGGGACCTCTTTCGTGAAAAAGACTCTAGAGCTAATGGAGTTTGCAACACCAAACTGGAGCAAGAAAAATGACATCACGTTTGTTTGCCATCTCACTTACCTCTTACAAATCACTACATAGTATAAAATCGCTTCCCGCGTCTGTCCCTATTCCTTATGAGCATACATATGCTTATATCCTTAAAACAACGCAACGGATTTTGATGCGGTTTTCATTGATAGATAGAATGATTCAAGAGAAAGGTTTATATGTTTAATACATGCATTGCATAATATAGTAGAAAAATACTGATCATTTTCTATAAAGTGCGCGCGAATCCACTAGTTAAAAACAACATACTAACCTACGTATTCAGTATGAATACCTCATACAGATTAAAAACAAAATACTATCGTTAACCTACATATTCAGTATGAGTAAATGGGATAGAAAACAACATAAACCTCATTTTTCTTGCTTCGGTTTGGTGTTCACATTGTAACCTCCATTGGTTCCATCTTCAAGGGTAGAGCTCTGCTGTTTCTAGAAATCGAAAATCAATGCAGTTCATTACAAACCCTTGTTTGATATATACAGGAAATAATATTTGCTCAAAATCCGGTTCCAATATAACGCAGCGGCTTCAGTTTTTCATGATTTTGCGGGGAAAAGACGCCGGAACTGAAGCGAAATTATTCAAATGAACCAATTTGGATGAAACGCGCGGTTATTCATTTTCTGCGCTCGTCGGTTTATTTGATGGATACCAAAAACCGTGCGAGTTATGGAGCCTCTGTTTCTGTAGAATGAGATATAATGCAAATATATACAACTGGATTTCATAAAGAAATAGATTACTTATTATAATTACACTCCGATAAAAAGAAATTGTTTTATATAAATTTCTATTCGTACCTAATATGTACGTAACGCTTTGGTCCACTTTGGAAGCTAAAAGTGTGTCACTAAAGCTTTTTTGTGAGACATAAATGTCTTTAGGTATCTATATATCACAGCAGTTTATTTCAGCGGAACCATAAAAAAGTTATATAAAAAGTCCTGAGGGAACTTGGTAGAAAGTAGTAGGCGGGTCGAGATTGATATGAAAAAGTTTTTCTGAACTGATTTACATAATTCAGTTATTAAAAAAGTTCGCGGCCTGTCATTACACAAAACTTGTATAAATTTAATGATGACTAATATAACTTATATTACATAATTGTAATTGAACCAGCAGTTTTATTAAAACATACATTTATGATTTTGTCCTTCATTAAATTCTCAAATAGTAAAAAAAGTTTCTAGAGGTCGGGTGTAGAGTTGTAGAGTAACATAAAATGGAAATGAAGTTGACTGCTCGCTATGAAATTAATGAAACTTTAAGTGTGTGCAATTTTTGTATTCGGAGAATAGGACTTTCCTTTGTAGATGCGGTCCCAAAGACATTTTACGAGAAGTTCAAGAAGATATTTTATTTGATATCTTCATCATCTCTTCTGTTTCTGATGCTTGCTGGAGAGTACGCTTATATTGTCGGTCAAACTCTTAACTCTCCTTCTATAGAAGAGTTCGTTGGAAGTTATTTACACATAGCTGGATATGATACCATGAGTAAGTACTACTTGAGCATTAGTAACACCTATGTGAACTAAGGTACGGAGTAGCAATGCTTTTCTATAATAAGATAAAAGCTTCGTAACACTAGACACTTGGTCACCATAACGCATTAGAAGCAGTCTAAAGTGATATTTGTACTTACGTAGACCCACTTTTTCTCGAGAACTAGCATTCTTGATTGACATAATATTTGGCTCATTCTCATGGAATCGATTCTCATCGTCACCTTCATGGCAATTCTTATTTATTGCTTATTTGTAATGTTTATGTATAATATTGTATAGAGCTGGATAACACGAGTAAACTTTTATATAAATGAATTAAATCGTACGTTTCATTTCAAAGAAAAACAGTTTTGAAATTTTCGGTGCCACGAAAGTGATTCAGTCATTATTTTTTTACAACTTTTTCAAGTAAAACCCTTTTAAAAGACTAAATTTACCAAAAACGTACAATAAAACGATATTTTACGTAAAAACAAACCTCACTACAAATGAAAATATGCGTAATTTGAGATATTACTTTATCGTTCACTTTACTTTTTTATTAGTCAGAAATTTCGTAAGTATATGTATTAAAACCTAACATAACAGATACAGTACTTTTAAGTATGTAAAAAGGCCCTTTTAAAAGCAAACAATACATAAAAATCACTTTCGTGGCTCAAAAATCACCTTTATGATAAAAAACGCTATGAAGGTGATGCCACACTGGTGACGAAAATATCCCTTTTAGGTGAAATTCTGGAAAGTTTAGGTATAATGTA
This sequence comes from Hemithea aestivaria, assembly GCA_947507615.1. Lineage (NCBI taxonomy): Eukaryota > Metazoa > Arthropoda > Insecta > Lepidoptera > Geometridae > Hemithea > Hemithea aestivaria. The sequence continues at coordinate 8,819,139 of OX382326.1, read as the reverse complement.
TAAAATTAAATACTACATCTTTATTTCGCACATTTTGGCGTTTTGAAAAGCTAGCTTTGATTTAAATAACTAAAACACAATGCGTAAAAATGTTGTCCATTGTGATCCCATCAAAGTGATCGGTACACCCATGAATAAATTGAAACTTAGTAATTATATTTTTTCCCACGGCTCGATTACTCCTAGATCCTACTTCTACGATTGCAGAACATGGCCATCATTGAAATGAATCGAACTCTGTATTGGATTGTTGATGTTGTGTTTCACAGCAGCCATTAAACTACGCAAATCTAAAGCACCTAAAATCGTGTGACCGCCGCATTATATTATTTTAAATTCAAAATAATACTGAAAACTTTTTTTAGCCTGTAGACCTTAAAGTATGTATATTTGTTTGCGATAATTTTGGTATATTTTACATACAGATACATCAAAATTTGTTAAAGTAGTGCCCAAATGTTTAACTGCAACGCAAAGTGTGACACCATGAGAATACGAAAAATGTCCCCGATTTTGACCTTTCATGTTAAATTTTAGTATTATTTTTTGCGTCTATTATGACAATCTTCATTTATTTTGTAGCTTAATATATGTTTTATACACCTATCCATAATTCATATCTCTGTCTTTAACCATTTAGGAAATATAACCGTGTGACCATCAAATTTGAGCTAAAATGAGAATGAGCCATTTAGTCACCGGTTCCAGAAGACTTTTTTAGATAAATGGACATTGGACATCTTGAAGGGGATTACACTGATTCTCATTGATTTACACTGATTTCAATACAGAAGTTTTCACACTTTTCAGGTTTTGGTAAACTAATAACAATCTGGTACAAGCGCCACACATTTAGGCAGCTGGTAGGCGAACTGGCTGACATTTGGCCAGTGTCTCTCAGTGACAAGGAAGCTGCTAGAATCAAGCAAGACAGCCTTTCAGCTCTTAAACAGAGGCAAATTCGTAAGCATCTGCACAATGTGTGTGTGTGTGTGTGTCCGTGTGTGCGTGTACAATATTTCTTTAGCTGTATTATAAGCAAGTAGCTGTAGAATTGTTCCTTTTTCCATAATAAAAAAAACTTAGATTAAGATTTCTAGATTTATTTTCGTTTAATAAAGATTTGTCTCCTATATAAATCAAACACCATTTTTTTTATCTCCTAAAAGCTCCCATTTTTGGTTACTGGATTGCATAACAAAAGTTTTGTTAGTGGAAAAAGGGGAACCACATTTTACAAAAACAAAGGCTACATGGAAATGAATTTCAGTACTAACCAAAACAACATGTACATTTTTCGTTGTGTGTCCTTTAAAACTATACCAGCAATCGGCATCTTAATTGTGTAGAGTAATTAATAAACACTTTCATTGCAGTGTACGCATTTTGGAATGTTTTTGGCGTATGGTTATACAACCTGACTCCTATAGTTGTTCTGGTGTACCACAAGATCCAAGGCGTTCCATCTGACTTGGGCTTCCCTTGGCAATTGTTGTACCCATTCGATAAAACGAAACCAGTCTACCATGAGGTTGTTTATGTCTTTGAAACTTGTTCAGGTATGTAAAACTTCCTTTAAAATTCAGTATCTGATCTCTGGTATGATATTTTTTTACAATTATCTAATATTAGGTTATTTAGTAAAAATATGAGTTTAAAGTGAGTTTTGGCTTCACCTTCGGTCTTTGGTTCTCTCTCTTGACTATAATCAGGGATAAGTTTCAATATTTTAATTATAGTTACGTTACTTTGCGGAAATCCATGATATAATTATTAGTTAAATATTTAGTGATGATGATTATTATTTATGATTGACGATTTATGTGAGCGGAATTTACACTACATATGTATATATTAATATTTAACTAATCATTTCAATATCTTTTTATGGTTGCTGAAAACTCATATCTATAAATCTTTTTACAGAGAATATCTTATAGATTCTACCACCAATTTAGAAACTGTCAGAAGAACGGGCAAGAAACTAGTGTTTTTTTGTGTTTACATTGTTGTTCATCGTGGTTACGATTATTGTTAGTATGATAGGCATCAGTTAGGTTAGCACGCAAAGGAATATAAATGAAATTGATCCTATAACATTTTATCGCGATAAGTCCCCACTACATGAGTGTAGCCAGCCATGGGTTCAGGGTGGGGCAGCAGTGTTAAATAATAATATGATGTAACTAAACAATAAACGAAACAGGTGGGCAAAATCATAGGACGCTGAGAAAACAACATAATCCTGAGTCCTGACTTATGAAGTATGTGCGGTCAGCTTATTTCGAGCGCCAAAAAAAATCGAAGTACCTTACATTATGTCAGAGCCAGGGAGGAGCAAGTGCTCCACTCTGCCCCACCGTGGCTACGCCCATGCCCCACTAATAAAACTAATTGGTAAATGAGTTTAAATCACGACAGTTTAACGGGATGTAATGAAATGTATGTCCAGGTGTCATATCAGTTTGCTGTATGCTTGGTTCTGATCTCTTATTCATGACGATGGCCAGCCATATCAGCATGCTATTGCGCCTACTGCAAGTAAGGATAAGGCATCTAATCACTGATGATGACGGAAGTCGAAGGTACCACGACTGTTATGAAGACATAATGTCTGTTGTTAAAGTTCATCAGAGACTGATCAAGTAAGTAGGTTATATAGTTGAAGCGTTTTCCTAGATTATCAACAGAGTTTGTTTCTTTATGAAAATGTACATAATGCCTTCTCCTTCAAATAAATAAACATTCTTGATATTTGAAATGAAATAAAAGTAATTTAATGGCTATATCTTAATGCCTAAGCTTACTTGGTATGTAAATCTAGTATACTCGCCAATGGGAGCAGGCTCAGCGTTTCGTCAGATTGACCCTGGGGCTAACCTGAATACTGATTTTCAGCCTTTGTGTGCCTTATATTATTATAATATAATATTGCAGATATCGATATGTCATGTATAAGTTGTAGCAACAGATATTTCATGTTAACTACCTAATTCATTGTTTGCATTAAAGTTATTTTAAAACGAATAGGTATTTAAAAATAAATATTGAATCATCAAATAAATATTGAATCATCCTTTGAATCTGTGCACGCTTGTGAGTGTGTGTTTGCGTGCATGTATGTGTGTTCCTATGTTAAATATACTCATGCAGATTTAAATTTCCAGCTACATCAATGACTTGGAGGATGCATTCTGCGTTGTTAACCTCATCAATGTGTTGTTAAGCTCGGTCAATATTTGTTGTGTGATGTTCTCCATTGTCGTGAGTAATTTATCATTCTGGTGGCAAATGATCTTATTACATTAAGAGTAACGGCACAGACTACTGCCTTACGGGCCGCACCATGGGTGAAGCCAGTGCGAATATAGTCTACGCCTGACTTTTTAGAAATGAAACCATAATGTGAATAAATAAGCAACAAAAATATTGCTAACGAAATGAAAAAAGTTTGTTTCAACGTTTCGTATTTGTTTTCTGTTTTATACAACCCCTTAAATCTATAAAAAACTTGCGCTCTCCTAAACAATAATTGATAGGTCATAATTTGAAAAAAAAAATGAATCGATATGAGGTGTCAACATAATATGACACCGCTATTTATGTAAAAAATAGTTTACTCTATAAATAGAAGGTACTAGTGTAACTTTATGACCTCTAGCTCTCACTAAAGTGTGTATTATTCCAGTTCCTCGAGCCATGGATGGAAATGAGCAATAAGTTTTTCCTCGGCGCCGCGTTAACTCAAATGGGGATCGTTTGTTGGTACGCGGACGACATTTATAGAGCGGTTAGTTTTAATTTTTCAACGTCGCCTCATGTAAGCACGGAACTATTTTATAGAGTGTATCGCTCGCTGAAATGCTTTGTGAACTGCATTTTTTTACATTAGTTTTATGTATTATTATCATTTATCAAATAAGCGTGGACACTTACGGTAAGACTAGTCCATCAGTTCAAAGTTGCTCAGCGATTTGTGGAGCGGGCTATGCTTGATGTCTCTCTGAAGGATCGCATCAGAATAGAAGTGATTCAGCAGAGAACCTTTAGACTAAGATTAGGGAATAATAAGACTCAGTTGTGAAGTCACCACTATAAAAAGTACCAGCGGAAGATCAGCGTAGGTCAAATCAGAGCTTTTTTGCATTTTCTTCTTTTATACTTATCTACATAGCTGTTATTTGGTGTGTGTATAGTGTGCAAATAAACTTCTTTCTTTTAATTAGCTATTACCATTTATAACATAGTTTTTTCAAACAACTTTTAAAGCAATGTGTGAAGAAAATGTTTGGGATGACAGTTGTAGTTGCAGTAGCCAGCCCTCAGGTTTCAGATTGGGGCAGCTGTCTTAAATAACAAAATGATGTAACTAAAGAACAAACAAAATAGGTGGGCTAAATCATGAAGTACCTATGTGCGATCAGCTTATTTTGAGCGCCAAAAAATTTCGAAGTACATGTCAGAGCCAGGGTGGGGCAACTTGGCACCACCGTGGCTACGCCCATGTTGTAGTCTTGACATTACTGTGGGATTTCGCGAAATTTCTCACGCCATTCTACAAAGCACGGGTTACTAGGTTAGAGGGGCTGATTGTATTGTATATGATGGAACCATAGACATCAACAACATAATATAGCAAGCCGTTTAATTGTTCTTTTGTTTCAGAGCGTAGGAGTAGCAGACGCGGTGTATGAGAGCGGCTGGTACAAATGCGATGTACGCTCTCGGCGTGCTTTACTTATTGTATTACAGAGGTAAACTTTGTTTGTACCTAACACATATTTGCCTCTTACTGAGCTATTTTTGCAGCAACTGGGACTGGCAACTTTATAGCAACTGGCTGTTTTATACTAGCTGCGCTCAGCGGTTTTACCTGCTGTATTGGTGCAGTTTGCTAATTTAAGTTCCTTATTGCACCTATTGCATTTAGGTAATATATTAAACAGAATTAAACAGATAATATGTTGCCAGAAAATTGCCAGCGTGCTTGTTACTGTCTACGAATAAGTTCTTATTAGTAGGTTACTGCAATAGGTCTACCAGCAAAACGCTTTTAAAGCTACGAATAGGTTTTTCGTAGTTTTAAACGCAGAAATGATATGCCTATTCTTCGAAGTACGCACGTCAACGTTAACTTAACGCAATTCGAAAACGGCTTTAGATAAGTTTAGATGATTCATTTGCTAATATTATTTTATCCTTGTTCTAGGTCACAAAAGCCCCTTTACTTCACAGCTTTGAAATTTCGAGCTATTACGATGACAACATATAGTTCGGTAAGAATAAATTAGGCGGGTCCACTCAGAGCTAGCAGCCACGCAGCCTGGAGAGACTGAGCTGACTGACCAAGAAGAGGCGGAGCGCAAGCTCAGTCTCTTCTTGGTCTATATAGACGTGACTTAGCCAAGGAAAGCGCGTAAACCGTCACAGGCGAGCGACCGAGTTGCTCGCTCTGTGTGGACTCGCCTATTTTCCTATAAATATCTAATCCATTTATAAAGCACTGGCTGGACATTCATCTGTCCAGGCAGCGCAGTAGACCGCCGGGCTCGCGATATGTTCCAACTCGCTATCTTAGTTTTTAAGATTACTAACAATTTAGAATAATAATATAATTTTATTACTAACATTTTTATGGAATTTATATGTTCTGCAATTTATTATTATTAATATATTTAATAATAATATTTCAGGACATTTCACACAGCGCCACCGGCCACCTAACCCCAAGCTAAGCAACTTAATGCTTGTGTTTAACGGACAACGGATATAAAACTTATTTACTTTTCTTTTGTAAATACATATAATAGATACAGAAAGCCAACCAGACCAGAAACTAATATCTGTGGATCACACAAACATTTGTCCCATGCAGGAATCGAACCCGCAACCTTCTGCGTTGCGGGCGGGTATATTATCCCACCGCGCCATAGAGGTCGTCAAAACATCAATATCTGAATACACAGTGTTCATAATTTTATTTTTCTTTACAGATCTTAACAACGGCGTATTCCTACTTCACACTCCTCTACACGTCGTATCGTCAAAGTTAATGAGTTCTTAACAATTATTAATTAATTTAAGATATTACAATACATTAAAACATAAGTATATAGCTGAAAATTGGCGCATAGGAAACTTAGACCCTAAAATGAGGAATATAGCCTATTCCTATAATTATTTATAAAGGGTAAAACAGCTAGGCAGCTGCTAGTCTAAATATACAAAAGGAAAAAGTGACTGACTGATCTATCAACGCACAGCCTAAACCTATGGACAGATTGGGTTGAAATTTGGAACACACATAGAGTTTATGACATAAACCTCCGGTAAGAAAGAATTTCGCCATGCGGGCAAAGCCGCGAGCATAAGCTAGTTACATTATAATAAAGCAATTTGTATAATAGTGTCTTATACCTATTAGTACTTATATGAAATGGATTGTACCTGTTAATTATTATATTGTATCTTAGGGTATTTAAGATAAAATATATTTAAAAGTTGTGACTTGCGACATTATTTATTTAGATATAAATATATATAATTTATTGTAAAAGTTTTAAATTTTGACTATAATATTAATAAACTTTTTAATAACCAAGCGTTTTTATTACTACCTACTACATATTTTAGTCTTCATATAATGTTATCATATTAAACCAACTCAATATAAAATATTGTACTAAAGATCCGCTCGACCAATTTCGATAAGATTTTCATGAAAACTCCTGGCTTAGTAGTAGTATAATATAATAATATTATATACCCTTTGAAACGAAAAGTAACAAAAAGCTTTGTCGAAATCGGTTTAGACGACTTTGAGTTATCTTTTTTTTAAGCACAGAAGTACGAGTAAGTAGTCAAGAATGACGCTCTACTGATGGTAAGAGATAAAGATGCCCATAATCGGAGTAGGGTGCTACCTAGAATTTCACGATAATGTAAAAGTATAGGAGCACTGCGCCAACGCTTCCTACTCAAGAGTCACAAAATAATGTTAAGACTCTTCGGCCTAGTAATTTCATCCTGATACCCAAAGCACAGTAATGTTTTCACATCACTGTTCAGGCGGCACTGGCACTGTTATTGGTGTACCCACCTAGTAGACCTCCTGCAAAGAGCGAAATAGAAGTCTACTCCTGGTCCCTGGTGAACTCGGTGAACATAATAAAAAAAAAAACATTATTATGTACATGTTATTAAATATTGTAAATCTATTTTTTTTGTAAAGTTGGTAAATATAATTAAATCATAGCTTTTAGAAACTACATAAATAACAAGTTCAAAAGGAATCTGTTATACCGAAAAGTAAAAGTTCAAAAACTGTTTCCATGCCCGTTAATAAATTAGAAGCACTTTCTTAACAAAGTCGGCAACTGATTTTATTCTTTTCGTAACTATTCATAATGGGAATTAATATTTTAGTTATTTATTTGGTGCACAGATCTGATATCAATTTGGACACGATAATATTATGAAGCCAATTTTTTTGTCGATTGATGAAAAGAAAGTTGATGAAAGTTACGTACAGTTAGCCTTTAACCACGATCTGGCCTGATCTTAAGCGACGATGCAGCCGTAGATGGTAGCAGACTAAATCTAGAAGGCGGGATAAATCCTCCCCTGGCTTCACTGAACATCATGCCGGAACACGGTCACAATGACCGCTTGAAAACCGTTTTTGATTTATTCCGTAACATCATATTTATTTATTTTAATACCTAGGCTCTAGTGAAGCAGGTATGCAAGTCAATTAAAAGATCGTCATAATAAATCAATTATTCACTGCCCCTGCGGTGAAGAAATGTGTCTATAGTCTATGGTCGAGTAACAAATTTCAACTTAATCGGTTTAGTCCAGTCGTCTTTTTTTGGGCTCAGGAGGCGAAAGAAAGAGATACACACGTTGAGATTGTGGGAAGTTTGCCCAAAAGAGGGAGAGCATAAATTAATAACATAACTAACTTATATAACTTGGTTGTCTGGAAGAGATCGCTATTAGCGATAAGACCGCCAATTGTCTCACTGTTTATATTGTTAACTGTCTATTTAGATTTAAGATATTAATTGTGGTGAAACAATAAAGAGTTTTCTTATCTTATCTTATTATATATTGACAGTTTCCGTCGCTAAAAAAAAATATATCTACCTCTAATGTGTTATTGCATGCACAGACCTGCATTTTCCATTATAACGAAATCAGTTTAGTTATAGTTTTGATTTAATATGATGATAACAAACACGCATCTCATATTTGAAATACAAGCTTTAGGTAATTAATTTTGATTAGAACCATAGACTATATGGTGCACTTTTTAAGTGCTTGATACCATGGAATCATTATAAATTTACATGTGAATACTACACTAGCATTAAATTATACATAGAGGTTGTGCTGAATATTAAAGGATGATTAGTAATTTATTGCAATTTATGCTAGTAATTAACTTATGTACAATTATAATGTCAATGTAAAGACATTAACAGTCAAGTTAAATTATTTTAATAGGGGTAATAAGGGTAGTTAAAAAATGTTATTTCGGAAAAGTAGAGGGAAAGCATTATTACCGCTATAATAGAAGGGTTCAATTTAGACACCTTACAAAACGTCACTAAAATTCGTTTGCGCAATCATATTCAGTACATTTTTACCAATTTAGTTATGAGATAATGAGAAAATACACCAGTTACAGAAACGCAAAAGTTTGTATGTTTATTACTTGTTAAAGATTAAGCTGTAATTTGGTTTGCAGATAGTCCCTAGAAGACATGTCATCCTTTTTTCAGCGGGTAAAATCGCTGTGCGTTACATACATATGTATGTGTATATGTATTGTATATGTTTATATTGTACCTAAGTACAATATAAAAATGAAACATCACAAAACAAAATATTGTAACATTGTATAACCGCTATTTTACAGTTTACAGTACATTCGTATTTAGGCTTCCGTAGTTTGAAATAAATCTGGCTACACTTCTTTAATTTCTTTTTTCTCTGTCGTACATATTGGGGCTGTGGTCAAGGGCAGTAAATAATAAGTTTACAGTACATATATAATTATGTTAGTCCAATACAGTCATCAGTTCAGTCGAGATGGAGGAACCAAAAATACAAAAAGCCAGGAAGGAGATTCAGGAAACATTAAGGATATGTAATTTTTGTATCGGAAGTATCGGTATATCGTTGATAGACGATATCCCGGAGAGTTTCCGAGGGAGGTTGAAGATGTACATCAGTCTGTTTGTGACGTCATTGTTTTTGGTGTGCATTATATTGGGAGAGTATGCGTTTATTATTGGGAAGATTATGAGAGCGGACAAGATCGAGGACGTTATTGGGAGTAATTTGCATGTTGCTGGATATGGGTCTATGAGTAAGGACGCTTTCTCTTTTTCGAAAAAAAATCAAGAGAGGTTTAAATTCGTCGGATTTTTTGAATATACGAGTATATTGACCGATAGGTACATAACTATTCGAAGACGCTTGAATCGCACTGAATTTGGACTGTTCCCTTTTTTCCTTGCTATAAAGGGTCGTTTAGTCATTAAAGATTTATTGAAGTAGGTCATGCTGTTTTAAACTACTAAATTAACTTCAATTGAATTTAAATAACATTTTTCTAAATCAGTTCAGGCATCTTCTAGTAGGTATCGGTGAACACACAAAATAAGCTTCCGAGGAATTCCTTTTTTAAGGTCAGTTAACAAAAAATGAATTCTGAAAATTAGAGCAATTCTGATATTTTGTTTCAGGTTTGGGCAAATTGATAACAATATGGTATCAGCGAGATAAGTTCAGGAGGTTAGTGAAAGAGTTGGCGACAATTTGGCCTGTGGATCTGAAGGATGAAGAAGCCATCACTATTAAAAAGGATAGTCTGACTGCGCTTAACCAAAGACAGATAAGTGAGTTATAAGGATTTATAAGCTTTCAATGAAGTAGATCCTGGAAAAATTACTAAAGATATGGTCGTCGCTCTGAATTTCTTTTCTATTTTATGCCTGTAGCACGCACTCTTTAATTCTTGTAATGTAGATATCCTTATGAAAACTGTTTTTTCATCATCATCATCATCATCTCAGCCATTGGACGTCCACTGCTGAACATAGGCCTCCCCTTTAGACTTCCATATGTACCGGTTGGAAGCGACCTGCATCCAGCGTCTTTCGGCGACCTTTATAACTAATAACGGTTTTTTATTACGTGTAAATTACGGCAAGTGATTAAGATTTGTTACTATTGTGATATCTTGGAAACTTGCGGTCAATAAACAATTACAGTAACTGTTTTATTACAAATACTATGATGACCACTTCGTTCAATATTCACTCTTTCTAAAAACAGAAATCAGATAGCCTATAGAATAGTATATAAAATGTTCTACTGCCACGCCGGACCTGTAATTTCACGGGGTCTATTGGCTATTTTTCATCCACTTCGATTGAAGACATCTTCAATGTTCATTGCTGCGTTTGTTGTTTTACTCATATTAATTAGGAGGTTTAAGCAAGTAATGTACGCAGTTTTGTCTATGGATTCTAAATAGTGTTTTACATGTCGTTTGGTGATAGCCAGTAGCCAGGCCCTCTCGGTTGGACTCGAAGTAGTAACTCTAGTGCGAAAGCATGCTATGAATGCCTGTAACGTTTTGTTTGTATGCTGCCATTTATATCGTGCACTATTCATCCATCAACTGTGTTTATTTTTCAGTGTACACGTTTTGGAACGTTATGGGCGTATTATTATACAATTTAACACCGATCGTCGTTCTCCTCTACTATTTGATAAGAGGCGTGCCTTGGCAATTGGGCTACGTTTGGCAGCTGGCGTACCCCTTTGATAAAACTAAACCTATTTATCACGAACTGGTGTATGTGTTCGAAACTTGCGCAGGTAACATGGAGGAAATTACCTTGGATGTTTAATCTTAGTTTGATTAGGTATGTTCTTGAAGCACGTATTAGGGTAGTAGGGCTGATCGATGGATGTTGTTTGTGAATAGGTTAAGTAAATGAATTAGTTAGCATCTTTTCGGCTAATATTATTATGAACACCTTTTTCACTTAATTGACTTATTTCCAATTAAAATGAATCTTGGCAGAAGTATTAACATTCTATGGCTTACTGTATTGAGAAACCTAATTAGTAATTATTGTTTGAACAATTTGAACCAAAATGGTCACGTTCTGTTGCGGAGGAGTGGCACGTTGGTGGAGCAATCAGTTAAATGTTTTCCTTTTATACGTACGTTTTTTAAAGAAGTAACTTCCAATAACATGTCCCAACATTTCCAGGTTGTTTATCAGTGTGCAACATGCTCGGCTCCGACCTCCTCTTCATGACGATGGCCAGCCACATCAGCATGCTGTTGAGACTGGTGCAAGGAAACATCCGGAAGATCCTCAACTCTGAGAGTACAGATGACGTCACCATTTATGACTGCTATTCTGAAATCGTGTCGGTTGTTAAAGTTCATCAACGACTCATCTTGTAAGCGCCTATAAAATTAATTTACTTAATAGGTCATGCTTAACTAGCGGCGGCTATTGGTAAGCAATGATTAATTAACGTTACAATCTATCCCTGTGCCAAATTTCAACATCTTCTGCCGAACTGTCTGAGCAATGTTTCAATAGAGTTACCTAACGTTTTCCTTTTATGGATAAAATATAGGTTTTGTTGTAATGCTGCTAAGGACTGAAAAAATGGGTGATATTAACAATTATTGTCAAAATTCTCTTTTCACTGATTCTATATCACTGATTATAAAAGCAAGAGTGCTCCTCAATGTCGCTCTTGCGATCTTGATCTTACAACTTACTACTAACTTACTACGGGTTGTGAGTTAACAACAAGTCTGTATTTAGAATAAACAAGTAAAATATATAAAAACTTTTTAAAACAATCTTTTATTATTATAGCACCAAAGTACTCGTCAAGACGAATCAAATGAGCACAAACTCGATTGGGTTGCGTTGTTTAATTACGAAGTTCTTATGGCCACGTTCCAGCTCCTTCGTCAGATCAGCTCAATGTTATAATAATATTGCATTGTCATTCGATTTATACATGCATACAAAATTTCAGCTTAATCGGAAACCGGGAAGAGATCAGCTCAATGTTATAATAAAATTGCATTGTCATTCGATTTATACATGCATACAAAATTTCAGCTCAATCGGAAACCGGGAAGTGGATCAAATTTAACTTGCAAGATTTGATTACAGACAGACAGACCGACAGACAAAGGACAGGTGAAAGTAAATAAAAGCTGGTAATAAAGGAAACAAATGAAAGGAATTCGTACAACCGGCACAAGGAAATAATTTCTCTTATCGACCGAGCGAAGCGAGGTCTTAGAGTCGAGAGCCGCGAAAAGCCTGCGTTTTGACCAGTTTAACGGTTGACCTCTGGTGCTTAAGTTTGATCGACATTTACTCGAAAATGGTTAATCCAAATTAAATGAAACTTTGCACATAAGTTAAGTAGGTTAACATAATAATTATAATAAAAAAAATAGCCAAATAGAATTTAGGGTTGTAGAGATATAGGTGACTTAAAGTCTTTACGATAGGTCTCACGATTATTTCAAAACTGGAGCGCTAATAATTTTTTTTCTAACATATACACATTTTTTATAAGCGACATAAATATATTATCAAAAGTGTATGTTTGTATGTATGTTTGTTACGCGATAACTGGAAAACCAATGGTCCAATCTTTATGAAACTTTGTGAACGCGTAATATAAATCCATAGAATTTTTAAGTTCGAACATGAGCAAAATCGGTCGAAGGGTTCTAGAGTTATAGAGATTGCTTTATTACAATGAAACTGATGATCCAGTCTTGATAAAACTTTGTAAACAAGTAGTACAAACTATAAGGATTCTCACGTTAAAAAATGAGCCAAATCGATGCAAGGGTTGTAGAGTTATAGGGAATACAAAATTACAATATTTATCGATTATAATAATATGAGAAATGAAGGGATAGTCACTTATCCGTCAGGGAACCGAAACGAAGACCGAATTATCAAAAATCGATATGACGTAATACGTCATTTCATACATTTTTGACAATTCGGTCCTAGGTTCGGTTCCCTAACGGATAAGTAAATAGCCATGTTGACTTACTCAATATATTTATTATTATGAATTTAAATGATCGTGCGGGTGCAGGATATGTGCATAGTTTTTATTTGAGACGTCAAGTTTGATAATAATATTATCCTCGTATAGATCCTACCAGTGGAAGTAGGTACTTAATTTACTGATTTTCAAGTTTGCATAATACGAGTAGTTTATAGGTATAATTATTTGCCCTAAATTTAGGTATTCTTTTTAGTATCAATATACGAGTAATATACTTTCTAAACTTATTAATCAAACTCCAACCCATTTTTTATTCAAATAGGCTTACAGTGCTTCACTTTTGAAAGTAAATTTTACAATTATTTAGATCTATTTTAAGACTCTACTGCTCGTTCGAAAAGCATATCTATGACAAGAACGAGCAAGAAACTTATTGGGATTGTTATTTATGTGTTTATCACATATTATTATGACATTAAAACCATCATCCACTCTAGCATCTGCAAACATCCCTGACGCTCTGTAGTATCGAGACAGCGCCAAAAGCATCCTGAAAGCATTGTTGTACTGGATCCGCAGCGCTTTGAGATCCCTGTTTGTAAAGTTCATCCACAAGTTTTTTTAAATACTAATTAGGCCTACGTTTGATCACATCCCACCTGATGGGAAGTGCAAATGTGATCGTAGAGCTGCACGTATATATAAAGTCTGATAATGCCTTGAGATACATCTTAAAAACCTGCGAGCCAACATGTTACGCGTGACTGTCAAAGCTCTGCGTTCTCGCTCCAAGTCTAAGTCATCGTCGGCTGCTACGACAAAAATATAAGAATTAGCTACAATATCAATATAGGGTGATTCCTGAGAGTCAAAATTTTACGTGTCTGGGGGAATAAACTACCCGTAACATAAAAATTCTACCCAAAGGTATTTTTTTCCTGTTAGTCTAAGGTTCAATCTACTTAATGCATGATAGACATCGGGTTATATTTAGCTGCAAGTATCTAAAAAAAAATGTAAAAGCCCTGAAATTTGATTACCGTGGGCTGTCCCTTACACATTTTCGGAACAAAATATATTTTTTACACTAATTTATAAAAGGAATTTAATTAATTCCTGTGATCAAAGCTGTAAAGGGTGAACTGTTATATGATCAAAAAAATACGCGAAGGCTGTACTTAGCGTAGTTTTAGAAAAAATAACAAATTTAGGTTTGTCCCCAGACAAAAAGTGATTCCCATGGCGCGCGACATAACTACCCACATTTCACAAACCACAATACTTAGAAGCTTGTACGCACGTTATTGGCTAACTTCGATTGCGCTCTAAACATAGTGAAGAGAGGCTCCTCCTCTCGTTGTTATAAACTGGATTTACGAAGGTGAGAAATTGATTGCCGTGGTTTTGGTTCACTAGATCATTGATTACCTTTTCCATGTTTAAAAATATTTTTTTATCCATTACGGTTTTTTGACTAGTGTGTGCAGTTAGAAAAAGGGTATTGTTTATCATATATTTTATTAATTTTGGTCTATAATTATGGTATTTAAAAATATTGACAAAAAACTATACAATTTTGATTTCCATGGTATTGATTCTTATGGCATTTTACCACGGTGATCAATTTTCCCCTGAGTTTTCTTGCGCATTCTTTCACTTTTTACCCAACTACAGCGAAGCCGCAGATTTGGAAGTGATTTTGACAGTTTATATTTGTATATTTCATTATTTCAGATTTTTTTTTTATATTGTATACATCAGATTTTTTTATATTGTACTATAGTAGACAGCCGCTGTGGCTTATGCGGCACCATTATATCCCCACATTAATAAGTCGCTCAGCGAGCTATGGAGAGGGCTATACTCGGAGTTTCTCTACGTGATCGAATCAGGAATGAGGAGATGAACCAAAGTCACTGACATATCTCCGCGGATCAGGAAGCTGAAGTGGTAATATGGGCATGCCACATAGCACGTAGAGCGAATGGCTGATGGGGTCGAAAAGTGTTCAAGTGGCTACTATAGGCAAGCAAACGCAGCGTAGAACGTCTACCCACAAGTGTGGCAGACGACCTTATTTAGGTCGCTGAAAGACGCTTGAAGCAGGTCGCTTCCAACACCGGTGTTATATATGGAGGTCTAAAGGGGAGGTTTATGTTCAGCAGTAGACGTCTTATGGCTGAGATGATGTATGATGAAAAAATAAAACGAAACAATGGGCTGACTGCAACTTTCAGTCCAGATTAACCTAACTAATGATAAATGTACAATATGATGACAGCTTCTGGAGTGAATCCTGTCAGTGACTGTGACTGAGAACTTAATCTCATATTCTAGGACTATATATTCAATATTTTTACATTGTTTAAGACTGCAATACGTTGATTTTATTTAGTTTACATGATTATCATATAGAGAGCCAATATAGACCTTTTTAATACTTGATGCTTGGTGTGTATCTGATTGGATCACCGTTTTTAATCATTTCTATTTTATATGATTAGTATGTAGAGGTCAATATTTAAATAATAACATAGAATTCAAACAAAATAGTTTTAATTTTGATTCCCATGCCACACTTTATTGATTTCCGTGGCACCAAAAATTTAAATTTAAATATTTTCTGAACAAAACAAGTTATAATGATGCCTATTTGATTGATGTGCTTATAATTATGGGAAATTTGATGTTATACATGTAAAATGCAATAATACTTTGATTTAAAATCTGCCACGGAAATCACTTAAATACGCCCGATCTCAGGATTTACCCTATAATAGCTGTCGTAAATTTATTTATTTAAGGAAAAGTTAACAACTACATTATGCGACTTAACAAATAACAAACACAAATAAATTTGCTGTATAACACAAGTGAAGCTAGATATTTTTTTCCAATTCCAATTCTTCTAATGTCCACTGCATCGGCAAGTTTTTCGTAAATAAGTGCTACAAACTATGAAGATTTTGTGAGATTTTTTTGTAAAAATCTATAGTAATATTTATTATTTTTTATTATTTTCTGCATGTGAATACTATAATATTTCTACTATAATATTAATACTATATCCTTTAATATTTTATTATTATTGAAACTTTGATCACAACAATAGATTAGTCACAGACCACAGAGATAAAGTTTTTTTAAATATATCCGTTGGTACGTATTTTGAGTTTTAAAATTACTTTCAATTTTGGCATTTTAGAATAGAAAACTCTTTATTGTTCACACAAATACAATAATATAGCTTAGAACTAAGATTACACAGAAATAAGTGTTACAATTGGCGGTCTTATCGCTAAAAGCGATCTCTTCCAGACAACCAAGCTGGGAAAGGAAATACATAAAGTAGAGCGACGGTGGTTATAAGATATATGTATAAGGAGACATGAGTACATATTTTCCTTTCCTTTTACGAATATTTTTTTCCCTTTTATAGGTTAAAGTTTCCATACATTTATACTTCGTAGATACTTATAACTTTTACCTATTATTATACCTAAAACCCAAGGTTTTAACATTTTCAAGGAAATTGGGTCTGCGAGGTCCCAGTTCGAGGCGAACTACTAGTATTTTAATTCTTTCAGCTACATCAACGATTTAGAAGAAGCGTTTTCTGTCGTGAATCTAATCAACGTGCTTCTGAGCTCTGTCAACATTTGCTGCGTCGCTTTTACTATTGTGGTAAGTAAGACGTGTAATATTACTGAATGTGACATTTTGAAAATGTGTTCGTTACTTTGTTTCTCCCATACTTTAGCAGAATAAACGTGCTTCAACATTATATCATACTAGCTGCTCCCAGCGGATTTTATTTTAGCTCAATCGGTCCACCCGTTAATGCGTGAAAGAGTAACAAACATACATCCAGACATCCAAATACATCAATACATTCTTACAAACTTTCACGTTTATAATATTAGTAAGATTTATTTATTCATTTATTTATTCATAACAACAATGTAGGTATTATCTAGGTCTTAGTGTAACTTATTGTACATCTACATACCCTGTGAGGGCGCTGTTGACAGTGCGAACATGCATTTATAAACAAAGAAAAAATTAATTAAAATAAGTTGATAAAAAATATTGATAACATTGGTTAAAAAATAAAATTTGAAATGTCAGCTAAATAATAATGAAACTATACGATGTTATATACATAAAACAAGTCATAAATACCAATTATATTAAATTAAATATAATGTCATACTGAGATAAGTTAGTCAAAATTATTACACATGTCAATTCCAAAAATAGTCAAAATTATAGGATTTACACAAAAAAATAATAATTATAAAAATTAGTATTTACATAGCTGCGTCACACTAGAATATAGATAGCTCTTTATTACAATTATGTCATATTATTTAAACAATTTGTTTGACTGCGAGATTGAATCATTCCTATCCATTAGATGGCTCATTCTCATTTAAGCTCAAATTTGATGGTCACACGGTTATATTTCCTAAACGGTTAAAGAAAGAAACATGAATTTTGGATAGGTGGATAAACATATATTAAGCTACAAAATAAATAAAGATTGTCATAATAGACGCAAAATATGATACTAAAATTTAACATGAAAGGTCAAAAACGGGGCCATTTTTGGTATTCTCATGGTGTCACACTTTCCGTTGCAGTGAAACATTTGGGCACTACTTTAACAATTTTCGGTGTATTTGTATATAACATATACCAAAATTTTCTCAAACAAATACACTTTATGGTATACAGTCTAAAAAAAGCCTTTCATTATAATTTTGAATTTAAAATCACATAATGCGGCGGTCACACGATTTTAGGTGCTTTAAATTTGCGTAGTTAGTTTAACGGCTGCTGTTAAACACAACATTAACAATTCAATACAGAGTTCGATTCATTTCAATGATGGAAATGTTCTGCAATCGTAGAAGTAGGATCTAGAACTTTTCGAGCCGCGGGAAAAAATATAATTGCTAAGTTTCGATTTATTCATGGGTGTGCCGATCACTTGCATGGACAACATTTTTATGCATTGCATTGTAGTTATTTAAATCAAAGCTAGCGTTTCGAAACGCCAAAATGTGCGAGATAAAGATGTAGTATTTAATTTTATACATTATACCTAAACTTTCCAGAATTTCACCAAACAGGGATATTTTCGTCACCAGCGTGGCATCACCTTCATAGCATTTTTTACCATGAAGGTGATTTTTGAACCACGAAAGTGATTTTTATGCATTGTTTTCTTTTGAAAGGGCATTTTTACCTACTAAAAAGTACTTTATCTGTTATGTTAGGGTTTTAATACATACAAACCAAATTTCTGACTAATAAAAAAGTAAAGTGAATGGTAAAGTAATATCTCAAATTACGCATATTTTCTTCTGTAGTGAGGTTTGTTGTCACGTAGAATGTAGTTTTATTGCACATTTTTGGTAGATTTAGTCTTTTAAAAGGGTTATACTTGAAAAAAGTGTGAAAAAATAATGACTGAATCACTTTCGTGGCGTCGAAAATTTCAAAACTGTTTTTCTTCGAAATGAAACGTACGATTTAAATCGTTTATATACAAGTTTACTCGTGTTAACAAGCTCTATATAATATTTTACATAAACATTACAAATAAGCAATAAATAAGAATTGCCATGAAGGTGACGATGAGAATCGATTCCATGAGAATGAGCCAGATATTGCTCCACAGAATAATAGCATTTTTTTATAAGGTAAGTCTTGAGGTTATTTTTAAATTTGATATCTTCAGCTTCGTCTTTTATTGATTTTGGCAGTTTATTATATATACTTATGCACCTGCACTGAGGGCTTCTGTCCATTATATGTAGCTTTTTATTTGGTATCATTAGCATATTACCATGTCTTCTATTATAACCGGGGTTACCATCAGCGAACGATTTAAATAGAGCTCTAGAGATTAAACGCATTACGTTTGGTTCAGCTTACGGCGAGTTTTCGACTGTTTGTGCGGTTTTAATATTAGTCTAAATTTAGTACAGCTTGGGAATCTTTAAGGCATAAGTGAATAGGTATACCTATAATATGACGACCACTGTGGCGCGGTGGGCTTATACCCGCTTGCAACGCTGGAGGTTGCGGGTATATTATTAACGTATTATATGGAATGTGTGCACTTATTTATCTCCGCATTTCCACTAACCCTTGGGCCACATAATCACTTGCTAACAGCTGAATTTGTAGACGTCTGTTTAGGCATATGATTTTTTTTTTATTAATGATGGCCAACATTACCTAACAATGTACAATTAAGATACATACAATAAAAGCGTAGAGAAGTTTTCAGTGCGCAAAACAAAGGAGCACGGCTAGTACAAAACATTAACAGAAATATATTTGAACTGTTTTATCCAACTCCCATTTCACGAACTGCACTGAGAGAATTGGTCCGTTTTACAAACTAAAAGTAAATAGACGGACATGCATCTAATTCCCATTTGTACTTCCACAAGTTCTAAAACATAGAGCAAACCAAGGAAAACATGAAATCTACTTACAGTTTGTTTTTCTGTACCATGCGCCACTGATTTGAAATTGATATACTGAGGTATATGTTGTATTTTTCATTTAGTTATTTTTCAGAAATAATAAATATACATACATATGTACATACGTTAGATTTTTGTAACTATACAAATTGTTGAATACAATATTTTCTTAAAAAAATACCTTGAATCCTATACATTATACATATTTAATGATATTATTTAAATAAACATTTAGTTGCTTAAACTTTGAAGTTGCTAAGATCTTACGTAAAATAATTATAATATTATTTCTTGTATTAGCGCTGCGCTGTCGTTTTTCATTTAGTGCCCATTTCCCTTAAGATTTTACCCATATTTTTATTTGTTTTAAAATCTATATAAATGCAATAAAGATTTTATAACTAAGTTTTTTAAGATCCTCGTAAATAGTGGTTGAATCTATCCCGCAGTTCCTCGAGCCATGGATGGAAATGAGCAATAAATTTTTCCTCGGTGCGGCGTTAACTCAAATGGGGATAGTATGTTGGTACGCGGACGACATATTTCAGGCTGTAAGTGTTTTTATTTGTTTACTATTAACGAACATAGGCTCGCAGCTCACATGGCGTCAACTTGCTTTATTGTAATCTCAGAGTAGCAAAGATTCACCTGGACGCTACCGTGTTTCGGAAGGCACGTAAACTGTGGGCCCCGGTTGTTTCCCATAAGATATGTAGGCGTAGATCGGCGACTTGAAGCTGCAACTTATAGGTTGGCCACACAACCTATAATTGTTATTTGACGGTGTAAGTAGAATGACCTGTTATATTGGTGTTAAAACCCCAAATATAACAATAATCCGGACCGCAAAGAGAGGTCACCCGCACGCTTGGTGGGCAGACGAAGTAGCAGCGGTAGCAGGGCGAGACTGGCGAAGCGCCGCCAGAGATAGGGAAGAGTGGAATTGCTTGGAGGAGGGTTTTACCCGAAGGAAGTCAATCACAAAATAAATTTTAAGTAAATAGCATATATATTTTTAAGCTCTGTATTTTTTGTTTGGATTTAATAAAGCTCTATTATTAGTGTAACAATAATTAATTAATTATAAAACATATTTCTTCTACGTTGCAAAGAGTATCGGAGTGGCAGACGCGGCCTACGAGTCTGGGTGGTACAAAGGCAACGCGCGCTGCCGTCGGGCAATGCTGCTGGTTTTACAAAGGTACATATCATAAAGGTATTCCTTGGGTATAAGTGAGCAAGAAGTTTTGGCACCAGACATGTACAATATACATTCGTCTGCCTGACGAAATGCGTAATTCCTACCAACGCAACGTTACAAAACCTACGATATTTAAAACTATCGCGAGTGTTCTTCATGACTAAATCAACAAAAACGGCACAACTCAGAATGAAAGACATCGTAATTGTCCGAAACCGTGGTCGAATATATTCTCGACAATATTAGGGTGCCGTTTTTGTTGCTTTTATTACAAAACCTATCCGTAATTTCAACTCAATTAATTTAATGGTTGCAGCTATGGGTTGATATATCAATCAGTTAGTAAATCAGTCACGGTTTTCTTTTACATTTTATGTATATTATATGTTAAAGAAAACTGTCACTGAAACCGTGATCAGGTTTTCTTTTTAATAAATATGTGTAATAAGTATGTAAAACAAAACCGAGTCTGATATTAAAGTACCTACAAATTATATAATTACTAAGTACCCATATCGCTGTGAACAGCTCATCCAGGCTGAATATGCTCATTAAGTTAATTAACGTGTTCTCACACACAAACACTTGCGTATGTAAGGATGTTTGCACTCGTGTAAGCGCTAATTAATTTATAATAGGTATAGCCTGAGGCATAATTGATTGCGGGGATGGTAAGACTAACAAACCACTTAAATTATATAGAAATAACACATGTTTGTATAGGAATACAAAATACTATACCAAATAGAGTTAAACATGTTCGTAAAGGAATGTGTGATACTAAAAGTTTTTAACTCGTGGGATAAAAGTACGCATGCTACGACGTAACAAATCACTACGTCGTAGCATGTGCTACGTAAGGTATGGAAATGTATTTTTGTTGTCATTTACTTTGTTTTTAAATCCTGGATTCGTCACTGGACATTTTAAGGGACAGCATTATCTTCAAAAACAACGCTACTTCCAATTATTTAATATTATAATCATTTTGTCGCAGGTCACAGAAGCCTCTGTACTTCACTGCGCTAAAATTCAGCCAGATAACAATGACTACGTATAGTTCGGTAAGTTCAAATGATTTAACAATATTTATACTTAAAAGAAGTGGGTCCTGTGCTGAGCAGTGTTCAATTAACGACTCATGATTATGACCTTGTATTTTGTGTGGAAGAACGCGACTTGGTTTACCACTAGGGATTGCAATCCGGAAAACGGATCCGGTAATCCGGCCGGATCCGGCACATTTAACGGTTACCGGATCCGGTACAAATATACCGGATCCGGAGACCGGATCCGGTGCTAGTAGTTTGTGGCAAAATAATATAGCTGTTGCATGCGTAGGTACTTTTAATGCGTGTGGTATTCATGCGTGCGAGTTTTTCGTCACCGAGAGTAAGGTATAACTATTGTATCTATTAAATACTACATAATAATTAATATTGTTACCTACTTATAAATAAATCTGTGAAAGTGAAATCTAGAAAGACTGAGTTACTCGTTGCTTCGTAAAATTATAAGTATTACCTACTCTACTTCGTCATCATCATCCACCGCCCTCTACATCCCACTACTGGGAATAGACCTTCCTCAGGTTATGCCAGTCAACCCTGTCCTGTGCCAATCTAGTCCATGTGCGACCCGCCAATTCTACCAAATCGTCCATCCATCTGGCTGCTGGACGACCGACACTGCGTTTGCCTGTCCTTGGTCACCATTCAGTCAACATCTTACTCCACCTGTCGTCACCTCGCCTAGCCAGGTGACCTGCCCAACTCCATTTGAGTCCCATTACTCTCGTTCCGGCATCTTGAACTTTTGTTCTTCGCCTAATTTCGATGTTTGGAACTTGATCTTGAAGTTTGATGTCAAGCATGGCGCGCTCCATGGCTCTCTGTGCTACCTTGATGCGGTAGACAGCCTCATGTGTTAGCGTCCATGTCTCGGCGGCGTATGTCATGGTGGGCAGGATGCACTGAAGGCTATCGTCAAACGATATGTAAAACACATTATTTGCTTAAACCTCCTCAATGTATATTGAAGTTGTCATCAATCGTAGTGGGTGAGAATTAGCCAATAGGCCCTCTGGTTGTAAAGCCTGGTTTTCAGACACTGAGGAATTCGACGTGACTAATTCAGAATGTCGTCTAATTCTACACTACCTACTAAATTTTAATTGTTCTGAATGAAAATATGTTTTTATCTATTTGTCTTAACGGTCTTAACATTGGTTAGGCAATAAAGTCGATTTTAACTACCTTCATCTTACTAATATTATAAACGTGAAAGTTTGTAAGAATGGGTGTCTGGATGTATGTTTGTTACTCATTTACGTCTAAATGAGTGGACCGATTGGTCTGAAATTTGATATAGCTTAGACCCTGGAACAACACATAGGTTACAGTACAGCGGGTGAAACCGCTGGGCGCAGCTAGTATTACGTAATATGAGAGTAGTGACTTGATTAAATCACTTATTGTAGTAAAAAGCAAAAATCATCCTGATTTGATCAATCCGGCCGGATCCGGCCGGATTGAAAATGACACCGGATTGCAATCCCTATTTACCACATTATATCAATCACCAATCTATGTATATCTAATATCTACGTACTGAAAATTAAAGTGCTCCAAACCACCGTCAAATGGCAACGTGCCTTTGAACTGTGGTATTATAAATAATGCGAGTAAAAATAAATTTCAAGTGTTGTTTTTTTCTTCTTACAGATATTGACTACAGCGTATTCCTACTTCACCTTGCTGTATACATCTTTTAAGCAAGATTAAGAAGTGCCGAGTTATTTTGCACATGAAATCAATATTTAGATTAAAGCACTTAATTAAAATCTTAACAGTGAAAATGGTGTTATTTTATTCTCTTTTCGTAGGTTTACCTTTTACAAAAAATACTCATATAAAATTTCTTTTGAGATTTTGTTTGAGACTTATGCTTACAGACTTTACAACACAGAGTGGAATCAAGTGGGATTGGCCTATTATAGTAATATTACATACTTACATACTCAAAACATACATCATGTTAATTTTATAAATCCAGACTTATCGCGTGGCCGAGCCTAACATCATCGGCGAGATAAAATCTCACCTTCGCTTCGCTCGACTTCGCTGGCTAAGCCACGTAGAGCGAATGGGGGAGGATCGGGGAGTGAAAAGGGCGTACTTGGGACGAGCTACCGGCAAGCGGCCGGTGGGGCGTCCAAAGTACCGTTGGAAGGACGAAGTACTGAAGGACCTGAGAGCGCTCCAAGCTGAGTCTTGGCAAGCGACAGCGCAGGACAGGCGGGAGTGGCGTATTCTTGTGTCGGAGGCCAAGACTCAGTTTGGGTCGCTGCGCCGTCTTAGTTAGTTAGACTTATCGCGTAACTATTTTTATGTAAGTTTTACAAAAAACTCACGTTAATAAAACACAATTAATTAAATTACCATGACTTCAAATCGCGGAAGTTTAAAGTGTTATACATAACATACCTTCTTTTGGAAATGAGTTCAAACAAACATAGTTAGTAGTCAGGTCACGCAGGACATCCAAGGGTCAGGTAGACTAGTCGAAATTAATTACTAACCCCATACTGACCCGTTTCAATGTCGTGTTGTGGTCTCTACTTGCAGAGTAGGCGTATGGCTAACAAACCATACCATTACCTTTGAAAAATTAAACTTTGTTTTTATAATTAATATAGGGACGCAAAATCTAAATATATAAATGGAAAGAGTGACTTTGAGAGTGGAAAGATTGACTGACTGATCAATGATCAACGCACAGCCCCAACCGTTGAATGGATTGGGTTGAAATTTAGAATAAAGATAGGTTTGTTGACGTAGATCTCCGCTAAGAAAGGATTTTGCTATGCGGGCAAAGCCGCGGGCATAAGCTAGTTTAAGTATAATTTAAGTATGTAGTCACACTATTATTATAAAGGCGAAAGTTTGTGAGTGTGTGTCTGTGTGAGTGTGTATGTTTGTTACTTTTTCACACCTAAACGGGTGGACTGATTGTGCTGAAATTTGTATAGAGAATAGAATAGAATAGAAAACTCTTTATTGAAACACTACAAACATACAGAAAATCTCGACATAAGTGCAACAATTGGCGGTCTTATCGCTAGAGCGATAGAGATTTTTTTTTAACCGGGAAAAATGTTGCATTGTCATCTGATACACATGCATGCAAATTTTCAGCTCAATCGGAAACCGGGAAGTGGGTCAAATTAAACTTGCAAAATTTGATTGCAGACAGAACAAACACACAGACAACGGACAGGTGAAAGTAAATAAAAGCTTGTGTAAATAGGCTAAATATGACGTAGTCAATTTCAAAATATAGGACCGTCCCCCTAAACAAGATCAAATATTATCTAAAGTTTCCTTAAGTCGAGCCCCATAGGACATTTTCATTAAATTTTATGAACGCCTTCATTTCACTGGAATGGGATTCCATAATGTGCTGACGAAAATTACAGATTATCTGAGGATTTTCGTGATATTCATTTCGATGGGGTCCCTTAGAATTAATGACTCCGACACTCAGCTAATCTTTAATTTTGTATAAGTCATATAATATATAGATACGTTTTTAATGTCTCTCCCAAAAATAAGGTTGAATTTGCTTTACTCTTGATATAATGCAATTTACTAGCTAATTCGCGCGATTTCGTCTGTTTCTGTTAAAATTAGTTTACGACACCCATGGGCCTAATTGAAGAGCAGAAAATTGTGCCCTGGCACAATTTTACCTTAGGCGCGAGTCGGTGCGGCAACCGACACTTTCCGATCCAACAGGCCCTGCTGGCCCATGTTCGGCATAGCAACGATAGCGCTATGGCGCATCTTCCCAATTTCTTTGCAATGTATACCTAGATCTATCAAATAATATGTAAGTACTTCTTTCTGTCTTCTCATATTGTCTTTGTAACCGTCGCTCTCTATCCTTCCTTTCCTTGTTCGTTTGACTGGAAGAGATCGCTATAAGCAAAACGGCCAATTGTTACATTTATGGTTTTCAATAAAGAGTTATCAATTCTAATCAAATGTGCAGTCACTATGACCTTGTTCTGGCATGATGTTTAGTGAAGCTAGCGACGGATTTATCCCGCCTTCTATGTTTAGCCTGCTACAATCTACGGCTGAACCGTTGCTCGCACCTACGATAGTGGTCAAGGCTTACTATTATGATAGAGAAAAAGTCCATTCTGAGACTGCCCGAGTGTCACGATTCCATAAAAAAAAACACTTAAATGGTAATAAAAATTCGCAACATACATAATGGTGTAATCTCAACGCTAGTCCAGTTATTAGCCACTGGCGCGGCAACAGTGGCAATCACTCCGGCTAATGTCCGGCCTCCAGAGCTAACAGCCGTCGTAAATCAACCGTGTCCTCCCTTCCTCACATACCGTCACATGTTTCACCAATTAGGACGAACCAAAAACTACGGTTTCGAATTAATTATGCCCATATTAAACGCGAGTAAGCTTCTAATGGAATAGAATAGAATAACTAAAATTACAAAACTTCGTCGGCTTCCATAGTCAACGAGGAAAAATATATCTGAAATAGGTATTGGTCGTCAAACACTGACATAATCAAAGATATAGCTTTAAGCATGAACTTTCCAGAAAAAATATAACAATTAATATAATCTTAATAGTTTAGTTTTAGAGGTATTGTCACTAAAAGCAGTTAATATTCGATTTACTGTCTTCATTGCGCGTGGCTCGATTAGTGCTTGGCCTAAGTATAGCTCTATGTAGGCTGCAGGGTAGCAGACCACTCTTTTTTAATTGGTAAAAACGTAATTGAAATCCAGTAGGTACGGAATAAATGTCATCATACTAACGACCAGCAACCTCACTCCGAAAAATCCGATAAAACTGCTTCCACAATCGCTGATTTAATTAAATTTTTAACCGTAAATCTCCCGATGAAAACATCAAAACTCAATTTCGAAGTCACGCTTCGACGGACGGATTAAAACAATGACTGTGTTGTGTCCTCAACGTTTATCGTAACTGATTGTCTGTTTTACATCGGATATTTGCAGAATGATCCTGAAATGTATTTATTATCTTATTATTTTGCAATGTTAGTGTGAATTGAAATTTATATTACTGACAGACTTTAAAAAAATAGGAAGACGGAGTATTGACATACCGGAAATAAGTAGTTATATTGTAATCAGGTCCAAAGGACACAACCGCATTTCAGTTACTTCCAGTTAGGTTCTAGGCTAACAAACACAACAAACGGTACACATTTTTTGTAAATTCCGGTAACTTAAGTAAGTAGCTAAACTTATAGCTCTATCTCGCTCACCGGAAATACATTCCACGTAATAATGTAATGCGAATGTGTGCGTAAGAATATCTATGTAGTGCAGCAGGCTCGAGTTTGTTTATAGCAACAATAGCGCTATCCCGCATCTATTTTCTTTATATCCCTATTTTCTTTTTATCAATGTTACTGACAGAGATCTCGAGGCAGACCACCAGGCCGATGGTCAGATGATATTGTCAATTATGTCGGAAGGAACTGGATGAGACTCGCACAGGATCGGAAAGTGTGGCGTGACCATGAGGAGGCCTATACCCAGCAGTGAGTGGATACAGGTTGAGTAGATAGATAGATACTTCTCTTTTTTTTCGGATGTATCGGTATAATGTACCACAGAAATACGTAATGAAATTGAAGTGTAAACATCTAATTAATTGTAGAAATAGATTAATTAAGGGCAGGAAATTATTTTTTTTATCACACATTATTTGTACAATATTTTGTTGCAAAATTTCCGGACAAATAAATATATTTATATCGGTAATATTGTTTCTTATTTTTAAATTTTCTAAGTTTTGATACTTCGTCAAATGCAAGAGGATGTAAGAAATAAGTGTGTTTTATATATATTTTTTTAAATCTGTTTTTGATTTTCTACACGATGACCAGGTTAGGTACACGAAAGTTCGACCAGTAACAACTTTTGTAATAATTTTTAATTTGTTGCATTTTCAGTAGTAAACCTGGAATCGGTGATCGATTGCGATAAGAAGTACTGTTCAAGTGTGATAGACCACGTTTGTGCCAGGTCTAAAGCTTGGGACGGCACCATCGTTATCTCTAAACACACTAACGCTTGTCATTTGGCTAAGGTTGCTTGTCGGCTGAAAAAATATGCAGGTCTGGTCATTTTTTTTACTAACTTATTTTAAATAACTCATCATCACTGGCCTTTTACATCTATAAAAGATGATTTAAGCAGCGTCCATATTAAGTGTTCGACACTTACGAGCATGGCTCGTAAGGCCGATACGGGAATGGCAACGTCGACCGCAAAGTGTACAAACGAATTGTGTTCCTGGTGAAGCTGGAGGAATAGCCGCGCGTTGGTGGCGCTTGTCTCGTTTAAATAACTATGCCCATCAGTATTACCCGACAAAGAAAGCATTCATATGTTAAAACTTATTTCTTTCTGCTCATAATTTGTCATAAATCTTGAAGAAAATCTTTGTTAAATCTATCTATATACATAATATATGTGATATTTTAGCTTATTCTGTGGAGCGAAGGCTGATGAGTGATTAGGGCAAATTCACATCCTGACTGTCGATTTTTTTATTATTAAAATGATAGAATTTAGTAGGATTAATATGCACCTAGGATGTAAACACTGTCATCCTTATAATGTTATAGCAAAAATATACACTCGTCACCAATGTACGTTTATAATTTTTAAAATAAACTTCTGCCCCTTCTTTCCCTTTTCTGGGAAATGTAAATACAAAAATATAACTGAATATCTGAAGACAGTGCAATCTAAATGCTAATGCGAATCATAAATTCTGCTAAACCCTAAAGCCGACCACTCACTTGATAACGTGTGCCATGGGAACATTTTCAACCAGTTCCTTCACTGTGTACTTATGAACATACCTATATGGACAACTAGCTTACTCTTGCAGTTTCGCTCTCTTTAAGAAAATCTTTCATAGTACTTTACAGCTCACTCGATTAAGACGCATGGAGGTTCATACATGAAAATATATAATTACAAAATTTAACGTATAAAATTATAAATTGAACACATCTTTTGAACTCTCACTCCCTATATACAAAAACCAAGAACCCTTTACTCGTGACAAGTTTCAACAAAATCGATATAACTGTTTAGGCGATACATAAATAACAACACATTTAGTCAGTTTATCAGTCACTTTTTCTTTTAAATATGTAAGGAAAGCGTGACTGATTGAGACTGACTGACTTTGTTCAATGCACAACGCACAGCTCAAACTGCTGAACAGTTTGCTTTGAAATTGATCGGAAATTAGATAGATTATTATGACGTAGATTCCGCTAAGAAAGGATTTTTTTTATTTTTTTATATGTGATGAAGTAGAAGACGAGCAAGACGCTCTCCTGATGTTAAGAGATAACGGCTGCCCATAATCAGTACAGTGTAACCTAGGATTTCACAATTATGTGAAATTCTAGGAGCACTGCACCAACGCTTCTTACTCAAGAGTCATAAGATGTTAAGACTCTTTAGCCCAGTAATTTCACTAGCTACAGTGCCCTCCTACCGGAGCACAGTAATGTTTGCACATCACTGCTCAGGCGGTAGAATAACTGGCACTGTTGGGGTACCCACCTAGACGACCTCCTGCAAAGGAAGTCTACCCCCAGGATTCCACGGAGGGAAAGCGAGCACAAGCTAGTTTTATATTTAGATAAAATATTTGATTTTTCTAGAAGTCACTCAGATACCGTTGACAGAATGTAACAAAGGGAATTTTAAAGATACTCTTACTCGTCGAGTACAAGATCACAGCATAGTGGGAGCGTTTCAAGTTTGCAACCACAGCTGCCCTACATACTGCGTCGATACTTATGAACCAGCGTGTGCTTACATCTGGGATCGGAAAATGATAAATTTTGAAACCAGGGTGCTGATCAACCATTGTCATATCGACTTGCTATCTTGCGCCCTAGGAGTCAGTAAGTTACTACATCCATGTTAGTAGTTAGCATAGATGACTAAGTATAGCGTACTTAGTCACTTCTGTATTCTTGAAGAGGGAGAGTTGAAAGTCAGCGTTGTAATTAACTTTGTCTTAAACATTAGCTGAGCTCTCTCCCAATTGAGCAGAGCTGCACGATGGCAAAGGTTGTGTCATGTGACTCTACACGTATTAGGTATCCACTGAAGCTAATTAGTATACAATTATAATAGGTACTTATGTTATGTTGATTTAGTATATTTCTTTATTATTCTCCTTCTATTTATTCATGTTTATTTTGTGCCTGTGTCTCCTTACTCAAAAAATTTTCTTTCCTTCTTTCTTAGTTTAACCATGTTCTACCATTTTAAAAAGTTACCACCATTACAAGATGACCAGCTGCCCGTTCCGGCTTCATTCGAGTGAACATTGTAAATTGTACATTCATTTTAAATATTTGGGGATTAACAAAAAAAAACATAAAATAGCCTATGTTACCCAGGGATAATGTAGCATTCTAATGGTCAAATAATTAACTAAATCCGCCATTTACTATTTTTGTTTATTTGTAACTAACGTACAAAAAAAAAATCCTGTTTATAATATTGTAATGGGACATGTAGTATTTATAGTTGTGACTCCGTGTGGTAAAAATAAAAAGTTTGTATATAATCAATTTAGATTTAGTTCTTAGTTTTACATAGACTTAGGGCCGTGGCGTTGCCGAGACGACTGCTGACGGAGGGGGCGTCCGGACAATCGCTCGAGATAAATTTGCTAAATTGCAATACATATTACAATATGTGTCCCTACAGAATAGATTTTTATAGAGATTAGTAGATTTTAATTTATTTTTCCCTGTCGTTATTTCAGACGTAACTATAGCACCATTAGGCAAGTGTTACCCGAACGCCTTAGGTATAGTATTCATGTCACAAGTGGCAGCCCTCAAGTCCATGGGTCTTCTAGAAGATGACCAACACACACTTAGAAGAAGCCTGAAAAGAAGAATGCAAGACTCAATAAGCACTTATGATTTTGGAGAGGACAATTCGAAAGTTGAATTTGAGAATATTTTGAGGCAATTAGTTACAAAAAACTTATGGGATATTTTACGTAAAAATCGACAAATAAAATATTAGAATTTATTAAAAGTAACGTACCTATTTAAAGGTACAATGCTCAATTATCGAATTATTATAATTTTCATTGTCTAAATAAAATAAAATCTAAAAAATAAAGTCTAAATAAAAATAAAAGATAGTAAACATTTTTTTGTATTTTTATTTTTTAACGATATGAGCCAGGAGTTTATCTGATCTTAAGCGATAGCAAGCTAATCGTAGCAGAATATATGCTAAAGTTGAGATAATTAACCTAGCCGTTATATTGCATTGAGAGACCCTACCTTCCTATTGATTCTTAAGTATCCATTTATTACAGTTATAAAAATATTTTTGCTATATTTTTAGTTTATTAAGTGGCTGTGACATTGTCCTTTCTTTTTTAACGGAATCAAAAAAGGGAGATGTTTGCAGAATTTTAATTTAGTGATAACGAATGTTCCATTGGATTGTGTAATACCTATTTATGTTTGCCATTTACTACACAGTCATTATTATTAATAAAAATTGTACAATTTGGCCTTAAAAGAAGGGGAGAAATCTCATAAATTTTATTGTTTAGATATAATTCAAATTTGTAAGTTGATTAGTGATTATAATATATTGTTAATTAGATTAAGTACAGGGTGACATATTCGCTGTGGCGAAAAAGCCCTATTTAAATAAAGATTAAAAAAAAAAAAAAAAAACAATTTCTACTACCCATCTCTCGCTTTAGTAGATGTAGCGAGCTAGTTCAGTAGAGATATGCAAAGAGGTCGTATTATCTCTTGACAAGAGGTGCTAACGAGTGTTCCGACGGGGTTCGTTAGGCGATTGAGGCGGTATGGAACAGATAGTGCCTAGTTATCCTCAACTTCATACAAATCCTGCTCTACTCTTTATAGTTCAGCGGTTTTATTTAACTTGGCCTGTTTTGGCCATCCACCTACGGGGCAAGGCTTATGTCATGTCAAGACTATAACTGTCATCCCTTCTTAAAAGTACGATGTATGGAAATACAGCTCTAGGAGCTCTAGTCCTTACATTACTTCGGGATCCGCTAATTTGTCTTTTTTTTAGTAGATAAAAAAATGCTCTATATTAGTAACTGTATGCTAATTAATAAGTCCAACTCTGTAAACATCTGTTAATATGGCCAATAAAGTTATTATTTATTTAATTCCTGCACAGTAGTCTTCAAGAGTCAACAAGAATTCTCATTCAATAAGATGCTTATGATGTTCTATATTGTTTGAATTAAACACAGCAAGCACAAGTGCACATACTAGAGCTGGCCCTATAGACTACATGAAAAAAAAAAACTCAATGCCTTTTGTATTTGTCGGTGTTTCGAGTCGAGGCCTCGGGTTACTAAAATTTCCGACCATCGCATCGGTGCTTTCACGTTGTTATGTGAGCTTAGGGCTGGCTCAAGGGTATCTCCGGCAAATTATTTCTCCCCCACTAAGGCTTCATTCTTGTCTCGCATTCCCGCTCCGTTTTATTTATTTCCGGCACACTTCTACAGAATGAATCGTGGAGAGAAAAACAGTTCCCAGAGCTTAGGCTAATCTTGTTTCTGTTACAACACGAACTCACTCGGAGATTTAGGAGAATTGCTCTGAATATCGTCAGTGTTATCGTATTCTGGGTTTATTGCTTGAGATGACTGCTTTTTAAGTTTATTGCGAGCTGTTGGTAACATGATAGCTATAATAGATATTATAGTGATCTATAAAGTGCCTGTGTATGTGGAACCTATGACTTAGATGTCAGTGAAGTAGGAAACGAAATGCGAATACGTTTGAGTATAAGTACTCGCACTACTCGTATGATTGCAAAAACTACTGGATTTTTAATTGAATCTAAATATATTACAGGAATGAGTGACTGATTGACTGATCTATCAACGCACAGCTCAAACCGCTGCACGGATTCGGTTGTAATTTGGAATACAGACACGTATTATTACGTAGACCTTTGCTAAGAAAGGATTTTGCCACGCGGTCAAAGCCGCGAGCACAAGCTAGTATATAATATATCAACTAGCTGCACCCAGCGGTTATACATGTTGAAAAGCCTATCTGATTATTCTAGGATCTAAAGCCGACTTCACACAAAGCGGTTGCAACCCGAGACGATATATATTTTTTTGTCGTCTATGCTGTCCCACTGCTGGGCAAAGACCTCCCCCAAATCTTCGAGACGATTATTGCTTTTTATTATTTACTAGCTGTGCCCAGCGGTTTTACCCGCTTTTCTGCAGCTTATGTGTTATTCCAAGGTCTAAGCTATCTCTATACAAAATTTCAGATCAATCGGTCTACCCGTTGAGGCGTGAAAGCGTATCAAACATACATCCAGACATTCTTACAAACTTTCACGTTTATAATACAATTAGTAAGATCGAATTTGTACGCACCCTGATACATAAAGTGGACGCGGTGTAGACCAAAACATAGATCACAACCGCGATACCGCGCCTTCCCGCGTGAGTGTGTGGTTTGCGTACACAACTTCTTCTTCTTCTTTGTCGCTTCACTCTTGACAGAGTGGTCGTGGTCGTTACGACGTCTGTGTTGTGACCCGTTTCACAATATGTCTCCAGTGGTCTCGAACTGCAGCCTTTCTCGAACACTCGTGCAATTGACTGCCCACGGCGGCTTACACTTGGTCAGCCCACCGCATTGGAGATCTGCCGCGTGGTACACAACTTACTTCCATACCAAATATCAGTTCTACCGGTTCCTCTACAAAGTACAAAGTTTCCTACGAATAGGTAACAAGCACACACTGACTCACACATATACATCTAGGTATACTTTCCCATAATAATATCAGTCTTTGAAAATAAACGGCATAAACTCACTCCATGAAGAAGATCCTCGTACAGGATCGAAACGGTCGGCACGAAGCCGAAGTAAATACACAAGTAAGTATATGCCGTTTATTTACACAGATTAATCTAAATAGTCACGAATCGTTTATTGCAAAAATAATATCAGTATTTTAATATATGTCATGTACGAGTATGTCAGTATTTTTATATTTGGTATTTATTATATCTGTAAATAGGGAATCAACAGGAGAACGCATACGGAAAACAATTACCTACGCCATACAGTCAAAACGGGGAAAACCAAATATTGAAATGAGCTCACTGATTGACATAGCTCAATTTGTTCTTACGTAGGTAAATACATGGAAATGCATGACGGTAACGTTACTTAGTACTTGGCAAATACCTTAATTAAGAAAAAAACATTACTACCGCAGTAAAGAACACGACTTCTTAAACGCCAATCTTACAGCCCCTATAGCATAGTAAGACATTGATATAGGACTAGCAACTCCCGTCCCACGTGTCTAGACTAAACTGACACATATCAAGACGCTACTCTCGCTACTCGCGCTGTCATTGCTCACAATTTGCAGCTACTCCCAATGTCATTGTGTTCTTACAAACGTCAATTACTTACTCTGGACAGTGGGATGGGAGTTGCTAGTCTTATGTCAATATTTTTGTGCTCGGGCCGCAGAAAATCCAAGTGCTCCAAACCACTGTCAGATGGAAGCGTGCCCAGAACGCTAGCAGTATTTCCACATTGCATTGCCTAAGTACTTATGTACTGTAGTTTATTTATACACTTACCGGTTTTCGATTGAGCTGAAATTTTGCATGCATGTATAAATCGGATGACAATGCAATATTATTATGACATAGAACTGATTTGATGATGGAGCTGGAAGGTGGCCATAGGAACTCCGTAACGACGCAACCCCATCGAGTTTGGGCTCATTTGATTCGTCTTGACGAGTACTTTGATGCTAGATGGTAGTAATAATGAAATCTTGTTTTAAAAAGGTTTTTTAAATTTCACTTGTTTATCAAATGTAAAACAATTCAAAACGTCAAAAGCATTTTAAATGAGAATTTGACAATGCGTTTGTAAAACGGAAAAAAAGCTTGTGGATATCATGAAAAAATGTACTGAGATAACAGTTGTGTCAAAGTAACCATAGTAAAGCAGTTTTTGAAAAAATGTATGGATACACGCAAGACTGCTGCGACAAATCACGGATTCGGATGTAGTACTGGAACGCTCATATATTACGAGTATAACAAAACAATAAGGATCAAAACATTACATTATTTTTCAGTCCATATCATGTAGGTAACATAAATTCTTTGTATTGAAACAAATAATAAATTATTACAAATATACAAAAATAACTTTGTAATTATGTGCACATTTTACCTATTCATTTATCAATATGGGTATGGGTACAATACATTAACGTACCTATTAGTATTATATAGGTATGACTATAATTATATATAAACCCGTGTAATTTCCTTCTATGCCACCAAATCAAGTCAAAATGTTGCTGCAAAAGTTAGCCGCAGTGTTTGTTTTATTATACAATATTAAAATAGTGGAAGTATCGGGTGAAAATGGTATTTCCATAACATTTGCTATAGATGACACTAGGTCTATGTATAATGTGATTGATGCAGTCAAAATTGAAGCGAAGAAAATCTTGGATGAAGCTCTCGCAAAGAGATCGCAAGACATCAAAGATTTTGTGTTGGTTACTATCAATGATCCGGGTACGTTTTCAAATGTCTTTTTTAATTCATTTCTGAATATGATCTCGTTTGACTTTAAGCGATGGTAGCTACCGAAGATGGTAGTAGACAAAACCTAGGAGGCGTATTAAATCCCTTCTTAAAAACTGCATATAGAAGAACAATTATTTTAATATTTGTTACTATAACATGGTTTATTAACTCATATTATTATGGACACATTTT
Organism: Hemithea aestivaria; assembly: GCA_947507615.1. Taxonomy (NCBI): domain Eukaryota; kingdom Metazoa; phylum Arthropoda; class Insecta; order Lepidoptera; family Geometridae; genus Hemithea; species Hemithea aestivaria. The sequence goes on along the minus strand of OX382326.1, from coordinate 8,783,411 downwards.
CTAGTGTTATTATGTGTTCTGATTTTTTTTAATTATATGTTTTTTCTAAACTCTTGGAACTAGAAGATTTAAAAATAGCTACCTTTTCTTGAACAAAAAACTATTCAAAATGTTTTTGACTTGTTAATAATGTGAAACTCTATTGAAATCATGTTTTAAACTAAAATTTAAACGTTCAAAAGTAGGCCCATGTGTAATTCCAGGGTCTAAGCTCTAGATACTAAATATCAGCTGAAATCCGTTCAGCTGTTTAAAGAAAGAAATAAAAAAGAAACATTTCTATTCGACGGCTTATCAAAACACATATAAAAAGAAAAACAATTACAATAAATGCACATGAGAATCCACTATGCCGCCGAATGGGACCTGCCTCAGCGTTGTGCTGCGTGTTAGTAATGAAACACAATCAATCAATTAAAGAATTTATTTGTTAGAGTATTGTACATACATCAGTTGGAAAATAATATAAAGGTATCAAACACTTTACCGGAGTTCCGGTGCACAAATATTAATTATCAACATCATCATCAGCCTATGTTCGTCCACTGCTGGACATAGGCCTCCCCCATGGCACGCCACTCAACTCTTCTAATTTATATTAATTATATAAATTAGAATTTATAAAAGTTTTAAAACAGCGCTGGTATTCTGGCAGCACTTATCGGTAAGGTTGTCTTTACGTAGGTGTGAAGATGTACAAACGTACGTATCACTCACTTACGACTATGCTTTCGTATTTAAAATATTTGTGAGATCACAAGTAGGATAAGTAGGTGCTAGAATAGTAAAAAGTAGGATATATGCATTATAAATGTAAGCTTGTTTGTTGCGGATAAGCTTTTGGTCAGATAACTGCAACATTGACTAGGTACCTTTACTGTTAGAGGATGAAATTGCTACGTGTGGCACGTAACTTAACGTATTGTTTTTAATTTTCAGACGTGATTTTGAGGACAAACACAAGTACAAAATCTGAGTTTCTCGAAAATTTGAATAATATTAGAGCACACAATTATTACAATAGGGACTGTCCAGAAATGTCCATGAGTGGAATATACGAAGCTTTGTTACATAGCCGTCCTGGATCTTATGTTTTTGTATTTACTGATGCTTCTGCAAAAGACAATGGCAAAGTGGAATCAGTCAAAAATTTGGCCCAAAGAAAGCAAATTCAGGTAAGTGGTTAAAAAGGCATACCTAACTAATCCGAACAGGCAAATTTATCCTTTCTATCTTTACACTAAAGACCACAGAAATCTCGTCTTGGCAATGGAGAATAGTAACTCATTTTGAATATTCTCTGTCAAAAATAAAAATACAAGCGAAAGAATTACTTCGCTACGTCAATCAGTTTCCGATTTAAAGAAATAAACGTGCGATGACGACCTCTGTGGCGCGGTGGCCTGCAACACAAAAGGTTGCGGGTTCGATTCCCGCATGGGACAAATGGTTGTGTGATCCACAGGTATTTGTTTCTGGTCTGGGTGGTTTTCAATATCTATTATAAGTATGTATTTAAAGGAAAAGTATATAAAAGTATTATATCCGTTGTCCTAACCACCATTATACAAGCATTATGTTGCTTAGCTTGGGGTTAGGTGGCGCTGTGTGAAATGTCCTGATATATTTATTATTTTATTTTTATTATACTCGAGTGTATATGGCTCATTCTCATTTTAGCTCAAAATTGATGGTCACACGGTTATATTTCCTAAACGGTTAAAGACTGAGATATGAATTGTGGATAGGTGGATAAAACATATATTAAGCTACAAAATAAATGAAGATTACCATAAACGACGCAAAAAATAATACTAAAATTTAACATGAAAGGTCAAAATCGGGGCCATTTTTCGTATTCTCATGGTGTCACACTTTGCGTTGCAGTTAAACATTTGGGCACTACTTTAACAAATTTTGATGTATCTGTATGTAACATATACCAAAATTATCGCAAACAAATATACTTTAAGGTCTACGGACTAAAAAAAAGTTTTCAGTATTATTTTGAATTTAAAATAATATAATGCGGCGGTCACACGATTTTAGGTGCTTTAGATTTGAGTAGTTTAACGGCTGCTGTTAAACACAACATCAACAATCCAATTCAGAGTTCGATTCATTTCAATGATGGCCATGTTCTGCAATCGTAGAAGTAGGATCTAGGACTTATCGAGCCGTGGGAAAAAATATAATTGCTAAGTTTCAATTTATTCATGGGTGTATCGATCACTTCCATGGACAACATTTTCATGCATTGCATTTTAGTTATTTAAATCAAAGCTAGCTTTTTGAAACGCCAAAATGTGCGAGATAAAGATGTAGTATTTAACTTTATACATTATACCTAAACTTTCCAGAATTTCACCAAAAAGGGATATTTTCGTCACCAGCGTGGCATCACCTTCATAGCGTTTTTTACCATGAAGGTGATTTTTGAGCCACGTAAGTGATTTTTAAATATTGTTTTCTTTTGAAATAGCCTTTTTACCTACTAAAAAGTACTGTATCTGTTATGTTAGGGTTTTAATACATACAAACCAAATTTCTGACTAATAAAAAAGTCAAGTGAATGGTAAAGTAATATCTCAAATTACGCATATTTTCTTATGTAGTGAGGTTTGTTTTTACGTAAAATGTCGTTTTATTGTACATTTTTGGTAGATTTAGTCTTTTAAAAGGGTTTTACTAGAAAAAGTTGTGAAAAAATAATTACTGAATCACTTTCGTGGCGTCGAAAATTTCAAAACCGTTTTTCTTCGAAATGAAACGTACGATTTAAATCATTTATATAAAAGTTTACTCGTGTTATCCAGCTCTATACAATATTATACATAAACATTACAAATAAGCAATAAATAAGAATTGCCATGAAGGTGACGATGAGAATCGATTCCATGAGAATGAGCCATATGTTATTTTAGGGTCTAAGCTATCTCTGTATGAAATTTCAGCTCAATCGTTGCATCCGTTTAGACGTGAAGTAAGAAACATATAAACATTCGCTTTTATAATATTAGTGTAATTTAGATTAAGACGACCCCAGTGGTTGGAAAATTTGGAAGGTCTTTTATAAATCCCAATGACCTAAAACATCAACATATTGGTTGACTACACTTTTTTAACCCCCGACGCAATTGGTGGTTGCTTAGTCTGTGTTTGTGTATGTGTGTGTGTGTGTGTGTCTGTGGCATCGTAGCTGCCGAACGGATTTTGTTTGAAAGTAGAGTTAGTCGAAAGTGTCCTTAGCCATGTTTGGTGGAAATCGGTCCAAGATTGCCGCCGCTACAAAATGGCGAATAACTTTTTTTGTCCACGACCCCCTCAATTTGGGTATCAAATGAAAGGACTAACCGAGTGGATTTTTTTATATTTTATTTTAATTCACTTGTTTTCCTACTACTTTTCTTCCTATATAAAAGATATTAAAATTACTATAACTATTGTCTGCAGGTGATATTTATACTCACAGGAGATTGCAATGATACTAATCAACGTGGCTATCGAGTTTACAGCGAAATAGCTAAAGCAACCTCTGGGCAAATCTTCAGATTGAAAGACACTGAAATGAATGGCGTAAGTATTAGAATACCTACACGGGGGTAGACTTCCTTTGCAGGAGATCGTCTAGGTGGGTACCCCAACAGTGCCAGATATTCTCTACTACAGATATTCTACTAAAGAGTCTTAACATCTTATGACTCTTGAGTAAGAAGCGTTGGTGCAGTGTAGCTAGAATTTCACATCGTTATGGAAACCTAGGTTGCACTGTACTGAGATGGGCAGCGTTACCTCTTAACATCAGGAGAGCGTCTGGCTCGTCTTCTTACTTCTTCTAATAAAAAATATCTAGTTGAAAACTTTTTTTAACGTCCCTCCCCCTTTGAAATCTAAACTCCTAGCTTTCAAGCCATGAAAGAAATCAAGGATATGACATCACTTTTGAACTTTCTAATTCGGTTTAAGACATCTAAGCGTGCTCACACAAACACGCACTAAACAATTGTCTGTTTATTATAAAACTAGCTGCGCCCAGCGGTTTTACCCGCAGTACTTATGTAACCTATGTGTTATTCCAGCCTCTAAGCTATATCTAGACCAAATTTTAGCTCAATCGGTCCACCCGTTTTGGCGTGAAAGAGTAACAAACGTCCATCCAGACATCCATTCTTACAAACTTTCACGTTTAATTATTAGATTACTAATGAATTTAATAATATTATGTATTCAGAATTAATTATTATAAACCATGTTTGTTTTAAGCAAATATGGATATGAATTCGCTCCAGCGAAGGAGTCCTATACCCTATATTACTTCTTCTTCTTGGTCTTGAGCCTAGTTTGGGGTGTATAGGTTCTCACTGGTTATTTATGTGAATTATAATGCCTAAATTGAATACTATAATATTACTATTTATTATTATTTATCTGCACTAGTTTTGGAGATATTGTCACAGAAAGTTAAGGCAGCTAATGTTTTTTTTTATGTGATGATGTAGAAGACGAGCAAGACGCTCTCATGATGTTAAGAGGTAACGCTGCCCATAATCAGTACAGTGCTCCTTAGGATTTCACAATGTTGTTAAATTCTACGAGCACTGCACCAACGCTTCTTGCTCAAGAGTCATAAGATGAACACTCTTTAGTCCAGTAATTTCACTAGCTACAGTGCCCTCTTACCGGAGCACAGTAAAGTTTGCACGTCACTGCTAGAATAACTGGCACTGTTGGATTTGCTAGTACTACGGAAGCCTACACAGTGCGTGGTCCGACTAGCGCTTGGCCTAATTATTATTTAATTGTATTGGCTTACTAGAAAATGTTGCTATCATTAAAATTATAATGCCTGGTTGTTAAGTAGTGCGCCACCGTCTTTTATTGAGTTAATAAATCATCTCCATCCATTGGTTGTCGGTAAGAAATCGCTCTTTAGCGATAAGACTGCCGCTTATACATTTAATTATTAATTTTAATCATGTATTGTTCTTATCACATTTTTACCCCCCACACAAAAACGACGGGGTGTTATGAAAGAAAAGAAAGAAAGAAAATAAATTGATTGCCAAATTTTACAAAAATAAATTATATTAAAAGAAAAAATACATTATTTGGCAATAGGGATAGCCTCAGACGTCAACCCAGAGTTAGCGTAGTCGCTGGTTTTCAGGCTGCCCCTTTCCTCGAACTAAGATGGTTATAAGTTGGTTATAAGTTTGACGTGTCTGTCTGTATGCCACCACAAAATGGTGAATTAGATACATATTGCGTTGGGTTTTTTAAATTTTAATTTAATTCACTTGTTTCGTAGATATTGGATACTATCCGAGAACTTCTTCATGATTTAAGAACAGTGAGTTTGTGGAAAGAATTCTACATATGTTCATCATGTAACAAGCAATACAAGATCGTAACGGTAAGTGAGGTTTCTTTTCACGCAGGCGAACAGGTCACAAAAGATATTGTTACAAGATTTTTTTTATATTAACTTTCATCTGTCTATTGTGTGTCTGTAATAAAATCTTGCAAGTTTAATTTGACCTACTTTCCGGTATCCGCTTAAGCTGAAATTTTGCATAATTTTTTGTATAAATCGGATGACAATGCAATATTATTATGACATCGAGCTGATCTGACGGAGCTGGAAAGTAGCTCATATATCATAGGATGCGGAGTTAAACGACGCAACTCCATCGAGTTTGGGCTAATTTGATTTGTCTTGACGTGTACTTTGGTGCTGGATGGTAATAATAATAAAAGCTTGTTTTTAAACAGTTTTTTTTTATTTCACTTGTATGTGATGTGCGTAGATAGAATCGACATGTCGCTATTTCCTTTTAAATATACTTCTAAGGCCCAATCTTAATTTACATTGATAATTATTGTTTTGTGCTAAATATCGGCGTAAGTAGTAACGGTGGTCCAGTGAATTAAAAAGTTTTGATGAGAGATTTAAATTGGTGGCATATTAATTTCAAGAAATATGTTTAAACTAACTACACGCAGCGGTTTTACCCGCAGTACTTATGTAGCCTATGTGTTATTCCAAGGTCTAAGCTATCTCTATACAAAATTCGGTCAGCTCAATCGGTTCAAATAGGCGTAAAAGAGTAACAGACATCCAGACATCCCGACATCCATTCTTACAAACTTTCACGTTTATAATATTAGTAAGATATCGTATTATGCATTTTAGGTTGTTGGGACAAAATTTAATGAGTTCGAAAACTACATTTTGGACTGGAGTTACATAAATACTTTTGAAGCTTTACGAAGACATTAAAAAATAACTCTGCTCTACTCTTTACAAAAGATCAGTAATTGTCGAAGCGGCTTAAAGTCCTTTTGAGGTTTCCCCCAATAATACTCTTTAATAATTAACAACATTGTGTCCTAATTATTAAATTTAAATCATACAAGGTATATTATATATCGTATTTTTAGTTTACCGTTGACGAAAAAACCGACAATGTGATAATTACTGCGAATGGTGACGTCACAAATTTACAAATAACTCAGAATAATAGAGGAGTGGATGGAATCACTTGGATCACGTGGACTTCTAAAGTTAAGGTAAGTTGGAAAAAATAAATATTTATGACCACCCGAAAAAAAAGAGGAGGCCAACTTATAATATTATTTATTTTTGATTTACGGTATACATATTATGTGTATTGTACCTACTTCATGTTAAAATTCGAATCGAAATCGGAGCTTGATTAGTAGCTTTATTATTTACTTGTTTAATTTCAGTATATAGTAGGAGTTAACTTATTTATTATAATATATATGGGTCGTGCACCAATGAATATAGTTTTGTGCGGTTTTATGTTCTCGCTATACCTACTGGTGGTAGGCTTCAGCCGTGGTTATAGTTACCACCCACTGGATAAAACCGTGTCGCCAAGCGGTCATTATGACCGTATTCCGGCATGATGTTCAGTGAAGCCAGGGAGGGATTTTGTCCCGCCTTCAGGGTCTGCAACTATCTACGGCCACATCGTCGCTTAACATTACGCGAGTCGTGGTAATATGGGATCGGCCAAAAAAAAAAAATATATAATAAACCGGTAATTTTAGTAATAAAAACTATTTAAATAAATAAATAAAAATCATTTATTTCGGACACATCGCCCATAATTTACACAAAAATTCAAAATAAAATAATATATAAATTAAATTCAATTACAATTTTAAATTAATCAAGTTAAATCAACCAAATATAAAAATAAAAATTACTTAAAAATGTCAATTTGAATTAGGTACATACTATTATTAATCAAAAATTAAATACAATAAAGAAATTAAATGTCAATCAAAATATTAAAATCAATCAAAATTACAATTATTATTAATCAAAAATTAAATACAATAAAAAATTAAAAAATTAAATGTCAATCAAAATATTAAAATCAATCAAAATTACAATAAAAACAATAAACAATGAATACAAAATAAAATATACAGATCACAATACAAAAACACACAACACAATTACATAGTAGGAGCAACGAGATCAGACGGTTACCACTCTCAGACCTTATGGCTCACATGCAACTGCATCCAGTGCCTCCATATGGGAGACTCCAGTTTGCCTCCTATCACCTCTACCATCCTATTTGGGCTTCCCCGGACGCGACGCATAAGGGATGCTGCCCTTTTACGGAGAATCGCCTCAAAAGAGTCGGTATTCCCGTCAGCAAACATCCCCGATGCGCTACAAAACCTTGGAAGCCCAAACATTACTCTGAAGCCGTTGTTGTACTGGACACGAAGAGAGTTGAGCGATATAGCGATATATTTGATACGTATTTTTTCTTTGAGAATAAAATTGCTGAAGTATATATATGTATATATAAGCATAGGCGGATCCAGGATTTGGTTCTGGGGGGGGGGGGGGGGGGCAAGGTGCAGACGGGCAAAAAAAAAAATTTTTTTACTACAGAAAGTGTGTGTTTTGCTCGCTCTGAGCAGTTAGAATGTTTAAACATCCTTAATAATAAGTGCGCGAGCAGCTGGCTTCGAGCGCTGAGAAAAAAATTATAATCTTTACTATGAAATATGTTCAAAATTCGTAACTCTACAATGATTCTGGGGCCCTAAATCCGCCTATGTATATAAGTTTTTCGGTAACGACGCGTGACGTCATTTGTGGATGCATTTTGTATCGACTCGACTAACCACAAATGACGTCACGACCTTTTCCAGGAAACTTAAGTGCGTTGTAAATCACACGTTTTTTATAAAAATTACAAATAAAAAAATACTTGTCCAATATTTTTTATAATCAACATTATGTATGGACAGGACAATTATTTTTTTTATCAATCCTATTATGATTTAAAAAAATTTCATCCCTTGTACTTTGTCATCAGGTTGCAAAGCTAGCCCAACCCAAACCGGGAACGTACAAAATTAGGGTAGACGGGTCAGGCCAAGTCTCAATCGTTGCCTACGCCACAACGGACTTTACTTTCGAGCATGGCTTTTCCACCCAGCAACCTACATCTTTGGAAAACACGTCAAAGCAACCCACTAACAGAGGTAAAATCTACACTATTTTTATAAATGTGATTAAGTGTGTGAATGCGAGAAAACTATCTGTCTATAACAATGCAGGGCGTTGGTAATATTCATAGAATGAAGATGTTGACTAAGACATTTTTTGCAGATGATTAAAAAATATTAAACACCTTTATTTTTTTTCGTATATTTTATCAAAAATCATGATGACGACATGACCATGTTGCCTGGTGATACAATATAACTTCAACACCTCGTGAAATTACTGGGCTAAAGAGTCTTAACATCTTACTCTACCTCACTCACCTTACTCTCATCATATTTTTATTTTACTCTCATCTTACTCATCTATCTTGACTCTTATATAAGAAGTGTGCAGTGCACCTAGATAGTTCACATCATTGTGAAACCCTTGGTAGCACAGGACTGATTTTAGGGCAGCGTTATCTCTTAACATCAGGAGAGCGTCTTGCTTGTCTTTTTACTTCTTTACATAAAAAAACCTATAAATTTTCATTATTACAGGTATTCCTCAGCATTTGTGCATAAATGTCACTGATCCCGAAAACTCTGTGAAAATCCAGTATGCACAGTTGTTAGATATGGATGGAGGAGAAGTAGCAAAATTACCCTTGTATCGTATCGGTGACAACTTTTACATGACCCGGCCTTTCGTTGCACCCACACATATGTTTAATATCAAGGTAATAATTTTTTTTTTTAAACTGTTGCAATATAGAAGAATATGTACGTGATTATATCACGAGAAATGGTGTCTCAGATCTGTTATTTTGTCTTTCTTTTTACTAAAAGTCCCATAGTTCTGTATGGCATTTGTTTAAACACCCTCTATTGATCTGTTCCCGTTTTATTTAAAAAAAAAATCAAATTGGCGGCCTGTTTCTTTGACCATCTAAAGAGGAGAATGTGTGTTCAAATTGGTTAGAAAACTGCCTCTCAAAGTCACATCGTTTTTGAGATTCGTTGACCTGTTCCATTGTAGCGCTGAAGCAGCTGGCTGGTGCCTCCTCATCCAAATTCGTTCATTTTACATTCCTCTATATACGAGTACATGCAAAATTTGGTACTTTTATCAAAAAGTGCACGATTCTCTTAGTACGTCATTATTTATCCGCCGGACTGTTTGTCGTGTATCATAATGTCCAATTTTCTGTGCTTTTTAGATCACTGGTGAAATAAAAAGTTCAGGAAAACAAATAAGCAGAGTTTCTAAGACACCGGTGAAGCCACCTCCAAGTAAGTTTACATTATGATTAATCAGTGGGTATCTAGTCGGATACAGGCTGGTTAGAAAAATAATTTAAGACTTGAAAAAGATTTTTCAGAGACACTACGGAATTTTGTATACCGTCGTATATAATATTAACTAATGCAACATGATTTTTTTTAGGCAAGAAACTTATTGTTATTAATAAATACCAGCCCATCATCACCAACATCAAAAAATCTCTTTCTTCTTTTTGTACCTTTTTTCTTTCTCGTTTTCTTTTGTTTTTTTATGCATATTAAAAAAAATATCCTTCATTTTTAGGACTTCCGCATACAAAACCAGAGGTTCATTTAAAAGAAGGGAAACGGCTTAATCTCTTGTACGATACAAACGTAACATTAACTTGCAATGTTAAAGCTTATCCTGAACCTCAAATTGTTTGGACTAATGGTAAAGGTGTTGTATTGAAGGCAGAGGTAAAAACAAAAATGTTTTTTTAATTAATGTTTTTTTTAATATCGGCATCTGCAGGGTTATTCATTTATCCGTAAAAGAACCGAACCGATAAGTGAAAAGCCCTGCTGGTTGGTTGTTTCATTCTTGGTTCACGATTCAGTTCTACGAGTTATGTGGGCCAAACACAGACGTTTCGTAGACTTGTCTTGCTGTCAAGTCAAACGTCATCCCATACATTGTACATTTGTGAATGCATGGGATGACAGTTTGACTTGACAGCAAGACAAGTCTACGCATTGTCCATGCTAGGGGTTGGATCTGTCTGTTGCCACTTCAATGTCATAATACTGTCATATGTGTTTCCCGGGGGTAGACTTCCTTTGCAGGAGGTCGTCTAGGTGGGTACCCGAACAGTGCTAGTTATTCTACCGCCTGAGCTATGATGTGCAAACAATACTGTGCTTCGGTAGGAGGGCATTGTAGCTAGTGAAATTACTGGGCTGAAGAGTCTTAACATCTTATGATTAGAAGCATCTTAGAAGCGTTGGTGCTATGCACCTAGAATTTCACATCATTCTGGAATCCTAGATGGCATTGTTCCGATTATTGGCAGCGTTATCTCTTAACAGGAGAGCGCCTTGCTCGTCTTCTTACTTCTTCACATTAAAAATAATCCTATAAATTTCTTATAACACGGTAATCGTGATTGTTGTATGCCTGCTTATGGATGTCATGTATATAATATAGACCAGGGTAGATCCCTTTAAAAATAATAAAAAGTAAAAAAAAATAATAGTAGGATGAAACCCATTAGAAAAGGAGGGGAACATTATAAAAATAAAAGGAAAAATAATTTACGGGCGATCTGAGGTCGGGAAGGGGATGGGGGTGAGTTTTTAAGGGTAAAAAACGGTTTTTCTCGATTTCCGGCAAAACTAAAAGTCCTATCGAAAAAAGTCGAATGGCAAAGTTGTAGGTAATATCAAGATCTAAAACTTTTGTATTCACACTTTTTTCACATAACCTCAAAATTTATGTGAAAAATTCAAAAAACCAAGTTTTTGGTTTTTTATTTTTATCTATTACAAAAAATATATTTTTTAAACGAAATTTGTTGAAAACTTACCTTTTTATGTCCCAAATACCCTGTAATTTATTTGATTAAAAATATTTATTTTTTCACCTTATTTTGAAATAATATCGAAAAAACACCCTAATTTTCAATCGAAAATTCACCCGTCAAAATATCAGCTTTTTTCAAAAACTTCGTATGGTTTCTGTGCGTTGAAATCTCTACTTTCCGATGGTGAAAAAAAATATACATGTTACTACACTAAATCTTCTCAGAAAATGCAAAAATTAAAAAAAAATTGAATTCGAAATTTTTTTTAAAAATGAAAAATTTACACTGTATCAATTATTATGGTTTAAAAAATATCAATTGGCAAAAATTAAATCATCTTTCGTTTCGGCAAACCTCCTACCCACAGAAGGAGCAGCAGAAAAACATTGTTACAGGGCATATTATCAGCTTCAAACTTGGTTGGGTAACGAACTAACAGCAACAAATTGGGGCTGGTAGCAATTTCAACGAGGAATTATGCCCAAATTTACACAAAAAGAATTAATTCCGGAAATATTGCTCAAAACTATTTGCTGCAGCTGTGAAACTGGATGTAACAGTTTAAAATGTGGTTGCCGAAAACATGGTTTAAAATGCACAAATTTATGTTCAAACTGTCATGATAATATGCCCTGTAACAATGTTGTTCTGCTGCTCCTTCTGTGGGTGGAAGGTTTGCCAAAACGAAAGATGGTTTAATTTTTGCCAATTGATATTTTTGAAACCATAACAATTGATTCAATGTAATTTTTTCATTTAAAAATTTTTTTTCGAATACCAGGTTTTTTGAATTTTTGCATTTTCTGAGAAGATTTACTGTAGTAACATGTATATTTTTTTTCACCATCGGAAAGTAGAGATTTCAACGAACAGAAACCATACGAACTTTTTGAAAAAAGCTGATATTTTGACGGGTGAATTTTCGATTGAAAATTAGGGTGTTTTTTCGACATTATTTCAAAATAAGGTGAAAAAATAAATATTTTTAATCAAATAAATTACAGGGTATTTGGGATATAAAAAGGTAAGTTTTCACCAAATTTCGTTTAAAAAATATATTTTTTGTAAAAGATAAAAATAAAAAACCAAAAACTTGGTTTTTTGAATTTTTCACATAAATTTTGAGGTTATGTGAAAAAAGTGTGAATACAAAAGTTTTAGATCTTGATATTACCTACAACTTTGCCATTCGACTTTTTTCGATAGGACTTTTAGTTTTGCTGGAAATCGAAAAAAACCGTTTTATACCCTTAAAAACTCACCCTCATCCCCTTCCCGACCTCAAATCGCCCGTAAATTATTTTTCCTTTTATTTTTATAATATTCCCCTCCTTTTCTAATGGGTTTCATGCTACTTTTATTTTTTTTTGTTTTAAAAATTATCGACCCTGGTCTAATATACATACATACGAGTATAGCGATGAATTCTAAAGATAAGCTTTTCTTTTCGTCGTTTAAAAATTGAACATTAAATCATTTCAGAATTCGGAAGTTGATGCCCCTGCATTCATAAGCTATTTAAAATTAAATAACTTGCAAGAGAGTGACACATACCGTTGCAGAGCTTCTAACGATTTAGGTTCTAGTGGTGCCCATACTGAAATTATTGTTCGGCAGTTGTTCAGAACAATTTCTTCTCCTGCAGGTATAGTTAACCTTTTTATGCTAGACTAGCTGCGCCCAGCGGGTTTACCCGCAGTACTTATGTAGTCTATGTGTTATTCCAGGGTCTCAGCTATCTCTATACATTATATAAAATTTTAGCTCAATCGGTCCACCCGTTTAGGCGAGAAAGAATAACAAACATCCTGCCATCCAGACATCCATTCTTACAAACTTTCACGTTTTTATTAGTAAGATAGGCCAATGTTGATTCACTTTGGAAGTTCAAGATCTCCGTTACTGTAATAATCTTTTTAAATAAATGATGGAGTCAAATTATGTTCCTCTTTAAATATTTACTCATATCTATGTAAATTCATTACGCACTTAGTAAAAAAATCTTATGATCATGGCAATTATTGAAAATATTAAATACCCGCTGACAAGTAACCTATGTGCCTATACCTATGCCTGTACCTATGTAGCCTATATGTTATTCCAGGTTCTAAGCTACTTAAGTATATACATACTAAATTTTAGCTCAATCGGCTCGGCTGTTTAGGCGTGAGTTACACACACACTTATCGCATTTATAATATTAGTAGGATAGAATAATTAGGAAGAGATCGCTCTAAGCGATAAGGCCGCCCATTGTGGACATTAATATTAGTACTTTTATTTAATTTTAAGTCTATTTTGTTATTTTTGTCCCAATAAAGAGTATTGTATTGTATTATATTTGTACATTTTTTCAGCGACTACAAACGTAAAGTACGGTGAAAAAGTAACATTACGTTGCGACATTCAATCAGATTATCCGATGAATATAAGATGGTTGAATTCTAATAATAAAAATATAGAAAACAATGTGAATATTAACTTATCGGCTGACAAAAAGGAGCTGACCCTGGAATCAGTGGAGCTTGAAACCCAAGGGACATACACTTGTGAAGGATTTTTAACTTCAGATGCTGATAAGAAGATAAATTACAAAACAGATGTGAAGATCGTCGGATTATGTTAGTATATTATTATTTTAAATCGATGTAATCATCAAACTGTCTTTTATAGTGCAAAATAATGTTTTTCTTCATCTTTTATCTTGATATTAATAAAATAAATCCAATCAATAAAAAAAATTATAATAGACGAGGTCGTGAAAGATACAGCAAACAGCCCGCGTAATGTCGAATGGTTACCATCGCCTATAGACGTCTGCAACAGTAATGTTATTGCCGACGAGTTGTCAGTGAAGTAGACTCGATAAACCTACTCAAAAACCTTCTTTCTATTTTCAGTGAAGCCGAAAATAGAAAACCCGCAAAAGACATTCTTCGCTCTAACCGGCGACAAAGTATTGAGGATCCCTTGTAGCGTCACTGGTTACCCTGAGCCAGTTGTTACCTGGAAAAAAAAAGATGAAACCATTAAGACAAGTAAGTGTAAATTTAGTGCATGTAACTAACTACAGGAAGAAAGAGAAAAAGTAAAGTGGCAATAGACAGGCCACATAGCTCGTAGAGCGGATGGCCGATGGGGTCGAACAGTGCTCGAGTGGAGACCACGGTCAAGCATGCGCAGCGTAGGACGTCCACCCACAAGGTGGACCGACGACCTTATAAAGGTCGCCGGAAGACGCTGGATGCAGGTCGCTTCTAACCAGTATATATATGGAAGTCCGAAGGGGAGGCCTATGTTCAGCAGTGGATGTCCTATGGCTGAGATGATGAAAACTACAGGAAGGTATAGTTCAATGTCTGTTTAGTAAAACATACACTAACGACTCAAACTTACTTCATTAATAAACAGCATAACAACACAAATACCTTGGCTGCTTTTTCACGCATTAATAATAATTGTTGAAAATCCCATTTTTTGCATTGTCTTATTATATCCTTCTATTACGTTTGAATAGTCCGTAATACATGTACATATAAGAGGTATAATCATGTAATAAGAAGAGTGCGCTTAGTATTTTCATTGATGAAGAACGAGCTGGAATAGGGATGTTGACTAATTTTTTGAATTGCTTTTATATGATAGATAGACCCATTTCATACACGAATATTTTTATGCAAAATTATATGATATTTCAATATAAAAATACGTAAAAAAAAATGATTTTTTGAATTCTGGCTAAAACGTTCCGAAAACAGTCATCTGACAGCGCGTGACGTCACACCACTGGCCTGTACTTTAACACTTCCTAAGCAATGTTCCTGATTTCGACACATTTTAATAATTCATAACTTGAAAACCACTGAACCGATTTTGATGTAACTTATACTGTGCCCTTAGTTGGTCAATATTTAAGCCAAAAATAAAGTCAATAACTAAAATGTCTCTCTGAAAATATAAGATCCATTTTGGTTATTGACTTTTTTGCTTAAATTTAGACCAAGTTAGAGCACAGTATAAGTTGCATCAAAATCGGTTCAGTAGTTTTTAAGTTATGAATAATTAAAATGTGTCGAAATCAGGAACATTGCTTAGGAAGCGTAAGTACAGGCCAGTGGTGTGACGTCACGCGGCCTGATTGGCGTTCGCATGCGCGTAATAATAAGTAAAAATTATTGAAATTAAAATCGATTTTATTCCATTTTGGCTTGTAAATAGATCCTTAAAATGGGATTGTAGGTTTTTAAATACTGCATTTTATGTGAAAAACATAACTTTATATAAATTCGTAACATGTGTCAACATCCCTATTGACCAATCGCTTCCAATGCAAGAATAATCTCAACACCTCCATCGTCATCCATAAAATTTAACTTCTATTTACAGGTTCCAAATATGAAGTAAAAGAAAACGCTCTATACATTTTGAATCCAGTTGAAACAGATACAGCAAATTATACTTGTCAAGCCACTAATGTACTGGATTCAGCGAAAAAAATATATGAAGTTATCATAAGTAAGTATCGTCTTTGGTAAATTTATAATATTTTTTTCATCTATTCCTTAATATTGTTTTAAATATTAGGTTTTAGTTTTTTTGTTCCATTTTACTTTTCCCTATTTATATAAAACTCCATTTCTCTCAGATAAGCTTGGAAATGACAGTATTGTTAAAGCCTTAGCAGTGATGTTCAAACATTACTGTGCTTCGGTAGGAGGGCACTGTAGCTAGTGAAATTACTGATCTTAAGAGTGTAACATCGTATGACTCTTGAGTAAGAAGCGTTGGTGCTGTGGGCCCTGAATTTAACATCATTGTGAAATCCTGGGTACACTGATTATAATAGGCAGGGTTAACATTTACTAATTGGAGAGCGTCTTGCTCGTCTTCTTAATTCCTTGTATAAAATAAATGTAAAATGTGTAAAACTGATCTGTAGCCTATGTGTTATTCCCTCTGGAAGCTAAGCCATCTCATGTTGTCTAAGCTATGTATATACCAAGTTTCAGCTCAATCGGTCCACCCGTTTAGGCGTGAAGAAGTAACAAACATATCCACTCACACACTCACACACTCACAAACTTTCGCCTTCATAATATTAGTGTGATGTATTTACTAAAGAATTCTTAACTTTTAGGACTTCCGGATACAAAACCAGAGGTTAATTTAAAAGAAGGGAAACAGCTTGAAGTCAAATACGGTACAGAAATAACATTAACTTGCAATGTTAAAGCTCATCCTGAACCAGAAATTATTTGGACTAATAGTAAAGGTGTCATATTACAGTCAAATGTAAAAGCAAAAATGTATTGAGTTAATAAAAAGTAATACCAGCATGTAGGTCTTTGGATCATCAATTTTAATTAACAACGTGTTGTTTTAAGAACAACGATATACAAGGTATTACCGAGGGTAGACTTCCTTTGCAGGAGGTCGTCTAGATGGGTACCCCAACAGTGCTAGTTATTCTACCGCCTGAGCAGTAATGTGCAAACATTACTGTGCTTCGGTAGGAGGGCACTGTAGCTAGTGAATTTACAGGGCGAAAGTCTTAACATCTTATGACTCCTGAGTAAGAAGCGTTGGTGCAGTGCACATAGAATTGTACATCATTGTGAAATTCTGGGTGGCATTGTACTGATAATTATGGGCAGCGTTATCTCTTAACATCAGGAGTGCGTTTTGCTCGTCTTCTTACTTCTTTGCTAAAAAAATTAAATAAAAGTACTCACAATTTTACTTTGGCGCGAGTCGGCACGACAACCAACACTATCCAACCTAGCAGACCCTAGCTTGGTTATAGAAACTACCACGCATTCCGTAACTTCCCTTTTTACCTTTATCTTACATTTCTTATTACATTTTTTTAATGCTCGCTTGGCTAGAGGAGTTGTTTCATTCTTGGTTTACGAATGTAAAGGTGACGCCACACACAGGCGGGAAAGCGGTCGCGGTGCGCCACGGAATTTTTGTAATGTTCTAATTTGTACGTAACCTGTCATATATAAAGCGAACGCGGGCAATAACAAAATGAAGATCGCGACCGCTTTACCGCTCCGTCCCGCTCCGTCTGTCGTCAGCCTAAGTTCTACGAGCGATTATGATCTACATATTACCACTTCAATATCTTAAATTATTCTGCTCGTTATAACACGTTGCTGTAATCGTAAAGTGAGTTTTGTACGCCTACTTATGAATTAAACGAAAAATCATTTCAGAGTTCGGTAGTCAATGCCCCTGCATACATTAGCAACTTAAAACTAAATAACTTGGAAAAGAGTGACACATACTTATGTAGAGCTACTAACAGCTTAGGATCTGATAATGCACAAACTGAAGTTACTGTTCGGCCGTTGTTCACAACAATTTCGTCTCCTGCAGGTATTGTTTGTTGTCCTTTACTTGAGTTTGAAAGTTCATGATTTTTAATAAAATTATAAAAAGCTTTTTTAAATAAAATTGATAGAGATGATCCACTTTACGATATATATCTATACCTAGAATAGAATACACTTTATTGATATCAATAGGAAAATTACATTAAACTTATTACTAACTAGTTCTACGATATATGTTGGTCCACAATTGGCAGCCTTATGCTGTGACCGATCTCTTCCAGACAACCAACCTTTGTACCTAGTTTTATGTAAATTGATTACAAACTTAGTAAAAGATTCTGATAATAATCGCAATCAATGAAAATATTAAATTCTAGCAGATGCACCCGGTGGTTTATACGTTGACAAGTAGCCTATGTGTTATTCCAGGTTCGAAGCTACTGGACTAACACATAGGCACTAAATTTAATCGCATTCGGTTCAGCTGTTTAGGTGTGAGGTACGGTACACACACGCACACATAATAATATTATAGTACATTCTTTCGCATTTAAATATAATAAAGTACGATAGCGTAATTATTTTGAACATGTTTTTACAGCGACTACAAACGTAAAGTACGGTGAAAAAGTTACATTACGTTGCGACATTCAATCAGAGTATCCGATGAATATAAGATGGTTGAAGTCTGATAATAAAAATATAGAAAATAATGTGAATGTTAAATTATCGGCTGATAAAAAGGAGCTGACCCTGGAATCAGTGGATCTTGAAACTCAAGGGACATACACGTGTGAAGGATTTTTAACTTCAGATGCTGATAAGAAGATAAATTACAAAACAGATGTGAAGATCGTCGGGTTAAGTTAGTATATTATTATTTTAAATCGATGTAATCATGAAACTGTTTTTTTTATATATCTTGAATAATAAAATAAATCCAATCAATAAAAAAAATTGATAATAGACGTAGTCGTGACAGATACATATAAGCAGACGGCCCGCCTAATGTCGAATGGTTACCGTCGCCTATAGACGTCTGCGACAGTAATGTTATTGCCGACGAGTTGTCAGTCAAGTAGACTCGATAAATCTACTCTTTTGAGTAGATTTATCGACCTTTTTTCTATTTTCAGTGAAGCCGAAAATAGAAAACCCGCAAAAGACATTCTTCGCTCTAACCGGCGACAAAGTATTGAGGATACCTTGTAACGTCACTGGTTACCCTGAGCCAGTTGTTACCTGGACAAAATACGGTGAAACCATTAAGACAAGTAAGTGTAAATTTAGTGCATGTAACTAACTACAGGAAGAAAAGTGGCAATAGACAGGCCACATAGCTCGTAGAGCGGATGACCGATGGGGTCGAACAGTGCTCGAGTGGAAACCACGGACTAGCAAATGCAGCGTAGGACGTCTACCCATAAGGTGGACCGACGACCTTATAAAGGTCGCCGGAAGACGCTGGATGCTGGTTGCTTCTAACCAGTATATACTCGTATATGGAAGTCCGAAGGGGAGGACTATGTTTAGCAGTGGACGTCCTATCATTATGGCTGAGATGATGAACTTATTACAGGAAGGTATAGTTCTGTGTCTGTTTAGTAAAACATACACTAACGACTCAAACTTACTTCATAAATAAACAGCATAACAACACAAATACCTTGGCTGCTTTTCCAAAAAAAATCCCATTTATTTATTATCTTATTATAATCCTTCTGATATTTGAATACTCCCTGATACATATATGTACATATTAGAGGTATAATCATGTAATACGAAGAGTGCGCTTAGTATTTTCATTGATGAAGAACGAGCTGGAATTGACCAATCGCTTCCAATGCAAGAATAATCTCAACACCTCCATCGTCATCCATAAAATTTAACTTCTATTTACAGGTTCCAAATATGAAGTAAAAGAAAGCGCTCTATACATTTTGAATCCAGTTGAAACAGATACAGCAAATTATACTTGTGAAGCTACTAATGTACTGGGTTCAACGAAAAAAAATTATGAAGCTATCGTCTTTGGTAAATTTATAA
The DNA here is from genome assembly GCA_947507615.1 of Hemithea aestivaria. Lineage (NCBI taxonomy): Eukaryota > Metazoa > Arthropoda > Insecta > Lepidoptera > Geometridae > Hemithea > Hemithea aestivaria. The sequence goes on along the minus strand of OX382326.1, from coordinate 8,763,697 downwards.
TATTTTTTTCAACCACACTTTAATATTGTTCTAGTTTTTAGTCTTCTTCTTCCGTATTACTTTTCCCTATTTCTATGATTACTCCATTTCTTTCAGATAAGCTTGGAAATAATAGGATTGTAAAAGGCAATATTCACATGATATATGCCATAAAAGACACTTCAGTGACCATGAAATGTAATATATCAAATTCTAATACACTTCCTGTGAGATGGTATTCGGTAAGTAAAGATACACTTTTTTTAATTAATTTTAATTCAAAGAAATTAATCGTCGGCGTCGGGTACTGCAGCCGTAAACTTCTCAGGTTTTTTTTGAAAATTTGTAAGTTCATGTTAGTTTAGATTTTTGAGTGTAAGATATGAGGTTACATTATTTTTGACTATGAAATTTATTAATATTTGATCCATACAATCGAAATCGAAACCAAATAAATAATAGAGGGCATAAGGGGGTACCCTGAACCACTCCAGTCCAAAAATATTTATTCTTATTTTGTGAGGAAACATGAGCACTAAATAAGTGTTCCCTTAAAAATATAATTTGATGTTTTAAGGGCGGAAGTAAATATATCTTTAAAATGATACTGTTGTACGCAGACAATGAGTTTTTGACCACTTCAACACTTACTAACATAAGTTAGGCAGGTGACACGATGCTGAGATTAATACTATTTTTTTATATTGGATTGAATTCCCTGTTAGTTGGACTGACAAATTAGATCGGAATTAACACAAAATACTGATATTGAAATAATACAAAAAATAAAAGGTAGCACTCCGGGAGTGCCGGCAGAAGTGAAAACTTCAATATTAACGTTGTGTTTAATTATAAGTATAAAAGTACTATCATATATGAGGTAGAATACAATGTTTATTTATTGCGCTATCGTACACAAATATGACAATTTATATGTTGTTATTTATAATATTATATCGTTATTTATATATTACATTAAATTTTATCTCTCAGAAAAATCAATCATCATCGCAAATTTTTACAACTGATACAATTGGTTTATGATAACTGAAGTAAGAAACAAACAGTTTTGATTCGAACCTATTTAAGTGTCTATAATAAAGACCGCATCAATAGTAGTTTTGTATTTCGTTTTGCTAAAATTGCGATCATTTGACATAGTTAAACCAAATTCACAGAGCAGCACACTCAAGCACGGTAGAAAGAGTGGGAGATACTAGTTCCTCTCCCTTCCCCTCGATCTTACGCTTTTTCGATCAGCATCACGTGACCCTGACGCGAGTTTGAAAGTTTTTACCCATACAAAAAAAAGTGCTCAGCGCCGCTAAAGAAGTTTTCACTTCAAAAATGGAATTTGGTGTTACTTTGTGTACCTACTTACTAATATTATAAACGTGAAAGTTTGTAAGAATACATGGATGTCTGGATGTATGTTTGTTACTTTTTCACGCCTAAACGGGTAAACCGATTGAGCTGAAATTTGGGATAGAGATAGCTTAGACCCTGGAATAACACAAAGGCTGGAATAACACAGTACATCGAGTTAAACCGTTGAGCGCAGCTAGTAACTTATATAGCGCTTTATCCTCATTTTTATTTGCAGGAAGGTCAGCTGACTAACCACACAGGCAGTTCGTACCAAATAGAGAAAGGTGCTAAGGAACACAGTGGTATCTACACTTGTCGCGTCAACTCCGATGAAGGATCCTCCTCAGAGAGTTTTGACTTATACGTTGGCTCTCCTCCACGTTTTACTTTTCCTGAAAGCTCACCAAGAGTGGACTGGTACGGCAACGATGAATGGTTGGATTGTTCCGTGGTTGCTGATCCTGAGGCAGAGGTATTATTTGAATTTCTTTTACATATTTATTGAGTAGGTATATCTTTATGATTACGCTATCAATAGTGACTCATTACTAGTGAGTAGACGTTTAACCTACCTTTTAAAGCTTATGTTATAACAAGCGAATAAAAATACATTAATCTGGCTTCAAGCTCGCTTTAATAAGTGAGGGTTATACACATAGGCGTACCCAGGGGGGGGGCAGGGGGGGGCAGCTGCCCCCCCCTGGAAATCGAATATCTTATACATCTAAAGAAGAAGAAAAATTTCTTGACGCTCACAATAAGGCAATCACTCACGTTTCGTAGTCAGAATTGTAATTTTTTAGCTTTTTAGTACCAATATTTTAATTTTTTCACCACTCGGAGCGTACTAAATGCACACTTTTTGTCATTATATTTATAAAATTTCTTGGGACTTGCACAAAGTTCGTAGGTAGCTATAGAGGTAGTAGAAGTATATCTCTTACATGTAACTTTCGTGGTCAGAAATGGGATATTTTCTTGGGACTCGAAATAAGCAGTTCGCACATTCTTCATAATCAAGATTTGAAATTTTCTCGGCTCGCAGCAAACTGCTTGCGCTTTTATTTGTAAGAACATTCAAACTTCTTGCAGCTCGGAACGAACTAACCTCACCTTTCGTAGTCAGAAATATAAAAATACTCGGCGCTCGTAAGCTGTACGCGCTCTTATAAGTGAAAATATTTAAATTTCTAACCGCTCAGAAAAAGATAACTGCACATTTTTCGTTGTCAAATATAATATAATTTTCTTGGTAATAGCAGCAAGCTGCTTGCGCTGTTTTACAGGAGAATATTTTAATTCTCCTACTGCCCTAAGCAAATTAACTGCACTTTTTCGTTGTCCAAAATATTAAATTTTCTCGCCGCTCGCAGCAAGCTGTATGCGCTCCTAAATGTCAGAATATTTAAATTTCTAACCCCTCAGTGAAAGATAACTTCACTCTTTTCGTAGTCCAAAATATAAAATTTTCTTGGCGCGCAGTAAGCTGCTCGCGCTGTTTTAAATCAGAATAATTTAATTTTCTAACCGCTCGAAGCAAGTTAACCGCACTCTTTTCGTTGCCAAAAATATAAAATTTTCTCGGCGCTGACAGCAAACTGCTCGCGTTATTTTAAGGAAGAATATTATAATTTTTCTACCGCTCGGAGCAAGTTAACCGCACTTTTTTCCTTGCCAAAAATATAAAATTTTCTTGGCGCTCGCAGCAAACTGCTCGCGCTTTTTTTATTGGAAGCATATTTTAATTTTTATACCGCTCGCAGCAAATTAACTGCAGTATTTTCGTTACCAAAAATTAAAATTTTCTCGGGGCTCGCAGCAAGCTGCTCGCGTTATTTAAAGGAAGAATCTTTTAATTTTCTTACTGCTCTGTGCGAGCCAAAATCAAAGTATGGCGTACGTTAAAGGTATAGGTCTTACCTGCTCAACTTTAAAACATATAGACACATAAAACAGGCATAAAATTCAAGTTCAGTAAAAAAAACTGAATCCGCCGTTGCCTGCCCCCCCCTAGGCCTAAAGCTGGGTACGCCTATGGTTATACACTTTGCCGCGATGATGATGAAGATTGGGGCTTATACTCCAATGGAACAGGTTACCCTTCTTACACTGTCAGAGTCTAATCACACTTTATAGGTTGTGTGGCCAACCTATATGAAATAGTTTCAGGTCACCGAGATAACTACAGGGCCTGCAACATGACCTAACGACTGCCTCCTACATATCTTATAGGAAACAGCCGGGTCCCACAGATTTACGTGCGTGTGATACACACGTTTTGTTCACGACCTAAATACTATTAACTCGATTTGGTTTAAATATAGAAATGTGAAGACACTGTAAATTTTCTAATCGGTTCAGGTGTCTTCGAGTGACCACTGAACATATATCTAATATATGTGAACATATTGTATCTGTGTGTATGGAGTGTGTTTATCACGTCTTTACGTCTAAACGGTTGAACCGATTGAGCTGAAATATGTCATGTTGATAATTATTTTAATCCAGAAATAACATGTATCGTGTTTGGTAAATTTTGAGCGGGTAAAACCGCTGGGTGTAACTAGTCAGTAATAGTTTGTAATATTTCTATGAAATTGATTGTCTCATCAGGTCCGATGGTTCCTCAATGGGGTAGAGTTACCGAACAAAAATAATGATACTCAGGAATACAATGTGCAAAACTACGGGGAGTACAAATGCTTGGCCAGTAATGTCTTTGGAAGTGTTGAACGAACATACGAAATCGTATCTAAAGGTAAATCTTTCTATTATTATAAACGTGAAAGTTTCTAAGAATGTATGCCCTTATTTTTGGAGGTCTGGATGTATGTTTGTTATTCTTTTACGCCTAAACGACTGGACCAATTGAGCTGATCAGAAATTTAGTATAGAGATGGCTGGAACCTGGAATAGCGCATAGGCTACATACAATACAGCGGGTAAAACTGCTGGGCGCAGCTAGTTAATAATATTATTATCATTACTATATAATAAGCATTGCTACACTGAGCCGTTCTACACTGAGGAATTTATCCCACCTTCTAAGTTTAGTTTGCTACTATCTTCAAAAAACTTGAACTCTATGCATTTAACAATTTTGGACTCTACTGAGGTGCGACAGGGAAAGGTGTCCTGAGTAACTGTCTCCTGCACTTCTTTCGCTGCTCTCCTATTGGACCGTAGAACACGGCTATTATTGCTCAAGTTCTTTGAACGGCACTTAAAAAATCTTTTTAAAAACAAGCTTTTATTATTATTACCATCTAGCATCAAAGTACTACTCGTCAAGACGAATCAAATGAGCCCAAACTCGATGAGGTTGTTCCAGCTCCATCATCAGATCAGCTCGATATCATAATAATATTGCATTGCCATTCGATTTTTACGGGCATGCAAAATTTCAGCTCAATTGGAAATCGGGAAATTGATTACAGACAGGCAGGAAGACAACGGAAGGGCGAAAGTAAATAAAAGCTTATAAAAATCGGATATAATATACCTAAATGATTATAAAAAAAAACAATTTAAATTTTCAGACTGTTTCATAAATGAACACATGGCCACCCAAAATATGCCATTATGGTTGAATGAAGACACGACATGGCCAAAACCATCCAGCAGTGCTGGTATATCGTTGAAAGCAAACGAATCTATTGAACTGATATGCGCATTACCTACTGCCACAGCAAACGCCTTCCAAGAATTTCCCACAAACAACAGAATTACCGCGAAATGTTATAAAGAAGATAAGTTTGTCGTCGAAGGAAAAGTTTACGATTTCTTAAAGCTGCAATGTAAAACAAAAGTTGAGCCCTTGATTGAGAACACACACAAAGAGTGTTCAGGCCCTCAGACTGAAACGATTCAAGTAGGGTTCACAGTGGACAATTTCTTGGAAACTTACAGAATATGTTATGACACAAAGAATAATGTCCCACTATTTGGAAGCACGCCGATCATAATTGAAGATTTTGGAGGGGAACAGTCGTTGTTTAAATGGAGTCAAAGCTCGTCAGTGGGTGGTGGGAACCCTAGTGGAGGCTACACTTGTCAGACAGATTCTAATTGTTGTTACATGAAGAGTCAGATGGTCGCTGTGGATGAAGTGGTGTTTGGTCCTGCTCAAGCTGCAACATTGAAGGACAACTTGAATTCAGTAGCTGTTTGGATTCCGTGCAAAAGTGAAAACAAAGTAAACATAGTTTTATCATAAATATATTGTATTATCAAACATTTATGATTAACATAAACAATTTATTTTACCAGATGTCTTGGATGTCGTTTGAAGATAAAGTGAAAGCCTGGTCCTCAGAGACTAATGAATTAATGACGTGGACAGGCGCCAGTGAATACAGAAATAAAAATGGTGGACAAGTCCCTCGATATTTGTGGAAGGTAAGAAAGTGAAATAATTGATTCTTCGACTTCTACGAAAAGTTTTTCTGAAAATAGGTAAGAATAGGCACAAGAAACTAATGATCTGAACATTGTGTACACATTTCTTTAACTTTTCACTACATTAGTAAACGCGTGCGTTCGTGTGTGTGTGTGTGTATGTAGTTCGTGCACGTGTGTTCGTGTATGTGTGTGAGTGTGTTGTTTCCCATTCACACCTAAATGGCTCAATTGATTTATATTATATCGTAACAGATACTTTTTTCGGGTATACGGCAACAGTTCTTTACCAACTACGATTGCAAAGCAGTCTAAAGGAAACACATTATTAAAACGCGACGTGACGCAACGCGACGACACGCGTCGGGATTGGGTGGCATGTGATCACGTGACGCCACGGACCAATCCGGACGGGTGTCGTGACGCCACAGACCAATCCGAAAGAGTGTTGTTGCGTGGCGCCGCGTTGCGTTTCATAATATGTTTCCGGCTTATATCACGCTTTAAACCGTAGCGCTTTTATGATTATTATATAATTGAATGAAAAATAACTTATCTTTCACAGGTAATTAAAAACAACGAGGTGTCCACAGTAGTGGTGTACGAGAATGACCCCAAGCCAAACCCATCATCCAAATCGCGTTGCTCCTCATTATGCGATAACCTGAGCATGCCTGACTTGGAGGCAGAGTTAAACTCCTCAAATTCATTTTACTGTTGCACTCTAGACGAGTTCAGCAAATCATTTGGAATTTCTTCGCAGAAATTTGAAACTACGACAGCCTAATTATGAGTATAAAGGTTTGCTTAGTATGTAATACGAGTAGATACGTGTTTTTTTATGTATTCATGCATAAATACATTTAGTATAATATTTAACGTACTTTTTTCTACTTAATTACTTATACGTTTAATTTTAAATTTTATATAGTAAATGGGGCGTGCCTTTTACAATCATTGATCACCCGAAAATTATATTGTAAATTGTAAACAATGTAAAATTTTCTAACTTTTTCTATCTTTTTCTATCCTGCGTTTTAAAGTAATATGTTTTTTTTTAAATAATATAATATGTATATACCACAATGTATGTGTATTTATTGACTTGCTACCTTGTGTAAGTACAGCTCTACAAGTTACTCGTATAAATCATTGAGCGGTGGTGGTCAAGGGTTATGTGGTGCGGATGCAAATCTGGACCACCGAGTTCAAATCGCCGCCCCACACCAAAGACTTTAATTAGTTATGTGCGGTCTTCTACAAGCACCTTTCTGTACTGGTGGTATAGGCTTTGGCCGTGGCTAGTTACCACCCACTGGACAAAACTGTGTCGCTAAGCAGTCATCGTGACCGTGTTCTGGCATGATGTTCAGTGAAGCCTGGGAGGGATTTATCCCGCCTCCTAGGTATAGTCTGCTGCCATCTTCAGCCGCATCGTCGCTTAACATCACGCGAGATTGTAGTCAAAGGCTTACCTTTTCTTTCACCGGGGGTAGACTTCCTTTAAGGTGGACAGACGACCTTATAAAGGTCGCCGGAAGACGCTGGATGCAGGTCGCTTCCAACCGGTACATATGGAAATCCAAAGGGGATGCCTATGTTCAGCAGTGGACGTTCAATGGCTGAGATGATGACGATGATGAGACTTACTTTGCAGGAGGTCGTCTCGGTGAGTACCCCAACAGTGCCAGTTATTCTACCGCCTGAGCACTGCTCAGCAGTGATGTGCAAACATTACTGTGCTCCGGTAGGTGGGCACTGTAGCTAGTGAAATTACTGGGCTAAAGAGTCTTAACATCTTATAACTCTGGAGTGAGAAGCGTTGGTGCAGAGCTCCTAGAATTTCACATCATTGTGAAATCCTAAGTAGCACTGTACTAATTATGGGCAGCGTTATCTCTTAACATCAGGAGAGCGTCTTGCTCTTCTTCTACTTCATCACATAAAAAAAAAACTGAAGAAAAATATAAATGTTTTTCGTCGCCTAATAATTAACGTCGTCGCAACCCCAGTAGTGTTACCGACGCGATGTCATTACCAAATATGTATCTAAATAAAAATCTTAAATATGTATCTTTTTACTGATAATAAATACTTTTTTATCATTAACTTTATCTTACCAATGTACAGTTGGTCAAGTAGAAAGGATTCAATTTCTCCCTACCTGGAAATATACTGACCGGAAAAACATGAGACTAAGTTGATTATATTTTGAGCCTTATACGAGTATAAATGAGAACTCTAAGCGTTGGCCCACGTGAACGCGCGGGCGCGGGCGCGAAATATCAAACATATGACGTGCTATGAAGGTGTTCACGTACAAACGCACGTGCGGTGCAAGCAAAGTCTGTCGCGCCCGCGCCCGCGCGTTCACGTGAACAAGCACTAAGCCGATTCTCTGCCATCACAAATATGATGCAAGGGTGTCGCCGAATTGTTTAAGTGCAGTCGTCCAGCACGGAAACTCTCAGATAATCCTTCCTCCACCCCTAATGGGACGGTACGCGCAACGAGTTTTTTCTTGGCGTAAACAATAAAACGGTTTTTTTTTTACCAGCTGCGCCCAGTGGTTTTACCCGCTGTACTATATGTATCATGCCTATGTGTTATTCCAGGGTCTAAACTATCTCTATACCAAATTTTAGCTCAATCGGTCCACCCGTTTAGGCGTGAAGATGTAACAAACATGCACACTCACTCACAAACCTTTGCATTTATAATAAGAAATGTTAACCCGAATGGCGAACGCTAATCTGAACGCGCACTAACAAGGGTGCCTTTCCACAGAGATATTATGTGCTATACAACTATGCTACGAAGACGTGAAAGCTACGCTACGATACTATGTGACCGTACCACCAATGCTAAGCTATGTAGCTGTGCGAGGAAGATGCGCTATGTATATACCGCCACCACTCGCGCACTACTCGCGACGAGCTATAGCAAATACCCATAGCTCACATCCGTAGCACGCCACCGTAGCACGCATCCGTAGCACGCATCCGTAGCACGCATCCGTAGCACGCATCCTTCCATATAAAAAACATAGCTTAACTGAATCAGTTTCCAATTTTTTTTTGACCCAGGAAAAATGCGTTACGCATCATCACCCCACGCCGGGGGGCGCGGGGCGGTATGTGGGACTCCCCTGTCGAAGATGGGCGCGGCGGGGATACCTACTAAAAAACCTGGGGGTGTTCCTGCTGGACGCCATATTGCCAGGGTAGCGGGTACGCCGAAGCACTTATCCGCGGCCAGAGCTAAACTATGTGCACCAATGAAAATGATTGGTGGATATCGAACGCATCCATAACAGCGTAGCATAGAACATCTGGTCGAAAGGCATTCTCAAGACCACTGGATTGTATCTTCGCATACAAACTACTTTAAACAAAATAATCAGAATCCTAAGTCTGTAGACAGACAATTCGGAAACAATTTTCACCGTAAAGTCATTTTCCTGCAATTTTCTACTCGGATGTACCGCGCATTTCATGTTTTCTACTGAAAATAAGCTTTTGTTTTTCTACCATGGGCTAGACGAGACGATAACCATTTTGTTTCTATTTGCACACTTTGAAATACATTATTATTTTTCATTGTAAATAAACGGCTTAAACTCACTTGTATTTACTTCGGCTGCGTGCCGACCGTTTCGATCCTGTACGAGGATCTTCTTCAGGGAGTCGCTGCGGTTACGCGCCGGCGTCCGCGCCCCGCTTAGCACTGCGCGCCGCCGCTCGCCGCGCGCGCGCTGACTTCTCTACGGGTCGCGGGGAGGGAGAGGCCGTCACTTCTCGCGGCGGCTGAAGTTGTGGGCACATACTCGTACACACTGCACTCACCACATCGTCAGCCCGAATATCCTGGCTCGTAGCGGTAGATACCGTGTGTAGCACGGGTTTCCACGCCTGCGATAGCAACCAACCACCGTCTCTATTAAAATTCGGCCGACGACTTATTTCTATAGCTTCCCGTATTTTTCGCGGAACGAAGAATTTTTCTCTCGCTAATACGGTTGCTTTATCGAAGCGTATAAAATGGTCCGAATCCAAGACATGCTCTGTGATTGCCGACGCGTTGTAATCCCGATTCTTAAGGCTGCGAATATGTTCTTTAAGTCGTGTCGAGACATGCCGCTGAGTCTCACCGATGTAGCTCTTGCCGCATTCACACGGTATTTCATATATACCCGGTCCAGTCAAAGGTTCTTTGTCCTTAGGAGAGCGCAGCCAGTTCTGTAGCTTAGACGGCGGGCGAAATATGGTTTTAACATCATATTTCCTACGTAGCAGGTGTCCGATCTTGTCCGTCACTCCCGCTATATAAGGAAGATAGATGGGCCGTCTCTCTACGATGCTCGGTCGTTCTCTAGCCGTGCTACTCGCTACTCGCAAACTTTGTCTCCACCCATACCCATTCGACTCTAAAACTCCCCTGACATGTTTTAATTCCGCCTCCACGAAGGCGGAATCACACAGACGGAGTGCCCTGTTGATAAGCGTACGTGGCACTGAAGAAAGATGCTGTGGGTGATGGTGGGAATCTGCCTTTAGATATATGTCAGTGTGAGTCGGTTTCCGGTATACGGTGTGTGTAAGTTTCCCATTCTCTGCCCTCACCACCAGCACGTCTAAGAATGGAAGTCCTCCGTTTTCCTCCAACGGTCGGCACGCAGCCGAAGTAAATACAAGTGAGTTTAAGCCGTTTATTTACAATGATGAATATAAACACTCACGAATCATTTAGTGTAAAAACATTATTATTTTCATATATAAAGGCGGGTAACTTTTTGTTTGGCGGTAACTTTGGCTAAAAATACTCGAATAAATTTCTATCCTTGTTGCAGACATTGAAGTAGGTAACTTATTTAGTTTTTACAAGGTTTTATTTACTTTCGCCAGTCTTTTGTGACTGTCTGTCTGTAATTAAATCTTTCAAGTTTAATTTCATCTACTACCCGGTTTTGATTGAACTGAAATTTTGCATGCATGTCTTAATCGGATGACAATGCAATATTATTATTACATGGAGCTGATTTAATGATGGAGCTGGAAGTTGACCATTATAACTCCGTAATAAAACGACGCAACCCCATCGAGTTTGTGCTCATTTGATTCGTCTTGATCTTCGTATTTTTGATTCGCCTTTACTTTGGTGCTTGATGGCAATAATAATAATAAAAGCTTTTTTATAAGAAGTTTTTTCAAATTTCACTTGTTTTTTATTAGAAGTAAAAAAAACTGTTATAGTAATAACGACTTAACAAAAACGACGGTTTCCCTGCATGACTCACTTATTATAGGCGTCAGCTGGGACCCTAAGTTTAATGTGCCTTCTTTAACACAATAGTCTATATGAGAACAGGGTCACACAGAGATTTGACCTCCAGATTATACCCCAGTTTCACGACCGCAGGGCCTAGGACACAAATAGAAAAAAATAAAAATGCAATTAATCCTACTTATATAATATTATAAACGATGATTTTTTCTTACTATTGTAAGAATGTTTGCTTGTACGTTTGTTACTCATTCACGCCCAAACGCGTAACCGATTGAGCTGAAAATTGGTTTATAGAGTTAGCTTAGATACTAAAATATCAGGCTAAGCAATACATCAGTAAAACCGCTGGGCGCAGCTAGTACTTTGTAAGATTTAAGATTATGTACCGAAATCCAGCTACGAAGGCACTAGCCCGAGGAGAATATCGATATTCAAAAATCCTGCTATTAACATCTATACATTCATCAGATGAGGGTGTTAAAAAGATGCACACTTACTAAGTGAACAAAACGCTTTCGAGTTTTAACGATAATCAGCGCCATCTAGTTTTGGTTGATGTAAATACATCTCATCTTCGTGATGGCATACTCTAACATCTAAAATTTAAAATTATAATAAAACCCTACTAATGTTATATAAATTAAAGTTTGTAAGAATGTATGATGGATGTCTGGATGTATGTTTACTCTTTCACGCCTAAAAGGGTGGACTGATCGACCTGAAATTTGAAATAGAGATATAATTTTATATGAAATAACATAGGTATGGGCTACTGCTGTACAGTGGGTAAACCGTTGGACGCAGCCAGTAAGTACATGATAATATTATTATACAGTTAATGAATTATAAAGTTTATTATTATATGTTATGGGTGCTTGTTAAATATACACATCTAACCGGGTAAACAGATTGCGCTGAAATTCGGAAAGCAGACTAGACAAACTTAGCTTAGACCCTAAAAAACAAACTCCGGAGGGTAAAACCGCTGGACGCAGCGAGCATGAAATAAATTTATCGCCAAGGTATTCTATGACAAGAACAATGCTAATCAGTCGAGTTAACCATATAAGTAAGTAAGAGTAAAGTGTATATAAAATTTGATAGACCGTGGAAACGTGGTCGCATGGAGCCTCAAATTCTACGGGAAGCCTAAATTCGGCATCACGTGATTAATGCCCCAGTCCGATTCGATTTACAGCCAGCGGTTTGCACGATGAAATTAGCCATGGCTGGCTCGTAAATTTCCGAAGGTGCCTCCTAAATTGCTGAATTTAAAGCCGGACGTTGTATGCTGCATCGCATGGAATCCTAAACATATTATAATCTTGTTAGAGAATATGAATTTTGCATTCACTATAGGTACCGATTTATTCGAATTACATCAGGCTACGATATCGAATGGGATTAAGGATTAGCAAACTGGAGTGGCATTAAGATGGTCAAATTTACCGCAGAATAGATAACCGCTAGGTTAAGGAAGTTCTGTCTAGACTGCCTCTCAGTCACGGTTATACTATATAAGAAAATTTGTACAAGATTATACTGCTATCGGGAGGGTCGCTGAGACTGGTTGGAGCTTCTTCCTCCAACCAGTCTCGTCTGAATGAACGAACTGAGTCGTCGGTAAATCGCGACGACAACATCGTCGCAGCGATGTCATCAATAGCCGCTGTTACTCAATGGGCGTTCATTGTATAAACAGATAACTGCACTAATTAGCAAAATTACCATTATTAAATCGCCAAAACAACACAATGCCCGCGGTGCGACACAAAATCGCACTTATGTTATTCAGCTGTAAAAACGAATAACACTATTAATTTTTATCAATAAAAGCTTTCCTTTCTTTTAAAGTAATAATTCGCACCTTTGATGGAACAGGGACACATAGGAGTATAACCAAATTTGCAAAACAGCAGTATTTTATCAAAGCAAGAGCAAATGGAATGCAAAAAATATCTTTGGCTCTCCTGTAAAATATCAAAAATAAAAAATTGTGCCCTTGTTTCATCAAAGGTGCGATATATAAATATACTAGTAGATTGAAACAACGATTCGTAGGTAGCAAGTACGACTTACGAATCTTATAGAAACTTTTATTTGAAGTTGGGAGGTAGAGCTCAAATTTAGGCCACACTTGACACTTTGAGTCGTCGCGTCGCGCCTCGTCTCGGTCATAACGCCCTATCGAGCAGAAAGAAGACAAGTTCGATTCAAACTATTTGAAAGTCATCTAACAAATCCAGAACTGTGTTTTCGACTTGTTCTTCGTGTCACAGGTAGGTAAGTTAGAATTGTGGCGTTTATTTTTGATGTTGATCAATGAAAGAAAAAACTAGCTTTGTTGTTTAAGGATTATCGTATACGTTCTGATACAAATCCAGAGTGTTGGTAAGACCAATAACCATCAGAACAATAACCATCTAACGCTTTTAATTTTCAAAAGTCACGTTAAAAAGCAACTGAAAATCCCTGTTACCTCCTAGTTCTTTTGGTGTGTGGCAAAGTGGAATGGTTGAAAATGGAAATTCTGGCTCGTAGTTGATCAGATACCCGGACAACTGATAATGGAATGATTGACTACACAGTCTCGCAGAGATACTACCCAATCCGTTATTTTTCTACCTTGAGGTGATATGCGACCTCCGCATTGTATACGATCTCCATAGTATCGTCCAAAGAAAAAAGTCAATACTAAATTGTGACAACTGTCATACTTTATTAATAATGTCTGTATAGTGAAATTCTTTCAGTTGAATAAAACCAATGTTCCTCTTGGTTATTCGTTTATTTCGCCACAATTTATTCAACTGAAAATGCCTGATGAAAAACTAAGCAAGCCTTCGCTATCAAGATATCTGCGACCCGATAAGTTTGACGTCGAGCCAGATGTCGCGGATGCAGATGCAAAATGGCTACATTGGAAATCGACATTCGAAAGCTTCTTAGCAGAAGAGATTACTGAAGATGTACCAGACTCACTTAAGCGTAAGCTGCTAGTTAACCATTTATCGGCATCGATTTTCAAGCATATCAAAACATGCTCCACTTATAAAGATTCGATGAAAGTTCTAGAAGACATCTATGTCAAACCGAAAAATACTGTTCTAGCTCGACACATTCTCTTCAATCGCAAGCAACGAGCTGACGAAACAATCTCTGACTATGTAAGAGCTCTCCGACTTTCCGCGAAAGATTGTAAATTCGAAGACGTCATAGCCCAAGAGCATGAAGACCAAGCAGTTCGTAGTGCTCTCATATCCGGCTTACTATCTCGAAGGATTCGCGAGCGATTACTAGAAAACTCTAAACTCACTCTCTCAGAAGCACTTAATCAAGCCGTGGCTCTGGAAACAGCAGAGAAGGATGCAGATGCTCTTGGTATCAACTCTCCGCAACTTACCGCCATATCGCAAGGTAGTTCACGGGACAAGGAATCCGAAAATCAAGCGGCAGCTTCATCATCACGAACTTTTCAAGCCGCTCCGATCACGCCACTTTCGGCTAAATCCTGCTTTTTTTGCGGCGGGAGTCTTCATCCAAGGTTCAGATGTCCGGCCAACAAAGCCACCTGCAAAAAGTGCTCAAAGAAAGGACACTTCGCAAGCGTCTGTAGATCGGGCAATATAAACTTGAACTCCACGACAGTTGAAGATCTTACGACCCCTAACAACGATCAGTTCTACAGTGGAGCTATTTCTGCTGCCTCTCCTTCGAGCCTCAGGAGTGCGACAATTCCAATCATGGTCAATGAATACAAGGCTGATGCTCTCGTTGATACAGGAAGTTCGGTCAGCTTTATTAACGGTAAAGTTGCTCGCATAATGAAACTACGCAAAAAACCCTGCAAGCAGACAGTCAATCTCGCTTCTCTCAATCAAGTTTCTTTTGTCGAAGGTGTCTGTTTTGCTACCATTACGATGAATAAGCATACTTACAAGCAAACACCTCTTTTAGTTGTCGACAACCTCTGTGCCGACGTAATTGTCGGCTATGACTTGCTCAAACATCACTCGAGCGTTCATTTCGATCTTGGTGGGCCTGGCGAACCTTTAGAAATATGCAACGTGTTACGAGCTTCGGTGCGGCCAGCCTCCGTTTTTACAAATCTGTCACCGAACATTCAACCGATCGCCGTGAGAAGCCGGCGCTACAGTAAGGAAGATGAGGTCTTTATAAAAGAAGAAGTGTCCAAATTACTTGAAGACGGGGTCATTGAAACAAGTATTTCTCCCTGGAGAGCCCAAGTCCTCGTAGCGGGAGGAGGAGTTCATCGAAAACGACTTGTCATTGACTACTCCATGACCATAAACAAATACACCGATCTGGATGCCTTCCCCTTGCCAAACATAGAATCAGTCGTGAACAACGTATCAAGATTTAAAGTGTTCAGTCAAATCGACCTAAAGAGCGCATACCATCAAGTACCTATGTTAGAAAATGAAAAGATATATACAGCTTTCGAAGCATGCGGTAAATTGTACCAGTTTACACGCATTCCATTTGGCGTGACTAATGGCGTTGCAGCTTTTCAACGAACCCTGGACTTCATCATCACAGAAGAGGGACTAGAAGGAACGTTCGCCTACTTAGACGATGTAACCGTCTGCGGCAAAGATCAAAGGGATCATGACCACAACCTAAAACGCTTTATGGACGCCGCTAATAAATTTCATTTAACTCTAAACGAACAGAAGAGTGCTTTCAATAAGACTAAAATCAACTTGCTTGGGTATACTGTTGAAAATAATACAATCAGTCCTGACCCGGAAAGACTAAAACCTCTTCTAGAGCTTCCCGCTCCAACTAAAACTAGTGAACTAAAACGAGTCTTAGGGATGTTTGCTCATTATGCTAAATGGATTGCGCGTTTCTCCGAAAAAATAAAGCCACTTACATGCGTGACAACTTTCCCGTTGACACCTGATGCGCTCAAGTGTTTTGAAGACCTCAAGCAAGATATCAAGGCAGCCGCTCTAATAGCCATCAACGACAATGAAATGTTTGCAGTCGAAACAGACGCTTCAGAATTCGCGCTAGGGGCTACGCTGACCCAACATGGAAGACCAGTTGCCTTTTTCTCTCGGACATTGAATAACTCTGAATGCAAACAATCCTCAATCGAAAAAGAGGCTTGCGCGATAGTAGAGAGCCTAAAGAAATGGAGACACTACCTGATTGGTAGAAATTTTCTTCTTATAACAGACCAACAATCGGTGGCCTTCATGTTCAATCAAACTCATAACAGTAAAATAAAAAATGAGAAGATCCAACGTTGGCGATTAGAACTGTCTTGCTTCAAATATGATATAGTTTATAGACCAGGCACTGAGAACGCTGCTGCGGACGCTCTATCCCGCGTATGCGCCTACATGAATATAAACAAGTTGAAAGAACTTCATAACGCACTCTGCCACCCGGGAGTAACTAGAATGTATCACTGGGTAAGATCTAAAAACTTGCCCTACTCAGCTAATGATATCAAGGAGATGACCGCCTCGTGCCCTACCTGTGCCGAAATAAAACAGAGGTTTCTTAAGGCCAAGGGTAAATTGATAAAAGCTACGTCGCCATTTGAACGGATCAACATAGATTTTAAAGGACCACTGCCTTCTAAAACAGCCAACAAGTACATACTTACGATTATTGATGAGTACAGTCGGTTTCCTTTTGCTTACCCATGTAAGGATATGACCTCAACCACCGTCATTACTTGCCTGAAAGATCTTTTTCTGACATTTGGCCAACCTCTCTACATTCATAGCGATAGAGGGTCGTCATTCATGTCCGAAGAGTTCAAATCATTTCTACGACAGTCAAACATAGCCTCGTCTAGAACGACGCCCTATAACCCCCAGCGTAATGGCCAAGTGGAGCGTCTAAACGGAACGCTCTGGCGAACTATTCAACTCAGCCTTCGGTCAAAGGTATTATCGGTGGAAAATTGGGAAGTAGTGCTGAAGGACGCATTGCATTGTGTCCGCTCCCTCCTGTGTACAGCAACAAACGCTACTCCGCACGAGAAACTTTTTACATACCCTAGAAGATCCCCGAACGGAGATTCACTACCATCTTGGCTCACGCCGGGACCGATCCTCGTTAAGAAGAACGTCCGCTCTTCAAAAACAGACCCTCTTGTCGAGGAAGCCGAGCTCCTAGAGACCAATCCCTACTACTCTCTCATAAGACGGGATAATGGAGAAACCTCAACGGTATCAAACCGTCAATTGGCTCCCTTCCCCAGTACTACTGATGATAGCAGGGACGATAACTTTGAAACGGCCTCCGAAGATGATAGCCAGACGGTTCTGTCTGGAAACAACTTCACACCTCCACGTGAAAATATCGCTCCTTCGTCACCGCCGCGTTTAGAAGGACCGTCAACGTCCTCGCCAGTTCTTCGGACTGGTCTCCCCAGGAGATCTAATAGAACGCGAAAAATACCCTCCTACCTGGCGGACTTTGTGGTTGATGGGAGTGAGACTGAAAACTGAACCGGGGGAGAATGAGGTGATATGCGACCTCCGCATTGTATACGATCTCCATAGTATCGTCCAAAGAAAAAAGTCAATACTAAATTGTGACAACTGTCATACTTTATTAATAATGTCTGTATAGTGGAATTCTTTCAGTTGAATAAAACCAATGTTCCTCTTGGTTATTCGTTTATTTCGCCACAATGATGCATCAATCATTATATCTTTGTTAATTACAAATTCAGTTTATTCTTTAAAATATTAAGAGTACAGGAAAATAAGGGCCTTATCACCAAATAATTAATAATGTATTTATATTATACACTAGCTGCGCCCAGCGGTATTACACGCTGTTCTATATATGTATAGTATATAGCCTATGTATTATGCAAGGGTCTAAGCTATCTTTATACCAAATTTCAGCTAAATAGGTCCACAAGCCAGCGGATTAGCAAGCTGAAGTGGCAATGGGCAGGTCACATAGCGCGGAGAGCGGATGGCCGATGGGGTCGAAAAGTGCTCGAGTGGAGACCACGGACTAGCAAACGCAGCGTAGGACGTCCACCCACAAGATGGACAGACGACCTTATAAAGGTCGCCGGAAGACGTTGGATGCAGGTCGCTTCCAACCGGTACATATGGAAGTCTAAAGGGGAGGCCTATGTTCAGCAGTGGACGTCTTATGGCTGAGATGATGATGATGAGGTCCACAAGTTTAGGCGTGAAAGAGTAAGAAACATACATCCAGACATCTAAACATCCAGACATTCTTACAAACATTCGCGTTTTAATATTTGTAGGATATAGTAGAATTTCGAACGAGAATAGTGAACTGAGTACCATCTTTCAAGGTTCTAAGTGATTTACCATACTTCGTTTCAAAAACAAATATAATTATTGCAGGGTTCAAAGGTTATAATATTAATGAAAATATAATTGATTATTCAAAAAAACTGTTATATCCGATATTTCTTATGATATATATCTGATATATTATGATAAACGTCGGATATACAATATATCTAATTTATTAAGATATTGATCCTTTGAAAAATGCAAAAAATATCTTTGTTTTTGAAACGAAGTATAGTCACCCTGTATATATTTAATAGCTAAATTAACGAAAAACCCGTTTGAGACGAATCCAGGGAGGGACTCATCCCGCCTTCTAGGTTTAGTCTGCTACCATCTACGGCCGCATCGTCACTTAACATAACGCTTGATCGTGGTCAAAAGCTTACAATAAATAAAAAATGCTTTATAATAAACTAGCTGTGCCCAGCGGTTTTACCCGCTTTTTTATAGCCTATGTGTTATTCTAGGGTCTAAGCTATCTGTATACCAATTTTCAGCTCAATTGGTCCACCCGTTTAGGCGTGAAAAAGTAACAAACATCCAGACATCCTGACATCCAGACATCCATTCTTACAAACTTTCACGTTTATAATATTAGTAAGATATGAAATCAAATAGCTTACGATACTTAGATATTCAGTAATTATAATGAAAACTACGATTAGCCCTCTTCCTATTATAATACCTACCCTTCATAATGTGGAAATTTTTAAACAGTAAGTTTTTACGAAATTATGCAGTAGTTGGCAAAGTTTCAGAATGACAAGTTCATCGATTCCCCGAACCATGGTCTCCGCAGACGGGAAACTTCTCACATAAAGGCGATTTAACACAATTTACTGGTGACGTGGAACAATAACTCTCAATCTTACAATAATACGACTGACAGTATTGACCGCTCTCGCATTTTTTACTATGATACTGTTTGATGGGGAGGATTCGCCGATCATTTTATGGAGGATTTTATTCATACAAGATTTTACTTTTTTTTTAAATTTTCTTTTTTTATGCGTAGAAGTAAGAAGACGAGCAAGACGCTCTCCTGATGTTAAGAGATAACGCTGCCCATAATCAGTACAATGCCACCTAGGATTTCGCAGTGACGTGAAATTCTAAGTGCACTGCACCAACGCTTGTAACTCAAGTTAATGCAGAAGCGCAAATAATGTGGACAGTGTTCGGGGTCACGAACTCAAAGTCACTAAGCCCCATTTAAGACCTAACTTCTCGTACAAAATTAAGGCAATTGAAAAAAGTAAGTAACCCCCACGTGTGCATAATGATTCACATACACACACACACCTTCCTTTTCCGGAATTTTCTCCGTCGGATAATACCAGAATCTCTAAAAGCCAGATTTGAGAATAGGGGGTCTGACAAAAAAAATTAACATGTAGATTATTAAAAAATATTGGACACGTATTTTTTTATTCGTAAATAATTAAATAAAACGTATGATTTATAATGCACTTAAGTTACATGGAAGGGGTAGTAGCGACACTTGTGAATACTCGAGTCGATACAAAATGCACAAGTGACGTCACGCGCCCTCACCGAAAAAATTATAAGCACTATATAATATTTAAATTTCTCAGCCATTTTTTTTTCTCAAACAAAAAAATACGTAGGTATCGAATAATTTTTTTATTATTAAAATTACGAACTAATTATAATTAAATTTTTTGAACTTGTCTTGGGAGATGGCAGAAAACCCTGACGTAATTTTTCTTGCTTCAGTTTGGTGTTCACGCTGCAAATTCTATTTGAGTGCAAGATTCTTGGTCATAACCAAGCAGTTTGTGTTACCAATAAACTAATTCCTAGTTACAGACTGTTCCCAATGTTTGCTTGTTTGCGAGTTCGCCTTGTTTGCATACTGAGTTATGAATTCCCTGTGTATTGTGTAGGTAAGCCTAGACAATATGAGCTAATGTATTATGAATAGGTTTACTCTATCTTGTCTCTGTTGTTGTATTAATAGAATATTGGGAAAGATAAATTAAGCGATAGTCGCCGCTGATGGTCTGCAATTTATTACGTAGATTTTGTATATTTCCCGCCTTCTATGTTGGTTTAGTCTGCCGCCACATCTTCGCTTTCTTCGCTTAGCATCACGCAAGATCGTGGGCAAAAGCGAATTTTGAATAAATTCAAATAATTAATCAAAATAATAATATTTTCTAGATAGTATTATATAAAGATCGCATCTCAGAAAGCGTTATTTTATAGAAAATCTCTGGCCAGCAGTGTTATTCTATGCTTTGCCGCTATATTTTTTTTTATTTTTTTTATGTGGAGAAGTAAGAAGACGAGCAAGACGCTCTCCTGTTGTTAAGAGATAACGCTGCCCATAATCAGTCCTGTGCTACCCAGAATTTCACAATGATGTGCAATTCTAGGTGCACTGCACCAACGCTTCTTACTCAAGAGTCATAAGGATGTTAAGACTCTTTAGCCCAGTAATTTCACTAGCTACAGTGCCCTTCTACCGAAGCACAGTAATGTTATAAAGTCACGTTTTGTTATTATTTATTTATTATAAGCCCATACTGTCCCATTGCAGGGCAAAGGCCTCCCTTCTCTCTTTCCACTCCTTTCTCTGGTTGGCGGTTAGGGTCCAATCCTAGAGGTAGGAGTCAAGTTCGTCTCTCCAACGGGTTCTGGGCCTGCCACGTCGTCGTGTCCGGACAGGTGGGCTCCACTGAGTGGTAGTCCAGGCCCACAGTTCCTGTGACACATTTTGCTAATAATAGCAAATTCAAAATAGTCTGAACTTCGGTCTATTTCATCGCAATATATAATTATCTTCATAGAGTCCGAGTCAGGGGCGAGATATCTGCCACAACGCTGCTAATATGAATTTGCATATTAACGGCTCATGCCTTGTACACTTGAACGGGCACATGCAGGTTTATAACTGAAGTCAATGGACTTTTGACTTCGTTTATTCATACATTTTTTCGTACATTAAGCTTATAATATGTATACCCAAATAATTTTTTTCAGCCTTTATAAAGCCTTTTTTATAATCTAGGTATATCCTATTTTTTTTCGGTTTTTTTTTGTGTTTTTTCTGTTATAGGGAAATGTGATTGATCAACGCACAGTTCATAGTGTTGAACTGGGGATATTTGGTGCATAAACGTATAATTATAGACTGTCATAGACATACGCTAAGGCTAAGATAAGTAAAATGAAATACTACATAAACATTTGCCACTCAACCTATAGTCCAGTATAATTATTGTAATTAATTAATTGATTTTTTTAATGATATTTGACTACAGTGTAAGTACGATTTTAATCTTTTCTGTTGGAGTATAAGCCAAATTATATTAACTGTAGCTTTGAAAGATAGATAGGTATGTCGTATCAGGTCAATACTACAGACTCAAATTCGAAACGAGAAGCGCCGACGCCATCTTGCCAAACCTGTCGAGTGTCGCTTCGGGAGTGTTCGGCAAGATTCGTGCGTGCTTCCGACAGAGTCTTGATAGTCTCACTCGGTGTGGCGGTCGTCATTCTTATCGCTGGCGAGCCTTGGGTGAAGACGTCTCGGAACTGTCCTACCGTTTCGTAATTTGTGTGCTACCGTCGTGGTTGGAGATTGTGAATTTAATATTCGAAGAATAAATCTACTGATCGTTATACCGTGTTACTTATTTTGCACGAATGCCCGCTGTCCGCCCACAAGATGTCTGAAGAGACTAGTGATACTGCGACATCAGAAGTGAGATCGAATCGTGCAAATATATCGTCGGAAGAAACCGGAAATGAGCAATGGAGGTTATTGTTCGAAATGCAAAATCAGCAAATGAAGGCGTTGATCGAAACCTTGAAAACTACCCCTGGTAAGAAGAAAATCGTCGTGCTGCCCGAATTCAACCCGGATAAAGAAGATTACGACCCGCGATCTTGGTGTGCGACCGCGGATCTGTGCTTGGAAGGACGTGCTATTGAGGGTAGTCAACTCATTATCACTATCAGCAAGGCGTTAAAAGGTACTGCATCCACGTGGTTTTCGCAAATAACCTACTCGGGTATGACGTGGTCAGAATTCAAGATTCTTTTTATGGCACGATTTGTCAATGTTGAAACCGCTGCGGCTACACTAATTAATTTGAAGAACGATAAACCGAGGGATAATGAAACTCATGCTGCGTACTCCAGTCGTTTAATTTCATTGCTAATGAATAGCTGGAAGGATTTGAGCGTAGAACAGATCGCTGTATCGACCGTTATGGCTCACTTGGCTCAGACTGACACTCGTCTACAACGACTCGCTTTCACTACGGATATCAAGACCCGCCATCAGCTCCAGCAAGAACTTCAGGCCTACTCCTACCTGAAGCGCAAGGCTCCTGTAGACCTCCATGAACAGGGCGAGAAACGAGCAAAGATGACTCCGCTATCGCAAATGAAATGTCATGGCTGTGGGAAGCTGGGACATAAGAAGAAGGACTGTCGTGTGAAGAGGACTGAACCATCTTCAAAACCTGGGTCATCGGCGCCAGCTGCTACTGCGAGCTCTGGCCAGCGCCAGCCAACCAGCAGCAGTGCCGTGGTCTGCTACCGGTGTAGCAAGCCGGGACACATCGCGAGCCGCTGCCCCGCCGGTGCCAGCGCCGCGACGCCGCCCGCTGAGCGACGTGTCGACCTGTGCGTGGTCGAGCCGCCGTCTGGGACATTGTCGCACTCCGGTGAGGATTTTAAATTTAATTTTGACTCAGGTGCTGAGTGTTCTTTGATGAAAGAAAGTGTTGCGAGTAGATTTAGAGGCAAACGTAGTGATAAAGTAGTTTCACTAGTAGGTATAGGTAATAAAAGTGTTAATAGTACTGTACAATTGCTATGCCTTGTAGAAATTAACGATATTGCTATGGAAATCTTATTTCATGTTTTGCCAGACTCCTACCTTCGTAGTGACATTTTAATAGGCCGTGAAATTTTAGATAATGGTTTTAAAGTTAGTATGACATCTGACGAGCTATGTATGACTAGACTGAAGACTGTGAACACGTGTGACTCGATTGAGGTTATGTCTACGAATATTTTTGATGACATCGACACTGATATTTCCCCGGATAGGAAACAGGATCTGGTTGATATTTTGCAACGGTTTTCTGAATTTTTAATTAAGGGATTTCCTACGAGTCGTGTTAATACGGGTGAACTCCAGATTAGGTTGGTAGACCCCAATCGTACAGTGCAAAGGCGTCCTTATAGGTTATCTGCGGACGAACGGCAGGTAATGCGTGATAGGACAGACGAATTACTAAGCGCGAATATAATTAGGCCCAGTAATTCTCCATTTGCTAGTCCAGCTCTTTTGGTTAAAAAACATGACGGTTCCGATCGTATGGTTATAGATTACCGAGAATTAAATGCAAACACGGTGCCAGACCGTTATCCCTTACCGTTAATATCCGATCAGATCTCGCGACTTCACGGTGCTAATTATTTTACAAAGTTAGATTGTGCGAGTGGTTTTCATTTAATTCCCATACAGGAAGAGTCGATAGAGCGTACTGCTTTTATAACGCCCGATGGTCAATTTGAGTTTTTGACAATGCCATTTGGTTTGCGTAATGCTATCTCTGTCTTTCAACGTGCCATTATAAATGCACTAGGTAAGCTAGCTCATGACTTCGTAGTAGTTTACGTTGATGATATTTTGATAGTGTCAGACTCGATAGAACAAGGACTAGAAAGGTTGAGCGTAGTGATGGAAGCGCTGACGAAGGCGGGATTTTCGCTTAATCTTAAAAAGTGCTCCTTTTTGAAAACCCGCGTAGAATTTTTGGGTTATGAGGTAGAGGCGGGAGAGATTAAACCTAACAAGCGAAAGATCGATGCTTTGTCTTCGCTACCACCACCACAGACAATTACACAGGTGAGACAGCTAATTGGTTTAGGTTCATACTTTAGACAGTTTGTGCCTAACTTTTCTCGTCTCATGGCTCCGCTGCATAAACTGACATCTGGAAAATGTCCGTTTGAATGGACACCTGCTTGCGAAGAGGTGCGGAAACAGGTAATCGACATTTTGACTAAAGAACCTGTTCTTATGATATTTGACCCAAAATACCCTGTAGAGGTGCATACAGACGCCAGTGCGGAAGGTTACGGTGCTATTTTGATACAAATAGTGGAAGGTAAACAAAGACCTGTAGCTTATTTCAGCAAACGGACGACATCAGCCGAGTCTCGTTACCACTCGTACGAGCTCGAAACACTGGCGGTTGTAAACGCGGTGAGACATTTCAGACAGTACTTGCATGGACGAAAATTCACAGTTGTGACGGACTGCAACTCCCTGAAGTCGTCGCATAACAAAATTGATCTTACACCAAGGGTACACCGTTGGTGGGCGTTTTTACAATCATTTGACTTTGACGTCAAATACAGGAAAGGTGCTCAAATGGCTCATGCCGATTTCTTGTCACGTAATTTGCTCCCTGCAGCAGCACAGCAGGTCGCAAAGGTCGAGCAGAAGCGCGTCAACATTACTGAGCTGTCTGATAACTGGTTGTTAGCAGAGCAGCAGCGTGATGAAGAAATTAAAAAGGTAATTTCTGACCTTAGCAATGGTGTTCTTAATGATGACGTGGCGAAAACGTACGAAGAACGGTCAGGTGTACTGTATCGCAAAATACAGCGCAATGGTCGTACAAGGTGTTTACCCATAGTACCTCGTGCTCTGCGTTGGTCGGTCATTAATAATACTCACGAGTCCATTGTCCACCTAGGATGGGAGAAGACACTGGAAAAGCTGTACAATCATTACTGGTTTGAAGGTATGCAAAAGTACGTGCGAAAGTTTGTTGACAATTGTGTAACTTGCAAAATTGCTAAGTCACATTCTGGTAAGGTACAGGCCGAGCTGCACCCTATACCTAAGGTTGCGATCCCATGGCATACTATTCACATAGATGCGACTGGTAAGTTAAGTGGTAAAAATGACAACAAGGAGTATGTGTTCGTTTTGATCGATGCATTTACCAAGTATGTGTTACTTTACCACACTAAGAACATAGACACCAAAAACAGTATTCGTGCTGTTACTGAAAGCGTAGCGTTATTTGGCACTCCCGTGCGCATTATAGCTGATCAAGGTCGCTGTTTCGCGAGTAAAGAGTTCCGAGATTTCTGCAATGGTAAGAATATTGATCTTCACCTTATAGGTACTGGTTCGTGTCGTGCGAATGGTCAAGTGGAGAGAATAATGAGCGTGTTGAAGTCTATGCTTACAGCGGTAGAGTCTACTAAAGATAAGACTTGGCAGGATTCGTTAAATGACATTCAACTTGCATTGAATTGCACTGTTAATCGTGTAACGAAAGCTAGTCCGTTAGAACTTTTAATAGGTAAAGTTGCCCGACCCCTTGACTTGATGACTACTGATGATGACGATACTGTAGACCTTGACGAGGTTAGGCGTAAAGCTTCTGAGAATATGACGAAATCTGCGATGTATGATAAAAAGCGTTTTGATTGTAGTAAAGCTCAAGTTTGTAGATTTTCTGTTGATGATTTTGTTTTAATTGAAAATGAGGAGCGTAATCAGACGAAGTTAGACCCTAAGTTTAAGGGACCGTTTCAAATTGTGGAAGTACTTGATGGTGACCGATATGTTTTAAAGTCTTTGAGTAGTAAACGTACTTACAAGTATGCTCATGATAGACTCAGGAAAATGCCTGAGACGCAAGCATCGATTGAGGTTGATAACGAGGTTGAGAACACGTAACTTTGTGACTAAGTTGTTTGTGTTGGTGAAGGTTCTCAGTTCGTGAGGTCGGTGGACTGTACCAGAGTATCGTAGCTGTAGCCCGTTAAAAGTCGGTATCTGTTTGTAGTAAAATAGTCCGTGGGTACGCGGTGGGCGATAGCTCTGGGTGGTACAGTTGGGTCCTTCGGGACTATTGAGTCGTGTGGCACGGCTTTGCAGACATTAGTGTGGCACTAGTGTATTCGACCGCGAATGAGATACCTTGGCTGTGTTTTATGGTTTCAATGTTGATATTGGTTTTGAGATTTGTTATCACTCAATGATGCTTGGCCTCACGGTATTAGGTAACGAAAGATAGTAGTTACATTGTGTATGTGGAATGTCAAAGCTCTTGCTCTGTGGTTGAGGTACTTGGCCTCACGTTATTACTGAAAGATAGTAGGTTAGTTACATAGAGTATGTAGAAGAGCAATAGAATTTGTTTACTTGGTAGAGTTACTGATGATTTTTGACTAGTTTAGTTTAGCTAGTGTGTAATAATTGAGAATAATAAACCCCATGTTCAGTAACTTGTGTTTTTCTTGGACTATACTTAGTCAGGTAGTAAGGTCTCATGATGAGATAGGATTGGCCGAACGGATTCTGTGTGGATTTTTTTTTTATTGTTACAGATTAACACACGAGGGCGTGTGTCACGCAGGATGGCCGTGTCGTATCAGGTCAATACTACAGACTCAAATTCGAAACGAGAAGCGCCGACGCCATCTTGCCAAACCTGTCGAGTGTCGCTTCGGGAGTGTTCGGCAAGATTCGTGCGTGCTTCCGACAGAGTCTTGATAGTCTCACTCGGTGTGGCGGTCGTCATTCTTATCGCTGGCGAGCCTTGGGTGAAGACGTCTCGGAACTGTCCTACCGTTTCGTAATTTGTGTGCTACCGTCGTGGTTGGAGATTGTGAATTTAATATTCGAAGAATAAATCTACTGATCGTTATACCGTGTTACTTATTTTGCACGAATGCCCGCTGTCCGCCCACAAGATGTCTGAAGAGACTAGTGATACTGCGACAGGTATATATTTTGTGAATCGAAATTACGCGTTGTTTTAACGCTCATGTAAACGGTCCCTTACTATGCAGTGAAGCGGGTCGAGTGAGATATTACTAAGCGTCTCGACATGCATTTAAACTGCCTCATGAAAATTTTAAATTATTATTGCAATTATGCCGCTCACATATTGATTACGACCCCTGATGGCTTGCATTTCAGATGGAATTTACGAAAATTAATTACAAAATTAATATAGTACAACTATACCTACCTATAATCGAATTTAGAATACTACTTATTTTATTATTATAGATGACGAAGTATGGTTGTTATGTTTTTACACTAAACGATTTGTGAGTATTTAGATTCATCTTTGTAAATAAACGGCATAAACTCACTTGTATTTACTTCGGCTTCGTGCCGACCGTTTCGATCCTGTACGAGGATCTTCTAGGTTGTTATGTTGATGAGTGTTTGTTACTTATTCACGCCCAAATAGCTAAAAAGGGAAAAAACGATTTTGCTGAAATTTAATATTTAACTATGCCCGCAGAATAACACATAGGCTACTTTTAGCGAGTAACAAGTAACAATAACTCAAAATGAAAACAATAATTGTTAAAAATATATAATCTAAGTAAAACAATTGCCGGTCTTATAGCTAATAACGATCATTTTCAACCAACCAAACACGGAGAGAAATAAATAAAATGATGTGTTCCATAAAACAGCTGCCAAAGAAGACGTTAATTTAACAGCCTATACAGCCCCGGTACGGTGAACGGCTATAAAGCTTAAACGCAATCATGGAGAGCATTTCGAGATGTAATCCACGTTATAATTGCCTACGCAACTGCTACATATCACAATATTACGTACTGACTAGCGGCTGGCTGCGGATTTACTCTCTTGAGGCGCCCATGGCCCTAGAAATTTTAATATAGGTATCAATTGCCACCCAACAAACAAATACATCGCCAGCATTCTAGACTCGTTACCTCTTTGGAGGAGAATTCGAGATCGTACCACTGTCATCCTCGCTGAACAGCGGCTGGAAGGACATCCAAGGTATTAGTGGGTACTTTCTTTACGGCGACAGACGGCGTTCTTGCGTTATACATTTCCCCGGGGAAAAAGAGTCGCTATCTCTTACTCTTGAATTGGACCACTTGAATTTCCGGAAGTTTGGTATGTTTGGTGTTTGTATTGGTCGGAAGGCACGTAAAACTGTAGAGTCCCGGTTGTTTTCTATAAAATATGTACTTTGATAGTCTTTAGATCTAATTGCAGGCTTTGTTCTAATCTTGGTAATCTGAAACTGCAATATAGGTAGGTACTCGTAATTTATTGCAAGCGACCCATTTGTACGGTAATATGTCTCTCATCCGCTATCTTACCATATTCCTTGTTGCCATAAAAAGTCTTGATGAATATGAATCTAAGTAGGTAGTAGGTACCAGGTACTATTCTCAAATAGTACCTACTTTAGATTCATCAAGACTTTTTATGGCAACAATGAATATGGTAAGATAACGGATGTGAGACATATTACCGAATATTATTATAGAACAAAGCCTGCGACACTCATATCGCAAGTGAAAAAGTGTTATATTTGGGCGTTGGTTACCTTTCCCCTAAGTGGAAATACATAATGTTACCACGCCGCAATGAATGCGGAATCGTAAGTCTTGGCGTACGTGGTACCGAAACTAATTTTGTACGATTGATGCGAGCGAAAGCACAGTCGGGAGTCGGGGCCCACATTTATTAGTGTAATATTTCTTCTCTAACAACCAATAAACAATATGAGATATTGCACGGTGTTTGTTACATTATCATTCAATTTATATAATTGTGATTTTCCTTCCTGGTGTTATTATGAATAAGCGTTGGAATTGTTTTGGTTAATGCGATGATTGTAGTAAATTTAAAGAGATGAAATATTTTTGCATTTTCGTAGAGCTAGACTCTACTAAAATGCAAAAATGTTTCATTCACCTCACCAACTGATAAAATAGAAGTGCTCTAGATCACAGGTCTAGATCAACATATCTAGATCTAGACAGGTAAGATCTAGATAACTAATTTGGCGATAAAGTGGTAAAAAACCTACTTTAGTTGATCTGGCACCCTTCGTTACGCCAATTAAATATTGTTTGTCTTATAGTAAAATATTCTTTACTATAAGAAACATACAAATAACATTATTTACAGTTGATTGAAACCTTACATTACCTTGTCTATAAGAGATTGTTTTATGCGACAAGACCGCCAATTGTTTACCTTTAATTTTAAGCTTGTATTGTAGTCTCATTATTTCTTATGTATCTTGGTATGCAATAAAGTGTTTTGCTATACTATTCTATTCTAAATGCCTGTCATGTAACACTAAAAAACAAATACATCTGATATAACATTTTAGACTTCCGCGATTTAAACTCATATTAACTAGTAGTTCGCCTCGAACTGTGACCTCGCAGCCCAATTTCCGTGGTAAACCTTAGACTTTAGGTCTCGACTAAATATATCCTAATACAAGAACTTTAACATTAATATTAAAACTCAAAATATAAAAATTCTGAGAAATTAAAACTCAATAAACCTACGTACCGAGATTTTTTGAATATAATCCTTTTTAGAATTTCGTTCCTCTGAAGGAAAAAACGAAACCCTAATAAATAGGATCACTTGGTCATCCGTATGTCTGTCAAGACCAATTTATACTCTACATCCCGTAGAATTGTATATTTTTACAGGTCTATAGCCGCTTGGTGCCCGTTAAATTAAACTTCTGAGTTAACGTAGAAAAAAATACACCCGTTTATCCTTCAAAAACGTACCTACATTTTTTTGACCTTCTGAATAAATCAACATTCATAGGGAACTTGCCGTTACCATATATTTATGAAATTTGGCAGACTATAAGTACACGGCCCGCGATGCATTATGGTGTGCTCGTGCACCTTTATTGTTGAATGTGCCGGCACAAACAATTACTTTAGGTTTTAAAAAGTTATGCAGACTACTCAAATAACCTTACTGCCACCGAGAGATCTCTCAACTCTAAGAGTTCGCTTTGCTCGGTCGATGATATTTGTATGTATTCATATAAATTATGTATTTAAATTATATTTTATCATAAAACGATTCAGCGAGTTTTTTTATTCTATCACCACTTCCACAGACATTGTTACCTGCATTGACGTATCTACCATAGACCACCAATGGCGAGCGAGAGAAAAAATAGTCTCTTTGTAAAATGTACTAGGTGAGAAAAGGAAAGCGATTCGACTACAGTTGATCGCCTCAAGGGCTCAGAAGGGCTCTCCTGAAAAGTCGTTCATAAATTTTATTTGATTTATAGTGTTTCGTGGTTTATTTTTAATAATTTCTGTTTTAATTTACAATGGTATCTTGCTCAGTACTTACTTGTGGAGTACATAAGAAAAATAATCCTGAAAATTATACGTTTCACTGGTAAGTATAATATTTGGTCAAAATATTAAACGTGTATATTTTTGGTGTAAATGTGCCTTTTATGCTGTGAATTATGTTAAATTATATCAATCCTTTTGTTTATTTTGATATTTTATGTAGATAAAGATCTAATTGTGCATAATTTTCATTATTTTCGTTTATTTCTGAAATTTTACATGTACACTAGTGGTTGACTCAAAATTATCGACTCTTTTATCGACAAGTATTTTTAACCCCCAAAGCAAAAACGACGGGGTGTTATAAGTTTTACGTGTCTGTCTGTGTGTGTGTTATATTTTTTTTTGTTTGAAAGTAGAGTTAATCAGCTAGCCATGTTTGGTGAAAATCGATCCAAGATGGCTGCGCTACAAAATGGTCGATTACTTTTTTCCACAACCCCGTCAATAACCTATTATGTATATGAAAGGGCTTGACTAGTAGAATAAATACATTATGATAAATTTAAAATCCCAGATGGCCGCCAGCACAAAACGGCGTGTTTAAAAGCGTTGCGTGGGGATTTTTTAAATTTAATTAATTTATATTATACAATTAAAAGATCATTGAATTCTTTTTCGCAGTTTTTTGTATTATCAAAAAAGAAAATAAATCGCGGCCAGCAACATTACCTATTAATTTGAAGATCGTTAAATAAAGGGAGGCATACTGTTAAAAAAATGTAAGTCATGTGATCAACTTTGAAGCTTAATAGCTGCAAAAATTTGACTTTAGGGTGGGTGTCAAAATAGTATTTATTGATATTGTGTTATTTAGGTTCTGTTGTTGGCCACGATTCGAAAATAGATGGACAAAATGGCGGATCAAAGATTTGTTTATATCAAAAATCTTCAGACCTCTTTTTATTGTGTAGGTATTAGATAATATATAATTTTTCCTAAAAAGTAATTAAAATTATTTTTTCTCATTTTTGCAGTTTCCCGTCAGATCCACTTATTAGAAATAAATGGGTGACATTGATAGGAAGAGTAGGATGGTGCCCACACAAATACTCAACCATTTGCAACAAACACTTCCCGGACAAATATATAAGAAAAGCTCCGATCAGGACAGTTCTAGTAAAAGGAAATTCCAACTTTATTTGTACCAGTAAGCGTATATATTATAGCTCTACATATTATTATTGTGCCCCAGAAGAACCCCATGCATTAGCGCTCTGCCTATTTATTTTATGAAAGTTTCGGTGGGAAAGCCATCATGTTTTCTTAAATATTTTTTTCAGGGGCATATTCATGAAAGAGTGGCATCGTTATGTATTTATCGGGATATTAATAAGCCACAAGCGCTGCGCTGTCTCCAACAAAAAAAAATAATATTGGAAAACAAAAAAGTTAAAACAAAAAATTCTAAATTAAGACAAACTACAAGAAAAACAAAAAAAAATCGGTAACTAGTTGCTAAAACAAAAAGGCAAACCCTGAAAATAATAACATTACAAGACGTACTGAAAGAATTACATTCAAATCCAGGACTGCGAGATCACTACTCTGATATCACTATGGCATGTGACAATGACTTAATACAAAATTTAATTAACCGGGTTAATGATAAAAAATGTGGTAAAATACAGTCTACATCTAAATACAACGAACAATTGCGAAAATTTGCTCTCACTGTACATTTTTATAGCCCAAGGGCATATAATAGGGATGTTGACACATGTTACGAATTCATATAAACTTATGTTTTTCACATAAAAGACAGTATTTAAAAACCTATAATCACATTTTAAGGATATATTTACAAGCCAAAATTGAATAAAATCAATTTTAATTTCAATAATTTTTACTTATTGTTACGCGAATGCGAACGCCAATCAGAGCGCGTGACGTCACACCACTGGCACGCACCGCACCGCACGCAGTCAGCGGGACTTACGCTTCCTATGAAATGTTCCTGATTTCGACAAATTTTAATTATTCATAACTTAAAAATCACTGAACCGATTTTGATGCAATTTATGCGGTGCCCTAAGTTGGTCCGAATTTAAGCAAAAAAACAGTCAATAACCAAAATGGATCTTATATTTTCAGAGAGACACTTTAGTTATTTACTTTATTTTTGGTTTAAGTATGGACCAACTAAGGGCACAGTATAAGTTGCATCAAAATCGGTTCAGTGGTTTTTAAGTTATGAGTAATTAAATTGTGTCGAACTCAGGAACATTGCTAAGGAAACGTAAGTCCAGCCAGTGGAGTGACGTCACGCGCTGTCAGATGACAGTTCGGAACGTTTTAGCCGGAATTCAAAAAATCATTTTTATTTACGTATTTTTATATTGAAATTTCGTATATTTTTGCATAAAAATATTATATTCGTGTATGAAATGGGTCTATCTATCATATAAAAGCAATTCCAAAAATTAGTCAACATCCCTATTATTTGATATGTGTCTTCCCCATGTAAACAGTTGTGTTGGTGCAGTGCTCCTAGAATTTCACATAATTGTGAAATCCTAGGTAACACTGTACTGATTATGGGCAGCCGTTATCTTTTAACATCAGGAGAGCGTCTTGCTCGTCTTCTACTTCATCACATAAAAACACATTGCGGACCTGGTATGCCAGAGTAGACTGTGAACCTGGCTTCACTCAAGAGTATTTTAACACAATTAAGGAAATGATGAAGAAGAAACCAGATTTAAAAGTATGTCTTACTTTTGATGAAATGAGCATACGTGAACACACAGAATGGATAGGCCAGAGACATTAAGGATTTGAAATTTTGGTAACGATTTAGCTATGGATGGTGCTGAGATTGCGAACCAGATTTTAGTTTTTATGGTTGTGGCATTAAATTCATTTTGGAAAATTCCATTAGGCTACTTTCCCGGTCGACGTTTCACAGCGTCTTAAAAAGCAAATCTTTTAAAAATTATATTATATTTTATTATCTTATATTTAAATTAAATTGCTCAAAACGTGTTTGTATGTGTTTTTATTTATTACAACTACCCTTTACTTTTAAAAGAATGTTATGTAAGTTTTTTATTTTTTGAAAAGCACTCTGCTTTTCACGAAAGGAGTCCTTTTTGCGGGGCACCACTATCGCAAATTTAATAATTTAACATATCTATAACCTTTTAACATCTCATAATTTCTCATACTTAATTTCTAGATTAAATATGTATTTATTTTATCTAACAAATAAAAAATATTGAGGTTATTGAAAAAGTTAAATTTAGTTCCGCAAAACTCCGTGGGACCTTTCGTGAAAATTTTATTATATACTTGTATTATGATTGCAACTCAACCCTTCAGGTTGAGTTGCAATCATCGATAATTCTAAAAAAGTAATAATATGTAGGTACGAACATCACTAGCTAACGCACACTTTGACAAATCAAAATTGGTTACGCATTTTTAGGTTGTCAATTGATCTATTTGTCATAGACAATTTTTTTTATATCTATGGTTACCTGCTTATTATTGTTTATGGTCTCCACTTTCGTGTTTTGCCAGTGGCCGTAGCATGCCACACAGAATCCCGACCAAACTTCAAGAGTAGAACTGTCATCACATACATTCACAAAACTACAATGTATGGTATGACAGTTCTACGCATGACATTTCAGCGGGATCTCGTTTGGCATGCTACGACCACTGTAAAATATTATTTTACTTGACAGCGAGTTAATATCCGGTACATTGTGTTCGGGATAATTTATACAAAATTTTAGGCAATGTGACGTAGTTATGTCGTCATAATTATATTATATAATATTATATTATAATTATGCCTATACTACTAAGTCCAACTTTGGTTGCTTGCCATTAGCGATGGGCGTAAAATAACGCTATTAATAAGGTTTTTTTTTAAATAACTATTTTACTTTATTTTCATACTACTTAAATTAAATATAACATTATATTTTATCGATCGAGCGAAATGAGGTTTATAAAAAGATTAAAAAAACAGCACAAAACGTGTACTTACCTACATGTATGTGACACCTATTTCAATAGCAAACTTTAGGCGGCCGGACTATAATTGACGCAATTATTGGTATTACGCAATGTACTAAAAAATTATATGAAAATAATTAAAAATAAGATATATTGAAAATATGATAAATTGCTTGAAATTCTCGAATTATTGGACTTTATCGCTATTAATTCTTTAACTTTATCAACTTACTTGCTCTTTTTTGCCTATAGGATCTTTCTCAAACTTAATGTACCTAACAAATTGTGAAAACATTATAATTTAATCATCTTCATAACTCTACAACCCTTGGATCGATTTGGCTCATTTTCGAACATGAGAATTCTTTTAGCTTATACTACCTGATCGCAAAGTTTCATTAAGATTGGAACTTTGGTAACGTTGAAATTAAGCATTTTCTAAAACTCTAGAACCCTACGACCGATTTGGCTCATGTTCGAACTTAAAAATTCTATGGATTTATATTACGCGTTTGCAAAGTTTCATGCAGATTGGACCATTGGTTTTCCAGTTATCGCGTAACAAACATACATACAAACATACACTTTGGCTAATATATTTGTGTCGCTTATAAAAAATGTGTATATGTTAGAAAAAAAATTATCAGCGCTCCAGTTTTGAAATAATCGTCAGACCTATCGTAAAGACTTTAAGTCACCTATATCTCTGCAACCCTGTAACCTATTTAGCAAATTTTTTCACTACAATTATTCAATTAACCTTCTTAACTTGTGTGTAAAATTTCATTTAATTTGGATTAACCGTTTTCAAGTAAACGTCAACCAAACTTAAGCACCAGAGGTCAAGCGTTAAACTGGTCCAAACGCAGGCATTTCGCGGCTTTCGACTCTAAGACCTCGCTTCGCTCGGTCGATTATTTAACTCAAAACTCTATCTTTAATTAATATGAAATACATCTGATAACCACATGGGGTGGGATGTTGGAGGGAGAAGTGGCCAGAATACCGCGGAATATTTTTTTTCTGGCAATATTAAAACTACTAGGTATTATAATTATAATCCTACTATTTATAGTAAATAGACAACATGTATTACGGCATATATAAGCCAAAAGTACATAAATATGTATCTTGTTATGTAAAGGATTGTAGGGCGAAGTGTTGGACCGTGGTTCGAGATTGCAATGTACGCTTTTCAGTGCGCCCAGCGGAGCGTGAAAACGCTACTGATAGCGGGACGTGTGTGGAGCTGTACTATGTACCTATCTATATAGGCTACTATGTATCTGTAGGGTACTATGTATCTATAGTCTTGTTTCCGGACGCATGGAGCTCTCGCGTCGCTCTGATTTATATCGCGTTTTTTGTGGGTAATTGAAAAAAAAACAGCTTACAAACTAATCTATATACTCTTATGGTGAACGCACATCTATCCGTATCGGCCGAACGAATCGAATTTTAAATGCTTTTTATGAAATCTCATGAAACCTCACAACTTGCCGGAGTCGAATCGGAAGAAGATTTTCTATACAAAAATTCTTTCGGCGCGGTCGATGCGGATAGACATGCGACCACCATTAAGCTGACGACAGACAGAGGCTAGACGGAGCAGTAAAGCGGTCGCGACCACTATTCCGCTTGTTTGTGACGTCACCTTTAAAATATAAAAACGGAATCTAAATAAGACCATCATCACATTAGGCGACAGCGATTGCTCGAACACATCGCCATGACACCTCTGCGTAGTCGTCGCGAGTGGATGTACAAGCACTGGTCCACGGACGCTTACTAGCTACTGCAATGCTTAAAAAGCTCACTTGTACAATCCAAAGGGCGACCACACTAACCTACAACAATTCCAAATGACCTAAACTAAAAGCCACATCGTGCCCGTAACTCCCGCCATCCGTGTTCACTGGATGGCGGGAGGTACTTGTATAAGAATTTCTCCTATTGTCAATTTTAAATTCGTCATAAAATAGAACAATCTCTGTTCAGTGATGCTGAATCCCGGCAGATCGTTATAATTATCTGTGCAGTGATACATGAAGACAGAGTCATCCCCGGAGAGCTGTAAATTGGTGAGCTCGCATCGATGGAACGAGCCCCTCGCCCGCGTGAACTAAATGATGATAAATACCTTTAATACAATTGCGAATTTTTAAATGAAAAAAAAAAATATTATAGATACCTATTAACGCTTTATTGTACACAAAAGTTACAGAACAAACAATATCTAAAATTGAATTAATAAATTTGAAAAAGTGTTGCAATTGGAGGTCTTATCGCTAATAGCGATATCTTCCAGACAACCAACCAAGCAGAAAAGGAGACTGACGGTGGTTATTAAGATATATGACAAAAATAGAGAAACATATTATGTAAAATTATAGCTATTACAATATTATGTTATGACATACATATTAGGTCTATACTAAATATAAAATAATACCGTAGGATAAAATAGGATAAAAACTATCTTATGGACGAGGCTTGAAATATCTCTATTCCAAATTTCATTTAAATCGGTTTAGTGGTTTAAGCGTGAAGAGGTAGAACAGACAGACAGATACAATACCGCTATCGCTACTTAACATGGACACCACAAATTTGCAGACAGCTCGCTGTAAGCAAATCGTATGTATTCACCATCACTAACTTAGCGCTTGCTTACTCTGCGCTTCAAAGGGCGGGCTTTACAAACACGCAACCTTAATAAAAATTGCAATTCAAAAATATTTTTGTAATTTGAACGCGATAGTTCCAGAAACCTTTAGTTTCCAAACAAACATAAATCTATTACAGTAACATTGCCTGGAGGAATAGTTGTTGGCAGCCCGCCAGAAACAACAGCTAGCGGATAGCACTGAGGTACCCTTCCATATTCCAATTAGGTACTTAGCTGTGCTGTGCAGAGATATTATGTTACAGTAACTTAATGGAATTAAATATATTTCATTTGTTTTATTAACTTGTTCGTGCTCGGTTGAAGAACACGGATTGTGAATTTTTTTGTACCCGAAAGCAAACTGCTATCGATTGTCATAATATAAGGTAGGCAGGATTGTGAACTAAAAAATATGGTGTTTAGGTGACTCTACAATTAGGCTAAAGGATGCGCCTCGTTCTCGGGATGAGTTGGGTAGTTTCTTTTTTTTTTGTATAAGATACATGAAAATGCAGACAGCTCACGTAATGGTGGACGGAAACCGTCGTCTAAATGGTCAACTGTTTTGTAGACGTCTGGACGACGCGGTGTCGGTTATTGCCGATGCATTGTCGGTCAAGGAAGCAGTGTCAATCACGTGCACCAGGTGGTCGTGGCCAGGGTGTGGCAATTCTTGTAAGAGCCAACCTTGAGCACACCCGTATTCGTATACCAACTACAACCAACATGGAAGCAGTTGGAATCAAAATTACCATGTCACCCAACAAACATCTTATAGTCATCTCTGCTTATCAGTCTCCTAACTTAAAACTTCTCAAACAAGATATTGACAAACTTTTAAAACTCGGACCTAACGTACTTGTAATGGGAGACATGAACTCCAAACATAAGTACTGGAGTTGCTCAGCGGAAAACAGCAATGGTAAACTACTCTATAATCATATGCTGCGCAGTGACTTCCTCATTCACGCGCCTGCCATGCCCACACTCGTCCACTACAGAGCTGATTATCAGCGTTCCACCCCAGACCTTATAATATCACGCAATGTTGACAATATCATCGATGTTAAAACTGTGCCGGCTCTGTCTTCGAATCACCTCCCAATTACGTTTGTAGTCGAGGGCGTATTTTCCCGCCTCAACACTCAACAATATAGGTATAGTGATGTTAACTGGCAAAACTTTCGTGGCAACCTAGACGCCAATATATCCCTAACTTCGGAGGCATACAAGACAAGCACCGACATAGATATCGCCCTAGCCCAACTAACTAGTGCAATATGCAAGGCTCGAGACTCATCCATTCCCCTAACTGACTCCAACATTAAACCAAAGCCATTCCCGCGCTGGCTCAAAAAGCTTATTAAGCAAAAAAACCAAATGCGTAGGCGTGATGCATTGTCTTTAGATAGTAATGAACGTAAACAACTTAAATTTACTATTAACAACCTACAGACTAAAATCAATCTAGGCCTCGAACATTTTAACGACAAAATCTGGAATGACAAACTTAACAGAGTAGATAACCCATCCTCTGATATCTGGAGAATCGCTAAAGGCTTACGGTCTTCTAGACATTCTATTCCACCATTAATAAAGCCTGACAGCACAGAAACGTCAACAGTTAAAGAACAATGTGAAGTGTTAGCCGATTCTTTCCTTAACAATATGTCTCTTACATTAGACTGGGATTGTACTCCTGATGTAGAACATGCTGTTAAACTATCTAATCAGAAAATTGATTCTTACGTTCCTAATAAACAACACTTCTTTACAAAGCCAAGTGATGTAGCGTTCTTGTTAAACAAACTTAAAAAGCGAAAATCGCCAGGTTCTGATAAGATACAAAATGAGCTCCTTAGAAATTTGTCGCGTAAAGCAATTGTTTTCCTTACGCGCATTTTCAATGCCTGCCTCAGGCTATCCTACTTTCCGCGTCAATTAAAAAATGCCAAGATTATAGCCATTCTAAAACCGGGTAAAGACGAAAACTCCCTATTAGTTATAGACCCATTAGTCTACTTCCTTCTCTAGGAAAACTCCTTGAATCGGTAGTGTACTCAAAATTGTTAGACGAAACAAAGCACATGATAATCAACGAGCAATTCGGGTTTCGCGAACAACACTCGACAGTGCAGCAACTAGTGCGAGTTGTAGAACACATAGCTCATCATCTAAACCTTAAACAATCCACTGGCATGTTTCTACTAGACATTGAAAAAGCCTTTGATACTGTTTGGCATTCGGGCCTTTTGCACAAACTTTATATCAATAATGTCCACATTTCTTTAGTCAAATTAATATCATCCTATCTGAGCGATCGTATGTTTACAGTTAGCGTAAATGACATGCATTCTGATCCGCGAGGTATCCCAGCTGGAGTTCCGCAAGGATCAGTGATAGGTCCTTATCTCTTCCTACTATATCTTAATGACATCCCAATCCAAACACGCACCCAGCTGGCATGCTTCGCGGACGATACGGCGTCGTTTACTACTTCTGACGACGTTGACCTAATAATAGATAGGCTTCAATTGTCGCTGATTGGATTACAGGAATATTTTACTAGATGGAAGCTTAAGCTCAATGAAGCGAAAACTGAAGCCATTCTATTTACCAGATCTAGGAACCTCCCTAAACGTCGATTAACAATTAATAATCATCACATTGATTGGAAACCAAACGCTAAATATCTAGGAGTGGTACTGGATAGCAAAATAAATTGGACTTCTAATACTGATAGCATTAGAAACAAGGCTTTGAAGGCGGCGGGTGCTTTAAGTCCCATATTTAATCGCAGAACAAAACTCAGTCCGTACTCCAAGTTACGTATCTACACGACCCTAATAAGACCATGTATTACTTATGCCGCTCCTGTATGGAGCTCAACATGTGAGTCCAACTATGTAAAAATACAAGTTGTACAGAATAAAGCAATTAAAATTGCATACAACACCCCTTTTCGAACTAATCTGGCAAAATTGCACAAAACTATACATTTTCCAACATTAAAAGAATTTATTCGACATTTAACCAAAAAATTTTATCATAAAACTAAATTAAATTCCTCAAACAAATTAATCCGTGCTCTCGGACAAACAAGAAGCCACAATTTACCATACATCGATAAGTACAAAACTTACCGGCTGCCCCATCACTATCTATTGTTCGACTCAAACCAGTCCGATTGACACATTCATTCTTTAACTAATGCTGTCGCGCACCCGATAGCTAACCGAAGCGCATTGTAATTAAGGCTCATAATCACTTGCGGCATGACTTATGCAGTTAACCGAACGTTATATTTTTGTTGACAATACTTCTTATCTACTATTGAATAATAAGATGTCTTGTAACATAGTTTACGTAAATAAATATTCAATCTCATCTTATAAACAATTACTTGTCAACAATAATGTGAAACCTAAGTTATGCTTTGAAATTATTTTAGTACCTACCTTCTTTAAGTTTCGTAAAAAAAAAAAAATATATATTGTTTGTAAATTGTACATTTTTTGGCATTCATAATAATAATTAAACATACCTAACATTATATAATACAACGAACCACGAGCATTTCTTTGTTTATTGAAATTATATAAAGCACCTTCATTGGACAGTTTAATTTTTTAACATTACAATTGCCTAATGTGGGTACCTAGATAAAAAGTGTCGTAACCAACATAATAAATTGAGTACTTAGATACACATACTGTCTTCAATTTACAATAAGTAATATTGTAACTAAATATATTAATATCATGTTATAAGCGTAGTAGATATAGCAAAGCTATTCGCACTCAAAACTGAGAAAATATGTTTATTGCAAATACGTAATTATGATTTAAAGAGAACAGCTTAAAAATTAACCACTTGTTGGTGCCAACTGTTTTGAGAGGCGACTGTAGCCTGATAAACCAACAATATCTTATGTTAATGGGTGATTCCTGAGAGTCAAAATTTTACGTGTCTGGGGGAATAAACTACCCGTAACATAAAAATTCTACCCAAAGGTATTTTTTTCCTGTTAGTCTAAGGTTCAATCTACTTAATGCATGATAGACATCAGGTTATATTTAGCTGCAAGTATCTAAAAAAAAATGTAAAAGCCCTGAAATTTGATTACCGTGGGCTGTCCCTTACACATTTTCGGAACAAAATATATTTTTTACACTAATTTATAAAAGGAATTTAATTAATTCCTGTGATCAAAGCTGTAAAGGGTGAACTGTTATATGATCAAAAAAATACGCGAAGGCTGTACTCAGCGTAGTTTTAGAAAAAATAACTAATTTAGGTTTGTCCCCGGACAAAAAGTGATTCCCATGGCGCGCGACATAACTACCCACATTTCACAAACCACAATACTTAGAAGCTTGTACGCACGCTATTGGCTAACTTCGATTGCGCTCTAAACATAGTGAAGAGAGGCTCCTCCTCTCGTTGTTATAAACTGGATTTACGAAGGTGAGAAATTGATTACCGTGGTTTTGGTTCACTAGATAATTGATTACCTTTTCCATGTTTAAAAATATTCTTTTATCCATTACGGTTTTTTGACTAGGGTGTGCAGTTAGGAAAAGGGTATTGTTTATCATATATTTTATTAATTTTGGTCTATAATTATGGTATTTAAAAATATTGACAAAAAACTATACAATTTTGATTTCCATGGTATTGATTCTCATGGCATTTTACCACGGTGATCAATTTTCTCCTGAGTTTTCTTGCGCATTCTTTCACTTTTTACCCAACTACAGTGAAGCCGCAGGTATGGAAGTGATTTTGACAGTTTATATTTGTATATTTCATTATTTCAGATATTTTTTTTATATTTTATACATCAGATTTTTTTATATTGTACTATAGTAGACAGCCGCTCTGGCTTATGCGGCACCATTATATCCCTACATTAAAAAGTCGCTCAGTGAGCTATGGAGAGGGCTATACTCGGGGTATCTCTACGTGATCGAATCAGGAATGAGGAGATGAACCAAAGTCACTGACATATCTCCGCGGATCAGGAAGCTGAAGTGGTAATGGGCAGGCCACATAGCACGTAGAGCGAATGGCTGATGGGGTCGAAAAGTGTTCAAGTGGCTACTACAGGCAAGCAAACGCAGCGTAGAACGTCTACCCACAAGTGTGGCAGACGACCTTATTTAGGTCCCTGAAAGACGCTTGAAGCAGGTCGCTTCCAACACCGGTGTTATATATGGAGGTCTAAAGGGGAGGTTTATGTTCAGCAGTAGACGTCTTTTGGCTGAGATGATGTATGATAAAAAAATAAAACGAAACTATGGGCTGACTGCAACTTTCATTTCAGATTAACCTAACTAATGATAAATGTACAATCTGATGACAGCTTCTGGAGTGAATCCTGTCAGTGACTGTGACTGAGAACTTAATCTCATATTCTAGGACTAAATATTCAATATTTTTACATTGTTTAAGACTGCAATGCGTTGATTTTATTTAGTTTACATGATTATTATATAGAGAGCCAATATAGACCTTTTTAATGCTTTTTGTTTGGTGTATATCTGTTTGGATCACCGTTTTTAATCATTTCTATTTTATATGATTAGTATGTAGAGGTCAATATTTAAATAATAACATAGAATTCAAACAAAATAGTTTTAATTTTGATTTCCATGCCACACTTTATTGATTCCCGTGGCACCAAAAATTTAAATTTAAATATCTTCTGAACAAAACAAGTTATAATGATGCCTATTTGATTGATGTGCTTATAATTATGGGAAATTTGATGTTTTACATGTAAAATGCAATAATACTTTGATTTAAAATCTGCCACGGAAATCACTTAAATACGCCCGATCTCAGGATTTACCCTAATATAGCCCAGTATTATCGCTGTGTTGTATTTTGTAATATTTATGACAATAAAGAACTTTGAAAATCAATCAATCAATCACGTGCACCACATAACCTCATGAACACCACCTTTTTATTTGGTAGGTAAGTTGAAAATAG
Source organism: Hemithea aestivaria (assembly GCA_947507615.1). NCBI lineage: Eukaryota > Metazoa > Arthropoda > Insecta > Lepidoptera > Geometridae > Hemithea > Hemithea aestivaria. Next base: position 8,720,494 of record OX382326.1, on the reverse strand, counting down.
ATGCGAAATGTATTCATTACATGTATGTATAGGGAGATACAAATTCTAGATAAGATAGGAAATTGTGCGCTGCACTGTACGCCTAGTTTTCTTATAGGTTTATATAGGGAATATCTCAAGTATATATAAGTCAATTAGGTATATAATGTTAATAAAAGGGAAGCTACATAATATAGCTTTTATTTTTATCGCCACCCTTATCAATAAAATTGCGGGTTGTCCTTCAGGATAAAACCTTATTTATTTTATTTCTCGCGATATAATTTACCAGTTTTCATAACAAATATTGAATTTCAATCATCGTTTTTCGTTCAAAAATAAAAATAAATAACTTATTGAGTATTATTTTCAGTATCGTTTGTTTCGAATTTCTTGTACAATTCATTCAATATTACTTATTTAGACCTACTTATGTTATAAATGCCAAAGTATAGATGTGGGTTCGAGTGTGTCTTTGTTTGTGTGTGTTTGATTTCTTTTCATTCTCCAATCATTACCAATATATCAATAAATGAATTATTGTTATTACCAATATATCGAAATCTTGCTCAATCGGCTGTTCCAAATGCGGTGAATTTTGGTACTTAGATTAAATTAGACGTTAATAAGTAATTGGGGTTTATACTCCAATAGAACAGGTTACCCTACTTACACTGTTAGAGTTAAAATCACAATTTATAGGTTGTGTGGTGTGGTATGCTATGTTGCAGTTTCAGATCGCCGAAATTACTACAGGACCTGCAACATAACCTGACCACTGCCTCCTACATATCTTACAGGAAACAGCCGACACCCACAGTTTTACGTGCCTTCCGAAACATGGTAGCGTCCAAGCGCACTTTTTGACACACACTGAGATTTGCTGAGATTTGAACCCAGGGTCTCCGGATTAAGCCAGACGTATAACCACTGGGCCACGGACGCTATATGATAACACGCTACGCTATGGTAGCTTAGATCCTGAAATAACATATAGGCTTATTTCCAGCAGGTAAAACTGTAGGGCACAGTTTAGATATTAGAACTAGGTATATAATGAAATTCATGCAGTCATGTTCCTAACAAGTATTATTACACAATTATACGAGTATTAAATTACTATCAATTTACCAAAATGACAGTCATATTCTGAATTCACATCAAACATGTTACGAAACTCGACGCTCCCTTTATATTTGCCACTGGAACTGAACGTGACAATTCTAATATTAATATTATAAAGGGTATTCGAGATCGTGCGATACTAGACAGGTGTCACAATTACATAATGTTTCTCAAAGGGAAAGGACGGCTGTTTATGAATAAAAACAAAGTTAAATTAACTCGATTTGTATTCCGATGGCACTTCAGGTTGTTAAGGACTGAGGACATTGTTCCACTGGACGTTGAATTGAACAAAATTCACGGAAAGCCAATGAGTTGAAAGTTTAAGGGAAAAGTTATTCGGTTCGCTAGCTACTCGCGTATGTAGTAAAATTTTCAGAGACTTTATATCAATAGAAAATAAATGAATTTGTAAAGATAGAAAAATAGCTTTGCATTTCTACTTGTTGTAAGCCGGTACACACTCTCTCACTCTTAAACGCTCGTCACCAAATCAACCAAACCAAATCGCCAAGCATTTATCGACTCCAAAGGGTAAAATATGTATTTTACACTACTCTAAATTCGGACGTTTTCAAGTACTACTTTACTCAATCTAGTATTTTTTAAAAGTCAATGGCAGGTACAATAAATTTGAAGCTTTTGATACCATTTCGTTTCGTCTTATTGTTAGGTTTCAAGTGACCGCGTGGAGCTTAATTTAAAATGATTCTTTAATGCTCCCTAGAATTGTTTCTGTAAAAATTATATCCCGCAAATATTTACATAGGTATGTGCCATTTTTTTAAGGGTGGCAAATGCTTTTATTGAGAAAAACAAACTAATAATACAACAGCTACTACAACAGAAATGAATACTTTTACTAACCACAGGGGGCCACAAGCCGATCTACAGAAAATCCAAGTGCTCCAAACCACTGGTCAGATAGCAGAGCGCCCAGAATGCTGGCAGCATTGCCAAGTTGAATGGCAATATTTATACGTTGAGCCAAATATAACCCAGCATTTTGGTCACATACAAAACGCGGACTAACGATTGTACCAGGATTAAACCAGGTACTAAGCGAACAAATGACATTAGTTAATCCCAGAACTAGCGTAAGTCCGCGTTTTGTAATAACGCAGTATATGTCGTCAATTTGACATGTTAAATAGTTTTTGCGTTACGAGGGGGTCAAAAGTGCCTCTAAACGGTTCGTGTAAGACACACGGTGCTCATGGCCAGTTATATTGCTTGAACTTGGCTTGACACACTATCACGTGTCTAGATAAGACATACGCGTAGAACTAAAAGATACATTAGATAGTCAATAACAATTGAGTAGGTATTAATGGGAGAGAATCCACTTGTCCCCCAAAATTAGATAAACATAATAAGGACCCGCTATGTCTCCCTTTCTAAAACATACGCATTACATTTAGTGCCACAACGAGGATATTTTTAAATAATTAAAATCATATCTCCGGTTAAACTAAGTCAGTATGTATGTAGTATGTATGAAGGTATACATACAAGTATACAAGTTACGCTGTTATATAGAATGCATGTGTCTTATCCAATTAGTTTCAATAATATTGTATTTTCCTTAAAGTTAGCATACTATTTAATTACATGTTATATAAATACGCTGTTATCATTAAAAGTAGGTAAGTACAATAAATAGGTATAAACATTATGTGATATCACAGTAAAGAGATATACAGTAATGAGACTCCCTAGAAGCCGTCGAACTCAACCGTCGTCGTCGTCGGTCGCGCGAGTGTGCATCGTGGTCGACAGGGATCGGCAAGAAGCGAGGTGCCGAATAGACGTTTTTATGCAATAAGCTTCTGAATAATGGTTGCAAATTAATAAAAATATCACAAAGTATTTCATTACTTCTGATATTTTGAGTAATTCACAATAATGACGCCAATTCGGCGCCTCGCTGCCTACCGAACCCTACCCACATCGTTGCAAACTTACACAACCTTGAGTTCGACCGCTTCTAGGGAGTCACATTACTGTATATCTCTTTACCGTGGTGATATTGACCGTCGTTTGTTATTCACTAGATCTATAAATTCTTGAGTGGAAAGATGTGGTTTCGACAATTTTTTATAGTGTTTCTTATATACAACTTACAAATTGTTAAAATAAGATGTGAAAATGGGATTTCCTTGGCCTTTGCTATTGATAATACCCGTACTATGGGGAAAGTGTTAGATGATGTTAAAAGACACGCTGAAGCTATACTGAATGTTGCTCTCGACAAGAAATCGAACGAAATCGAAGATTTTGTTTTGGTCACCATTAACGATCCTGGTAATATTTTTTATTGACTTTTATAGTAAAAATATTCTCTGTGCATAGAGAGATAGAGAGATTCTTTTGTCTATTATACACTTAGATATTATATAAATAATACTGAATTGAATACCTAATATGCAAACATTTTATAGAGGTAGAAATGACGCGTCATTTTTTATTTTTTATAACCTACTCTTAGAAAAAAATATTAATATTATTTAAACTTAAATTTAGCTTTGTTATTTTTAAGTTATGTTTTGTTACTCTAAGTCATATTTAGTTAAAATAAGTTAAGTTCTAAGTAAACAGTTTAATAAAAGGATTGATTAATTATATAATTCAATACAATACTGTAATAATAATATCGATCCATGATATAATATTTCATATTAAAATGTTACAAGCTTTTATTTACTTTCACCTGTCTGTTATCTGTCTGTAATCAAATCTTGCAAGTTAAATTTGATCCACATTCCGGTTTCCGATTGAGCTGAAATTTTGCATGCATGTTTAAATCGGATAACAATACAATATTATTATGATTTGGAGATGATCTGATGGAGATGGAAGGTAGCCATGGGAACTTCATTATAAAACGACGCAACCCCATCGAGTTTGGGCTCATTTGATTTGTCTTGACGAGTACTTTGTGGTGCTAGATGGTAATAATAATAAAATCTTGTTATTTTAAAGTTTTTTTTTAAATTTCACTTGTTTTCTTTATTAGTTGTGGAACTGAGAACACAAACAAATTCGACAAAAAAGTTCTTGGAGAAATTGAAAAAAATCAACGTGTACCGAGACGGAGAAAATAATGATTGTGAAGAAATGTCGATGTCTGGTATAGAAAAAGCTTTAGAAAACAGTCGATATGGATCCTACATGTTTGTTTTCACTGATGCCACGGCCAAAGATTATTATAAAGTTGACAAAATCAAGTATTTGTGTCAAAAGAAACAAATTCGGGTAATTTTTTGTAATACTAAATAGTAAGTTTGACCACGTCCCGTCTGATGGAATGTGCAGATTATGCGGACAACGAATCACGTCAGATGCCTAGAAAGGTCTTATTCACTCGTGCCTCGAAGATATTATATCAAATTTATCATCATCATCATCATCAGCCTATGTTCGTCCACTGTTGGACATAGGCCTTCCCATGGCACGCCACTCAACTCGGTCCTCCGTCTATCTCTTCCAACCGCTCCCAGCGACCCTCCAGATATCATCGCCCCATCTCGCCCTACACTACTTTTGCCGAGACACGGTCTCCACTCTAGAACACGTCTACCCCATCGGTTATCGGTTCTGCGGCATAATATGTGACCAGCCCACTGCCACTTCAACTTTGCTAATCCTTTCGGCTATATCGGTAACTCTGCCGAATCACTTCTTTTTTGATGCGATCCTTTAGAGAGACGCTAAGCAACCTTGAACAGTTTTACCGTGTCTACGTCCTCGTAGTACTGTAGTGATATGAAGTAGATCAGTAGTGTAGAGTATCCAAGTTATATTGCTCGGGAAACGCGGATGTGAAATTGATTATATCGCTTTACACAGAAGACTAAAAGAGTCTTCAATATTCAAATTACAACGGCTCTAGAGCCATAGTAACTCATAAGAATTAACTTTAGCTCAAAAAGAAAAACTAAATAATTATGTAGATAGCAGATAATATTCGAGTGGCTTGTTGATTTAACGAGTTACGAGAATTGTTTTTTCGATAACTACTAATGAAATCCTCGATTTATTTCAGGTGATATTCATTTTAACAGGGGATTGTAATCAATCCGATAGTATTGGTTATTCGGTGTATTACGATGTCGCTAAAGCCACTTCTGGGCAAGTGTTCCGAGTAAACATAGATGAAGTTGATGGAGTAAGTACTAACACCTATTTATTTACGGTACTAAATTCAACTTTTTTTTATTCAACGAAGTAAGAAAACGAGCTAGACGCTCTCCTGATGGTAAGAGATAACGCTGCCCATAGTTAGTACAGTGCTACTTATTGCACTGCGCCAACGCTTCTTACTTGAAAGTCATAAGATGTTAAGACTCTTTAGCCAGTAATTTCACTAGCTACAGGGCCCTCCTACCGAAGCGTAGTAATGTTTGCACATTACTGCTCAGGAGGTAGAATAACTGGCATTGTTGGGGTACCCACCTAGTCGACCTCCTGCAAAGGAAGTCTACCCTCAGTGAAAGTTTTACCTACGAATTTTAGTTTAATGTTAATTCGAATAGTTAAATTCGAATATTCAGACGTATCGAACCCTCTATGATAAACTGTTTTAAGATTGTCTCGTTTATCTTCTTGCATTTTAGATACATTTAATAGTGACGTCAACGATAATCGACGAAATAGATAATCGGAATATAATATTTTTTTAATAATAATTTATGTGAATTAATATTTAATCTTTTAGGTATTAAACGTAATCCATGATTTGTTGCACGACAAAAAATCGGTTATTGCGTGGAAAATATTAAAACCATCATTTGCGTATCAGAAATTAGAGGTAAGTGATATGAAAGACGTTTTTAACACTTTTTTCTTCTTTATTTCGTAAATTATTAGTATACTAGCTGCACCCAGTGGGTTTACCCGCTGTACTGTAGCCTGTGATATTCCAGGGTCTAAACTCTATCTAATCCAAATTTTAGCTCAATCGGTCCACCCGTTTAGGCATGAAGAAGTTACCATACACACAAACTTTCGCATTCATAATATTACTGTGATTTCCAATTTAATGATAACAAGTGAAATTTTAGAAAACTTTTTAAAAACAAGCTTTTATTATTATTACCATCTAGTACCATAAAGTACTCGTCAAGACGAATCAAATGAGCCCAAACTCGATGGGGTTGCATCGTTTAATAACAGAGTTCCTATGGCCACCTTCCAGCTCCATCATCAGATCAGCTCGATGTTATAAAAATATTGCATTGTCATCCGATTAATGCATGCATGCAAATTTTCAAATCAATCGGACACCGGGAAGTGGGTTAAATTTAACTTGCAAGATTTGATTACACACAGACAGACAGACAGACAGACAACAGACAAGTGAAAGTAAATAAAAGTTTGTTAAAGAGTGTGTATTTGCTAAAACTGCTGTTCTTTTAATATAAGGGTAAGAACGCTCGTTTCCTCAAACTAAGTTAATTTAATTTTCAGTTCGAAGTTGACGTAAGATCCACTAGTGTAATGGTTTCGTCTAGTTCACCGGGTCTGGACCTACAAATTACTAACACCTCAAGTCTCCTATATGGGCATAAGGCACCCATACAAAAGATTATGTGGAGTTCTAACGCTAAGGTCAGTACTAACTTTTTATAAATAACTATTTTATATACTTTACCGGGGGTAGATTTCCTTTGCAGGAGGTCGTCTAGGTGGGTACCCAAACAGTGCCAGTTATTCTACCGCCTGAATAGTGATGTGCAAACATTACTGTGCTCCGGTAGGAGGGCACTGTAGCTAGTGAAATTACTGGGCTAAAGAGTCTTAACATCTTATGACTCTTGAGTAAGAAGCGTTGGTGCAGTGCTCCTAGAATTTCACATAATTGTGAAATCCTAAGTAGCACTGTACTGATTATGGGCAGCCGTTATCTCTTAACATCAGGAGAGCGTCTTGCTCGTCTTCTACTTCACCACATAAAAAAAATAAAATATACTCGCGGCTTTGTCCACGTAGCGAAATTCTTTCTTAGCAGAGGTCTACGTAATAGAATATATTTGTATTCCAACGGGGTTTGAAAATGTTGTATGGAGCCTACCATACATATACGTGTCCACCAATTTGATTAATTTTCAAAATTGCGGGCAGCGATGAAACCTATATACGAGTAAGTCGATTATTTCTCTCTGACACGTTTGCAATATAAAATCTGACATAATAAAAAATTGACCATTATATTGTTTTATTTTATAATTTTTTCACGCTTCAAAGAGGCAAAATGTTCAGACGCTATACAAGTCGACTTCGAGAACAATTGTAGCAACATACATAGATATATATGTACATATGATTGCGCCTGGTTCCCGTTGGGGTAGGTAGATACAAATTTGCCTTCACTTGGTACGATTGTCACACCTTTTTTGCTTCCTCAACTTTCATCACAGTTTTCATGCACACTCGCCGATTCTTAGTTCTTTGTTGTACAATTTTTTTTTATTTTTTTTATTTATTTATTTATTTAAGGACAGCCAACGCAGGAAACACATTACAATTAAAAGTCTTAAGGCTATTATGTCTTTAGTCTGTGTGATCCTACAATTATAGGATGCCACAGCGTGCACAACTAACATTACAACATTATCAAAATAGGACAAAGTTAATAAAAATCAAAACAAACAATAACACAAAATAAAATTAAATTGAATTAAACTGAAATGAAATGAAATTCTTCTTATACAAAACAAAATAATTCTTCTTATACAAAACAAAATAAAATAAAAACAGATGTATCAACAAAAATAAAAAAATTACTAAATTAAGATACTGTAGCTTGTTTAAGTGACTTTTTAAATTTCGAAATTGAATCAGTTATGTCTAAATCGTGGCTTTTGGATAGTGAATTATAATTGTGGTAAATAAAGAATTAATTATTATTATTTATTATAAACAGGTTGGAAAGTTAGTCCACCCCACACCTGGCAAATACTACGTACGAGTGAACGGTTCAAGCCTTATATCGGTTGTAGTTTACGCTACTACAAATTTCACATTCCAACACGGCTTCTCTACTAAAGACACGGCAAAATCTCTGGAATATACGTCTAAACAACCCTTTGATAACTCAGGTACGTATTAAATAATGTTGTGCAATATAGGCTTTGCTGTTAAACCGATAACTGTAAAGTTGGTCCTAATAATATATTATGTAGGTATTTAAAAAACAGCTATGTCTGTATATGCTACACATGTATAGATTGTGTAAAAATCTGCACAGTTATGCAACATACACGTTCAGGTTTACCTAAAAAAAAAAAACAACTGTAGGTACAGACAAACCTTAAGGTATGGCTAGCTTTATTAACGTACTTACATATGACGGATTCATATGTAATGAAGACGGACGCATTCATAAGGCAGTCCAGTTCTTGAGTGGAAACAATTGAAAATCGTCAAAGGTGATATGGAGCGATGTTCAAAAGGTTGCTGTGAGCAGTATAGACCTAAAAATCCATCCTACCTATGCAGTTCAGTTGTATGAACATTCAGTTGTATGACGATGAATCACGAAAGATACCAAGAAATGTATATATTCACTCGTACCTTAATTAAAGAGATCCATGTTGTAATGCTGGGAAACACGGATGACGGCAATGTGTTTGAAAAACTACCAGTTCTTATAGAAAAAATAGAAGCAAAACGCTTAGGACGGCTAGTTGGTAGCGCCACTAACTATGCAGTTGAATAAGAAAAACGGGATACCTAACAATCTATGTGATGTTCCTCACATAATGTAAAATAGTAAGAATGTTGTGTTGTGTTGTAATCAATATTTTTTTATGTTGGTATAAAATCGGGAGTGGTTTTCTTAGATAATAATCAATTGAGGCACATAAGCTTGATGATTCATAATGACAGGTGAAATATCGATAAATTCAGTGATTTAAGATAGTATTATATTGTCCATTATCTAAATATCTTCTTTTTTATTAGATTTCTGGCCGATACTATTACAGAAAGGTCGAAAATTAAGCCATAATGAAACAATGCATTTATTCGGTAAGTAGAAGTTTAAGTTTAAAATTGCTTAATGATATTTTAATCATCATAATATTTCACTTTCTGATAATTTCTATCTCAGCAACAATACAAGAATATTATAAAAAGCTTTTGAAAAGTAAATAAAACATTTTATAAATTGTTAACAAAATTGACTTCTTTTCAGATATTTCTCAACACTTGTACATACAAACTACTGATGATTCAATAAACGTTGAAATTGTATGTTTAGTTGATATGGATGGCAAAGATTTAATTAAATTACAAGGCAAGAGGATTGGGAAAGGCTTGTTCGTCACGCCGTCATTTACCGTACCTCCTACTATGTTTAATATCCAGGTATGTGAGACATTTTTGTACTTGTTTTTTTATGTGAAAGATAGTCACAAAATTTCGAGTCGCCTTTAGACTTCTGCACCACCATTCGTATTGCCGACGTGACCGACACAAGTAAATCTCTGGCATCACTGAACACCGTGCCAGAATTCAGCCATAAAGGTCGCTTGGCGACACGTTTTTGTCCCGTGGTGGAAACTAGTTAAGCCCGCAGCCTACTATTAGTAAAAATACCAGTCATCAGTAAAAGTTTCGTTGGTTCGACCATCTCGAAAAGGGCGTATGTGGGACGGCCAATTATTGATCGCAGAACCGTTGGTCGTCCCAGGTACCACTGAAAAGATGAGGTGGAAAAGGATGTGCACGCCATGTAAGTTGAAAACTGGCAGGAAGTGCCACAGAACAGAACCAGCTGCTGGCTCTTTTTGTCGGAGGCCAAAACTCACTTTGGGTTCTCGCCCCAACGTAGTAAGTAAAAGTTTCGTTAATTTGTGAAACTTATAAATGTGACTTTTTCAGATAATTGGATTCACGAAACCTCATAATAAATTAGTCATTCGAGTTTCTAAAACACCTATAGATCCTTCTCCAAGTAAGTACCTTTAATTTTATCTAATTCCAGTGTCCCTACATTAAACCAATAAAATACCCTTTATCGTGCTTTAAGCTTTCGCCTTCAATCACAAATCTGAGACAATTCTAGAAAAGAGAATTCTAGAGGTCAACCATAATACCTATTGCTAATGCTAATTATCATCTCTGTGTAAAAAAACAGATGTGACTGAAAAAACCCTGCCTAAAATCAATATAATTGAGACTCAACGAAACCTATCTTACGGAGAGACAGCAGAGTTCACTTGTACAGTCGAGTCGTTTACTAAGCCATACATTCAATGGGCTGATGAACAAGGTGCGATCTATGAGAACATGCCTACACAGATTTCCGCTACTGACTACTACCTCCGCTTGAAAGTTAGTCAAATAGAAAGACCAGTTACATACACGTGCTCAGCAAAGAACAGTAAGGGAGAAGCCAAGGTGAAGTTGGATTTGAATGTGCCTTCTCCGTTTGATGTGCAACATCGACCTGAAGGTAAGTAAAAAATATTATAATAAGATATGTAGAATAGTGAGCCGCGCCAGCCTATATATCTAGTCGCTTCCTAAAGCCCAAGTTTTACGCATTAAAATGAGGAGAGATTCTAAATTCACGTAATGCTAATGCATGTAATGTGTATGCAATAAAAGCATGTTACGAGACTTTGAGGTGAATGCACTACATTGTATTAATTACCTATTAAGCACAAGGAAATCTTAACATTCCTAACATGTCATTTCATTTTCAGAAACAATTAAAATACCCTACGGAGGGGAAAAAACTATCCTCTGTGACGTGAGATCATCACGTCCAATGAAAATAAAATGGTACCGACATAAGAGCGACTCAAAATCACTAAACCCAGCTGTTGTATCTAATAAACTGTGGATATCACCTAATGGATCCAAATTATTCATAAACAGTATGGATTTGAATCTCAATGGAACATATAAATGTGTAGCTTCACTTATAAATCATCCAAGAAATAGGATCAGCTTTGATACTGACGTAGTAGTCACTGGATTGGGTAAGATCTTATTTTATTATGGACTCGCGCGAACTTCGTATCGCGTGACTTGCACGTATTATACGTATACGCCAACAGTGCCAGTTATTCTATCGCCTTAGCAATGATGTGCAAATATTACTGTGCTTCGTTAGGCGGGCACTGTAGCTAGTGAAATTATTGGGCTGTAGAGTAAGACGATGACATAATAATATGATAATGACTCTTGAGTAAAAAGTGCTGACGCAGTGCACATTTTACATAATTGTGAAATCCTGGGTAGCATTGTGGATACTAATTATGGGCAGCGTTGTCTTTTACCACCAGGAGAGAGTCATGCTCGTTTTCTTGCTTCTTGGTATAAAAAAAATCTCTTACCGCACCAAAATCCGTCGCGTAGTTTTAAAGAAGCATATAGAGACGGACAGCGGTAAGCGACTTTGCTTTATTTTCTCTACATAAGTGCAGATGAAAAAGGTAAGCTTGGCATGAACTAGACCTGAAACCAATATTCCGTGCCAAATGCTAATAAAAATTGTTGTAATAAATTCGATTTATTTTCAGAAAAACCTGAAATTGTCAGCGCAGATAGCGGAGTAACTGAAAATAGATTTTGGGGTATTTGTAGGTAAACTATATAAAGAGATCTATCTCATTTCAAAATGTTATAATTTTTTTAGAAAGTTAATCCTATTATTGGCACAATTCTTTTTCAGAGTTAAAGGTGTCCCAAAACCTACTATATCGTGGGAACATAAACCAAATGGATTTAAGAAGTTCCACACGATCTCAAAATCAGGAGAAAAGTTTCATATTTCTGAGCTAAGTCCAAAACATTCTGGAACTTACCGTTGTATGGCGAAAAATGATTTGGGTACGGCTGAAGTGGAATTTGAGCCTATTGAAGGTACTTCTATCAAATATCATACAAACAAGCAAGCAAGCAAGCTCTGTCGCAGGCGCAGGCGTATCGCATAATTTTTCCGTTTCACAAACGGGCTACGCTAGTTTGCAAACTAAAATTGTTATAAAATACGTCTAACGAAAAAATATGAATCGGTTTTAATGTAATGCTACTTTATGCTACGGCAGATTGAAGAAAAACGCTACGGTGACCATGACATCTGTAATATTATTCGTAGCTGAGGACATATTTTTGTGTAACAACAAAATTTATTAGAAAGAACCAACTTGTCCATATTATGCTGCGTTCACATGCTCGCGTACTGCACTGAATTGCATAATTCAATGCAGTCTGACATCAGTAGATTAGGTTAGTTAGGTTGTTAAGTGTCCGTGAACGAGTGCTTCGGCGTATCCGCTACCCCGGCATTATGCTATCCCGCAGAAACAATTCCAGGTTTTTATTGGTTATCCCCACCGCACCCATCTATGGCGAGGGAACCACATTAAAATATGTCAAAATAAATTAGGTTGTACAGTGTCCGGACTTTTATCTGATGGTTTGGGGTTAGACTCTGATCGGATGTATCGAACAAAAAGTAAAACACTATGAGAAGAGTCTTAGTTTTAAGCTATATTATTGTATTTGTGTGAACAATAAAGAGTTTTCTATTCTATTCTATTTTAAGATTATCTACTATTCTATTCGTATTCTTGTACACAAATATTACATTATAACTACTTCTTTATTTTCAGTTATTCCCGAAACTCTACCTGAAGTAAACATAGCTGAAGGGGATAAAATTCTCGTCGACTACGATACAAAGATTATCTTGACGTGTAAAGTGAAAGCTCACCCTAAGCCCGAAATTATTTGGTCTTCCTCGGATGGATTAGTTTTATTGCCGTTTAAGGTAAAAATGTAATAATTTTAACTAGTGTACATCACATGTACACTAGTTAAAATTATTATGTTATTATAATTATTATAATTATTATGTGTTGTATGTGATGTTGGCTGCATGGTCGAAATCGCGGCGATTTTAAAAATAATATAATAGAATAGAAAACCGCCTTTTATTTGACCAATATAACAAAAAGCAATTCAGATTTATTTATACCACTGGGAGTACCGAACAAAATATGTACAAGGACTTGTTCAGATGATTTAATTTTTCTTGCAGAATTCGGAGGGAAGTGACTCTTCTCCATACTACAGTCAACTAAAATTTACCGTCAGAAATAATTTAACTTATACTTGCAAAGCAATGAACAAAAAAGGATCTAGTTTTAAAGATGTGAAAGTACAAATACGACCAGTCTTTAAAATTATGTCTATTCCAGCAGGTAAGTTTTCAGACTATTTTGATTCAGCAATTCAAACTGTGTGTTGATCTCCGATATATAAGAAGATGATATAATAGAAGTTTAGACCAAATTGAATTCATCATCGCAATTATAATAACTGTTAATGTTAAGTGCTTAAATCAAAGTACAAATAATTTATAATTCCAAGCAAATCGATAGTAGTAGTGGTGGATAGTAGTGGTGGTCGGTGGTAGTATTTATAATTCCAAGTATTCGTTTTGTGTAACAGCGTGCGGGTTTTAAATGGTTTAACTCCCATATACTTTCCCATATACTTCCCATTACTTCTTTACATTATATTATTATACATTACAGTTACAACAAATGTTAAATACGACGCAACGGTTAATATAACATGCGACATTAAATCAGCTTATCCGATGAATATAACTTGGTACAAGTCTGGTAATGAACTAATTGAGAAAGATGTGTTTAATACCATATCAGCAAATCGAACAGTACTGACGATTAAAGTCATGGCTGTAGGATCGCAAGGGACTTACACATGTCGGGCGTATTTGATCCGTGATCCAAAAAATCGAGTGGAATACACAACGAAGGTCGAAATTGACGGTTTAGGTATGTGATACTTTCTTTCTACCTTATAAATATATCATTTTTATTGCATAATAATTATTTTACAATTTAACCCCCGCTCTCCACTTCATAATAAAAGGAATCTTAAATTACAGAACTTCCTGTTATTAATTCTTCAAAAAGCACCGTAAATGTATTGAAAGGAGACAAGATTGACCTCAAATGCCAGTGAGTTTAGAAATAAGCTATACTTTCTTGGAGTATAATAAGATTAATAAGCTTGAGTAGCATAATGGGCTAGTCACATTGGCCATGCAAACGATACCTGTTGGGGTAACATAAGAACGAATTTGGACCGATACACATTCTAATGATGATTAAGTATTACTATTGACCATAAACAAAGGGAAAATTGGGAAGTTTTGGAACACATTTTGATACCCAACCGCCGACTTTTGATTGCTAATTACATTACTATTAACTTTACGAGTAGTTTTTTTCTTTAACAGAATCGTAACAGGTTATCCAGGTCCTCAAGTCTGGTGGTACAAGAAAAGCGGACGTTCCAGACAAGTATTAAATAATATGGGAGAGGTGTTTTCAGTAGGGAAAGCTGTCCTATCAGACGCCGGCCAGTACCAATGCTTGGCAGTGAATGTAAACGGAAATGATTCAGCAATGTTTGGTTAGTACTTTGTACTAAAGAAAATAAACAAGTGTTCACAATCGTATATAGGTTTTTGTTTTATAAAATTATTTTTGGTTCAGTATAGAAAACTTTTGATTGAAATTTTAATGTTTTGGATTATTAAAAGTAATCTTCAGTACTTTTTATATTTTGAACAAAGTGAGAAAGTCACACTTATTTCGCGTAGCCGTTTTAGATCTATCTACGTATTTAAAACTGCTACGCAAATTCAGTTGATATTTATTAGAGTTTTGTGACGTATACTATACCTCTACATCAGCAACGAAAAGATACTCGTATTGTTGATAGGTCCCGGCCGCAAGAATGAATGAAAAATAGCCTTTTAAAGTATAAAAGGGAAAATTATTTTAAAAAATTCAAATTTACTCTAAATTCCCACCAAAATAAAATTTCAAAGCCTAAATGATTAAATTATTTGCTAAAACTATGTCTATTCACACCTATAACTAAGTAGGTATAACTTAATTTTTCCATTTTCAGATGTAACTGTGAGAAGTTATCCTGAAATTACCGTCGAGGAGACGCAAAGGAACTTTTCCTACGGCAGTGCAGCAGAATTCACGTGTAGTGTAGAATCACATAATAAACCAATCATTCAATGGACTAATGAATATGGAGATATTTTTGAAAACGAGGTCAGTTTGAATGTAAATAAGTAAAAAAATTAAACAGATTACCTATATCTTATTAATATTATAAACGTGAAACTTAGTAAGAATGTACATTCAGTATAGATGTCTGGATTGATGTATGTTTGTTACTCTTTAATTCTTTGATCTTACTGAAATTTGGTTAAATAGCTGTTTAAACTCCAGGGTCTACCCTGGAGTTACACATGGGGTACAGTAACAGATATCAGGTTATAAAGATGTATAAATTTGGGGATCGTTGTTATCTTTATTAGGGCTATCTGTACAGAAACTTTCAGCCTTTATAAAATGCGATCGCTGGCTTTTGATCCATTACCTATAGGTTCTCTATTACTTTCTCAATTACCTATGTATATTATTATGTTATTCTAACTAAGTTTTGTTGTATAGGTTACACAAATTTCGGAATATAATTATGTCAGCCGCTTAAAACTGAACAAGTTGGTGGTGTCAGCTGCATACACTTGCACAGCAACAAACGATATGGGAGTCTCTGAGGCAAATGTCGACTTGAAGGTGGATTCTCCATTTGAAGTGACGAAGGATGCTGAAAGTAAGGACGTTATTATTAAGTTAATTTATATTTTTTATTATTTTGGTAGGCCTCTATTGCGGAGGCTGCCTGGAGAAGTACCAAACCTTTGCCAGTTATTCATCCGCCAAGTAGTAGATACCCAATGTGCAGGCTTAGATATTGGTCACCCTTGTCTTATCACTAACTCATAACAAAGTAGCTAACATTGTGACCTTTTTATTAAAAGATCGCCAATTTTAACATTTAATTTTCAAAGTTAAGTTTATTAAAAATGTAATTTGTTTTAAACAACTCTATTCCATATTATGGTACCTATTCTGTAGGATTGACTTATCAACGATTTACCATAATTTATATTCTATTTTCAGTTTTAATACCTTATGGAGCAGAAAAAACTATACCGTGCGATATTAAATCACATCAGCCCATGACAGTAAAGTGGTATAGATTGAATAAAGACTTATCGACGCGAGCAGAAGTTGTTTCGTCAGACAAACTGTCGGTAACACCTGATGGTACCGAACTTATCATCAACAGTATGGATTTGGATTTAAACGGGAAATATGCATGTGAAGCTCTACTGGCGTCTGATACTGGAGAAAAGATCAGCTATAGTATTAATGTCAATGTTACTGGACTAGGTATGAAAAAACAGAAGTTTACGATTTTTAAAACTATCGCGAGTGTTCTGCATAACTAAAACAACCAAAACGACACAACTCACGTCTAATATTGTCGAGAATATCTCGACTACGGTTTCGGACAATTACAATGTCCTTCTGTCCGAAACCGAGGTCGAGATATTCTCGACAATATTAGACGTGAGTTGTGCCGTTTTTGTTGTTTTAGTTTGGCAGAAGTTTTTTTAAGCTGAATACACGTTAAACAATCGAAGGTGTTCGTTGGCGCTGTGTGGACGAATCAGCGAAGATCAACATAACCAGCGAGTGTGTTGTACCCAGCTTGAGGTTAAATTAAATATACATTTGGTATTGAATCAGGATGTCAGTTTTTTCTGGGTTAAGTAGGGTCCATTCTTTTAAAATATGTTGAACTGGCGGTCTTAATATCAATAAACGACTAATATGGGCTTTTCAGCAACATTAATAATTAACGGTCACAGTCAATCACATAATATTATGTTTAACCTGCTTCAGATGGCAACGTAAAGTCTGCTAATGTTTTCAATGTAAGTATTTTTTTAGGAAGTAAAAATATAATATTAATTTCAGCTGCTCCTGAAATAATTAGTACCAGTACGTCTCAAATAGATAAAAACTTTACAGCCGTATGTAAGTAAGTAAAAAAATCATAGATATTATTAACTGCTTGTTTGCCACCTATGGCCAGGAATGAATAATAAATTAATATACTATACCCAAATATTAAAGCAGGATTTCAAAGTACGAATGATATGCGTGTACATTTACCGATGACATTTGCAATTCTATGCCAAAGTGTGCAACATCAATGTTGCCACTTAGATCTAATTTAAGAGAACATTTTATTATTGTACTTTGACATGCGAAGGCATCAAATTCATCTTTTTTCCAAAGAGGGGTAAATTTTCATTTATCATGACATTTTTTTGAACACCACATATAATACATAACATTCAAAATTTATATCCACATTTTCGTCACAAGGATTTTCCACTATTAGGCATATTTGAAATTCTACAATCGATGTTTATTGATTTCTTCCAGGGTTAAAGGTGTTCCTAAGCCAGTAATATCTTGGAAATTCAAACCAAGTGGGTCAGTGTCATATCACACAATTCCAGTGACTGGTGAAGAGATGAATATCCCAACCCTACATCGGAATCATTCTGGCGTTTATAAATGCACTGCAAGTAATGTTTTGGGTCAAGATCATCGTAAAATTGACGTAGTTGTCTTAGGTTGGTATAGATTTTTAGTTACGCCCAAATACCAAAAAATTTTCATTTTCATTATTGCTAAAACGCATTGCACTACATTATTTACAGAGGTACCAGTAATGACCAATGAAAACAATAAATTTGTTGCTCTAAAAGGTGATAGAGTACTAAGGATCCTTTGCAATGCTACTGGATCACCTGAACCGATGGTTATCTGGAAGAAAAACGAAACCAAAATCGAAAACAGTAAGATATTTTAATAACTCTAGAAACATTTTTTGAAACATATGATTAAAATAAAATAACATACAAAAATCATTTTATTTGTTTTCAGATTCCAAATATGAAGTGAAAGAAAATGCACTAATCGTTAAAAACCTTACTGTAACCGACACAGCAAATTACACATGTGAAGCTCTTAATGTACTGGGGACTGCTAAGAAGACGTTTGAAATCAAGGTCACAGGTAGTAATATTATCCCTCTCTGCTGGGCACTTATCCGAACCGAAGACCGAATTGAATTTGGATTGTCAAAGGTATATGAAATGACTTATTAAATCCAAAGACTTAATCGATTCAGTCTGAGGTGCCGCATAAGTGAATAGCCCAATTGATCTGTGAAGGGAAGGGCCCGCCAGTGTATAGGCAAAAGATCATTGATGGAAGACTGTTAAGGCTCTGCCGGTTTCCCTCTCCTTCATCATAAAGATGTTGTGAGATTGCCGTTGACTTGTTTTAGTGTACGATCTCAGAATAAGTAAGGGAAAATAGATTAACAGAAAAGCTGTTCAAATTTGTAATATTTTAAAGACCTTAATAAAAGAGTGCTAGGAGAGTGGGAGGTATGACGGATGATAGAGTAGAATGGAGGAGAAAAACGTGTTGTTACCTGGTGTGGGATAAGGGCAGGAAAATGATGATGATGATGAAGAATGAGAGTTGTTAATTTTATTTCAGATACTTTTAAAACTGATAACGACGCTCTCAAAGGCCACACTTACACCATACTCGCAATTAAGAAGAGCCCAGTTAACATTACCTGTAATTTAACAAGTTCGGACACAATGCAACCGAGGTGGTATTTGGTAAGAAAGATTATTTTCAAATTATTTTGAAATTAGCGTATTCTTAAATCATCATTACCTTCCGATTACATGTCCATAAAATAAAAATTTGAAAAACTAATTCATGCAGCCACCGTATTAATGACTTAGACATATTCCCCAATAACTAAGGAAAGTGCTATCGTGGACAGCAAAATTTACAGCGCATTGTGACTTTGTGATGTCTCCACGCGCCAAAATCTGTGCTTAAACCAGACGCAGCCGATGGAGTGTTCGAGGCCGTTTCTTGTTGTCAAGTTAAACTGTCATCTCATAATATATTATAATAACGTATGGGAGGACAGTTTGATTTGACTTTAAGACATAAGACCCCGCATACATTGCTAGGCTTGTAACAAATTCTTTGGTTGTTCTTTTTAGAATGGACATTACACAAATTACACTGGTAGTACATACGAAATAGAGACAGTTACTAAAGAAGACAGCGGTATATATACTTGCCGAGTGGATTCTAATACAGAAGCTACATCACAGAGTTTTGACCTACAAGTTGGCTCTCCACCGCATTTTGTTTACGAGAGCTGGTCACCGAATGCTGCCATCGAAGAAGTGTTGGATTGTACAGTGACGTCTGATCCAGAAGCTGAGGTAATTGAATTAGTTTGTATGTTTATTTTTAAGTATTGCTAGTCAAGAAGGTAGGCAGGCAGAAGGTAAACAAATAGATAAATAATGCTTTATATCATTAGAAAAAAATATTAACAAAAATAAAAATGTACATGCGGCGGTCTTATCGCTTAAAAGCGATTTCTTCAAGACGACCAATGAATGGAGAGGATTTACAGAGAGATAAACACGGTGGCGTATGACTACACGTTTGAGTGATAAAATTATGTAGTAAACAGAAAAAAATTCAATAACATCTCAACTAAATACAATAGGTCTGTTTTCTTAATCAATCAATGGACATAAGTGATATAGATTTTTACTTCAGAGTTTGCATTATTGGTTTATCATTAGTGGTGGTCCAAAGTCTTATAGAATCTTGATGATTTCGATCATTTTACAGGTCCAATGGATACATAATGGGGCAGTAATGTCAACAGGCAATTATACGCAAGAATATGTTGCTAATGAATGGGGGGAGTACAAGTGTATAGCCAGTAATATGTTTGGAAGTGTCGAACGGACCTATATGACTGCATCCACAGGTAACTAATGGAATCTATCATATAAAGGTTTGCTCATGATTGGAGAAACACGTAAAAACATTTTATAAAAACGTCGTTTGACAAAATAACTATTTAACACAACGTCATATTATTATGTTAACGTTGCGAAATCATGCAACCTATTGGCACTAGGAACTATGGCAATGTTGCATCTGCACAATATCACTGCGCAGACGTTGAAGAAACGCAAACGCTCGTAAAACCTAATTAAAGGGGAAAGCAGCCTAATTATACTTTTGTTCACATAATAGATGCTTGTGCTCATCAGTTTAATTTTTCACAGATTGTTATGTCAATCACTACATGGTCACACAAAATATGCCATTATGGTTTACCGACATAACAGATTTCCCATCCAGCAGCGCGGGCATTACATTGGCTGCCAACGAATCAATTGTGCTTGTTTGTCCAACCACAAATACATTCCGAGAATTCCCAACTGATAACAATATTACTGCACAGTGTTATAAAGAAGATAAATTTATCGTTAATGGATTAATTTACGAATTCTCAACGCTGCAATGCACAGAAAAAGTTGAGCCGAAAGTCCTGAACACACACGAAGAGTGTTCGGGTCCTCATACAGAAATGATTAAAGTAGGGTTTATAGTAAATACATTTTTGGAGACTTATCAAATATGTTATAATAAAAAGAACAACGTTCCAGTATTTGGAAGCACACATATTGTAATTGACGACGTTGTAAAGGAACAAAAGTTGTTTAATCAACTCCCGACAGTGAATGTAACTGGGGACCTGGTCTGCCAGGGCAATAATTCTACTTGTTGTTATTCTAAGAGTCTGTTGGTCACTGTAGATCAGATGGTATTTGGACCTCCTCAAGCTGCGACATTAATAGATAACTTGAATTCAGTAGCTGTTTGGGTACCGTGCCAAAGTGAAGACAGGGTTAGTACCTACCACTTTCCTATTGTAGAATTCGGTTTGATTTCGGAATTTAGAAAAATATTTCATTCTACTTTATATTTATTTCAGCTGTCGTGGGAGACATTTGAATGGAAAGTTAAAGCTTGGTCTTTAGAAATTACGAACTTTAAGTCATGGACAGGCGCCAGTGACTACAGAGACGTTAATGGTGGAAGCATTCCTAGATATCTATGGAAGGTATGACAGCTTTTGCCCTCCTAATCTCTTGTAATATTATTTATGTCATATACAGTTTTGGCCACAATCACGACACACAACTTATAATTGTGATATGATTCTGATAGTATACTTAGGGTGCCTACACATAATATTCTGTTGGAGTATAAACCCAATTTATTCAATATTTTTAGGTGATCAAGAACAAAGGAGAGTTCACCGCGGTCGTGTATGTCAACGACCAAGATCCCACGAGCGACGACCTTCTGTGCTCCAGCTCATGTGAATCTTTGAGTATGTTAGACTTGGAGACGGAATCAGCAGCCAATTCATTCTATTGTTGCTCAATTGAACAGTTTAGCAGAGCTTTCAATATTCCAAGTTTTAATAACGACTTTGCATCTTTGTTAGTGTCTTCTTCGTAATCTAATAACTGCAGCAGCTTCGAAGAAGTAAGCAGTGATTTTTGTGTTGTAGTGTCTTAACTTTGTATATGTGCACTGATTTTACATGGCTGGTTTAGATGCGTGTTTTATGACAGGGTAGTTTGTAAAATCTTTTTGTAATTTTAAAACACCTTCTTTTAATGTTTTTTTTATGTTTTGTACAAATTGAAAATAATTTAATTTTCTAACGCAGGGTATGTACTTTGTTTCAATTTGACAACTATGTCATTGTTATAATTTGACTTTGACATTTTATAATCAAGTTACTTTTTTTTTTTTTTTTTTGAGTTGTCACGCATGCTATGTATGTATTTGCCAGTTATATAAATATTCTTTATTTTATTATTGTTCAGATCGTTTTAAGGTACGCTTTTTTTGCGTTATTTTATTCTGATGTATTTAAGTTTAAATGATTAAAATAGTATCTTACAAGCACAGTCGGCGGGTGGAATTGTGACTTGTAATAAGTTATCAGTAAATATATAATATAATCCTCATAATATTTATTTAATAACTATTTATATTATTTATATATTTATTATTCTATTATAGTATATAATGAGCAGCAGTGATGATGTATATTTAACATTATCTTCTTCTTACAACTCGGATAGTAGTGAAGACAGTTTTAGTAGCATTTCCAATCTCTCAGTTACTTTGTCATCGCTACTATCTGACGTTCCTAAAAACTTTAATGTTCTTCATATAAATGCGCAGAGTATCCCGGCACATTTCTCCGATATGCAGGCATCATTCGATGATAAAAACATTCACGCCATTCTGGTGTCTGAGTCCTGGCTTAAGCCTTGCTTGTCAACATTTTCATATACCTTACCAGGATTTCAATTAATCCGTAATGACCGGAATAACGGTAGGGGGGGCGGTGTTGCTATTTATCTCCGTACACAAATTCCTTTCTCGATAGTAAGTATGTCAGCACAGCCACCTCCGTCGGATTCCGGGGAGCACCTTTTCACAGAAGTTACCCTCAGTAACACAAAAATTTTACTTGGTGTATATTATTCACCTTCTCTAAACGTAGACTATTTTACTCAATTTGAAAAACTCCTTGAAGATTCTTCTCTATCATACGACCATATCATTATAATGGGTGATTTCAATACTTGCCTTCTCAAGCAAGACTCGCGTTCATCTCGTCTAGAAACTCTTGTCAGGGCTAGTAACATGACCATACTTCCTTCAAGTGCCACGCACTATTTTCCAAACTCTACGCCTTCTCTTCTTGATCTCATCCTTATTTCTTCTCCAAATCATGTTACCAAGCATGGGCAATGTTCGGCGGACGCCTTCTCTTATCATGATCTTATTTATCTCTCTTACAAAGTTCGTCCACCTAAAGCTAAGCCCAAAATTCTTCTGCAGCGTAGTTTTGGTAAGATTGATCAGGAAAAGCTGTGTAGGGATACTTCGGACTTGGACTGGTCTCCTGTTGTTAACGCAGCTACAATGGATGAAAAAGTAGAGTCTTTCAACAGCGTTCTCTTGAAACTTTATGATGTCCATGCACCGATCAGACCGATCAAAATCAAGCATCTCCCTGCGCCGTGGCTTTCAAAAGATATCAGAAGGTCAATGTTAAAGAAATGTATTGCCAAGGCCAGGTATAAAAAAAATCCGTCTGACCTCAATAAAGATAGATATGTCGCGAGTAGAAATACCTGCAACAGGGAATGTAGAACTGCCCAACGCCAACATATTCATCATGAAGTTGAAAATGGGGACCCTTCCAAGGTCTGGAAGTTCCTCAGAACGTTGGGAGTTGGGAAGCAATGTAATGATGACATCCCGAACAACATAAATGTGGATGCTCTAAATAGCCACTTCTCTGCATCTGCCAATTTTGGCGGATCTATTAAGGCTGATACACTTAAACGCCTATATGATGCGTCCACTCCCAATTACGACTCATTTGCATTTCGCCCTTTCACCGACACTGATGTCAAGAAAAGCATTGCCACCATTTCCTCCAATGCCGTTGGCTGTGACAGTATCAGTCGTCGGATGATTGTGCT
This sequence comes from Hemithea aestivaria, assembly GCA_947507615.1. Taxonomy (NCBI): domain Eukaryota; kingdom Metazoa; phylum Arthropoda; class Insecta; order Lepidoptera; family Geometridae; genus Hemithea; species Hemithea aestivaria. The sequence continues at coordinate 8,696,958 of OX382326.1, read as the reverse complement.
TATTCTTGATCAGATCATGCCAGTCATTCTGCACATCCTAAATCTATCTATCACAAGTGCCTCATTTCCCACTCAATGGAAAGAAGCCCAAATTATTCCTCTTCCTAAAAAATCCAAGCCTACTTCTTTGACTGACTTTCGACCAATTTCCATCTTACCTTTCTTATCTAAAGTACTTGAACGTCTTATTCATCAACAATTACATCTTTATCTTCTGAACAACAATCTGTTAAACCCCTTCCAATCTGGTTTTCGTCCCGGCCACAGTACTACGACAGCACTTGTTAAAATCACTGATGACATTTGCAGCGGTATGGCGAGCGGTAACCTGACTATTCTTTCCTTACTTGACTTTAGCAGTGCTTTTAATAACGTTGACTATGACATTCTTCTGGCTATTCTCTACTCTCTAAACATTACTCCTCTTGCTATTCAATGGTTTAGTAGCTACCTGCACGGGCGTCGGCAGCGTATTCGTGTTGGTGACTCCCTCTCATCCTGGTGCAACACTTACGCGGGCGTACCGCAGGGCGGCGTTCTTTCTCCACTACTCTTTGCAATCTTTATAAACTCAATCTCTCACCACCTTTCCTCTTCCTATCACCTTTATGCAGATGATTTGCAAATATACCGACACACTACCCCTGCTCAACTACCTGAGGCCATTCGAGCTACTAATACTGATCTGGGAATTATTCTTGATTGGAGTCTTTCCTACGGTCTACGAGTGAACCCAGATAAAACGCAAATTATTGTCATTGGTAGCTCCAGGATGATTTCAAAAATCGACTGGTTTCACCTGCCCCAGGTAATCTTTGACGGCACACCGGTTAAATTGAGCAGCGAAGTCAAAGATTTAGGTCTATACATAGATAGAACATTATCATGGGCACCGCAATTGGCTGAAGTCAGTAGAAAGATTTTTGCATCAGCAAATTCTCTCAGACGGTTGCGGAATTTCCTACCGATCTCTACCAGAATCACGCTTGCACAATCTCTTCTCCTACCCATACTTGACTACGCTGATGCCTGCTATCTGGATCTAACCGAAGTACAGCTTAACAAACTCGAACGCTTGCAGAATGTCTGCATTCGTTTTGTTTTCGGTTTACGCAAATATGATCGTATATCTGAATTTCGCGCCAAGCTTAAATGGTTACCTATTCGACTTCGCCGGAACTCTCACATTTTGTCCTTACTCTATACTATTCTTTTCAACTCTGCTTCTCCTTCATATCTTAAAGATCGTTTTAGGGTAAATCCTGAGATCGGGCGTATTTAAGTGATTTCCGTGGCAGATTTTAAATCAAAGTATTATTGCATTTTACATGTAAAACATCAAATTTTCCATAAATATAAGCACATCAATCAAATAGGCATCATTATAACTTGTTTTGTTCAGAAGATATTTAAATTTAAATTTTTGGTGCCACGGGAATCAATAAAGTGTGGCATGGGAATCAAAATTAAAACTATTTTGTTTGAATTCTATGTTATTATTTAAATATTGACCTCTACATACTTATCATGTAAAATAGAAATGATTAAAAACGGTGATCCAAACAGATATACACCTAACATCAAGTATTAAAAAGGTCTATATTGGCTCTCTATATAATAATCATGTAAACTAAATAAAATCAACGTATTACAGTCTTAAACAATGTAAAAATATTGAATATATAGTCCTAGAATATGAGAATAAGTTCTCAGTCACAGTCACTGACAGGATTCACTCCAGAAGCTGTCATCAGATTGTACATTTATCATTAGTTAGGTTAATCTGGACTGAAAGTTGCAGTCAGCCCATTGTTTCGTTTTATTTTTTCATCATACATCATCTCAGCCATAAGACGTCTACTGCTGAACATAAACCTCCCCTTTAGACCTCTATATATAGCACCGGTGTTGGAAGCGACCTGCTTCAAGCGTCTTTCAGCGACCTAAATAAGGTCGTCTGCCACACTTGTGGGTAGACGTTCTACGCTGCGTTTGCTTGCCTGTAGTAGCCACTTGAACACTTTTCGACCCCATCAGCCATTCGCTCTACGTGCTATGTGGCATGCCCATTACTACTTCAGCTTCCTGATCCGCGGAGATATGTCAGTGACTTTGGTTTATCTCCTCATTCCTGATTCGATCACGTAGAGAAACCCCGAGTATAGCCCTCTCCATAGCTCGCTGAGCGACTTTTTAATGTGGGGATATAATGGTGCCGCATAAGCCAGAGCGGCTGTCTACAATATAAAAAAATCTGATGTATACAATATAAAAAAAATATCTGAAATAATGAAATATAAACTGTCAAAATCACTTCCATACCTGCGGCTTCGCTGTAGTTGGGTAAAAAGTGAAAGAATGCGCAAGAAAAATCAGGGAAATTGATCACCGTGGTAAAATGCCATGAGAATCAATACCATGGAAATCAAAATTGTATAGTTTTTTGTCAATATTTTTAAATACCATAATTATAGACCAAAATTAATAAAATATATGATAAACAATACCCTTTTTCTAACTGCACACACTAGTCAAAAAACCGTAATGGATAAAAAAATATTTTTAAACATGGAAAAGGTAATCAATGATCTAGTGAACCAAAACCACGGTAATCAATTTCTCACCGTCGTAAATCCAGTTTATAACAACGAGAGGAGGAGCCTCTCTTCACTATGTTTAGAACGCAATCGAAGTTAGCCAATAACGTGCGTACAAGCTTCTAAGTATTGTGGTTTGTGAAATGTGGGTAGTTATGTCGCGTGCCATGGGAATCACTTTTTGTCCGGGGACAAACCTAAATTTGTTATTTTTTCTAAAACTACGCTGAGTACAGCCTTCGCGTATTTTTTTGATCATATAACAGTTCACCCTTTACAGCTTTGATCACAGGAATTAATTAAATTCCTTTTATAAATTAGTGTAAAAAATATATTTTGTTCCGAAAATGTGTAAGGGACAGCCCACGGTAATCAAATTTCAGGGCTTTTACATTTTTTTTTAGATACTTGCAGCTAAATATAACTTGATGTCTATCATGCATTAAGTAGATTGAACCTTAGACTAACAGGAAAAAAATACCTTTGGGTAGAATTTTTATGTTACGGGTAGTTTATTCCCCCAGACACGTAAAATTTTGACTCTCAGGAATCACCCTTTAAATATGTTCATCTGTGTCATGATTTTAACCTGCGTTCTGCCCATACACGGTTACTGACACACACCTTACACAGATCTGAACATTTTGACAAATCGTTTACGGTACAAGCTGTCCGTTTATGGAACAATCTCCCCGTACATATTAGACATGCCAAATCTCTTGAAACTTTCAAAAAATTAGTTAAGGAACATTATCTATCTTCCCTTTTATAGATTTGCTTGTTGCAGCTCAGTTTATTTATTTATTAAAATATTTATTTATAATATATATATACTTATTTATAAAATATTTATTTATAATATATATACTTTTATAATATGTGTCTATATATTATTTATAATAATAATATTTGTATAATGTATGTATTATAAACTTTCTCATATAAATATTCTGTAACTAGTCTATGTATTTAGATACTGCACACCGCCGTCTATTATTGTATTTTCAGTCATGTTCCATTCCCAGGTTGTCTGTAAGAAATTGCCTAGTGCGATAAGACCGCCAATTGTTTACCTAGCATTAAGATATCTAGTTCATTAAGCTACTTTGTATTTGTTTGGTTTGCAATAAAGAATTATTCTATTCTATTCTATATTTTGTATTCTGTCTAAGCAGGTGTTTAATTTTAATTGAAAAAACTTGAGGACTTTGGAGATTTTCTAACGTTCTTAGGGAATACCTGGATGTAATCTCACTCCAGAACAGAGAGAGGACGGAGGATGATTCAGCAAGTGAGGTACTAATGTATTTTGGCTTACCGCAGATGAATACTTGGCGTCTAGTCTCCGTAGCCCTGGCACCATGGCGCTCCGTAGGAACACCCGCCAGGTTTTTCAGTGAGTAAACCCCTATGACAAAGCGTAGTGCATTTTTTCTCTGGGTAAAAATAAATATGGGTTTACTAACTTTGGATTTTAGGGGTTACTTTAGCTCGAAAATACATTTCTTAATTTAATTTTATCAAACAAAAAATATCCATATTAACGAAACTGACTAACAGTTAGATAATTATTTTTTTTAATGAATCGAAGTTTCCCTTTTTTTAAGGCCTGGAAAACGAGTCAGACCTTACAGTACCAAAATCATATAGGATTATTTATAAAGAAAGTATTTCCTCGGAGGCTACTCGACCGTATTATATTCTGCGGTAAAGGATAAAGCCGGAGATTCCGGACATAAGTTAATAATATCAGGCTATAAGAGTAAGATTATCTCAGCAATAAATAAGTGTATCTTTGTCCCCGAACGTGGAATACTTAGATAAGTAATAAATATAGTCGTATATTGGGTTTTATGATTCTTATATAAAGAGTTGAATCCTTTACTTTGGTAACTTTATGCGTGCAGATGAAAACTGACGGGTTAAAATAAAATAGGATGGCACCGTCTCACTGACCATATTTTTTTTGATGTTAGAGACTAGCAGACATAAGCATATGACTCGCCTGATGATGATGATCTTAACATTGTGTTTTAATCGTGAAAGTTTAAAGTGTTATGATGGTGATTGGTTATTTTCTAAAAATATTATACTAGTGGTAATGCAGACTTAAGTCGAGTCATTGTTGACGTGTCGGTCAAGTAGGCGGGGTAAATCTTTCTCTTGCTTAACTGAAGATCGTAACAGAACACAGCTATAATCACCGCTTGGTGACACGGTTTCATTCAGTGGATGGTAACTAACCACAGCCGAAATGTACCACCAGTTAAGCGGAAAAAAGGACTGTTTAGTCGTTGGTATAACAGAGATAGAAAAAATAATTACAGGAGTTTCGTATTTTTTTCTCATTGCGGTAATATTTGTCAATCTTAGAAGAAAAATTAGATCCACCTTTCTTACTATCGGCAACAGCACTGTAAATGTGAGCTCCGAATGTGTATCGGTGTTCTAACAAAAATAAAGAACACATTCCAATAGTTTAGGGTTAAAACGTGTGAAAAGCAGATAAACGACGCGAAGTCCACAGTGTTTGTCCCCATCCAAGCGAGCGTTTATTTAGAACGTATTCCGGTCGGAATCCTTCTTTAGCCCGTGATTAATGGCTGATCCCTTCATTTTAAATGATGTCACATGCCGTTTTTATATCTGAGGGTTTAATGATTTATGTTTAATGGGTTTTCAGTGTGAAATCAGCGGAAAATCTAAATGTTTGTCGTTTTACGTTATAGTGTGGAGTGTGGATATATACTTTTTGTGGATTCCAAATTGACATCCTATTGATGAAATCTTTACACAAGATAAATTCCGCTTTTAAAATAAGTCTTTTCATAATAATTGTATAATATTTTGTTTGTAATTAAAAAATCTTATTAATAAAATAAAAACTGAAATAAAATGTCAATTACTTGTTATATATAATAACCGGCAGTGGTTTTACCCACTGAAAAGTAGCCTATATATTATGTTATTTCAGAGTCTATACATGCCAAATTTCAACTTAATTTCGCGTAGTATAATATATTTAGAACGTGTTTGTGACACCTAATATACCTACACCGAAATTTACCAATCGCTTTGAACATATTTTAGTAATAATCACCAAGTTTCAGCACAACAAAATTAATTACATAGGAACAGTGGGTAGAGAAAATATGCCGTTAGCACCAAAATCAACAAAGTACCTTTTCATCGGCACAAAGCATACAACACAATAGCTATTTAGTATTCGAAAGTAAAATAATTGCCTCGCCTTTGCATAAAACGAGTTTGTACTACGTCCCGAGGGCTCTACGCTCGCAAATATCCCTTTGATGGGAAATGTGTGTTGTGGTCGTATCCTGCCTCTATACTATTAATTTCACCTAAATCTTTTGCTTATGGGAACACTATTTGATTATCTGGTGATATATTTTCGTTGAATTTTAAAGAGTTGTAACAAGAAAGGGCACAACAATGACTCTTCTTGAGAAAGATAGTAAAGTACTCATAGATATGTTAAGGCCCACTTGGAACTTTAGAACAGATAATGATGAGTTTAATATTATGTAGATTGCATTTATTAGGGCTAGTACCTACTGCCATGAAAGGTTAAGGTTACATTAATTATAATTAGTTAGTTATTTTATATCAGTTTAAAGTGAAGAGAGAGTGAGTGATTGTATGTGGGTTAGAGTGTGAGTGAGTATTCTTGTAAACACTTCTATGTAGGCTACGTGGAGATGTGCTGATCGGAATCGCGTGACTAGGTTTGGAACAGTCACAGCTGAATAGTTCGATACAAGCTTGTAGAACTTAAACCAAGCGCCGCAGCGCGGTTCCGCCCTGAGCTGTGCAGTACAATAAACACGGGCTTCAACTTAGCCTTATTATGGTATCAACCATGGACGAAGAAACATTTCAACAACGAGTATTATTGTATTCATCATCATAATCATCATCAGCCTATGTTCGTCCTCTCCTGGACATAGGCCTCCCCATGGAACGCCACTCCACTCGGTCCTCCGTCTGTCTTCTCCACCCACCCCCAGCAACCCTCCGAATATCATCGCCCCATCTCGCCCTACACTTCGTTTACCGAAACGTGGCCTCCACTCAAGAACTTGTCTGCCCCAACGGTAGACGGTTCTACGGCAAATGTAAGTGCTGAGTGCTGTAAGTATTAACTATGTAAAAATACCGATTAAACTAACGGATATTTTATCCCTTTTATGCTCATATTTTATCCCTTCTCTATAATATTTTATTTAACTCTACTTCTCCACATTATCTTCAAGAACGTTTTCAATTTCTTCAAGCTTCCCATTCCCTTTCTCTTGAGGTCGTCAATGAAATTGATTCTAATATTTCCAGAACATAAGACTAACTTTTACAGCAAGTCTTTCACAGTTAAGGCCATCCGTCTATGGAATGCCTTACCCGCTGAAATAAGATGCGCTCCAACTCTGAATGTTTTTAAGTCACGTGTACTAGCACACTATCTATCTGTTTAACTTTAGCTGTTTTCTTCTTTTCATCTTTCCCATAATTTTACTTGTGCAGGTACTTACTTTACTCAACGTAATCCAGTTAGTATTTAATTAATTATTAATATTAAGCAGATAAAATAGTATACCTTATGTATTATAAGTTATAATATGTATTTATATTATATAATATATTTATTGTATTATGTATGTATTATTATATTATATGTATGTTATGAATATTATATTAAAAAAGTATTAATTTGAGCACACCACCTAACCCATGTGAATTTCAACTTTTCTCCTCTCCCTGCACGGTTGTCTGGAAGAGATCGCTATTAGCGATAAGACCGCCAATTGTAACACATAGCTTTTGTATTGTTTTAGTTTATAAGTTGTTTTTGTACTTTGTCTCTTGTGTTCCAATAAAGGGTTATCTATCTATCTATATAAAAGTCGAAGCCAGACTCTTTCTGGAAAAAAATCACACTGTTCATTGATGCTTTATCCTAAATTGCATGTACGAGCAGTTTTCTAGGAATGAAAATAAAAAGTGATAAATAAAAATACTTGTACCTACTCGTACATAGACTCCGCTCACCCTAACTTTTCATGTGTGGTAATAATAAATAATGTCGATCGTTTTTCTATACATCCAGATCTACCTGCAATGAATAATTATTCACCTCTGGCACTTGTGCTATTCGTTTTCCGTGCCTCCGATCGTTCGTAAAATAAATAAAAATAGAATGATAAATAAATACAAGGCAATATCACGTTTTGGTTAAAATCAATTTCCCCGAATAAAGTACGAATTCCCTTTCGTTCTTGTTTATTTTCAGTCACTTTGATTTGGATCGGTAATTGAAATAGAATGTTTGCTTGTACAAATTAAATGTTTGGAAATACTTTGGATATCAAAGACGGCAAAAACAAACCCAACCTATAAGTATATTTCATCGAAATTAGGCGGAGAAAGAAAGTTCGAGATGAGAAATGAAATTTAAATGGAGTTAGCAGTATTTACATAGGTATACACTTACTAACTTACTACATGTACCTCTATATATGCGTATTTATTTTATGACGGCGAGGTCTCGACAACTACATAATATTATGTGAGTTCTAAGATACACAAAAGATAGGTGGAAGATAGGTAGGAACGAAAACAGAGTGAATTATAAAAAAACTTTTTCTTTAATAGGTTGGGAGCGCCTTTGTATGTATTTTCCGTCTGGATTGCGTCGCGATGTTGCTATTATTTTATGTGCCAGTCATGTGAATCAATCCTTTAGAATTTAGAACATAATTTATTCCTAACTTAAGATTAAGAAACTTTTAGATTTTTTTTTTTTTATGTGGAGAAGTAAGAAGACGAGCAAGACGCTCTCCTGATGTTAAGAGATAACGCTGCCCATAATCAGTACAGTGCTACCCAGAATTTCACAATGATGTGCAATTCTAGGTGCACTGCACCAACGCTTCCTACTCAAGAGTCATGAGATGTTAAGATCAATCAAACATTTTGTTTGTGTTTCGAGTACGCGCATATTTGCGCAGTGTTTTGTTTTCTGAAGATTATTACGATAAAACGAAAACTTTAGAGGTGAAAAGGATTTCAGAACGTTACATTTATTATTGACATTCTCATATAGTTTCATGTTTTTTGTACTAAACTATAAAGCTAAAATTGTAACTGTATAATGCCGAAATACGAGAATTTTGTGCTTTGAAAACGTGAGGACAATTCACCTTCAACCTCGTAATTAAGTTGTCAAGAGAGGCAAAGCTTTTCGGACATTTCTGAAAACCTAATTACCTTATGATAATAAAGTGTCAAAAATGGCGTAAGGGTTTTATCTTAAAAAGTGGCGAAAATCATATTATTAGGATTGACGTGGACATTCATCATTACCCAGCGGTTTGACCCGCTGCGTTGAAATGTAGCCTATATATAGGTACTTAATGTGTTATTCCATATCTAGTTTAAACCAGGCTGTCTGTCTGTATACCTTATTACAGCCTCATTAGTTCAGTCGTTTAGACGTGAACGGGTTAATAGCGCTAATTACGACAATTTGCCGATCAGAGCGGGCCTAATTCTCGAGCCGATCTTAGTTTTGTATGGTAAAATAATGTCAATATCATAACATAGTCTGTTATTATTGTTAATTCGCATTAAAAGCTGCTTGCTTCTTTGGTAGATGTATCTACGAAAGATAATAAAAAAATCTTGCGTAATATAATATGTAGGTCGTAGGTATGTACCAGTAAATCCTTTGATCAAAAGCTCCAACAAAATCTAATGAAAAACCACAACACGTGATCTCCAAAAACATTGTTACGAGTAAAATCGGAGCGGATAGATTCGATCACGTAAAAAAACGCGTATTTTTTATATCAGCGTAAATCTCGTCGCGGAAATAAATCAAATTTACGGCATCGTTTTCAATAACATTCGGAGGGAGGTGTCACCCGTCGTAAAATGTAGGCACGCGGAAGGATTAAAATTATCGCTTCGCACCTCCGCGTTCATTTAGGGACGAGACATAGATAACATAATGAGAAAGATGATGCGAATGTGACAAATGACAATTTTGTATGCTAGCTAAGCGTTTCAGTTTTCTTTTTCTTGTTATTATTTCATTTTAATTTTCTTACTATCTAGTCTACTCGTGTACTGCATTTTTAATTGATGTCTTGACTGTTTAACTGCCTTTAATAACAATATAAACACAACAGAATGCAAATTAAAGCTACTTAGGTATTCACTTTGTATTATATTGCGGATGCGGTATGGATATGTGTTCGTCATAACTCACATCTAATAGATCTGGCTGTTTGGTAGGAAGATTATCGAGATCAGAAAATCTAGATCATAATAAAATTATAGTATACGAGTACATTTCAGCAGATGAAGTTTCATCAGCCGTAGCAGTTGCTACGGCTGAGTTAGTTTTTTATAAGTACGACCAATATCTGTTGATATTACTGGAAAGATTACCAAAATTAGAACCTACGTAACCAAAAAAGGAAAGTGCAGATGCGGTCGACGATGAATCACGTAATATTCATTCGTGTCTAGAAGATACCAAAGTTGTACCGCTCGGGAAAAACGGATGACGGCAAAAATAAACCGAAAGCAATGTAACTGAACTCGGCATCCATTCTGTTATGTTATCTGTGAACTGAGAGCACCCTCCACAGATATAAATGGTGTAACGCTGATTATGGATTTCTAACACCTCTATTTTCCCAAGACCCAACCTAGATTTAGGTTTGTGTAAATTACGACGGACCTAATGTCAATGAAGACGTAATTAATATTTATGATCCTAAAATAGAATAAGAGAATAGAGTACAAGACTGTTATAATTATTTTGTAGGCTCAAACGCGATTTTAGTGTAATCATAATGTTAAGGAAGTTTTTATTTCTACAGTAGAAAACAGCATCAACGTGGTTTATTTGGAGTCATGCTTTCGTTAAATTAAAGGTCTTTCGAAAGTTGATTTTATAAGAGTAATATTGAATATTAAGACATGTGGTCCTTCTGAAAGTACCTCAATGAGAAGAATAAACAAGAAACTCATAGGGTTGTTTTTTATATATGTATTTACATCGCCTTGGTCCTTAGGGCTTGTTCACGTTGAACGCGCGGGCGCGAAATATCAAACATACGACGTGCTATGAAAGTGTTCACGTACAAACTCACGTGCGGTGTAAGCAAAGTCTGTCGTGCCCGTGCCCGCGCCCGCGCCCGCGCGTTCAAACGTGAACAAGCCCTTATACCTAATACGTATTAAATACTTACTAGTGGACAGTGGATCTGCGCGCACTTCGTCGCGCTTAATAGAAAATTTTCAGTGTTTCTATATAATATTATGCATTACACATATATAAACCTTCGTCTTGAATCACTATATCTATTAAAGAAAACCACATCAAAATCCGTTACGTAGTTTTAAAGATATACAGACAGATAGACGGAAGCAACTTATTTTTATAATATGCAGTGATATACAGAAGATGATAAAGTGAGATAAGCTAAGCGACTTTGAAATTGCTTTGCCTGCCGTTAAATTCGTGGAAGTTCCAAACATTTTTTACAAAACTTTCGTCCGCCCTCTTATATAAATAACTGTCCAGCCTGGAGTCGGATTCCCCCAATTTTATTGAAGTGGGTTCCGTTAGTCCGTTCACTAAAATGGAATTGATAAAAATGAAAGCGAGAATAAAAGAGGAAGGCAGCGGACGTAATAAATTGGATAGGGGTTACTTGCATTTCTCACATTACTAACATTTTTTCTTTTTATGCATGTAGAACGAGACTAGCCTAACGTGACTTTAAGCATTTACTCATTTATTATTATTATTTATTTTTATCATTTACTTTACATTTATTAACATTTACATTTTTCCTGCCCCTTATAGTCGTACAAATTATTACGGAACACCGCGCTGTGCTTGCAGAGTCTTAATTAAAAAAAAGAGAAAAGAAAAAAACTTTCACTTGTCTGTTTGTCTGCCTGTCTGTGCAATCTTGCAAGTTAAATTTGACCCACTTCCCGGTGTCCGATTGAGCTGAAATTTTGCATGCACGCATAAATCGGATGACAATGCAATATTATTATGACATGGAGCTGATCTGATGATGGAGCGGGAAGGTGGCTATAGGAACTCCGTAATTAAACGACGTAACCCCATCGAGTTTGGACTCATTTGATTCGTCTTGACGAATACTTTATGGTAATAATAATAAAAGCTGGTTTTTAAGAAGATTTTTAAAATTTCACTTGTTTATAACTCCTACGCTCAGAGAAGAAGCTTTCCTTAGCTAAGAAAAACTCCTCTGACTCTGATAAGGACCTGTCAGTAAGTAGTTTCAGCCTTTCTAAGCAGATGAGACTGCAGCTGTGGAACACTTATTTTCAATAGAAGTAACCAACTAGGAAGAAAATTGATGCTCCAAGATAAGATACAACAAATCCTCCTTCTTCCTTTGAAAATCTACAAGTTCTTGGAAGCTACGGGCTTAGAGATTGACCTTATAGTTTACGTAGGCGTCACAAGCTCAATAGGTAATGAAGCGGCACTCAACCTCTTGAACTAAAACAACAACAATATTAATAGCTCAGAAATATCAGTGTTTCTTACTAAACACTGTCCCTCGCATAAAATATTGCCTTATTTTCTCCGAGGTATTTACCTAAAAAGGATTATTTCTTTTAAATTCCTCTTTCCTTGTGAAAACAAAAACACCTTCAATATTTTTATCAAATTTCCTTTTTCTCAAAGCCTTTGCCGGAGACAAATTATATTTTTAATTCAGAGTACGACACTTTCTAACAGATTGCTTGTGAATTCTCAGAAGGCAGGTTATTAACGTACTAACAACGACATTTATTTATATTGGACTTAGAGTTTATGTAGCGTCTGTGGAAAAGTAGTGTAAGTATATGACTACATAGTTATTTATTTAATTAAGGAGGCACCGACAGAAATACTTTAAACACTAGAAGTAAGAGCAACATTGTGATTTTTATTATCCAATATCTCAGTAGGAACTCTTTCAATTAGGCTCTAGCATTAGCAACTAAAAAACCTGAATTTAATAAGTATAATATTACACATAATATTATATTTCAGTATCTACTTTAACCAAGCCCAAGGCTGCCACAGTATGGTATCCAAGACAGGGACATAGACATCGAGGCAGACCACCAGCCCGATGGTCAGACTATATTGTGAAATATGTCGGAGAGAAACTGGAGGAGACTCGCACAGGATCGGAAGGTGTGGCGTGAACATGAGGAGGCCTATACCCAGCAGTGGGTACGGGCTGAGTAGATAGATAGATCTACTTTAAAAATCTATTCCTAACTCACGTCTACGTCAAACGATCTAAGATTTGCCAATTTTCGCAGCTTGACCTTTGCGTTGATAACTAGTAATTTAATTGATAACTCTTTCTTTTTAAATAACTCAAATAAAATTAACGAAAAAAGAAAGCAGGTACTGTAATTTACTACTCTTTTGTGTCCGACTTTTTGAGCGCTCACGACATCCAGATACTTTCGTTATTCAATGCATACGTACCTTAATGGAAACCGTTGTCTTTTATGATACCCTCTTATTATTCCAAGAGGTTGCTTCTACATCCACTCCGGTCTTTAACTAAGTGATTCTGCTTAAGTTTTCTTTCGTTAAGGTAATTTTGCATAAATATTGAGTTATTATATTGAGTTAGTTTTGAAACACTCGGATTTTTATAACAGGCGTTATTATTTATTATGCTAAGAAGTATGAAGACGAGCAAGACGCTCTGCTGCGCTTTTGGTAAGTGACAACTACGAAACGCTGCCCATAATCATTAGTGCTACCGAAGGATTTCACAATGATTTAATTGCTACCATCTTCGGCCTGCATATATCTTCATTTGAGATCGTAGTCAAAGGCTAACCTATACCTAACGAATAAAAAAAAAACAAAACCACATACTTGAGGTCTATTTCTTTTTTGAATAGAATTTCTATATGAAAACTACAAGTACTTATTGGTTGGCGTTGAAAGTGATTTTCTGTGCGCTGGACGTAGGTATATGAGAAGCTTATGGATTCGTCATTGCTTTCATAGACTTTAACCACCTTAGGAACCTTCTAGCACCTAAAGAACCCTGACGTAAAGTAATGTTCCATTAAAAGATTGTTAGTTACCTACTTTTTTATTTGAAAAGTTGAACACTAAAAGTTAATCGAGCCTTTAGGTTGCCTCAATTTCTGAATCAGTGCCTTCTTACTCTTGTGTAAGGTTAACTAATGATCACTTTAGTCAGTTAAGTGGCCTTTATAAAGTAATAATGGGAGTTGATGAAACTTCGCGAAGCAGTTTGGAAATGGCTATTTTTCTAACGTTCCCTTGAGCCTTAGTTCATTGTTCGAATACACCCCTAGTTCGGTACCTAGTGAGTTAACTGTGAGAGCAAAGTTGTGATTCTCATCTAATCTACGACTTTCCTGACATTCTGTGGTTTAAAATGTAAAGTGCTCAATAAATAAATTACTTGGCACGAAAAACACAGCTTTGTGTTCCTTCACCTTCAAGATACATAATATTTATTATTAAATTTATTTTATGTAAGACACCGATGGTGTGTGGTGACAGGCTATACACGTCTACACCAGCACCACTGGTGATGCTGACAAACAGTCGGTAATTAGCGAAGTATTGTCGGACAAATAGGCTAAAAGTTCATTGGAAACAAGGTAATGTGTCAAATTTAACTCTGATTTGATTACATACAGACATGTGTGGAGCCTATAAAAATAGACCATTTATCATATTATTGATTCGTAGATTGAACTCAATAAATGTTAGTAAAAAAATAGATAAAATCTGAAGAAGTAATGGGATTCAAGTCTGGAGTCTAGTAATAAATCTATAGTAGGTACAAGTACACGGCTGCCAATCAATTTTGTTTAGGGCTTGAGCAAAAATTGATCAAACGCTTTATGCTTTGATCAAATTCAAACTCAATCAACGTCAGCTTTAGACATTTTCTCATATTATGTACGAAACATTTATTTCCTACCAATTACCCATACAATACAATTTTTACAGAATAAACTTAAACTAACTTAAATTGTGGTTAAGCAGTGGTGGCCAAGGGGTTATGTGCTGGAGATGTTCTGGATCACCGAGTTCGAGGACTCTACCGGTTCTCGTTACTAAGCATTACATCTAGAGGTATACACAATATTACATTTCATTACCGTCACCACCATACCTATCCGTACCATATTTCACAATATTATTCCATTGACTTCCATTTTCCACTATATTCCTTTAAAATTTACTATCTGCACCCAGCGGTTATACCCGCTGTACTATGTGTTACCCGCTGTACTTTGTGTTACCCGCTGTGCCTATGTGTTATTCCAGGGTCTAAGCTATCTCTATACCAAATTTCAGCTCAATCAGTTTAGGCATGAAAGAGTAACAAACATACATACATCCAGAAATTTAGACATACACATACATTATTACAAACTTTCACGTTTATAATATTAGTAAGATTAAATAATAAATAAATATTTCAGGACATTTCACACAGCGCCACCTAACCCCAAGCTAAGCAATTTAATGCTTGTATTATGGTAGGATAACGGATATAATACTTATATACTTTTCTTTTGTAAATACATACTTATAATAGATACAGAAAGCCACCCAGACCAGAAACAAATATCTGTGGATCACACAAACATTTGTCCCATGCGGGAATCGAACCCGCAACCTTCTGCGTTGCAGGCGGTTATTAGCCCACCACGCCACAGAGGTCGTCAAAACCAACAAACAACATTTTATTTCACCTTTGTAAAACTTCGCAACCTAGTTTCGAATCTAAATATTAGATCCATAATAAAGTACATAATATTCAATACATAACGTGTAATTTACGTCACTACACCCTAATGTGCCGTGGGGTGACCGGCCTTAGAATAGTCCCCCACCATATCGTCCCGTGGTTGCAGTAGGAGCCTGCTAAGGGAATATACCGGGAGATGGGCAGCAGCATATCCCGGCTTCTTATCAACTTAATAAAAAACTGCGCGCGCCAACCCGCCTGCCAAGCGTGGCGCGTATGGCAAAACCCCCCTTACAAATGACGAGCAATATATATACCAGGCCCCCAGTCCCCGGCAGCTCCCTTGTTCCTGACGCGGGTAGCAGTCAAGGTAACGGCGGAGCAGGGGGTGCTAAGAATCACCGGCAGATGCCCGGCTACCCATCCCCACGACGACTGGCCCTGGTAACACACAACATACGCACTCTGAGGACTGACGAAAAGATCTGCGAGCTGGAAGAGGAACTGAGCAGGTTACGCTGGGACATTGTCGGGTTATGTGAAGTCCGTAGAGAGGGGGAGGACACCGTAACCCTGAAGTCCGGTAACTTGCTCTACTACCGGGAGGGCGACCAACAGTCCCAAGGTGGTGTCGGGTTTCTCGTTCACAAGTCCCTCGTAAACAACATTATAACCATCGACAGTGTGTCGAGCAGGGTGATATACCTAATACTCAGAATATCTAAAAGGTATTCGCTGAAGGTCATTCAGGTATATGCGCCGACCTCGTCACACTCCGATGATGAAGTAGAGGCTATGTATGAGTACGTAAGTAGAGCCATACATACTTCCGAAACCTACTTCACTGTTGTTATGGGGGACTTCAACGCGAAGTTGGGCAAGAAAAGCGGCGATGAGTTGAGGGTGGGGCGATTTGGGTATGGGCAACGGAACCCTAGGGGACAGAGGCTGGCTGATTTCCTGGAGAGAGAGGAACTCTTTATGATGAACTCTTTCTTCCAGAAGCCGCCTCACAGGAAATGGACCTGGATGAGCCCCGATGGTTCCACGAGAAATGAGATAGACTTCATCATGACCGACAAGAAACGGATATTTAGTGATGTCTCTGTGATCAACAGGGTTAAAACCGGCAGTGATCACCGACTTGTACGAGGCTCACTAAATATTAACGTTAAGCTAGAAAGGTCCAGTCTGATGAAGTCTACGCTCCGACCTACCAGTGCCCATATTCAAAACCCCGAAAGCTTCCAACTCGAGCTCACAAACCGCTTTGCTTGCCTTGAGAACTTAGCATCAGTGGACGAGATCAACGACGGGCTAGTGGAAGCTGTACACACGGTAGGGTCTAAGTTTTTTAGACCCCGTCGTAAAGATAGACCTCAGAAATTGGCTGATCAAACCTTAAACCTCATGGCTGAACGACGCTCGTTACAGTTGCAATCTCCCGACGACGCCGAGTCTTATAGGCAGCTCAATAGACGTATATCTAAGTCTTTGCGTCATGATCTGCGTCTCTTTAACACTAACCGTGTTAAGGAGACAATTGAGCGAAACCAAGGCTCCAAAGTGTTCGCAAAGGACAAGTCTATTGGGCAAAGCCAGCTGACGAAGCTGAAACGGGAAGATGGCAGCATAGCGTCGACCAAAGCAGAGGTTTTAGGGGAGATCGAGAGGTTCTATGGACAGCTTTACACTTCGGTCGCAAAGCCCGTTGACAGCTTGGTAGGAGATCCAAGAGCCAAACTGTCCCGACATTATACTGAAGATATCCCGGACATCAGTCTTTACGAGATTAGGATGGCCCTGAAGCAGCTTAAGAACAACAAGGCGCCGGGCGAAGACGGAATCACTTCAGAGCTTCTGAGAGCGGGTGGAACACCGGTACTTAAAGTCCTCCAGAAACTTTTTAATTCCGTCTTGTCCGATGGCAAAACGCCTGAGACGTGGAGCAGAGGCGAGGTGGTGCTGTTCTTCAAAAAAGGTGATAACAGCCTATTGAAGAACTATAGGCCCATTACGCTTCTGAGCCATGTTTATAAGCTGTTTTCAAGGGTCATCACGAACCGTCTCGAACACAGACTTGATGACTTCCAGCCTCCCGAACAAGCCGGTTTCCGAAGAGGCTTTAGTACCATAGACCACATTCATACGCTGCGGCAAGTTATACAGAAGACCGAGGAGTATAATTTGCCACTATGCTTAGCGTTTGTGGACTATGAAAAAGCCTTTGATTCGGTGGAAACATGGGCGGTGCTCGAGTCACTTCAGCGATGCCGTATTGACTATCGGTACATTGAAGTTTTGAAGTGCTTGTATAAGAACGCCACTATGTCAGTCCGAGTACAGGAGCAGAGCACGAAGGCGATTCCATTAAGAAGAGGCGTAAGACAGGGAGACGTTATCTCTCCGAAACTGTTTACTGCCGTAATGGAAGACACCTTCAAGCTCCTGGAATGGCAAGGACTTGGCATCAATATCAACGGCGAATACATCACTCACCTTCGGTTTGCCGACGACATCGTAGTCATGGCAAAGTCGATGGAGGAACTCAGCATGATGCTCGATGACCTCAACCGAGCTTCACAACGGGTGGGCTTAAGAATGAACATGGACAAGACGAAGCTTATGTCAAATGCCAATGTTGTGCCCACCCCAATATCTGTTGAAGGATCGGTACTCGAAGTTGTGGACTCGTATATCTATCTAGGACAAGTAGTCCGATTAGGTAGGTACAACTTCGAGAAAGAGATCAACCGCCGAATCCAACTCGGTTGGGCA
The DNA here is from genome assembly GCA_947507615.1 of Hemithea aestivaria. NCBI lineage: Eukaryota > Metazoa > Arthropoda > Insecta > Lepidoptera > Geometridae > Hemithea > Hemithea aestivaria. Next base: position 8,678,753 of record OX382326.1, on the reverse strand, counting down.
GCGTTCGGGAAACTACGCAATGTCTTTTCGTCCGATATACCTCAGTGCCTCAAGACGAAAGTCTTTGATCAATGTGTGTTACCAGTGATGACTTACGGCACCGAAACGTGGTCCTTCACCAATGGCCTCATCTCGAAGCTCAAAGTCGCCCAGCGTGCTATGGAAAGGGCTATGCTCGGGGTTTCTCTACGAGATCGAATCAGAAATGAAGAAATCCGTAGACGAACTAAAGTCACCGACATAGCCCGGCGGATTAGCAAGCTGAAGTGGCAATGGGCAGGCCACATAGCGCGCAGAGCGGATGGCCGATGGGGTCGAAAAGTGCTCGAGTGGAGACCACGGACTAGCAAACGAAGCGTAGGACGTCCACCCACAAGGTGGACAGACGACCTTATAAAGGTCGCCGGAAGACGCTGGATGCAGGTCGCTTCCAACCGGTACATATGGAAGTCCAAAGGGGAGGCCTATGTTCAGCAGTGGACGTCCAATGGCTGAGATGATGATGATGATGATGACACCCTAATGCCCTAGGGGCTACAACCCTTTATTTTCCTTATCCCTATCGTAATGATATTGATAAGGGATAGGTACAATTTGATCAAACAAAAATTACGTCGTGTTTATGGAGGATTATAGTAGGATATATTTTTCCTTATGAAATGTTGAGATTTAGATTTGTACCTAATCGTAAATCTATAATTTGTTGTTGTTTGTATTTGTAGTTTTGTGTTTGTAAAATTTACTTAATTAATAAAATAAATATTTCTTTATTTCCTCTCACAATCAGTGGTAGTTAACAATAATACAATTAAAAGTAGTGAACATATTGACTATTGTGTGAGACTGGTGCCTAATGTAGGTCTTATTTAAAAACCTGTAATGCAGGACACCAGTGAACTCATACATTATGGTTAATCACACAAAGCCGTGGTATATTGTTAGCTGTAAAGATAATTGTACTCGTATTTGAGTACCTACATGTCATTACTTAATCTATTGTTGTTATGAAGTTAAACATGATCTAAAGCACTGTTTACTTACATAATAATATAACATATTACAAACATATATCTATACATATAATAAGAATGGAAATTTCTCCCCATTCATTGTGATCCTTTACTAAGATGAACTGTGAAAATACGCATATGAACAAAACGACGCGAAAAAGTCGCTTGCGCGATCTAATTCGTAAAACATTTTGTCATTTTTTCCTAGGGAAACGTAAAATAAAATAATAAAATAAATAATAATCATTTATATCGGATACATCGCCCCTAATTTACATCAAAAATTCGAAATAAAAGTAATGGAATATAAAGTAAATTCAATTAAAAAAAATATAGTGCGACAAACTAAAAAAACGCCATCTATCGATGTGGCTATAAACGAAGCACTCAGCAGGAAAACATCGACACTACATCACATCGAAACTACTAAAGAGATTTAAACGAAACTTAGCATGCACATACTTCATGGTCTGTCATAACAAAATATACAGTATTATTCCCGGAATTCGATACGGTTTCCATAGGTAAGGTTAGCCTGAAAAACTCATCGGATGTATAAATAAAATTCGTACTGTTACGTATCGTTACCGTGGATAAGTTGGTTAACCGTTCGGTTCGATAAAGCTGGTTCTACTAGCCCCGAGTTCGAATCCGGTGAGGCGATAGGAAAGTATTTGCATTATTAATAACTTTTAATTTTTGAAAATTATAATCTGGTGCTTTCATGAACCATTTCGGAAAACTTAAGTCGCAGTTTGGAGTGCTTTTCACGAAAGATGTCCCGCGGAATTTGGCGGAACTTCACATCCTAAATATGTTTAATTTGTTAAATAAAGTAAATACCTATTTAATTAAGAAATTAAATATGAGAAATTATGAGAAGTTGAAATGTTATAAATATTTTAATTTTACTATACAGTGATTTTCATGAAAGGAGCTACTTTTTGCTAGGCGCGCGTTTTAAAGTTAAAATATTTATAACATTTTAACTCCACATAATCTTATCTAAATTCTTAATAAGAAAACATATCTAATTTCTTAATTAAATAGGTATTTACTTTATCTAACAAATAAAACATATTTAGGATATGAAGTATATACATAGGCGGATTTAGGGGGGGGGGGGGGGGGGGGCAGGGGGCCAAGGCCCCCCCCCCCAGAATCATTGTAGAGTTACGAATTTTGCACATATTTCATGGTAAAGATTATAATTTTTTTCTCGGCGCTCGCAGCAAGCTGCTCGCGCACATATTATTAGGGATGTTTAAACTTTTTAACTGCTCAGAGCGAACTAAACACACACTTTTCGTAGTAAAAATTATAATATTTTTGCCCGTCTGCACCTTGGCCCCCCCAGAACCAAATCCTGGATCCGCCTATGTGTATATAATTACCGATCATATTAAATTTAGTTCTGCCAAAATCGACCTTTCGTGAAAAGCACTCTATATTTTGTAGGTACCTCTTTTTTAATAGAGGATTACGACGGTGAATAAATATGATAATTAATTTATTATGCATAAAACTAGCGTCGACATAAAGAGCACGCCATCTATTGACGAGCGGTAAAACAAACAGATTTGTCAATAAGACTTAGTCGTGTGACGTGTGTAGTATGTGAAAGATCCCATGGGCGCAAGAGGGCGCTAAATGCAAAAAAAATAAAAGTGTTCAAGATTTTTTTTCTTTCGTGTTTTTTATTCATTTTATTCATTACATACAGTAAGACTACAAAAATACGGACAGAGGATTTTTCTGGCCTTCTCGCTGTTTATGTGGAAGGCGATATGAGTTGCTAAGAAACTATTTCAATTTAGTGATCCGTTTAAAATATATTTTTTTTAAATCTTAACTACCTACTGGCTTTCTAACTTTCACTGAAAAAATCGCAATGTGTCTCAAAGGACTGAAATTTAACTGCCAACTTTCATTTGACATCGGAAAAAACAGCCTAAAAATAAAAATCTGACGCGGGCAACGCCGCGGGTACAGCTAATCTAAAATAAGATTATAATTTTCAGAATTTTATTATGTATGTGTAAGTAATAAATTATGTTGTATCAATAAAGAGTTATTTACCTTTTAATATCTTGCAATCCCAGTATAAAAATAAGTATGGATTTGTGTGTGTGTTGGTTACCACTTCACAACTGAACAGCTTGAGCTGAAGTTTGTAATAACACAGAGACCTTGGAACAGGTTGAATAACACATAGGTAAGAGGTATGGGCTACTTTTTAGCTAAAACAAGTGAAATTAAAAAAAACTTTTTAAAAACAAGCTTTTATTATTATCAGCGTAAAGTAGGTACTCATCAAGACGAATCAAATAAACCTAAACTCAATGGGGTTGCGTTGTTTAATTACGGAGTTCCTGTGGCCACCTTCCAGCTCCATCATCAGATCAGCTCCATGTCATAATAATATTGCATTGTCATCCAATTTATACATGCATGCAAAATTTCAGCTCAATCAAACCGGGAAGTGGATCAAATTAAACTTGCAAGATTTGATTACAGACAGACGGACGGACAGACAGACAGACAACAGACAGGTGAAGGTAAAAATAAAAGCTTGTAAAAAGAAAAGTCAATATTCGGTTGTCAGATATTAATTAAATTATATCAATATATTTAGTGTTAATTCCGTACTGATCACACTAAATATTGATATTTCATAAATTATTATTATATTTAACAACATAATAATAATTATCATTGATTTCGCAAAATAGCGCCCAATTCCATAAATTATTCTGTTGTTAGTTAACAGTTAGTAAACCGTTAGCTTCAATAAAAAGTAACCATTGCTAGTGGTTTTCGTTACTTTTCAATATGTAACTACCCGAAGACAATCTCCTCTGGTGACAATGTCATTGAAACCTATCTCTGGTTTCCATAATAGTAGGGGAGCAGAACATGGGTTTTTTGCACTTACTCGCTCGTGTCCGAAAATTATTTGTGGAGGAAGATTGCATTTTAGAGATATAAGTTTAATGTTGGCTGATTAAAGACTCCGTATAATTGCCAGATATTAATGTTCAATGGCCGTAACATGACACACGGGATCCCGACGAAACTTCAAGAGTAGAACTGTCATCCCACACATTTGTTCTTTTGTGAATGTATGGGATGACAGTTGACTTGACAGCAAGACAAGTCTACGAAGCGTCTGTGCTTGATGGGCTGGGCTATTAAGATATCAAGTTGATCACTTTGCATAAAAATCAGACGTGCTCGATTTTTTTTACTAATCTGACCGTCAGGAAACTCCCCTATATCAAGAGTTATACATAAATATTATGTCAAAGTAGGAGTACATTTTAGGGTGCAAGCTTTCTCCCCATATGATTTTCTGACGCGCTCGAATAACTTAACTGCGGGTCCCGGCTGTTTCCTATAAGATATGTAGGAGGCAGTCGTTAGGTCATGTTGCAGGCCCTGTAGTGATCTCGGCAACCTGAAACTGCAACATATAGGTTGGCCACACAACCTATAAATTGTGATCTGACTCTGACAGTGTAAGTAGGGTAACCTGTTCTGTTGGAGTATAAACCCCAATTATTATTATAACTGCAAATCTCCCTTTTCGGTTCCCCTACTATAAGCAAACGTCCTCGGTTTTTATTTCCATGGAAATGTCTACGGGGCGTAATTCCGGGGCGCTCCCGGGGGATCACTTGAGCTTAGTAAATCTACATTTTAATAAACTCGCTTTTGTAAAACAATACTGGTTTGACTTATCAATTATATTTTTGACTAATAGACGGGAGCAGAGATTAATTAGAAATTTAAGTAAAGTGCAGTTTCGTGATTCTTACTTTAATAATTATTTACATTAACTATTAAGCGGCTAATAGTCGCTGAACCTCTGTCTCTCTCGCACGATATAAGAAATTGTCAAATAACAATTGATAAAAATAACTTTTTGGAAATGTGTTAAATTAAAAATTTTGCTCAAACTTTTATACAATTTTTTAAAGTATAACCAGTTTGATACTTTATAAAATGGTTGAGACATGTTTAAAGATAGATATTTTTCATATAATTGAGAATGCCATTGTTGTTATTTCAGGTAGCAAACTGGGAACACTTATAAAAATAGTATAAACATATGAGCAAAATTTTCAATTTAACACATTTCCAAAATAAATTTTATCAATTGTTATTTGACAATTTCTTATATCGTGCGAGAGAGACAGAGGTTCAGCGACTATTAGCCGCTTAATAGTTAATGTAAATAATTATTAAAGTAAGAATCACGAAACTGCACTTTACTTAAATTTCTAATTAATCTCTGCTCCCGTCTATTATTATTTATCGTGCGAGCGAGAAGAGGCTTAGCGACTATTAACCCCTTAAACATTAATCTTCTCCCCAGCCTTAGGGCAACTGATAGAAAATGCAATTGCACCATTAAGTTAGTCCTAACTCTGTACTGAATAATAAATAAATAAATCTAAAAACTTAACCCTATTAAAAATGTTACTTAGGTCTTGTCTTGCAGGTGGGGTCCCTAAGCCTAAGAGCCAGCTTTTTCGTCATTGGTTGATTCTATTAGGCGCCTAGAAAGCTCTTTCTTACATATTATATAGTTTTTGTGAATACTAAATCAGTCGTTTTTATCCGCTGAAAATATTCAGAATTTCTATTTCAGTGTTCAAAATTTCTATTAGTTACTTAGTTAGGTACTATCCTAATACAGTAATCTTTCTAGTATGTGTTACAAACGTGAAAGTTTGTAAGAATGGATGTCTGGATAAATGTTTGTTACTATTTTACGCCTAAACGGGTAGACCGATTGAGCTGAAATTTGGTATAAAGATAGTTTAGACAATATATCCCTGGAATAACACATAGGCTACAGAACAGCGGGTAAAACCGCTGGGCGCAGCTGGTCTGTCATAAAATATCTTATATAGTAAATACGAGTACAATAAAAAAAGCAAGCCAAATTCATTACTAAGTCAAAATATTCCATTAGTGGGTGGAATGTAGCACAGATGGAAACGACGGAATTTATATGAGAGCGGTCCGTCTCTAAAATTAATCACATAGATATTATAATTGACTGAGCAAAGGGAGGTCTTGAGTCTTGATTCAAGTCCAACAATATCCTATTACATACAATAACATACAGTATATTACATAGTTAGATAAACACTTTATTGAACACAAAAAATATACAAAAGAAATTTTAAACTATAAGAAAATATTATAATAATCTTCCTAGTTTAAGTAGGTAGTAGGTACCTAGTATGTGTGTGTGTTGTGTAGTATCTAGAATATGATGTACTATTGACTTTAATTTACCTAGTAAGAGCTAATATTTTGTTGTGACGCGGTAATAACCGCGATATTTTTACTCACGCATATTTTTTTAAATTTAATTCACTTGTAAGAATTAAATTAAAAATTTAAAAAACCCAACGCAAAACGTAATTCACCGTAATACACAGCAGCTTAAAACGATCTGAAGTATAAACAACTAGCTGCGCCCAGCGTTTTTTACCCGCTGTACTTGCGTATGTGTTATTCCAGGGTCTAAGCTATCTCTATACCAAATTGCAGTTCAATCGGTCCACCCGTTTAGGCGTGAAGAAGTGACAAACATACACACTCTCAAACTTTCGCCTTTATAATATTAGTGTGATAAGTAATTCTCAGTCGTCATTCAGTAATAACTTCTACCTGAGGGCCTATTGGCTATTGCAAAACGACATGTAAACCACTAGAAATCATAGACAAAATTGCGTACATTACGTGCTTAAACCTCCTTATTGATATGAGTAAAGTAACAAAAGCAGCAATGTACATTGAAGTTGCCATCAATCGCAGTGGGTGAGAATAAGCCAATAGCCCCTCTGGGGGCGAGGATGTGAGAGCAATTGGGAATATGCAACATAAAAAATATTCAAATGATAAAATTATAAGACTTACCTACGATGCCGAGCGCCGCAGCAGTTGCAGTGGTCCGGACATCGTGCAGAATACTGCGTAATGGACAAATTTATAACAATTAGTTTTACAATTCCTAATTATTATTACCGTACACGTACCCAGGAAAATTTAAGAGATGATAATGTACCTACAGGTTCCTTATAGTACGTCTTCTCGACATTCACCGATGAGTTGCTGATTTTTGCTGATGTTTCGTTGATGATGCGCGACGAGAATCACGGCTGATCGTCCGACGTTGATCATTATTCGGTAACGTGGAGATTTTGGGGAAATTTAACGCGATCTCGACCCTTTCGCTTCGGTGGTCACACGTCAAAGTGAGACTCAAGTGACAGTTGCCAACGCAGGTTTGGCACGAGTGGAAAAATTGTGAAGGTAGGTACGAACTTTGGATAAATGATAAAACTTCCTACATTTGAGTAGAGAAATTAATAAATGCGTTCGGATAATGAACGTAAAAACGCAATTCAAAGTATTTTTTAGTGGCAAATGTCTTTATTGAGAAAAACAAACTAACAATACTACAGCTACTACAGCAGTTGAGAACACTTTTATTAACCACAGATCGGCCACAAGCCAATCTACAGAAAATCCAAGTGCTCCAAACCACTGTCAGATGGCAGAGTGCCCAGAATGCTGGCAGCATTGCCACGTTGAATGGCAATACTTATACGTTGGGCCAAATTCAAAGTTAAATCGGATATGATAACAATTATGCCTCCAAAAACATAACTTGTAAAAAAAAACAAGTCTCGCAACTCACAGTTCTTCTACACACACAGTTCAGTTTAACTCACAGTTCTTGGTAATACCTACATAGGTATTACCAAGTCGGTAAAATCTTTCATGTTTTAAATTAAAAGATTGACTTGGCCATCGTATGAAAACACAATGTATCTCACAAGTAAGTAATATACCGACGTAATAGTGCGATTGCCAAGTCAATCTATTAATTTAAACAAGAAAGATTTTACCGACTTGGTAATACCGTGGCGAGTTGCGAGACTTGGTTTTTTTTTTACAAGTTAACATTATAATATGGATGTTATACAATTTTAACCATTGACTGCAAATGTAAGTTGTGTGTAATCCTATACATTTATATGGCATTACAAAGTTATTTATGCAGTTTATGTGTCTCGAAAACTAGACCGAAATTTCATGTTTTTTTTTTAGTTTTCCTATGGTTAATACAATAAACCCTAATTATGTACCATATTTGAAGCTTCTGTTTGCTAGAAGTGCCTTAGACTTTGATGATCGGTCAGTCAGTAAGTGAGTGAGTGACTGACAAAATAACAAACTTTGACTAGTTATAATTCTTAATAAACTACTGGTTCAAATTGAATGCAATTTGGAATAAATCGTGTTTTTACAATGCATTCACTTGGTTGCTAAAAATTTAAGCTTCTAGTTTTATCCACAACGAAGTAATAGGGGGTCGATGGTCTGAACTGCTTGCAAAATATTAGCTCTCACTAGGTTTTTGTTTTTAAACCTTCTATGCGTGAAGATGTAACAAACACATTCATACTTTCGTATTTACAATATTATTTTTGTAGGGTAGTCTAGAAATACTAGTTTTTCTTTGTATTTGGTAAAGATAATATTATCATATCCGATTCAACATTGCGTTGCGTTTCTACGTTCATTTTTCGAACGCATTTTTTAATTTCACTACTAAATGTAGGTAGTTTTATCATTTAATCCAAAATTCGTCACCTACCTTCACAATTTTTTCCTCTGTACCTGCGTTGGCAACTGTCACTTGAGTCTCACTTTGACGTGTGACCGCCGAAGCGAGAGGGTCGAGATCGCGTTAAATTTTCCCAAAATCTCCGCGTTACCGAATACTGATCAACGTCGGATGATCAGCCGCGATTCGCGTCGCGCATTATCAACGAACATCAGCAAAAATCAGCAATTCATCGGCAAATGTCTAGAAGACGTACTGTAAGGAACCAGCAGGTACATTATCATCTTTTTATCTTTTCCTGGGTATGTGTGTGCGACGTTAATAATAATACTTATTTAAGAGTTGTGAAACTAATTGTTAAAAATTTGTCCATTAAGGTTGCAGTATTCTGCAAGGAGTCCTACGGAACACTGCGGCGCTCGGCATCGTAGGTAAGTCTTAGGTATAATTTCTCATTTAGTTTTTTTTGTTGCATTTTCCCAGTCGCTCCTACATCCTTGCCCCCAGGTAGAAGTTGCTACCGAATGGCGACTGAGAAGTTATCACACTAATATTATAAAGGCGAAAGTTTGTGAGAGTGATACCATTATATTATACCATTTTTTTCGTCAAAACTAGGTTTATAGATTTATTTTAACTTACAGTTTAGTTTCTTTACACTTAGTGCTTGTTCACGTTGGAACGCGCGGGCGCGGGCGCGGGTGCGGACGCGGCTGACTTTGCTTACACCACACGTGCGTTTGTTAGTGAACACTTTAATATCACGTCGTATGTTTAATATTTCGCACCCGCATCCGCGCCCGCGCCCGCGCGTTCAACGTGAACAAGCCCTTAGGTACTGTAGCATATATTCTGTGACTAAGGTTCAGTTCAAATGTCCAGTGACACGGATATATTAGTCCTAGTTATCTTATTGATTTCACGGCTTCTCGCATTGTCCCTCCATCAAAGCCCTATCTGATTTTGAACCCTGTCAAAGGGTTCAATGTGGCGTCATCTGGGAATTTATCGAGTGTGATTGAGATGCTTTCTCGCGAATAAAGTAAAAGAGTAAAAAATATCGGCTAATGTTCTTGGAAACAATGTTTTTCTGAAGTGCGATATTCTGCCGCGATTCTCTCTTTTGGAAGGTTGACGTAGTTTGGGAAAGCATTCAATTTGAGATTTAACATCATCATCATCATCTTTGCAGGAGGTCGTCTAGGTGGGTACCCCAACAGTGCCAGTTATTCTACCGCCTGAGCAGTAATGTGCTAACATTACTGTGCTTCGGCAGGAGGGCACTGTAGCTAGTGAAATTACTGGGCTAAAGAGTCTTAACATCTTATGACTCTTGAGTAAGAAGCATTGGTGCAGTGCACTTAGAATTGCACATCATTGTGAAATTCTGGGTAGCACTGTACTAATTATGGGCAGCGTTATCTCTTAACATCAGGAGAGCGACTTGCTCGTCTTCTAACTTTTCCACATAAAAATCATCTCACCCGTAGGGCGTCCACTGCTGAACATATTTTTTTTTTTTTTTTTTTTTTTTTTTTTTTATATATATGCCTCCCCTTTGGACTTTCATATGTACCGGTTGGAAGCGACCTGCATCCAGCGTCTTCCGACGACCTTTATAAGGTCGTCTATCTACCTTGTGGGTGGACGTTCTACGCTGCGATACAACATACTAATAATGTATTTCTCAGAAGCTTTTTAAATCGTAAGCGTAGAAAATATTTATCGAAGCCCTCCAAGCCCCTTAGGACAAATAATTTTCATTTATTACTAGGAGCGTAGGATGAAATAACAACTCAATTTATTTTCATATAGTTCTATATTTAGAATCTTATAGGTTTTAATTTGTAACTAATAGTTCAATAATACATTTAAATTATATTCTACGTTTAATGTACAAAAATGTTTTATATACACACAAAATAACTATATCATGCATCGCTAATATACTTATTATTTACTAATTGGTAGGTTACATAAAAAATTACAATTAAATTAATGAATTTATGGTGAATTAACTTGAGACTATCGATAATGTTATTAATCTAAGACTCATAACAATATTAACTATAAATATGTATAATATATCTATGATCTAAATAATATTACTTTTGTGAACCTCTTGGCCGTTTCGCATTGAAAATTGACGATGATTTTTTATCTAAATTCTTATTAATTACATTCTCAAACCTTTCGATCGAGTCACGTGTCGCGAATCGTGACTCTTAATTAACTGGTATCTTAAGGGTGCTTATGTCACGTAAAAATCCAATAAAAAAACTAGCAGAGGAAATGCTTACCGAAAACATAAAATATGCTATGTTCATCCATTGGCACGTTAGATGTATTTTATTATGATTATATTAGGTACATTAAATTTAATTATGAAAGAAAATTATTACGAGTATTAGCTACGTCTGTGACTCTGAAGGGTAGATTGTGAAAAATCTTTATAATGCGAAATAAGATAATGAATTTTAAACAAACTCAAATGAAGGTCTTTTGAGCCTATTATAATATAAGAATTTTGATGGATAAAGTAAAATACAAACGTGAATTGTGTTTAGCACCCTTAACCATTTGGCGTGCTAGGAATGTTTAAGTACTTTCCAAGTATTAGTTAGATATTAACACTAAATATTAATATTTAACAAATACTTATCATGGATTTCCGCAAAGTAACGCCTAATTCCATTAATAACTTTGCAAGCCTCTGGCTATTCTTGCGATTCCCCTACTAACTCCATTTCGTTCTATAACTTGTAGTAAAAACTTCTATCGCCCTCTTCAATGCCACATTCACCTAAAATAATGAGAATATTGATCGGAAAAGTACGTAACGAGTATATTTACACACATAGAAGAACAATTTGGCACAAAGAGGCGTCTCACGCACACACGCAGGCCACTGTCAACTACGACTCTGAGCAAATATAGGTATGTAGAGATATCTACAGAAATGTCGCCCACTAATCTCTTACAATATTGGTGAGTACTTAATACTACATATATACATCTCACAATCAGTCATAAACGTTTTATATTTTGGCAGACAAATTTTTCAATATATTAATATTACTTTACAGAAAAAACTGTTAAGGCGGGAATACATTTGCCAGTAGCCTGGAATTCTGTGGATACATTTGCTAGCTAAACTAATAGCAAGTGGAACGTTCGAGTAGCTAGCATGCTATCGTGCCAGCTACTAGCTAAATGTATACGCGCCTTCACTCGTATATAAAACGCAAAGTAACCTCTAGGGTTGGCACGGTCAGTCCTAAATAGGCCGGACTATAAGCTGCTAAAACATGCGAATGTAAAATCGTAAAAAACTCTGTTATCTAGACGCGATTTTGATAAATCATCACAACCTGTTAATGATTGGGACTAATGAACGTATCTAAGGATGAATAGGGTAGTGGACAAATAAATGTTAATCCGTCAAAAGAGTAAAGAAGGAGAGTTAAATTAACAATCCGCTGAGATACAACACACTAAAGTTGCTTAGGATTGTGACGTCACGGCGTCATACGTGGCCGGAACATTTTATAGCAACGTAGCGCGTCCCCACACGAAAAACATAACGTTATATCTCAGCTAAATTAATCATATTCACAAACCAAAATATATCTCGTATTTCTTATTATGTTACTGACGGACTTAATAGAATTTCAATTGTTTAACCATGTCCGCATCCCTATCGTTTATAATCTAAGGTCGAGGTTACTAGGAGATATTGTCAAGGGTGTTTTAAGTCTCGAATGTTCTAATGGATTAGAAGTTGCTGTCGTATTCGGATCTACGTCGAGAGTAGTGCGAACGGGGGACGGGGAACTCTCCTGTGTAGCCGTACACTTGTGAACCGCCGCCGGTTTGTCCGTAGAGCTGCGATCCTCCGTACCTGTTCACATACATTTTATTATGATACACAATATTATTTTTATTATAGGATTTTGTTTTATCTTCTCTCTTAAATCGTTTCGTTCTTGGCAGAACGGTCGTGGACTTCATGAATAGTGTTCAACGGTACGGGCAGATATTTTCCACTAGACTATGTTTCATACTACTAATCTAAAATTCAATAAAGATAAAGTTAAAAATACAATTAGGTAGGTACTATAAAAATATTAGCACTTTGAAAGCTTTTAAAAAATAACTGAAAGTAATCATATTTGGGACTAAGGCAGATAGATATATAAGAAATAGGGCAAAAAGAAGGTATTATAAAAAGACAGCGTTTCTCATGTTACATTTTCTTAGTCTGACTTTCGCGTAAGAATATTGAAAAAACTGAGGCCCTTAATGACCCCGCATTGGGCGTGTGCGACTCTTGAGCGTGTAACCAACGAAATTAGTCGTCTTCGTCACTTTGTTGCCTCGCTATTCAGGAGCGTATGTCGCTTAGTGGTCACCGCAAAAACACGACTTATCGTCGGGACTTACCATCGACTTACACGAGAGTCACGCATACCCAATGCGACGTAAGCCTGAGTATGGTGTAAGTTAGGTCCTTTCAGTCATATGCACGCCTATATCAGAAATTGTACATACCCATAAGCAGCACCGTACTGTGATCCTCGTCCAGAGTCAGGAGTGTAGTGCTGCATGTATTTCTGCAGCTGTGGAGTCCACTCCGACCGCCAAGAGTCACCGGGGTTCGGATACGCTAACTGCTCTATAAATGCCGTTGACAGACGCTACAAATTAAAATAAATAACAAATTAGTTTATATCAAAAGAATTCATCATCATCATCATCCACAGCTTTCTATATCCCAATGCTGGGCATAGAAGATATCACAGTCAAAGCTAACCTATATACCAAATAATATCACCTCAACCGGTTCAATCATTTATTATTAGGCGTTAAGAGATAACGAACACAGAAATCCAGAGTTTGCATATTAATTTATAGAAGGATAAGAGGATTCTACAAAACAGAAAATAAAAACAATTGGCGGTCCTAAGGCATATTACCTATATATATTTAACTCTAATAAAAGTATATGGATCTATATATCATTGGGCTAGATCTTTATAAGACTAGTGCTAGGTCAACATCTGATCAATAAATCATTCAGAAAACAAAAGAAGGTTAATTGCAATGGATAACGTGTCAAATCTTTAAAGTCATTGACGAGTGGGTGGTCGACATTACCTGCTCGTCGCTAGTTAGTTACTTGAATATTATAGTAGTTCTTACCCCCCTAATTAGACATCGTAGTTTGCTTTTAAAGTTTAACTTACCCCAATTAAAGAACCTTTTTGAAAAATAAAATAGTTAGAGGTTTTCTCAATGTTAAATCATGATCCGTCTGGGTTTACCATGACTTAGTCCAATACTTTGCGGCGTTTCTGTAATGAGCTTTATCATTTTAAATCTCCTGTCAATATACAGACACTACTATACTTTATTGATCACCTCAATTGAAATAGATACGAAAAACTTAGCCTAGTGCAGTTTTGCAAATTATGACTTTATTGTCAAGGTTAAATAAGTATGAAAATTACTTTTTGTAGACAAATACAACAATTAATTATATGGAAAATTTACCTTGCCCGATGGCAAATACGGCAGATCCCGGTCTTTCATCTGATGTCTTTCATCGTCAAAGCCTCCCATGTGACTCTTATCCAAATCTCGTAGCATCTCTTCACTGAGGGGTATAGGCTGCTTGGCTTTGGAACTCTTCTGACGGTTCACCAACTAAAAAGAACATGAGTTTGTTATATAATATTATGACAAGACAACACAAGGTTTGTTAGACATTTTTTTGTCACGGGACAGTTTTAAATTCCATTAAAAAAGTGCAGTTCAAATTACTTATTAAAAATATTGTTGTATATAAAACTAAACTAATTGTTGTTGAAATGGTGGTGGATGAAAGAATCGAAGAAGATAATCTTAAGCTAGATGTGTGGAGTACCTAACAAGTATGGTTATAATATCAGAAATAAGTTTTTAGGCAATAAATACCAGTACGCATTATAGACGAGCCATTGCGCGAAATAAGCAATAGCTTCATAACGAATGTAATCAGAGATGATGAATAATAATATTGAAATGGAAAAGAAATATGTAACCCTAGTATGAGATAAGAGTAGAAAGATGATGATTATAATAAGATAGATTTAAATAAAACTTACCACAGTGACGCCAAATATGACGACGAACAGAAGAGATGCCATAGCTATTACAATAACAGCAATACCCCATTGAGGCAGGAAGGATTCTTCTTCAGGCTCTACCAGAGTTGGCTCTTCGCGTTTTGGCAAAACTGAAATGTAAAAAAGACGATATACATTAACAAACTACATGCCTATAATATATAGTACATAATATTTTTTTTGAAAGCCAATAAAATAGTAATTAAGAAACATCATAATAATTCTTATACGTTTGGTGCTGCATATTTATAAGACATTTATCAAAATAATACTATTATATCGATTTAACAAAAATATATACCAACCTCTATGAAAATGTTTCTTATAAATAAAATCGCTTCACATCTTACCAATGAATTCCGTATACGCCGGATCCATAATGAATTTTCCCATTTCCAATTTGCCTGAAGATTTGTCAATAGTTTTCTGCATTTTCTCATTACTTTTCTTCATTCTGTCTTCATCTGGTTGATCGCCAAGCATCACATCGGGATCAAAAGCATCTTCCTGGGGTTCTTCTTCCACCACTTCAACAACTGATCCTGGTTGTGCTTCATGAAGTGATTTATGGAATAGCCTCTTCAAATCAAGGGTGTCAATCCTGTCCTCGACATCATTTAGTTCAATAAAATAATCCACGAGTACGGAACCCTTGCTGAATCCGTCGATGCGAATACCTTTGTACCATTTCTTGAGAGAGTCTGCTTTTGAATAGACAGAGTTTAACTGAAACATAAATAAAAATAAATATAACATAATTTGTACGTTTACCTTTTTATTTGTAAAATTGTATATTTCTCTATATGTTTAGATAACAACATAAAATTGTCCTTATGAGCTAGCTTAAATCATATGCCTCATACCTCGTCTTTCATTTCTTCAGCCAACCTTTGCCATTCCGCAGTGTGATGATCTAGCAATTCAGGTACCCATTGAACTCCTGAAAAAATCAAAATAAAATAAATGATCTTAAAAACGTAAAAATATAACATGTAGTATAAAAGAATTACGAGTTTATAAGAGAATTATTTTATAAGCGAATTATTTTATCTTTTTTAATCAGTTAATGTAAATATGATATAGGTACTTTTAATTTACAATAAAATAGTATGAAGCGAAACGTATTTTTTTTAATATTTAAAAAACAATGTAATATTATGAAATGCTAAAAAATTCTTCACCAAAATACGCCCCTGCTTTTTTGTGTTAGTAATAAATTACGAGTACATAATTAATTGTTAATAATTATTTGTTATGTTTACCTGAAACAATCTTGATGGTAGCAGCTATATCACAATCTTTTCTACACACGCCTGGTGTGGTCGGAGGCGGTGGCGGTAATGTAGTCGTGCTCGTAGTCGTAGTTGGTCTGGTCGTTATTTCCGTGTTCATTTCTGGCTTAGGACTTGTGGCAGTGGCATTTCTTTGAGCCTCTAACAGCTTGTCTATTGAGAACGGAGTCGTTGACGGTGACGGCCATCCGGTGAATTCGGTTGATGCCCTAGAAATAAAAAAAAATAAGAAGACGATATTAAGATGTGTTTTTAGTATTTGGCAGATGATCTGTGATAGTGTGTTCCAAAAAGAAGAAATACAAAATGATAATGTTTTATAACAGAAGCGCCCATTTAAATATAACAACTTTTCGTAACATCACTCTTATAATATTACTAGCTGAGCTGTGTCCAGTGGTTAAAGCCGCTGCGCTGTCTTGAAGCTAGGTGTTATTCCAGAGTCTGAGCTATCTCTATACCAATTTCAGCTCAATCGGTCCACCTGTTTAGGTGTGAAGAAGTAATAAACATGCGGGTAAAACCGCTAGGCGCAGCTAGTGCTGTATAATACATAAGATGAGTAGATAAAAGACTAAAGTATTACCTTGTAGGCCAGCCTTTTTGAATCTTCGGCGTTACAGGCACTGGACCTATTGGTTTAGACGTTGTCGTTTTCCTATTTACTTTTCCACCTGGTCTTGAAGGGAACACAAGTTTGATACCACCTGAAGCTTTGGTAGTTGAGCTGGGAGGTGCCTCAGTAACATTTTGTGTAAAACCAGGTGGAAGTAAATTTGATGTGTCAGCTAGTTTAAATTTGCTCAACAGGCTGTCAACACTATCAGTATTTTCTGGCTTTGTTTCAGTGGTATTTAACTTAAAACCTTTCGGTAATAATGCACTTATATCAATAGATGCAGGTTTTATTGATAATACACCCTCTTCCGGCTTTTCTGTAGAAGTAAGATTAAAGCCCTTTGGAAGGAATGCTGAAATGTCAAGTTCTTTTATCTTACTAAGAATACTTGATTTTGTTGTCTCTTTGGTTTCTGGAGCTTCTGTCGGGGCTTTGTATCCAGGTGGTAAAAGTTTACTGAGATCATCTTTTTGAAGTTTTTTGACGATGTCTTCTTGGGATTTGTGTTCTTTTGGTCTATACTCTCTAGGGATTAAAGATTTGTCATCTAGAACTATAACTTTGTTTTTGGAACTTATGCCCGATGACCGACCTTGGTTACTATCAATAGGTATTTCACCCGAAATTATTGGAACCTTAGGAGTGGTGGTTGTAGTTGTTGTGGTGGTTGTACTTGTGCGCTTGTCTTTAAAGGAATGTCTCGGTTTGTAACCAGATGGTAATAAACCCGGTGGAAGATCATCCATCACAGTAACTAAAGAGGGCTTTTTCCGTGGCTTTGGTGTCGTCGATGTTGTTAAACGATGAGCGAATTTCTTTATTTGAACTGGCAATGGCTCAGGAGAAGATCTCTCTGTAAATGTTGGTGGTAAGGTACTTTTCAATGTGAACACGTTTGGAAGAGCTGTGGTCGTTGTTGTTGTTGTTGTAGTCGTTGTACTAGTAGTTGTGCTTTCTGTAGTTGATTCTGTGATTAATTCTATGTTTTTGTGCTCATTTTCTAAAGATCCTGATAAAACTGCACTTGATAATTCTGACTGTATACTATCTAACTTATCATTGATATTTTCAGTAGATGCTATAGACCCGCTAACTTCATGTCTGGGATCTTTAGTCACTGGTTCTTCGTCATCGTCTTCTTCAGTGCCTTCTTCATCGGTTTCTTCCGTTAGCACTTGTTTTTTTTCTTCCTGTTCCACAGTTGGGAAAGGTAAAAATCGAGCTCCTGATACACTTCTACTTGTTTGTACTGATGCAACCACAATCCAATTTTCAGTAGTCACTGGAATAGACTCATTATTTTTTTCTCCTGATATAGTTGTTAATGTATTTTCGGTCTCGAGGTTAATTTTAGATGTCGTACTCGGAGCAACAGTAACATCAGGAATCGATATGGTTCCATTAACAACACTTTTAGTGGTCACAACTGACACAACTTCTTGTCCTAGTATTGATGGAGTTTCTATAGAAGTAGGATCATCTTCTGAAAATGATGCATTTGTAGGAGTGGGAATGTCCATGTCATCTTTGCTGACGTCTTTTTCGGTTTGGTCGATGATTGTCGTATCCACAAAATGTTGGAAATTGTCATCTTGTACCGTTGTGTTAGCTTGTTTCATTACAAGAACATCGTAAGATTCAGTTGTATTATTTTTAATTTCTTCCTTTGATATCTCAGGTTCATCAGTAACGTCATACTCGTCATACATGTCTTCGTGTTCTGTAGCATGAGAAGCAAGAATTTGTTGAGTTGTTGGACTCACCTCAGTGCTCTCTGAATCTTCATAATAATCAGCATATTCACCATCTTCTTCTACTTCTTCAAATTCAGAGTCATCTTTAGGTGACTGTATAGTAGATGTAGTTGTAGTTGGTCTAGATGATGTGCTCGCGGTTTCTTTAGGAATTTCTTTCAAATAATTATCAGTATTCATTGAACTAGCATCGGGCTTACTATCATCAGCTGTAGAATCAGAGCTTTCAGAGTTATTCGACTTAATTACTTGTACGTCTTCAGAACCATGTTTATTTTTCATTAGTTCCCTAAATGAACTTATATCGCTAATATCATCTTCAAGTAATGGTTCTATATCTAATAGAGCTTTATACTCTGTGGAAGAACTTTGATATAATTTAGGATCCGGTTTTGATTCTTTGGGGTTGCTTTCTGTTAATATTTTATTTGGTGCAGATCGGAAGTCATTCTCGGCTACAGGAGTATTGTAATGTGAGAATCGTGAACCATTAGGTTTTATGCTCAGTCTTTGTTTAGTCGTAAGTTTATTAGGATTGTACGTGGTCACTTTATGCTGATCAAATAAGTCCTGATCATCATCATCATCGTCGTGAGCAATGTGACCAGTTTGGCCATTACTTTTTAAACTGTTCGTATCAAAAGGTAGATTTTTAAATCTGGTATTTTGTAAATAGTCTATATCTGGATTATTTAAGGTAATTTGGCCTAAGAATGTTTCTGGCTTAGATGGATCATTTTGATAAGCCACTGAATGTATTTGTGGCGCGTCTGGTCTCTTAGTTGATGCTGGATGTACTAGTTGGTAGTTGAATGGTGGTGCTGGTCTAAACTTCTGTCGTTGCGACGTGAATTCGGGCTGATTGACATAGTATTGTGCTCCTGACTGACTCCTGCCAGTAGGTAACTGAAAAGGTGAAGGGTTTTGGTTGTAGTTCGGGCTCGGGAATCTGACATTTCCCTCGTTGTATAGCTGCTGCTGCGATGACTGAACTACTCTGTAGTTGTCGCCGTTCTCGTAGAATGACGACTGTCTTCCATTTGGATACAATGGAGGTTGAACTTGAGCAAAATTTCTTTCAACCGGTGTGTAATAGAAATCGTCATCTGAAACAATGAGAAACAAATATTTTAGTCAATGTGTTTATATGTACATTAGGCAGGATTATTTTTAAATATCTGCAACAAAGCGGACGCTCTACTTACACGAAATTTTTGCGCAAATATTTAATATAACATGTAGCTTAAATCCTATTCCCCAAAAGTGCTTTTCAGATAGCATATAAATTGCTTCATAATTTTCCGAATATCTTTCTACAATATCTCTTTACCTATGTACGAAGTACGTAATGCAATATACAGGCTGGATTTCATTAACTTTAAAAGAAAAACTCCATCTAAGCTCCAAAAAGCCACACATTAAATCACAGCGTATCTAAAAATTCTTCTCAATATTTCCCTCGCGAAGAATTTTTGTAGTTTATGACACGGCCTTAGTATCGATTTCCTATTACCCTCGATGTTTCCACTCAAGCGATGAGAAGCCGCCAGTCTTAATTAGGGATATGAAGCACGAAAGTAATTTCCACAAGATTATCTCCAGAACGATATGGAGGCGAAGGGATGTGATGGTGGGGTGATAAAACGATATTACCGTGTGTCCTCGTCAACAAATTAACTTCTTCACGATATTCACCAAACACAACGTGAGTACACCCACGGAGTCATAGCCGGGTTATTATAATTACAGTGTGTAGATATGACGATGTAATGAGTATGTAAAATAATATTAACTTTGCTAGGTTAACTTTTTTTAAACCACCTTCCTTCCAATATTGTATAATTCCTCTCCTTGCACGGTTATCTGGAAGAGATCGCTATGAGCGATAAGGCCGCCAATTGGTACTATTACATTCTTATCTTATGCTTTAAGTTTTATGTTTGTAAATTTTACTTTATTATGTTGAACCAACAAGGAGTAATTTATTTAACTTTATCTTATACTAACACGCCTGTTTAAAATCTGAGCGATATTCGCTACCGGCGGCGTGCCCTTTATATTTGCCATCTGTATAATAATGGTTAACAGACCTGATTTATAACTTACACTAATTCCGACTGGGCACTCGTAACTGCCTATTTCGGCATGTTATTGCTCAATATAATAAATATTGAGTGTTCCATTTCATTACTTTTTATGATTAATTTGTTTACTTTTAGTTATTATCCGATGAACTTTTCATAATTTTTAACTTACCAAGTAGTTTATCTGCTAAATATAATATAAAAGGAAAGAGTGACTGATTGACTGACTGACTGATCTATTAACACACTACCTAAACCGCTAGACGGATTGGGTTGAAATTTGGAGCACAGATAGATAGGTTTTTATGACATAGACCGCCGCTAAGAAAGTATTTCGCCGTGCTTGCAAAGCCGCGAGCATAAGCTAGTTACTTATAAAAGCTTTCCGAATGTTGTGCATGAATGACTATTACTTTCGAGTTATTCTCTAAGTGTGTGAGCCTCACGCCTACCATGTAAACCGAGCCTTATAATTTAGAATTCCAAAAGGTCCTCGTATAAGATAGGTATTCTTATTGGGTAGTGAGACAAATGTGTGGCACTCCCAAACGCTCCAGCCGAAGTTTTCTCATTAATTTTATTACGTATCCTGGGGAACGCAATCGATTACCCAACCTCACCTGATTAAAGAAATCGGTTCGGTGGCTCATTTACCGCGTGCCTTATTTTATGATTAAGTTGGTTACTGCGAGAAGCTGAAATTTCCCTAGGGGCGCGGTCGAATTTCGCCGCTTTATCGCCCCGGTGTCAATGTTTGTCCCCGATGTTGATCTTGGTTGCACGCCACAATGGCCTATGTGGTTAGGAAGTCCCTTTTAAAGTGCCCTTGGCAGTAAAATGGGGCTTTCTCTAACGCTCACATGAGCGGTGAAGGTGAGGCAGTGAACTTGGTTTTTTTATAAAATCAAATGACTTTGCAAATAGGTTTGCATTTTGCATAAACCTGTGCACCTCGTCAGTATTGAAGGGTATTTAAATTAACACCTCTATGCCTGTTTTGAAGAGTATTTTGCTTCAAGTTTATTATGCCCTTTGAAATGTGTATCACTACATAGTATAAAATAAAGTTCCTTCGCGCGTCTGTCTGTCTCTATGTATGCTTACCTATATTTTTAAAACTACGCAACGGATTTTGATGCGGTTTTCATTAATAGATGGAGTGATTCAAGAGAAAGGTTTATATGTATAATACATGCATAATGTAGTAGAAAAACACTAATAATTTTCTATTAAGCGCGACAAAGTGCGCGCGGGTCTGTTAGTCTACAATAAGATGTTCATAATCTGCTTATTATTTAATTATGTGACTTCTAAAGAGCCACTTTTGGAGCTAGGACTACGGCATATAGGAAAAACTAATTGTTCTGAATGGGTACGTGGGTAATTCAAATTTAACATGTAGATTTAGCTAAACCATTTTATTCTCAAAGCCTTAGTAATAATATAAACAACGGAGCAACAAGGTTCCGCGGATTAAGTGAGCTCAGGGCACAATGTAAACAAATTCAGGTTCATTTTAGCGCTCAGCTGAAGTAAAGAGCTCGAGATTGTTATTTAATTAATGTAACTGCGCAGAATAATGAATAAGGTTTCAGAAGAAAATAAGCATTCAGAAGATAGTAATAAAATAAGCAAATGTTTCGATTATAGCATATAATAGGCAGTAGGTATAGAACGAAGTAAAATGGATTATAAAACATATTTTTACATTTAATAATATTGTCTCGCAACACAATTATATTAATATTATCTCACTTAGTAGCAATAATTATAATACGTCGTACGTCTGCTTAAGTTCTAATATAATATATAGAGGCTATAATATAAGACCTTCCAAATAAATTAATCAATCAGCTGATCCATTCTGTATGAGAAACCAACTATTGAATTATTTCTTCTTAATTCTAAGTGCTTCAATTTGAAGGGCACACGTGCACTCGGTCGAACGTAGTTATAAATTAAAACGAGCGTCTCACCCTCGCTTATTGAAAGCGAACTTTCAATTAGTTTAGTATTTTTTGTTTTTTTTTTTAAATATGGATAAATAATTTTGGCAATAAAGAAATCTTATGTCTTAATCATCAGTGCGATAATAATAAGGTATATATGATAATAATAAGTGTCACTTATTATATTTAAATTTAAAGCTCAAAAGGGGCTCCGCGCGTTAGTTTTTTATCTCCGTGTATGCCTACCAAAAGGCCAGCATTTAGTACGAGTTTAAGAGCGACATAATAATAATAGGTCGTACCAAGTGGAGGGAAATAGACTCTTCTTATTGACCAAGGAAAAATGCGTTACGCATCATCATCCCACGCCGAGAGGCACGGGGCGGTATGTGGGACTCCCCCGCTGAAAATGGGTGCGGCGGGATATAAAGCCGGGGCAGCGAGACAACAGGAACCAGGCGTGATTATACATATGTATGCTATGTATGTATAATAAAAGTACACCTTTATAGCTAGTATACTTGTATTGCCAGAGTTTTCAAGCATTTTAAAATCAGTTCTGCTCCGCGGCCTGTCGCAATATTCGGTGAGCTTAAATCACAGGCAGGTAATTACGGCGTGCCTGCGCGTGATGTGTATGGACGACTGGGTAAAGATTAATTGACCGTTAACTTTTAACTGTTGTGTAAATATTGGAGGATAAAAAGAAATCTCTCTAATCAAACGAAAGTTATTGGTATTTTCAGCGTCGCGTTGCTACGACATACTCTACGCAGTTTGCCGAGTCAAAATAACAAACAAAATAAAGTGTTAATCACACTTTTTGAATAAGAATTTGCACTGTACGCGAACTTTTGAACAAATTGGAGCGCTAGCTTAACTTATCGCTTCATAGCCGGCTTTTGTTACAGTGCTATTTATTATAATGTCATTTTGTTATAAGGGCATTTACGTGTTACGGCTATGCCCCCCATACATATATACCATACATATTCCATACATATATTTTTCCGAACCGGGCCGCGAAAAACTTAAAAGTCTGACAAGCAAATAGGCAGGGGCCCATGCGACATAAATAAATAATAATACCATAATATTATATCCATAGATAGCTAGTAAAGTATTTTTTGGAAAATTGACACCTACGAAAGTTAAGTTAGTAGATAGAATAAGCATAGATAATAATTTCAACATATAAATTAATTACCTACTATTATTTATGTAAATAGTATGAATTTATAAATATACCAGAAGACTAGACAAAAACGAATCCTAAATTAGGTAACCTACAATCTATACGTTGACCTCAAATATAATAAAATTTGAGATAGAGATCTTCTAGAAAATATGATAAGATCTCGTAGTGGGCGAGTAACACGTAGACATCGAAAGGCGGCATTTTATCAAAACAAACCGACCCATAATACAATTTCGTTTTCACCGTAATTTCAATATTTTCTTCAAATTGAAGTATATTTCGGGTCTAACCCGAAGCACTTGTGCATGCGTTTAGCGATAAACATTTTATGTTATGTGACCGTAAAAGGTAGGGGAAAGTTACTATTTGGAATAAAAAGGGAGCGGATCCTTGGGCAAAATATTATCATAATACGGGTTCAGGTTTACGGAATAATTATGAAGACAATTTGTTTGTATTCAACTAGGTTCCCTTTGAAGCTCTTACATTGAACAAACAATCTTCAATCCCTAACATTGTTATGTTATGGGGTAACACAATAGTAGGTACTTTCATTGTGTAACCGGTTATTTGATATACTGAAATTGGTTGTTATTTTCATGAAATCTTATTACATTCCGCAGTCAAATCAAATCCTTCAAACTATATTTATTCAAATAAGCTACAATAGAGCACTTTTGCAAATCATTATTTAGTTATATTTTATGACTCTATCACCCGTTCGGAAAGCTTCTATATGAGAAGAATGATCTAGGAACTCGCAGGGTTTTGTCACATGAATATTTAGCACCAAATTAATTAATTTAATTATGTTAGTACCAAAATATAAAAACTCTACATATTATGTTTTCTGTGTATGAAAAATTTAAAAAAAAACAAGTCATGAGATATGTTCATCTGACAAAATCCTATGAGCTTCTTGCCCTGTGAGTATATGCAAAGCTAAACACCTCGGTGACTTTAGCATTGTTTACACTTACGCTATGAAAAGAAAATGATAATATAATATTTTTCTTGGATATTTTCAAACGCATATCGATGTTGAGGTCAATACGAATAAACTTGGATTATATTATGAAACTAGCGTATCGGAATCTATCGAATGTCGGTAACTAAATAAATAAACTGACCTTTTTTATGAAATATTTTATACGAATGCCATGAATGAAATTCCGCACGCGCAAAATGAGCCATTTTTATATTTTTACAACCTAAAAAAACCACACTTATATTTTATGGAAGGATGAATCCGTTAACGAGCTTTACTGTTAAAATTCCTACCTACCTTTTAAAATAAAGTTATTATGAGTTATTATATAATTAGATCCAGGTCTTCCTTGATTCTTGATCCTTTATTCTTTAAAATATGATTATCATATTTAAATATATTGAACAATGGGCGTTGTTAAAAACCTGTGACCATATCGATGCGCGGGACACATTACACTGGACTAATCAAAAATCGTTGCCAAACCTCGCTCGGATTTACTAATCAACGTACAATGACGAGTGCCAAATTACGAGATAAAAAGTAGACAAAGATTGCGTCGGACTTGGCACGGAAGACTTAGATAACTCTGTAATGGTGGTGGTACATGTATCCGCATCAACCGCGCCGAAAGAATTTTTGTATAGGAATCGGATCATCTTCCGATTCGGACGATTTGACTCCGGCAAGTGTGCGATGAGATCATGAGATTTCATAAACATAATTCAAAATTAGATTCGTTCGGCGCGTTCGATGCGGATAGATATGTATGTGTGTGTTTAAAGCATTAGATGTGTGCGTTCACCATAACCGTGATAGGCCAGCGTATCGCTTAACATCAGGCAAAAGTTCATGTCTCATTCATCTTCGTACCAAAAAATGAGATGGTACCTCAGTTGGTACGTAAAAACAAACATCATTAAACGAGCTTTTAATAGGATTAAATTATGATTTATTACCGTGCACCAGACTCAAAGGTGCTCAAATAGTCATTTGTTACGCGGAATGGACGAAAGGGGTAAATGAGCCTGAAGTTAAAAAAGGCCTCCATTAAACTCTGTCGGAAACGAGCAGTCTGGACCGATGTTACATTAGTAGCTTCATGTTTTAGGTTAATGCTTCATTATACTTTCTTTTCTCAGAGATATTAAAATAATGGCGACGCGTAAGTGGATAACTTTTCAATATCCGTGCTGACGTTAGGATTTGGAAAATGGTGGACTCACAGACTATGTAATAAAAGCAAATACGCGCATCAAAGTTTGAGGAAATTTTAATTATTAACAGTTTTGTGGAAAAGATAATTTCATGGCATAAAAGCCGAATTCAAGTGGGATATCTATATGGCATGACGCACGTTTTAACAACATAAAAGTTACTTAACCGATTTCGATAAATTTTAAACGAAAAATACAACTTTTTCAAGTACTCTGAACATTAAAAAAAACCATAATGTGACTAAACCGATGTGTATAACCGAATTAGGTTTGCTCTAATAGAAAAAAAAATTGGTTTTATTTATTCCTAATAGCTCGTCGTTTGTTTTATTTAATGGAATGCGACATGTGCCTTTATTACGAGTACTATCGTCTATTAGGTATACTATTTTTGCTTAACTGTGGGCGTTTGTACAGGGCTAAGTACTCGATGTTAATTCCCGTTTCGAGTATGGGAAGGGGTTAGCTTTTTATTGGGTTGTTCGACGTTATTGTTTCATAAAGTACGTTTAGTGTTTAGGGTAGGGAGGCTGGCATTGAGTCACTTCATCCCTAATTTGAGTGAGCGCTCACGTACGTACCTCTCCAAATGTTTGGACAAGGGACGCCCGCGGCATATAAATATACTTATATGATCATATCCAGTGGTAAGGCCCAAATCATTTACTATGTGAATTTGAATCAGTTTCGAACTGTTGTGGTTGTTTTATGGGTGTACGTTTTCTATGATGCTGTATAATATTACTGTATTTAATATTGTTTGTTAGTTTTCTGCATAAGAAAAATAAAAAAAGTAATTTTTTGTTATAAAAGTTCTTAACGGATTCCATATATAATAGAAGCCGTTATTCCAAACCCAATAATTTTTATTATAACCAATTAAAAAATAAATCGCGGCTATATGTTTGTTTGTAAATTAAGATCAATAGATATTATTCTTTGTATTGGCTTACAAGTTACAAGTCTAACTTAGGGCACAGTGCAAGTTTCACCAAAATCAGTTCGTTTATAATATTATTATATGAATTAAAACATGCGTCTTTTTTACGTATAAAACCAACGGGTTAAATAAGGTTTCGTCCCCGTTAAGTCGGCTTAATATATTTTTTAAATTTCACCCAAGAGTTCTTGATGAAACAATTTTGAGGTAGGATTGTCAATTACATACTTTATCATTTAGGCCAAAATAAAATCAAGGGTCTAAAAAAACTACATTTACATAAATCAATAAAAATGAACGGCTTAAGAAGTAAGAAGTCCTCAAAATCCTCTATTTATTTTGTGAATGCACAGAAGGTACACAACAAAAAATATATACAAAAATCATCCTCAGATGTTTTTCCTGAAGCAGAAAAAAATATACACGGAAGTTCCCCCATAAAATTCCCCTAATTTTTCACGTTACTAAGCTTCCTTGTTGTCTCCTCCAAATGTAAGGTATATCAGAGAAATTGTTGGAGAAAAAAATATGTAGTAAAAAGCACTTTGAGGCTCGATTCATTTCGATAGATAGATAATAACTCTTTATTGCACACTATGATTACAAACAAAACATTCAATATTTGAAATAATTCCATTTAATTTAAAAGTGTTACAATTGGCGATCTTATCATTAATAGGACCAACCAAGAAAGGAAAATTACATTCATTTACTAGGTATCTAACGGCGGTTTTACAATTTACAACGTTCGTTTATAGCTCCGCTCGTAAGTTTAAAGTGGTTAGGCCACGAACTTTACGTAGACATAACTAAGCCATTTTTTAGAAATCTGTAGGCCGTAGGTATTTTTCAAGAATGACAAAAATTGAAAACAAAGTTGTGACCAAGTAACTAAGTAAAAAAACCCTTAAGGGTAGAATATAATATGGAATGATTGTTCAACTACATAGCAAAATCTCACACACTGTGTTCTAGGCCCATTGTAACTTCATGTTGGTACAATAATGTTTGCTATACGATTTTGGAAACTACCGTGAGTGTTATCCATTACAAAGGCCAAATTATTTTGTTGAGAATTGTCTCAACCACGGTTTCGGAAAAATACCATGTCCCTCGTCAGGAGTGTTTTCAACAAAATAATTACGTGAGTCCAGCCGTGTCATATTTGTAATACTGTTCAGTAATTCTTGTTATCGATTAAAACCCACTCACCTTTTGTTTTATAAATAGTACCAAAAGTAATTGAATAACAGCAAAACACTTCAAAGTTAATGAATTCGACCGCCTATTTCATTCCGTTTGTTATTTTCCAACTCACTTCTCTTGATAATAAATTGTTTCACAAGATTGTGTTCAGTGAAACTTCTAAAAACGTTAAATTGTTTTGAGACACTAAATGTTCACCATTAAAGCTTTTTATTTGTATGTTACTTATTTTATAATTAAAGGTAACAATATTTTGTTTCTCGTTCTTGAAAATAAGTTTAAATTATTTAATTACATTTAATATGACGTAGGCTACTAATGAAACAAACCGATCTATAAAAAATATTAGGGGTTTACCAAGTGAAGTGAAAAACATTAAACCAATAACTAATGAGTCTGAAAGTGTGATATTTTCTTGTGGTTGATTTTTTTAAATACGCGAAGACGAGATAATTGAATAATAATTGAAAACCTCGTTTTAAGATGTCAGTTAAAATATTTAATCTTTTCATAAAGTTCTTATGATCTGAAAACCTGTTCAGGAATTTTATCATGAGAATAACAATCTGCTTTAAAGAAATAAACTTTCACATAATATGTAATTATTTTAAAAGGATTGATTATTTTTTCAATTTTCTTTTATGTTCGCATTTTACAATTCAGCTTCCCATTGAAACGTTTCAAACAATGCAAGCTTCCGTTCTTCTTCCTCTTTGTTTCGGTATTCAGTGATATGGAGCACAATTTAGACTGAAATATTTTCTCGAACTTTACTTGATTTCCGTTTCGGCTCTTTTGTACTACTCGAGCTTTGTAGCAAAAAGATCTTGTAAAATAAATGAAGATGTTATTTGATATTATATGAAAACTGGGTCTCGCCGCTTTACTTCTGTTAATGGGTATTTATAATCCAACAGATAAAGTTAACCTACTTACACTGTCACAGTCAAATCACATAATTAAAAGTTGTGTGGCTAACCTCTATGTTGCAGTTTAAGGTTACTCAATATTTGGTAAGTACATGACTTAACGACTGCCTACATAACATTTAATACGAACAGCCAGACCCACAGTTTTACATGCAATCCGGAACATGATAGCATCTAGACGAAAATATTGACACAATTAGGTTTTGAACCCAGGGCTTCCGCTTCGATTTATAATGTGGACGTAACAACTAGGTACTAGGCCACGTATGTATGTTATGTACACTGTGCTATGTTTTGACTCAAATTTTTCAGTATTTTAGCTAACGGTTGATACCTGAGTACCTACGTTTACTCTATTCCTAAAGTTTCAAAATTATTTATATTAGGTAAGAATTTTCGATATCAGGTAAACTTAAAAGGGTAAGTATCTACTCAAGCTGAACGACGTTTAAAAACCATTTCTTATTCATTTGAGAATAAAATGAAAGGATAGGGAAAAATTTGTGCAAATTAAAATACCAGGGAATAAAAATTTTAGGGAATGAAATGGCACAGCCCAATTAATACTTTCCATGTGAGGTAATTTGCTGTGCCATTTTATAAGGAAACTTTCGCAGCTTCACCTGCTTAAAAAAAATTTCTTATCAGATGTCTACGTCATAAAACCTATGTAGCCAAAATTTC
Organism: Hemithea aestivaria; assembly: GCA_947507615.1. Lineage (NCBI taxonomy): Eukaryota > Metazoa > Arthropoda > Insecta > Lepidoptera > Geometridae > Hemithea > Hemithea aestivaria. The sequence continues at coordinate 8,649,062 of OX382326.1, read as the reverse complement.
GACTTAAACTGTTCAGCGGTGTGATTTGTTTGTTGATAGATGAGTCAATAAGACACGTTTTCCATTTATATGCGAATCTTTTCATTTAACGAGCACATATGCATCCTACTTTTTTTACACATTCCATAAAAATGAATCGCTCTGCCTTTGATATGGTTACGTAAAAAAGTTATCGATAGAGAATTGGACGCAGGTTTTAATTACTCGTACGGACACGTGAAAATGTTTACTTTGGAATTTCTCTCTTTGCGTGCTTTAAATTCACATCGATTTTTAACTCGTGCAGTTGAAATATTGAGTTCTTTCCTTTTTATTGTCCATTTATGAACGCGCTTCTTTGTTCGATTTTGTGATTATTCTCGTTTCTGTGGGTGTGGGTGTGGGTACTCTTGCTTTATTCCTCCTATGGCATTTTACTGTATCCTCGTATTCTTTCACGAATCTTGCAATGCTTTATTTTACGAATCGTTTAACAATTTGACGGGTTGGTACGCGTACTCGTATAAGTACTATGTGTATAGTATGACGAGTAGTAAAATCTTCCTTACATAAAATATTATAAATTTACGCAAAAATGCTCAGCTAAATCTATTCAATTATTTTATTTCGAATGATTGTTAGTTTTCCACTGCAGTTAAAAATATTTAGACCCATTCCTTGTACTTTGTGGTCCAGTATCCAATATTTTCTGCACAGTATCTTAGAAACAATGTTTATGACTTTTTTATTACAAGCTTTTATTTACTTTCACCTGTCTGTTGTCTGTATGTCTGTCTGTAATCAAATCTTGCAAGTTTAATTTGTCCCACTTCCCGGTATTCGCTTGAGCTTATATTTTGCATACCTGTATAAATCGGATTACAATGCAATATTATTATGATACCGAGCTGATCTGATGATGGAGCTGGAAGGTAGCCATAGGAATTCAGTAATTAAACAACGCAAATTTTATTGAGTTTTGGCTCATTTGGTCTGTCTAAATCCTTTTTTTAAATTTCATATGTTCCAGACTACGTGCATTATTAACATTAATCAAATTAACTAAAAACAAAAACGGCACAACTCACGTCTAATATTCGTCGTTATTGAGTTTCTTGCTTGTTCTTCTCATAGAGGTGCCTTGCGAAAGAGCGGTAGAATATTAAAATAAAATATAAAATTGACTTGCAAAAGTGCTCCATTGTAGCCTATTTGAATAAATGAATTTTGAGTTTGAGTTTATTAGGACATCGTAATTGTCCGAAACCGTGGTCGAGATATTCTCGACAATATTAGACGTGAGTTGTGCCGTTTTTGTTTTTAGTTATGGAGAACACTCGCGATAGTTTTAAAAATCGTTTTAATCAAATTGGTATGTAGTCTAGTAATTCTTGAAGTTTTGTAAACAGTATAACTAACATAACATTTTCCGGTTAAGCGCACTAAGTAATTAAATTACCTTACGCTCTACTTATGTTGGAGTGATCGTAACTCATGAAGAGCATTCTTGAAAATCTTGATTGTTACGTATTTTACTATCCAATTATACTTTAAAACTTGATATTATTAATGTGAATTTTTAACCCGTAACTGACAGAAGGATAGTCATGTTTTCTAAACATCAAAAATAACGAGTGACTGATTGACTAACTGATCTAGTAACGTACAACAAAAACGGCATTACGGATTGAAATTTAGAACATTGGTTGGTTTTATGATGAAGACCTCCGCCAAGAGCATAAGCAAGTCTTTTCATATATTTAGATAAATTTTTAGTCTTATTAGTTCCCAGAGTTCCCAGATATAAGTAAGAGTAACATGTTAATTTTATTAATCGGGACTAATTGCTTGAATCTGCAGGTGACCACGGTTCATGTAACTGAGCCGAAACGTCGCGGTTGGTTTCATAATGTTTTTGTAATACTAACATTAAAATAAATTACGCGATAAGTCCCGATTATTAAAATCGTCAAATCGTCGTTCGTTTTGTGTTATAGTTTTAAGTTTTCTGTATGTTTTTAGTGCTTCAATAAAAAGTTTTCTATTCTATTCTATCGTGAAAGTTAAAAGTGCTTTATGAGTAACATTTAGATAAGGAAACATTTTTAGATAAACACCAGAATATACCCAATATAAAAAAAATGTATTTAGTACTGGAAAGTCGCGGGGAGCGGGTGCAGGAGGAAGACAGAGGACTGAGTGGCGTGCCATGGGGGAGGCTTATGTCCAGCAGTGGACGAACATGAGCTGATGATGATAATGATTTAGTTCTAAGTTTTAAGTTCTTGTAAGTTGTATCAATTAAAGTTTTGTCTATCTATCTTTACCGAGGTAGTCTACCTCCTTTGTAGGAAGTCGTCTATTCTACCGCCTGAGCAGTGATGTGCAAACATTACTGTGCTTCACAGTAGGGCACTGTAGCTCGTAAAATTACTGGGCTAAATAGTCTTAACATCTCATGACTCTTGAGTAAGAAGCGTTGGTGCAGTACACGTAGAATTTCACATCATTGTGAAATCCTAGGTGGCACTGTACTGATTATGGGCAGCGTTATCTCTTAACATCAGGAGAGCGTCTTGCTCGTCATCTTACTTCTTCGCATAAAAAAAACTATCTACACATGTATGTAGGTATAGTAACGTGGGCGCCTGCAACCCACAATGCCCGAGTATGGACTTTATATCATTTTGATACGTCTATTTTGTCTTTATTGTCACTCGGCCTAGCCTATTGTGAGCAGTACAAGGTCTCAGTGCATATTTGCCGAACCAGATATTATTTTTTATTTGACACACTGCATTGTTCGAGGCCCAAGGCTGTTCTTGTTTTCCTATGAATTATTGTGCTAGTTTTGTTTGATAGAGCTATTTCTTTGTCGTTAAAGCCTTTTATACTCCCTTTGTTGATATGAATATTAAGTTTTTGAATATAGGTACTTTGTACTAGATTTCGTAAAATTGGTCACGTGTTCTGGTTATTTGTATCTCAAACGGGATAAATGGTAAGGACACTCATTTGGTTTTGCTTTTGATAAAATCAGATGAAATTATTAAAAACTCTAGGCATAAACATGCCTTCTTGCCCCGCCTTGACGACCATTGGATCACAAGGATAAAGACGTCTGAGACTCTCTGTCGGCTGTCTACTTGAGTGTCAGTATCTCACAGTTACAAATGTTATAAATTATACAGTTATTAAAACAAAGGTAATAAAGTGTTATCTAATCTAATAAAATCTTAAACAAAGAACCCCTAACAGAGGCACTAAGTCTACCATTATAATAGTCAATTTGTAGTAAGTTTTTGTAAAAAATAAACCGAAGCCCGCTTTTTGTTCCAAACTATGTAGAATTTCGAACAACCCGCTAAATTCTAGAGCATGAACATTTATGGCGAGTTCTCGGTCTGGAATGGACTTTATTATACTGCAAAACATTCCTAAAGTTATTTCAAATATGTTTCAATAAGATTATAGTTGCGCTCATTTTATTAGAGGAACGGAATATCCCATAGGAAATCATAGCGAGCAGTGGAAAAGTTTATTATTCGGCATCGTTATTGGTAACTAGCTTTTTAACTCTGCTGCAGAATCTATAGGGATTTCTGATATATTTCAAGTGCTGCTGAATAGTTGGGCGTAACGTTTTTCGTTTGGGTTTAGTTTTTGCTGGGAAATGTGGGTGACTGGAAATCTATAAAGTAGTAGGTAATCACTGTTTTTCCTTTTAAAGCCGCCATTTGGAAAGCAGTAGCGGTTTTTAAACTACGATCAAGGTTCACTACAATGCGTGGTGTTCTTTGGAAGCATACTTTCGTCTTCGCACCTTTTATGATTGTACAATGTACAAGTCTATTAGATCTATTTTATTTTCATATTTCACTTAGTTTTAGATAGATAACTCTTCATTGGACAATAATTACAAACAAAACAATTAACATTGAATACATTTGATTTAACAAGTATTACAATTGGCGGTCAAATAGCTATAATAGCGATATCTTCCAGACAACCAAGTAGGAGAGGAAAAATACAAGTTTTAGAACACAAGTACATCACAAGTACCTGATTTACCTGTTCTACAAATAAAATCTCTTACAAATTTTAATTTTCTGACCCATTTCCGAATGTTTTCGACACCCAAACCACGCAATGCTAGTGAGTAGCTTCCATAAATGAAATTATGAGCCACTTCGTACGTACTTATTGTTTTTACGATACATTTTACGAAATGCGAAACATTATGAATATGTTCCGCACATCTCCAACCCGAGTTTGGGATGAAAACCATTTCTGCGGCGCTTAAATTATTCTGTTTAAAAATAATGAAATGTTTTACGGTACATGTATGCATATACTCCTACGTACTAATAATAAAAATGCGAAAGCTTTTTTGCGTTTACATTTTCACGCCTAAATACAAGTTCTGGTATAGCAGCAGATACAAAAATGATATGTAGAAGTTCTGTCTGAAGCCTTCGAGATGTGGACTTATCGTCGCATGCTACGTAAATACATATAATACTATAAAATGGACGGACAAGATTACGAACACAGAAGTCCTTAATCGTATAAGACTTGAAAAGCCCGGGCTGGTCAGAATTGTGAAGCAGAGAAAAGTTTGAGACATGACCGTTATCAACTGCTGCAAACGATTATGATGGGTAAAATCCCAGGGAAACGATGCGTAGGAAGGCGGAAACTGTCGTGGCTCCGCATTATCAGGCAATGGACCGGGATCAAGAAGGTTGAAGATCTGTTCAGGCTTGCCCTGGACAAGGAGAAATTTAAGAAGATGACTGCCGACCTTCAGTAATGGAGAGGCACTAAATGAAGAAGAAGAAGAAGAGAAGTTCTGTATATTTTAGACTGTATTTTGCTTCGAAAAAAACGTTGGTCTTATTATACTGTGTCAAGTTAAGATGTGGTGTATATAAGGCATTCAAGATTCGGGCACGATGTTCAGTTAAGACAGGGTAGTTATTGTTCCATCTTCTTGGTTTGATCTTAAAATTATTATCGTTACTTAAAAGCAGTGAAAAACTTCATTTTAACTAAATAATGTATATGTGTGCTGAACACGCCCATAAACTGGTTAATAATAATGATTATAATACGCAGACAAAATCGCAGGCATTAACTAGTAATATATACCCTCAAACTTCAAATATGTTGTTACGCAAAAAAAACTTTTATGTCATACAAATTTTAACCTAATGACAGTGAAAATATAAATTTTAGATGAGTGCGCGCCTACTTAGCATGCCAAGGTTAATTCGTTTGCGGTATACACACAGTATATGGTTAGTAAAGATTAATATTGAAATTAGCTTACAGCATGACTAATTATGTATATTATACTTATTTTTAACTTTGGACTAAGGCCGCCCGTACATTGGGCGATAGTGAATCTACGAGGCCTCTACGTTGTCTTTGCGACTCTCTGATGGCTCTCGGGCGACCGTTTGTTCAGAATAGTGAATAGAATTAGAATAGAATAATATTTTTTTGCAATCACAAATAATATATAATAATAACATTTCATAATATATGCTAGGTTAACAATCGGCGCTCTTATTGCGCTCTAGTGTTTTTTATATACAAAGTGAATATTCTTAATTTGAAAGATTCTTCTATTCCTACTAGTCTTTTTATTTAAACAACTCGGATTCTATCGTAATGTTAAAAGAAAATAAGCTAGAGCTAAGCTAGAGCTACACTGCTGTGGTGTGTCTGCCGTATCCAATCGGTTTCATACATTTATTAGTTAGAATACACACACGCACATTACACTGTGTTTGTATGTGTGTTGTGTCGTCGTATTTTCAGTGTGTATTACGAACACAGGCTACACCAGACCCCGCTGACCAAGATTGATTTTCTGTATGAAAACGAAATCGCCAAAATTATTGCTGACTTACTGATTTGCTTGAGTTCTCTATGTTTACGACAGACCACACCAAAGTAGTGGGGCTCAGAGTTTTAATTATAATATTAATGTTTTCTTACCTTGGCATTGAGTATCCTTTATAATAAACAACAGGAACGTTGCTATGGTGACGATTCTCCAACGTCGCCTCCCCATATTGAGCTCGTATCTTCACCGTACCATCGGCCACCCTACCTCATCAAGAACTTAAACAGCTATCAGAAAGTCCCATGAGTATAGAATACCGCCACATTTGGCAATGGAGATGTTGGCACAGTCATTGACTACTGCACCATGAGTCACTGTCACATCTGTAACAAGAGAAAATGATATTAATTCTGTGTTTGAGAAAAGTCTGTGGAAAAAAATCTATGTTAGACGAGTACACATACCAATGCATGACATTATAAAACTTACGAGTAAACGAAGGTGAGGAAAGAAAGGGGACAGTGTGCAAAATTGCTGTATTAGCGATTCGTGACGTCAACCCGAGGCCAAGAGCAAACCCGTGACGTCAGCAACACATCTCTAAATATTAAATTATGTTGTTAAGGGCCCTCAACCTAGGGCAGGGCCGCAGGCCGAAACCGACATGCGCCGGCATGTGCGAATAATAGCGTGTGTGAATAATATAAGAAGCACAAATTATAATGATTCAGGCAGATACTGTATTGGTGCGAAACAAATTGAAGCCATTTTCAAATAATATTTGCCATTGTGTAGACTAAATAAACGTACGTAATTAAACTAACGGGAAGAAGCTAGAGGACAGAATGAGATGAAGGAAAATAATATAATCAAAGTGCAAGTGGTAATTCAGGGCTGTTGATCATGATTATTTAGAAAAATATCAAATTTAATTTCAATTTAATTTAACTATAACAACAAAAACGGCACAACCATGTTCGTCTAATATTGGCGAGAATATCTCGTCCACGGTTTCGGACATCGTAATTCATCGTAATTGTTGTGTTATGGAGAACACTCGCGATAGTTTTAAAAATCGTATAATTTAATTTTTAGTGAGTAAATAATGATTATTATGGTTACGATTACCAAACAAGAACATGGTTCGGTGCTTGACGTTGAACGGTCACCCTCATCTGTAGACGTATACAACTCCAATAATATCAACCATAACTAAGTGCTTATGAACACGGTTAATGCTACACGTGATGATGTCAAAACTAGCGGCAATCATGTAACCACATGAGACGTACGACTGGCCTAAAACTGGGATTCGCTCTGATTTTGAAAAGTAAATAAAATTAAAAAATAAGTACAGAAGTAAGAGAACTTTTTGGACGTTTACTACAAGTAATTTGCTTCATGGTGACGGTATCTACCATTTTAACGTATTCTGTAATAGCAACCATGTCACAAGATGAATCCATTACCGAGACCGCATAATATCATTGAAATTCATCACTCACACAATTTCTCACTCCTACACTCTGTGTAGAGTGAAATGTCATTTATTTTTGTCTGTTAATGAATTATTTTAATATCGTGGGTTTGGTTAAAATTTTCTCTCTTATACTTTTATTTTCTAGATAGCTGTCTTCAAATTCTTAATCCAATAGGAAAATATCGGAATATCTTATTAACGCATTGTATATTGTATATCTAAAACGCATTTTTAGTCGCTCATTGATTTAATTTATCTGTCAGCCTATTTAGGTGTTCACTCGATTATGTATAGTCACGACTCACGACATCGAATCACGAGTTTTTCCCATTTCTATACAAACTTTGATCCAGAAAGTTTGTTGAGGTAAACAGCCCAGTTAACGTCGATAAGCTCCTTAAAGGTAATCAATAAGCCCAAAATTGAGTGTGCCCAATCTAGGAGCAAGCGAGACGAGGTGTCAGGTAGCGGTAAAACTTTGCTGATTAGTTGGGAAGGCCATCGAGCAAGATGTTCCAGATTGTATTCTAACAATGTCCCCGTGAAGTTCCGCCGGTCTATACAAACTTTATGTGTCGGCTTCAAACTTGATCCGGCCTCCTCTAATAGAACCTGTTATTACTATATTAAAGTCTGCAGTAACATTTTGAGATTGCTTTTACTTTTTATGCCTTTGCAGGCTTTTACTACGATCATTTTGAAACTTGTTAAGCGGTTTTGTAAATGAAGCAATTTTTGTTAAGAGTGTCCTGCGCCATTTCCTGGCAGCGTGAGAAAAAATTGAAGCTATAAGTTCATCGTATGTTAATTTAATGATTCATTGCTTCATAGATTAGTAAGCTTTATTTTCGTTAGGTACTTATCAAGTAAAAAATAGCTTGATAACTAATTAGGCCTGCTCAACATTGCGCCGCGTTGCATTGAATATTCGGTCCCCTGTCGACAAAATCTTGTCACGTAATTAGTATGTTTCACTTCCATTAGTGTTTAATCTGTAACCGCATATATCAGAGGTAGTGAAACGTGTCGCTACGTCACGCTGACGTCACATGGTCGCTCGTGAAAGCGACGTTCCGGCTCGACGGGCAGTTTCTACCGACGCATCGAGAATCGCGCACTTGCAGTCTATTTATTTATTACCTTTATAATAGGCATCAAATCTGTGTTCATGGTGTGTGAAGTGTGAACACATGTTTGGCCGAGAAATCTATTAGTTAACTTTAAGTGGATTGGTGAAAGTTTGGAAAATTTACTTATTTATATTTGAGTACTAGAACATGACAATTAGAAAACTTGTAGCCTAAAATATTCAATTATAACTACTACCTTATACTTTACCAGGCAACAATGCACATAATATTTGTAGATAAGTAAATATGTAGTATGTGTATGTGTGTAAATAAATATATAAACACCAGTAAATATACAAAACTGTGTACTATTTAATAACTGATAACTTATCATATTAAGATACAATTATTATAACAATGTAATTTTCATGCGTTTTAAAAATACGAGTTCCCTTCGTTTAACTACGAGTAAGTCAGAAGACACAATTCTGTGTTCAAAGACGTAGAACAAATCTAAAAGCAGACAGCTGCGCTACAATCATAGCGATAACATCAACTTGCTACAGGTATCTGATTGCGTGCAAATTTGATAGACACTTCACCACTGGGTTAGTAGTTTAGTAGAAACACAGGCTGACTTAGTGAAATTACACATTCACAACTAAGTACATTTAGTATTGAGTTGGTATTTAGCCAATATTGATGGGCATGCTACCCCAGTAATAAGTGCATAATATACAACTAGGGTTCCGTTTGGGGGGAAAAGAGAGCGGGTTTTGGACTAAGTTGACAGTTGACAGCTACAGTTTAAACCTAAAATTTTGAAGAGCTTGAGAAAATCACCAGGTTAATAGAAATATTACTCAGGCTGATTATGTATACACGCCAATATCGATGATTATATGCTACTCTAGTTGTGGATCCAGGATTTTCGTTTTAAGGGAGGAGATGGAACCTAGCTGACAGGAACAGTATTAATCAGATAATGGATAGCGCAAAAAATGTTTCTGAAAGAGGCTGAACCTCGAACTAAACTTAGAAAAGGTATACGAGCCGCATGTGTAGGCGCAATATGATTTTTTGGGGCTTGATAGCTCCTCCCTAGCTCTTTTCCTTCTCCCTGCAGCCTTCTACCTTCTACAGGAAACTAAGCCAAGTAAATTAATTCCTGTACTTTGTCTCTCCAGCAATATCTAGATGGCGTTACCCAAACAAGATTATCCAAAACGTACACACACCTTTTTTAAGCACACTTTTTTGTAAATTCATCTACTTGTTAAGCAAAACGAGGCTACGTCGTACATTCGTACATACATATACATATGTAACAAGGACGCATTTTTTAAAGAAGCCTCTAATTAAAGCGTAATAAAAAGTTGCTTATAAATCTTGATTTCGTTAGCATACATACACGAGTATGTTTCTACGATGTAAATAAAACGTGGCCAAATTTGTACTACCTGGTTTTCCAAAACTTGATCTTACAACGCCATAGCATATATTATATAGAATACAAGCTTAGTGGTAAAGCTTCACTCCTATTAAAAATTCTTTTTTAAATTGAAAATTTCCTATAGAATGTATCAGCAACATTGTTAAAAAAAAGAAATTAGGCACTTTAACTCCGCTGAAGCGGGTCTTTTATTCAGCGGTTACAGCTAACAGATCAGGCGTATTATTTCGAATCGCACACTGGTATGTCTACATAGGTATATTATGTGTTACGCGACAATGTTGAGAAACACCTTTAATTGTTGGCGCTCTATGAATCTATCAAAATTTTATTTTTGTCGGTTTGTACAGATAGTCGCCAGTAAGTAAGTGGATCAGTCGCTTACCTTTTGATTATACGGATGTATGAACATACATAATATGCATAAATTCGTATATATTATTAGCACTTGATTGTACATTTTACAAAGAAGAACATAAAATCAAACACAACAGTCAATCTTAGGCTACAAGAGGCAGTACAGCGACCTCGCCCACATTTAGGGAATCAAAATGAGATCGTTTACAAACTTTAGTTCCACTTGTTTGCCTGTTTTGCCATAATATTATTGTATAATTTGCATGTTAATTGCCAACAACATGACTGATAAATTTAACGGGCTTTAACAGGAACCTATTGTGCTTAACAAAACATCATTGAAAGCACATAATTAGAGTATCTTCTGTAAATATTATGAATATAACTTGCTTTTAATAATTGAGGGTGCGACGCACTATTTAATTTATAACTTGAAAACTACTCAATCTCTTCAAAACTTATTAGACTTTTTGAAATTTGTTAGAGCGTGTTTATCTTTGAAAAAGATATTTCTACGAATTATATTACTAACCTTCTCTTGTTAAAGTCAGTTAAAAGAATAGCGTGAAGTAGTTAGATTTGGCCATGTTCAGCTACTCAGGTTGATCTTTTAACATACAACACATGCTGCTGAACGAATTATTAGAACTAGTAGCCTATATGTTATACAAAAAAAAAACAATTATAAGCTCAATCGGTCCACCCGTTTAGGCGTGAAAGAGTTACAAACATGTATTTTTACATACTTCAAATAATATTATTAGGATTTGGCACAAAGACAGAATATGACGCAGACATCCACTGAGAAACAATTTCTTAGCGATGCCGCGAGTAAAACTAGTTACAAATAAATTCCATATTTCAGAAGAAAATGAAATCCGCTAACTATGACTGGCATGTCTACGGTATACACGTCCGACCGTGACAGCTATTTAGGAGTGAGGAAATATAATATTTCATTTTCAGAAAGTTGTACAGTGCCTACTGTTTGGTGAGATTCCATCACTTTACCTTTTTTTATATATCCATTTTTGGTGATTGATGATTAATTGCAGATTTTATTTTGTTTGTGTACAATTACATTGTCTATTGTCATAACTCGAAGACAGATTGGTTGGTAGAATGTGAAATAAGTAGTGAAAGATTTAAGTGATACTGCTAAAGTCTAAATACACAAATCTTTAGAAGCAAACGCTATCTTTTCGCTCATTCACTTTCGTAAAGAAAGACTCTATAAATATATTTTATCATGAATCTATGCATACAGAGAGCTTTTTAAGCAACGTATTTCCAGTATAGCTCTGTGTTCAAACAAAGGATTAGTTGCCGAGCTCCGGCGAACCTATACAAAGTTATTTGCAACAAATACTCTGAACCTAATTGCGTTTGTGTGCACTCTATAACAAAAGCGAGCCGGTTTTTTGCAGAATGTACGAGAGTGCACATTTACGCGGAGACATGCCAAAGCGAAAATTTAGCTGCTATACCTTTATATAGTTGCTTAAAATGTTGTTATGAAAAGCATTTTAACTTTTTATTTTATTAAGGCGATCGTCGAACTTGTTCAGTTTTGCAGTAAAATAATGTGCATAAGAAAGGTAACATGATAGTGAATAATCAACTCATATAGGTACTAACAATTTAGAAAATGTTCAATGAATTAGTTTTCATATTATATTATCTAGGAGGCAGTCGTCGTTAGGTTAGTTATTAGGTGTTGCAGAAGTTGTAAGAATCCTGGAAACATGTAAAAGCAATGTTAGATTGTCAACCTATAGTTGTGATTTGAGTCTGACAATGTAATCAGGGCGATGCTATTTATAAAAAAATCTCATTTGCTGAAATATGAAAAACACTTTAAAAAATCCTGATGGTAGAGGATAGGCAATAGCTCAAATTCTACGTGTAGGCGACATGAGTTAAAAGTATTTTTAATACACAATTTCGTGTGAGAGTGTGGATACCATATTATCCACACTCTACACTCTCACGGGTACGGATAGCTAAGAATATCAGCAAATTTATAAAGGTATTATGTTGACTACCGAACTCCAACTGTACTCAGTATTTTAGGTTGACTACCGACTCTTAAATTCAAGTCCAAGCCTGTCTCTGGCAGATTTGAATTGCCTCTATTGTACAAGTTACGACACATTCTCACGGTCGAAGTGTATTGTCTTGCTAATAGTATAGTAAGAGTGTGTGTAAAAATACTCATGTGTACTTTTTATGTTCACTTGTCTAATAGATAAATAATAGTGGAGTGTTTTCGCTGGCAGTTGTGAAGATTAAAAGTTATAATTATATTCTAGGTGAACTAGAAAGATTTAAATAGATAAATGGTTTTTCTCAATAAGTGAACTGTAAAATTCTTCTGAGAAATAAAAATCTTTAATCGTAAATCTCTTCAGCGGGTGCTCGACTTCGTTTAAAGGCTCTTTAAAAATTTAACCAACTGTTTACTATAAAATGTGTATGTGACCTGTAATAACAACATACTATTATGCAGATTGGCCACACAACCTCTATAATATGATTTGACTCTGACAGTGTTATTTGAGTAGGTAACTTGTTCTGTTAGAGAATAAACCCCATGAAAAAGTGCATTTTTGGTTGACTTTGAAACTTCGTGCGAACGTTTACACAAAGTGGGGCAGGTCTTTTAGAATATTGAGGATTTTCTGGAACCTGGAACACCAAGAAATAATGAACAATAACGAAAATAAGCTTAGGAGTAGTTTTATGCTTAACAGTTTAGAACATTTTAATAAGTTGTAACTAAGCTACTTACCATAAAGCTTTATCGGTTCGATAGTTTTAACGTTAAGAAGTAACAAACATTGAACTGAACTTTCGCATGTAAATGTTAGCGGGGTAAGTTTTAAGACTGCTTCAGACTTTATGCATAAGACCTAAGTTAAATAATTACATAGTATAAAACAAAGTCGGTTCCCGTGTCTGACTGTCTGTCCTTATGTATGCTTAGATCTTTAAAACTACGCTACAGATTTAAATGCGTTTTTTAAAATAGATAGAGCGATTCACGAGGAAGGTTTAAATGTATAACAAGTGCATAATATTATCATAGTAGAGCTACACTAATAATTTTCTGTTAGACGCTACGAAGTGCGCACAGGTCCATTAGTACTAGTATACGTTAACATTACGTGACCGATACATATTCCATTTGGCTTCTATCCATTTATATAATTTAATTAATAGTTTACCCTTGACACAAGTTTGAATATGCAGAACAAATTATGAAGTTTAAAGGACAGCATAATGTATAGTTAGCGTTTCATCAATGTTTTAGGCGTGATCTTGTGTTAATAGGCCAATGAAGGTTTGACAGTTTTTTAGTCACGACGCATCACAAATTACACCTTGAAAATTAAATCATCCTGTAAGCGTATACAACCGGCGCGGTAGCCAATCACAAACTGCAGCTTGACAACCGGTTTGTCGCTGCAGTTCGAGCGAGCGAATGAACGTACGCATCGGCACAAACCTAAGTAGGTTTTTAGATGTTTTGTACTTAGTTTTAAGATTTATATTTTGGTGTATTAAATAAATAAATAAATAAAAAATACATATACAGGGTTATTTTTCACCTGCATCTAACATCGTAAACAAAGCAGTCAACATCATAAACAACGACAAATATATATTGATAATATGAAATTTGTTACATTTTACATGAAGTATGAAAGTACTTCATAGCATTCTGTATTTTTTTATTTAGAATTTAGTCTATGCAGTCCCACCCCTAAGTTTCTCAACGTGTCTTCGCGCCGCCTCATGCAGATGGAAAACTAAATTGATACTTATTTCTTCTTTATTTCTTTATTTATTTACTAACAGTAACTTACAGTTACAATCCAAAACGTTACATTAGCTAATTTTTTTTTATAAAAGTAAAATGTAACTAATGACCTATAGTCACATGTAAATTGTATCAAATAGCAACGAAGCGACCAAATTTACTTCTCAAACTAAAATACAACAAATCACTTTGATATAGAAAACCAAAACATAGTCTTTGTTACAAAATTTATTTAAAAAAAATAATATTTGTTGTTGTTTATGATTTTGGCTGCTTGATCCTGCGAGGTTACAAGTGTTTAAAAAATAACCCTATATAGGTATGCGTATTTAGTAAGCGTATGTAAAATATGTGAGGCATTTAAGGTCTGTTCATATGTACCGACACGTAGCGCATTAATTATACACGGTCCGACACCGACCGCCAAACATACGGCATACATTTTATACATGTGATGACAAATAAAATAAACATCATTAAAATCCGTTGTTTAAAGGACAAACAAGTCAGAGGTTGGCATGTTAATTTGACTCGTGTTGTCTTGAAATTATTATAAAAGGAATTTGGATTTTAAAATAACGCAGAATCTATGACTAAAGATGGGACAAGAACAATTATTGAAAGTTATAATATTAAAAATCCTCTTGCAATATTGCAAAATATTTTATTTTTGGACTTCTTAGGCACTCGTACCTAAAAAAAACCACTCAACCAACATATGAAACAGGTTATAAAATTGTTACGTTTAAATTTTAAAATTGGCGCTCATGTAAAAATTCCAAACAAGGAGTGCTTTAGAAATGTTATATGGTTGGGAATTTGACTCTACACACAGCACGCGCAGAAATTTCCGCCAAGTAGGACGGGCTTAGAATACCTATTGTCTATGCAGTATGTGGCAACGCTCCGGACAGGTCACATGCGTATAATGTTAGCAGATGTGAACAGACCTTTAACCTTTCGCACAATAAAGTGTGAACTTAACGAAATTAAGAAATATCATTTCAAAATTATACCTATTGTGTTCTGATGATAATTTAAATTATGACATTAAATAAAGCATTTCTATGCAAAAGTTGGTTGAAAAGATTTGTATGCATATCTCTATTGCATTCGTAACCTTGAGCCATCAGTTTTAAGTCATTATGTTAAGTGGGTACGTTGATATTTGATGTCAAAGGCCATCATCGTGTTAAAGTGATTTTAAAATTAAAAAGCAGTTTCAATGTGTACAAGTTTCACGAGTAGAAATTTCAATGGGACGTTGTAATTGAAGCAAAATCTTTCCACATAAACGACATTTAGTAAAATAGGAGCTTAGACCCTGAAATTACACATAGAATTACCCGATAAAGAGTATCTCTTTATCGGGTAAAACTGATAGGTGGAGATAGCTATTAAATTAAGTTACCAGCTATATAAGACAACTACCACTGTTAGGCTTCCCTCACAGTGGGCGATAGCAACTCTCGCCTTTCCGCGACTCCTCAGTATTGTCGTCGACTCTCCAGCAACCAGCGTGTGCAGTGGTGGTCTACATCGAAACGTTGACATCGCGAATATCCGACGACTTTCGTCATTCTCGAGAGTCACTAACGCCTAATAGGCGGTGGGCTTTAACCGCAAATCATAGAAATAAGAAAATAACACTTCTTTCATAAGCAATCCCGACTCATGCAATGATGAACGTTCTAACAAATTCCGCAATGATACCTGCCTTTCTGTGACCTAATACAAAAGTAAAACGCAATTTTCCTACGACTGAGCGCACACGGACACAACTGGGGCGTAATAAATTCTTTGATCGTTTCTAGAAATGCCAATATTTATTATTGTTTAGCAGGCAACGTCGGATTATATATGTAGTTAAACTTATTGATATATCATCATTTACTTATTGATATTTGTCAATGTTATTTATTGTGCCTTTGTATTTTGAGATCCAATAAGAATATATTACGTTAAACAAGCAATATTTAGATAATGTTTGAATAAGATATTCGAAAAAGAATATTGTGAATATCTTCCAAATAATATTAAAGAAAAAGTGATTGATCTAACCATCGCAAAGTACAGCCTATATAAACTATAGAACGGATTGGGTTGATTTATCTATGTACATTATGTATGATGTATGTATCTATGTAAGTCCGGTGTTTCAACTAGACGTAGATGAAGTTGAGCGAGTCAGCTAATAAAGGCAAATCTTATTTTATTTTTATTAAATCTTTTAATACGAGACATAAGCCGCAAAACATTAAATCTACATAAAAAACAATTGCTTAAAACTCTGATGTTTTCAACGTTAAAAACTTTTAAATATTTTCTAGTTTAAATATTAAACTTTCGCCGTTCCTGAATCGGGCCAACTCGATGATCGATTGATATTTACAGCTGAGTTCATTTGGCAAGCGCTGTCTCTCAATTTCAAGAGGGTAAACATGGAAGAAATTCTACTGGATTGAGCTTACTGGAAAAATTAATGAGGCATCTAAAATTTGCTTACTCGTTTATACGTTATATATGTATAAATGTAGCCCCAATTAATATTTCATGTACTTGTGTAATCTATTTAATACTTTTCATGTAATTTTCTGATTAATTAGTGTAGTTAATAAGGCTCATAGTGAAACTAATCTCATCTTATTGATTTAATAAGTAAATAAATAAAATCAAATGTACGCTCGTACAATACATTGTTATTACAATGTAGCGCCTGTTAATATTATACTACTACACTAACAAAGTTTTGTTTGTGAGCAAACGAATGTTTGCGCGTGCGAGGTGCATGAATATTAGATACAAACGCATGGGCTTACTACAGGTGCCTCAATTCTGATTTATTGGAACAGCTTCTAGTACTTTTTGTTTTCTTTAGGGGTAAATAAACGGTAGCCAAGTATGGAGTGGCCAAACATCCGGCTTGAGATACGAGTTTACCCACTGCTGATAATATTAACGGAAGTGACCTTATTTCGAGAATAACAACGTATGGGCCAATTATTTTCATTGATATTTTGATAAAATGCCATAGTTCAATGAATTATTATAATTGAAGTAGTTTCAATTAAATTAATGGTTATTTAAATTAAAAATGCCACTAGACATACGCAAGATTAATTTTAAAGTTTATGATAATGCTGCGAATTTTGATTAATGAATGAGCGAAGTAAAAGCTACAAAGTATGTAGTCTATGTAAGATGAGAGAGACCTCCTCATCTAGCCTGGTTTCTCACATTGTCTAAAAGGAGAAGAAAACGAAGAGAGAAAAATGTAACCTGACATGAAAACCTGCTTAATTGTAGTCATTTAAAAATAAAGCTTAGACAAGAGAAAGTTTAATTTCCCAATGAAAAGGTTACCTCAAGCTCCAAGATTTCCAAGGCCTTGTTGTAGTCCCAAGACCTTGGTCTAAAGTCTATAAAGTACGAGACAAGTGCCTCGACAGTGGCACCATACATCACCGTGTCGTCAAAGCTAATGCAATACTTACTCATTACTTGATTGACAAATAAAATAATGCCTTAAAGATACTCAAGTTGTACCGTTCGGGAAACACGGATGACGGTGTTCTCATTCCAAATGCGACCAGCAGCAGGGCTATTCACTTATCCGTCAGGGAACCGTACCGAAGACCGAATTGTCAAACTTGATTTGACGGAATATTTCACGTCATTTCATACATTTTTGACAACACTGTCTTTTTTTTTTTTTTTTTTTTTTTTTAATAATATGGCAACATGTGCATTTTGACAGTGTCGAGTAAAATTCGTGAATGTTCACGGGATATTAAATTATGGTCTCCACTTTCGTGTTTTGCCAGTGTCAAGTTAAATGTTATTTTTTAAGTAATAAGTTAGTTAGTCAGGTCAGAGTCAGAGTGAGCTTAATAGCTCGTCTAGTCACGTGAGTCTTCCAGTAAAATGGGTGGAATTTTTCTGAAAGTTCGGAGGAGTTTTGGAGGGGGCACCAAAATTCATATTTCAGCACCATATCACTTGCCTACATCTGTGCACATTCAAAAACACTTAACACGCAATATTCCACCATTATTACACGCTAACAATCAAATTCTACACGATTATTAAGCAAAAGACGTGGAGCTAATGATATGATTAAGGCTTGCCGCCAAAAACTCCACAACACTGTCTTCGGTTCGGTTCCGTGACGGATAAGAGCACTGCAACAGGGCTGTACTAATTAAAAAAAAAAAAAAAAAAATGCCATTTATTGCCAGAAAAAGAGTCCTAACTCTACTTAAATCTATTTTGATTTGAAAAAGTCCAAGTTTTTTCTTTACCTCTAGTTTCAAGTTTGCCAAGACCTTGGTCTAAAGTCTTTAAAGTACAAGACAAGTGTCTCGACAACAGCACCATACATCACCGCGTCGTCAAAGCTAATGCAATACTTATTACTCAATACATTCGGCGTCACGTTTGCTGGTGGAACCGGTTCGCAACCTTGCCCCCTCCCTCGTTCACTTTCACTCGCTGTGGCGGCCTTCCTCGGCCAACTCCGGCTTCAATGTGAAACGATTCATGTTATTGATACGATTTGTAAGGTTGTCTTGATGATTATGTTTTCAAAACTATTAATTAATTAGATAGGTAACTAGGTATAAAAAAGAAGCCCGCTGCAAAGTAGCCTAAGTATCTAGTAAGTTATTATAGCGTCTAAGCCTATACCTAAGGGATTTGTGGTGTACCCACTTAACATTTTTTCTACACACCACCACTTTTCCACTCCACTCTCCACCTAGTCGCTTTCCACTGTCTTTATCACTTTTTCTAACGTGGCCAGCGATATGTTTTAACTAAATCTATAGATAACATCAATACCAACAATAAATATTCAGACACACAACACAGAGTTGATCACGTGACCAGAAAATTTCAAACCTTTGCCTTATCGATGAAATTATTTATTTATATTGGAAAACTATCCTTTGAAACAAAAAAAAAATACTCAATTCGGGCCCCTTCGAGTAATCGCTGAAAATACATAGAAAGATTTATAAAAATCGAACGAAGATGATTTACCAACCTTCTTTTTTTGAAGAGACTGTTAAAAATAATAGGATTCATGCATGTTTCAATTCAATATCTATCAACGCGTCTTAACCGAAGGTTCTTTCATCGAGGAAGAATTCAACCGATTCGGTACGGGAAGTATTATGCAAGAAACAATGGTCACTTGGACTAGGAAGTAGACGTAATGACTAGGTATATTGTTAGCCCCGTGTTTTTCTGACAATGATAATACTGTGCATATTTTACACGCTCATAATGTTCTTAAAGTCATTGTTTTTTTTACATTGAATATACTAGTTGTGCGTCGCGGCTTTATCAAACTATAACATGATATTATAGGGATCCTATGAGACAGGTTTGACCAAGTGTGGGGTCAATTAGGGTATGGGGTTCTTATGGGATCTAAAATTTTTGTATTTGTCTGTTCATTCCAGAAGAAGTCTATTAAGCCTCCAAAGCTGAACATTATCTATCCCAACTCCATATAGGTAAATAAAAAGTCATACAAAAAATAAATTGGGCCTGAAAGGGTTAATAATAATCAGTTCAGAAGTCACTTTTTCCAATACTGAATTAAATTGTCCCCCGTTCATTACTTTTTATGATTTCGCACAGACAGACAGACGCATCGCAGGATGTTATGTAGTGACATTTACATATTTCGTAAATTTATTCACAGATGTGCATTATGCATTCAAAAGCAATTAAATTGCCAGATTTTAACAATATTTTTTCTTAGGCAAAGATGCGCGTGCGTCTAACATCCATTGAATGACGGTGTTCATGACATCATTGGTTTGAATATAGCCTTAAAGGCCATATGTCATTTACTTTTACAACTTAATTGGATTTTAATTTGATAATAATTATAGACGGCTATATAATTTGAAAGTTTTTTGGCCGTCACTTTCTTATCTATTTTTTATTATAGGTACCGAATCGTATTCGCAGTATCGTCTTCGCCTTTCAGCGACAGTTGGTTTGTTAAGATATTTGGAGGTTGTTATGGAATTCCTTTTGTGTCTTGAATGGCACGTTAAGCTCAGGGTCTCAATAATTGTCTCTTATAAAATTTGTCATGATTTAATATATTTCGTATAATATGGCCTACGTATACATATAGCCTACATGATATATGATCTATGATCATGATCTGTCGATCTAGCATATTGAAAGTAATAGGTAATATGCTAGGCTATATGTGGTAGGCTATTATGTAGGATTATAAAGTAACACTTGATTTGAATAAATTTTTTTGATTATATATATAAAAAAAACAAAATGTTATCATTGAATGCCGATTTCATAAAAGTAGGACGTATTCAAATGCTTACAAGCCATCGCGACAAATTCTTTCGTCTTCACAAACAATGGTGTAAATATGTATCGGAGGATCTTGACCCTTCCGATGAGTTTCAAAATGGCGGCTGCACATTGGACCGGTTCATACAAATGGCGCGCACGCACCTAAATCTTCAACCTGCGGAAGAGTCTGTGTTAAATGTCACTTGTTAACCTTCTCAGTTCAACATCAACATCTACGTTTTTATCATGTTCTATAAATATTAATATAGGTTTATCCTTCGCACATATTATGCAGATGATCGTGAACATGTTCAATAATGCCAAAATATTAATCGGAATTAATCCTTATTGGATAATGATATCCCAAATTCAAATAAGTAATAAATGGTACTTATTTGTATATTGAGTCAGAGAATTTAGATATACCTAATCTAAGAATTATAAATAACACCTCAAGAAACTTAGACAAAATTTGGTGGCATTCATATTATACATTCTTATTTAAAATAAAGATGCCAAAATAAAAAATCGAAAATTAAAGAAATGTTAACTAAGAGAGGTTGACTTAAACGAAGGATTTCCGAGCGGTTCCAATTAGTAGAACAAGCAGAGTTTACAGCGATCCCATCCCATTCATTGGATATCCGCCAATATGAGAGGTAAAACCAATTCACTCGTTCACAATGTTCCACGAGTGAAGAGCTTTATGCAAAATACTAGGAAAACATCAAATAATAAATATCAAAGGGAAGGGAAAGGGAAGCGTGACTGGATTGACTTGACTGATCTGTCAATACAGACACCACTGAACGGATTATGGTGAAAATATAATATTGGTAAGATTTTTAGACAGATTGTTATTATTATAAGTGGAGGAAAGGATTTCATAATCAAGGATACAGTTTCCACTTTCCATAATGAACTTTCCAGGAAAAATATAGCGGTAAAGAAAACTTTATTAGTTTCGAAGATATTTTTGTTGAAGCATAAGGCAGTTAATATTCGTTGGCCAATAATACTGCGGTAGCCTACATCGCGTTTAGCCCAACTAGCACTTGGCCTATATTTTATTGTTTTAATCTAAGGCCTTATTATACCTCTAGGTATAATTTAGGATATTTATGATTTAAATTTTATGTGAACAAATTCAGGGAAAAACGTCGTTAAATTGAAATACCTATTGATTATATATAGGTAGGTACTAGGTAACTTTTCATTCCCAATTGTTGAATTCCAGATTTACCCCGTTCTAAGAAGTGAAATCTACAAAGAACATTATCTGTATAATTTATCGTCGCTCGAATATTAGCTAAGTTTTAGAGTTATAGCGAATAGAAAACTTTTACGTTCGCTTCAACTAAGCCGCTGTCGACGCCCAAAAACCTTATAAATCTTTTACCATTTGCGTTACGTAGAGAACATTTTTGGTCGAGTTGGAGAATCGACAATATTACTGAAAAGAGTACAATATTGCCACAGGTGTTAAACAAAAAGACAGCTCACCTGAGTTGTTATAACTGCCTATGAACTTTAAATATTGACAAGTACCTTCAGTGATTTACTACGTAGTAGTAGTTCAATAGCATCTAAGACGTATTTATGTCCTCTATAAAGAGGGTGATATATCCTTTGATATTATTATTCTTTGTTTAGATAATTTATTGTCTTTCTTGGCTACAGAAAGTTCTAAATATACATAGGTCGGCCCCACAACCTGTAATATTATTATTATGATTTGACTCTCACAGTGTTAGGTAACCTGTCCTATTGAAGCAAAAAACTTGATTTTTGTTTTTTAATCAACTTTAATTAATTTGTTACAAAATTACCCCGTACACCAATGCTTATACAGAAACAAGACTAAAGTCTAGAAAATTCTACTTAGGAAATTATTTAGTGCAATATTAAGTAGGTGATCACTGATCTTATATGATCTTTAGAAAATAGGAATGTTATCCCCTGGTTTCAATCTAAGCAACTTCGTACCCGAACAAAAATCGTTTAACTTGCTAACTTTGATATGAAATAGGTAACAGCAGGCTCTTAATAATATTTTACCTGTACGAAAAAAGTTCGGTCAAAGGCACAGATAAAATATCTGGATAGATGCCACACCTACTTAATCTACCTGAAGAAGTATGTGGGGCAACAAAAGCAAAATGACACGTCAAACGTACTGCACAAAATATTTGTCATATTCCTTTTGATTATTAAAACAACATCGATCTTGGTTGTCTAAAAGAGATCGCTATTAGCGATAAGACTGCCAATTGTAACACTATTTTTTTGTGTGCAATAAAGTGTTATCTATCTATCTAACATCGTATTGTCAGTTTGGGGGCAAGATGGAAAGAATTATGTGTTTATTGGAGGAAGCCTTTGCCCGGCAATGGGACAGTTGAGTCTAATTATTTTAAATTAACAGGCAAAATGCATTTGTCAATGTGCAATTTGTCTTTTGATTTTATAATAATAATTAAACAATAAAAAATTATGATAAAAATTCCAATTTGTTATCATTTTTCAAACAAAATTGAGGTCCTCGCGATATCCATCTTGATATAATACCATTTTTGGTTAAAGGTAAACTGCTAAGTTCGCGTACTTTTATTGGAGGGTGCAGGGTGAATGGCGGGAGAAAAATTACTCGCCATTTGTCGAGGGGCAAGAAAGGCGAAACAACCACAGAAATAATAGCCCAATGAACTCCTTCCGTAAAGGCCAGGCCACAACACTGCGCTGCGGCGTATCGCAATAACAACATCGTACTGTAATGCGATGCGATGTCGCAATACAAAAAAAACTGAAACGATGGTTTCTGTGCTTCGGTAGGAGGGTAACTGTAGCTAGTGAAATTACTGGGCTGAAAAGTCTTAACATCTTATGACTCTCAAGTAAGAAGCGTTGGCCCAGTGCACCCAGAATTTTACCTTTTGAAAATACTGGGTAGCACTGTACTAATTATGGGCAGCGTTATCTCTTACTATCAGGAGAGCGCCTTGCTCGACTTCTTACTTCGTTGTATAAAGCGTCTTATCGTCCGATGTCGTATCCCATGATTTTTTGCGTTGCGACATCGCATCGCATTGCTGTGTGATGTTTTTTTGCGATACGACGCAGTGCTGTGGCGTGGCCCTAACACCACACTATTTCAAAAAGGGCTCTCAACCTTTGACCTTCGAATATACTTTGATGTTTACCGTGGTATACAAATAAAATACCTCACCTATTCGCTACTTGCCAAATAAATTATTCAGCCGACGACATCGGGCGTTCACTGTTTCCAGGAAAGAAATAAACGCTAAAAACATAGAGTGGCTACCAAAGATACCTAGTGGTATATCGTATTAAGTTACATAGAGACAATTAATAGAATTTACAGGTAGGTATATTTTTAATTTTCTTATGAATTTGTAAGTTCATGTATTTTGTGTTACAGTCTTTATTGTACAAAATACATTTAGTGTAACTAATAATGTTTTCATTATCATTGTCAGCCTTTTTCAACCCCCTGCTACTGTGCTGTGCAAATAGGCATGAAGACAGAAAAACATTGTTTTGTCCATAATGTAGATTTAAAAAAATATTGGACACGTATTTTTATTCTTGTAAATTTAATGAAAAACGAGTAAGTTACAGCGCCTTAAAGTTGCGGAGAAGGAGGTAATGACGTCACGCCTAGGTACGATTTGTACCTAGGTGTGACGTAGCGTTTCTCCCCCATAATTTTAGATTCCTTATATCTCAGTCAAATTCAATGATATTGACAAACAAAAAAATACGTATCGAATATTTTTTTTATTATTTAAATTACGGACTAATAACATTTAAAAAATGTTAGCCTTGTCATCACGCCTATTCTATGTCCTGAGCAAGATCGTATCCAGGTGCTGATGACGTTAATGACTACCGATGAATGAAAAAAATGCTCGTTTATAAAGGAAGAAGGAGCCAAGGAAGTTATGTCCTCACTTAGAATCGCTTCTCGCATACTTTATCGCCTAAGAGCGATTGTGTAAAAAGTAGTCTACATCTGCGGATATACAAGCACGAGTACTAACATGGAAAGTTGTTTGCGTAAGGACAAGCCTGTTTAATTAAGAATCTTTAGTAAACACTTCCGCGCTTCAAAGTCACCGGACTTGCTAACTACCATGTCCATACGATGGTGAATGTAGTTTTGTCACTACTCGTTTTAATTACGTAGTGTGTACATGTGACTTGACTTTCATGTTAAGATGTAGCATGGAAGGTGCGTCATCTTTTACTATTTTTCTTATCGAGGGTACAGGTAGGGTTATGTGGAACTCCCCACGGGTATACCCACTAAAATGACTCTGGGCACTCCCTCCCACATTGTTTTTGTGAAGCAGGACTGGGAATTGGCAAAGGCATAGCATCCAGTTCTAGTTTTATGACTATGTTAGTGCCTGCAAGGAAGATTTTTTTGTTTGCATTTTTTGTGTTAACCGCGCTTTTTTGTGCTTCAACGACAAAACTCATATTTATTATACATTATTTTTTTATTATTTTGAGTTTATTTATCGAGATTTAAGTTTATTTATATCTTTGCGGAAACAATTTTGCTGAAATTGAGTACCTACATTACTTTTAAGAGATAAGATTTGTTTTAAAGTGAAACAACAGTACCATTTTTAATGTAAAGCATTTTTTTTGTATCTTCAAAACAATTTTGTTCATTTATTGTATTATCAGGAAAATTTATTTAGATAAAGGTCTCTGCTTAAAAATTAATAATTACTGTGAATTGATTGAAAACATTACGTGTAATCAATATCACACCACAGTAATACATTTATTAAAAGCGAGAATTTGTCTTTGCATGTTAAACTGAAAATGCATTTTTTTTTTCAATACGCAAATCAATTGATTCTGGTGCTTTTTACAAGCTTTTATTTACTTTCACCTGTCCGTTGTCTGTCTGTCTGTAATCAAATCTTGCAAGTAAAATTTCATCAACTTCCCTGTTTCCGATTGAGCTGAAATTTTGCATGCATGTATAAATCGGATGACAATGCAATATTATTATGACATGGAGCTAATCTGATGATAGAGCTAGAAAGATATATAAGGACTCCGTAATTAAACGACAACCCCATCGATATTTGATTCCTCTTGGCGAGTACTTTGGTGCTATAATAATAACAGCCGGGGGAGGATTCTGTTCCTCATCTCCGGCTTGCCTTCATCGGCCGGCCGGAGTGAACACTGACGAGGGACAGTCCCCCACCTCTGCGCTTGCCTTCATTGGCCGGCCAGAGTGGAGTCGCGAGAGCTTTTCGCTCGGAGGGAGGATGTGAAGCATAAGTGGCGAGTTGGCCTACGTGTTTAAAGTCCAGGGACACCTCTCCCCCTCCAGCCACTTGCACCAACGTTGCCCTTCTCGTCGGCTATGTAATGCCGGCCTTTATGGGGGCCCGTTTAGTGAGTGGCGAGTCATCACCTGCCTATATATTTCCTAATGGGACGGAAGTGGCAGGTGCCGTAGTCCTAGCAATAGCCTCATTAACCATCCATTTAGAATACACATCCATAGCCTAGTCAAGTAGTTTCCATCAATTAGCAATAGTCCTGTCACTTGGCGGAGACTGCCTTTGAGCCCATTTTCTATGGATGGACTCACAGACAGACTCCAATAAGTGTCACCCATTACATTTATATTAAAAGCTCAGAAGGGCCTCTGCGCGTTGGACTTTTTGTCTCCGTGTACGCCTATAAAAAGGCTCGGGTTTAGCCCGTGTTAAAGAGCGACAGCTTGATTTTAAGTTTTTTTTAATTTCACTTGTTTGTATATCATTTTACAAAAAGTAATTAATTCGTTTGAGATTCTATCGCCCATTAAGAAACTACCTTTATTTTCTTTAATCTTTTATATAAAATATGTTTGTTACTTCTTCATGTTACTGATTCAACTTGGTATGTCTATAACTCATTGGCTACATTTAACTAATTAATGGAATTAGACGTTACCTACTTTGCAGCAATCCATGTCAATTAATTATAATTAATTAGGTAAATGCAAACCGCCGCCTGAGCAGTGATGTGCAAACATTACTGTGCTCCGGTAGGAGGGCACTGTAGCTAGTGAAATTACTGGGCTAAAGAGTCTTAACATCTTATGACTCTTGAGTAAGAAGCGTTGGTGCAGTGCTCCTAGAATTTCACATAATTGTGAAATCTTGGGTAACACTGTACTGATTATGGGCAGCGTTATCTCTTAACATCAGGAGAGCGTCTTGCTCGTCTTCTACTTAATCACATAAAAAAATAAATATTGGGTCATATTTAGAAATTAGAGCGGAATTAACACTAAATATTAATTTATAATTTTCATCTGTTATCCATCCGGTGGGCGCAGCTATAATATAATTTGAAATATGACATAAAAACCATAGAGATATAAAAACACAGTTATGCCGCACCTTTACTTTCAATTTCGCGAGTTGTCGACCTCGCCACACCACGCCTCGAGACGCATACCGTACTGGGCCAGTCGTGATCTAAGCTGCCTGCT
The DNA here is from genome assembly GCA_947507615.1 of Hemithea aestivaria. Lineage (NCBI taxonomy): Eukaryota > Metazoa > Arthropoda > Insecta > Lepidoptera > Geometridae > Hemithea > Hemithea aestivaria. Next base: position 8,622,175 of record OX382326.1, on the reverse strand, counting down.
TACTGCTTTAATCAACGTTACTTGACTCATACTATATAATACAAACTTGGTTTTAACCCATATCGTGTCACTGTACTCTGTTGAGTAGGTACAAATCTTATGGTTGTTTTTTTGTATTTGCAGTTTAAGAAATGCCTAAAATAAGCCCTGCGATTAAGCCATGATTCTGTGTTTATTAATATTGTTGTATTCATTGTACTGAATGCAGTACACCCCTTAAAATTAATTAAAATTCTTTTTCTTTGTAATATCCTATGTGCCACACATTCTTCATAACCAAATAAAAAATATGGGATATAATATAGGCCTAACCTATACACTACCAGTACTACTAAAGTTTAATCTGTGTTCATAAATTGATTTGATCTTACCACAGTATATAATAAACCTATCCTGAACATAATTCTAATTTACAACTTTACATAAATCTCATTAAATTTTTACCTCAAAACATTTTATAACAGCGTAAAATATTTCCTCATAAAAATTTCTCGCACAAAACATTATGTAATCATTTGTTTGGCTATTTAGGGCAAAAGAAAAGCTCTTAAGATCCCTTTGGAAATTCTATAGGAATACCATGAAATACTTTTTAAACTAATTGGGACACAATGCGTTAAACAAGAATACAATTTTGCGTAAATAACGAAGTACTTACGTAACAATATAAAAATAATATTAAAATCAAAATAAATATGCAATTTTTATTTTCAAGCTAAGTGGCTCTACACATATGAAGTAAAAAATCAGTTACCATAGTTAAGTGAAAAGTGATGTTCTTTGTTAAGTGTCTGTCATTCCGTTATTAAGGATGTGAATAACTGAGATTTTTTTATTAAGAAATGAACGCAACGAAGTTTTCTGGATAGTGCATAAAAATATAAGATGTACCTATAGTTTAAGAACTATTGTATGTTAGTTTAGTGTTCTACCAATTGTACTGTAGATGGAGAAATCCCTTTGGAAAGCTCGTTCTTTACACGACCTTACTCGTTTATTTTTGAGAATAATGTAGCTATTTGTGATCTCTAGTGTGGTTATTTAGTGGTACAATAACGAAACAAAAACAAATCGTATATTCTGCGTAAATACCGCACAAATAACAGCGAGAGAGGGTCTAACATAACATGAGGCGCAGCACTTTGCGTCGTTTCTCTGAAATTATTCTCCCGTTAAGTACGCAGAGTATCATGCAAAAAATATATTGCTTACAGTGGAATATTATATTGTATGGAGCTGTTAAAACGGTTATTTTGTATTTCTCTGTAATCTTTTACATAAAGATTTTTAATTATTATTATCTCATCATCATCATCTTTTATATCCCACTGCTAGGCATAGGCCTCCTTCATGTTATGCCACCTACCCTGTCTTGTATCAATCTCGTCCATGTGCGACTAGGGATGAAAATGTCCGAATGTTTCCGAAACTTTCCAGGAATACTTCCAATGTTTCCGGAAATATCTAGACACGCGGCAGCGAGTCAAGCCAAGTTCAAGCAAAGGAACTGGCGACCGCGCCGTGTGTTATATTACACGAACCGTCCAAAGCGCGTTTTGACGACTTTTTACACCCTCGTTATACAAAAACTATTACACATAGACAAGTCAAATTTGGCACATGTACTCTTATATACGAACTACATCTGTGTTCCAAATTTCATAAACACAGCTCAAACGGTTTTTTGTATATAAATATCCGGTATCCAAGAAATTTAAGGGTGATAAAGGTGATAGATCAAAATTATATCCCATTTCCAGATGACCTAGAAAGTTCAAATTTGGCATCCAGATAGGCAAAGTCATAGTAACAAAGGAAAAAATCAGAAACTAGTAAATTTTAATGATTTAATAATATTTTTAAATTTAATAAAAATTGTTAATTTTAAAGTATGGTAATTAACTTGCAAATTAAATATGATCCACCTTCCGGTTTCCGATTAAGCTGAAATTTGGCATGCATGTATAAATTGGATGACAATGCAATATTATTGTGACATGGAGGTGATCTGATGATGGAGCTGGAAGGTGGCCATAGGGACTCCGTAATTATATGACGCAACCCCATCGAGTTTGGGCTTATTTGATTTGTCTTGACGAGTACTTTGATACTATAAAGTAATCAGGGTCTGATGATGGAGCTGGAAGGTGGCCATAGGAACTCCATAATTAAGCGACGCAACCCCATCGAGTTTGAGCTCGTTTGATTCGTCTTGACGAGTACCTTTGTGCTAGATAGTAATAATAAATGCTTGTTAAAAAAAAATACATGTTACCTACTATAAGTACAAACTACCTCTATGACTGATAATAATGGTATGGTAATTTTAAGTATATACTTTTGTAATATTGTTTATGAGTCACGATAAGGAGTAGATACCTAATACCCATTCTATTCCACCTCGATCCTCTCTCGTCGGCGGAGAGTAGATCGACAGTCCCATGGCCGGTGCACCGGAAATAATTAAAATCAAATAAATATAAATTAAGTTCTAGTAACCCCAAAGGGCTTGATAATTAATCTATATGATAGGGCTTACTATGACTACTTCATTTCTGATATGCGTCTGGTATTGGCTCAGTTATTTATTACATGTGGATTTTAAGAGCTTCACGTGAGAATAATATTATAACGAATGGACTAGGTATTATACCACCTTTATTTTATTTAACCTTACTCTTATCAGTTTTAGTATACTTACATACAATTAAATGATAGGTATTCCGGACCACGCCAGCGCATTAGGTATACATTATACATCATTAAATTATGGATAAGTACCTACCTACTATTAAATTCTGTACAAAAAGTAATGATATCCTATCAAAAACATAAATGTGAAATTAGAGCCAAGTTCAATATTACGATATATGTATTATGTAGGTACCTATGCGTTAGATGTTTGTTGACTTCAAAGACAAAAGAAGGGAGATCTAAATTGGTGCCAAGTTCAATGGTTAGTCCTGAAATATATTTATAACATAAAATATTCTATTACAACTTAAAATATTATTTCTTCTTATAACTTAAGATAAATATATTATAGCTTGAGATCTGACTTGGCTTGTTCTCATATTGTATTATGCGAAATATTATAATTAACTTGCCTACTAAAACTGTCTATAAAACTAGCCGCCGTGGAACATAGGGCTCTTTCGTGACTGTTTTTGTATGCAGGTATCTACTTAATAATATGTCGTATATGAGAACAAGCCAAATTAGATCTCGGGCAATAACATATTTATCTTAAGTTATAAGAAGAAATAATATTTTAAGTTGTAATAGAATATTTTATGTTATAAATATATTTCAGGACTAACCATTGAACTTGGCACCAATTAAGATCTCCCTTCTTTTGTCTTTGAAGTCAACAAACAACTAACGCATAGGTACCTACATAATACATATAACGTAATATTGAACTTGGCTCTAATTTCACATTTATGTTTTTGATAGGATAGGGAAACATTGCAGGAAACTTTCCAAAATTTCCAGATTAACACTGAATTTTTGAATGCGTTTTTTTTACTACTACGGCCTTCTGGGTTTATTTTTGTTTTGTTATTATACTTATCTATCTCAAAACTATAATAAATGATGGTAATTGCCATGAATATTTAATTGACGATGGAAATATACAAAGAAAAGGTGAAAACTATGATACTGGTTACTTATGATAGCTGAACCCATCATTTTTTTTTACTTACAATTATAAAGATTATAAACAACCAAAGAGGGCGTTGATACCGACTTATATAAACATAATTCATATAATTCTGTTTTAACATTAGCTCACCAAGCAGCCAGGTTATTACTTGTGAATCAGTCATTGCATTGTTTCACCCTTTACATACAGACACGTGTATATACTTTCATATGCACAAGAATTAGTCTATTTAACAAAGTAAAACAAAAATACAACGTTTTTTTGGTAATTGGTATAATTTTTCCATCAATGAACAGCGTATTTCTTTTCCTTGGTATATAAGTTAGAAATTTAATTTTATAGTCAAAATTCTTGATTGAGTATTGTAGACAGGCACTAAGCCTACTATCCTATCAGCAGTAATTTTACTTTACTAAGCATTTTCATTTTAAAAATCAGATTTCTGATTTGGGGTTTATTCCCCATTGTTTCTGTCAAATTTGGAAAGTTTCATGGAAGTAATGGAAACTTTCGGAATATTTCCGGAAATTTTCATCCCTATGTGCGACCCGTTACTTTGACTATATCGTCGACCCATCTAGCTACTGGACGACCGACATTCTGTTTGCTATCTATGTAAATATATAGTACAAATTATAAAACAATATCTATTTCTTCCTGCAGGTACTCACGAATAGCTAGCTGATATATTTGATAAGTCGTATTTTTAAGTATCAATTTATAGATTATAATTTATTTAATTTTATTAGTAGGACTGTCTTTTAACTTACAGAATATCTTTATTAACAATGATCTCTATAAAAAGACTTTGAAGCCGTGTAGGAACCCGATAAAACCAGTTACATTTTCAAACTCCAAGCAGAGTATTTTCATCCCCTTGTAATGCGAGTTTTTGTAGTTCAGACAGATCATCACTTGTGTATCCCGACTACCTAAAAAATCGTGGAGTCACGTTGTCGATATCCGAAGTCATTAATTGTGAAGAGCACAGGCGCGGACGACCGGTCGGCGCTTTTGTGGGCTCCACGGTTCGGGCCCCGGCGGGCTGTTCAAACAAGCCTGTACTCACACTAATGGGAATCGCTTGACAATGAACGAGGAAATTCCGGTGTACGATGCCACCTGCCTCTTGTCCAATTGTTTTCGCTAATCACTGTTGCTTACTGCTGAACCGTTTAACATTTCAAACTTTAAAAAATATTTACATTCCAAAGAACGATGAGAAAAATAAACTAATTCAACATCTGAAACTTTAATCGACTTTCGAACCGCCAGCTTTTTAAAAGTTTATTCAAGCCTGACTTTTGCCGCCTTCTACTTAGAAAAACTTTGAGTTGGATGGTGTAAAACTTTATTTAAAATTTTCCTCTCTGAATATTATTTTTGTTTTTTTAACCACAAGTTAAGAGTTATTGAGGTACTAAGTTATTATGCTTACTTCTCGTTACTCGGCGCTGGAATTCGCCGGAGTTTTCAAAAGAACATAATTTTATTGCAGGCTAGGCTGCGAGTGAAGTCGTTTATATTTATTTTTTAAGTTTTCTGAGAGCTCTAGAACTTAATTAGGTTCTGGCACCTGACACTAGCAGCGCTGTGAAATATTTTCTTATAATATTTAATTGAAAACTGGTATCTAATAAGAATGCTGTCGTTTATTAATTTTTAGCCTTTGCTACACCTAATTACAGGCTTTAACAGCAAGAATTGCTGTTCCATTTTTCTTGAAAAGATTTTATTTGTAAAGGTCTTGTGACCTCTTATAAAATACCTTGTTAAACTTATTAAACTGCTGCATATAATATGTATGTACATACTTGTTAAAGATGACTCTATTCTAATTATATCTATCTTAGGAAGGAAGCAAGGGTAGTAGCAAGAGAACATTCAAAACGCGACATCTTAATCCCAAACTACAAAACTAAAACTGAAGTCGGGGCAAGGTAAAGTAAGTAATTAAACTGTTGAATATTTCGGTCACACTCTGTCATACTCAAGTTACAAGTTAGTTTCGCATTCTCACACTGTTTCCATTACTTGTTACTGTACAAAACTGTGTCTGGAAAGATAACAATTGTACGAGTTAGGGAAATTGTGAGTTGAATTTCCACCTATTTTGTGTTTCATTGGGTTTTATACTTCTAAATGAAAAAAATAACCTTTATTATATCACTTGTCCATCCGTCTGTCTAGCTATCAAAACCCTGTTTTTAATTTTTTGAGTTAAAATAATTAATATCGTGAGGTTTACGGTCCATTGAAGCTGTGAAAATATTAAAATTATAAGTTAACGTAAAAAAAAAAGATATAGCCAAAAGCGTATATTTCGGCCCTTTAAATAAATCATTATGCATTGCGATGTCATCTATTTAAACAAACGTGCAATAAAAAGTAGTAGGGCGGGCGGAGTGTAGGGCGTCCTGGGGCGAGATGGGGTGACGATATCCGGAAGGTCGCGGGGAACGAGTGGAGAAGGAAGACGGAGGACCGAGTTGAGTGGCATGCCATATGTCCAGCAGTGGACAAATGGGCTGATGATGGATTGTAGTAAAATTTGGCGTTGCAATTTAACATCTCAACTGGAGAGCTTTTGTACTCAATCACAAAAGAACAGCTAAGTAATAAGCAGCACAGCCGTGAAATCTACTCCAAAAGGTAATAGGCACGTAGGATAATATCAATAAACGCTTATTCGTGAATCACGATTGCTGACATAACACTTTCTCACTCCCAAGTCGTCCAAACTGTAACCATTTACCATGGACAACAAGTAAACTAAGCATGTTGATAAAATGAGGCTCCCATAGTAAGCCCACTCCATTGGATAATAAGTATACAAAGACACGCGCTTATAAACGCATACCTACTGTCATCATTTTATATGAATATTGTAAATTAAACCTGTGTCTCACTTCTATTCGTGCAAGTTTTCACTCCAAGTATCTATCAAATATTCAAATAAAACAAAATTTCAAAACCACTATTTTAATTCGCGTGAAATGGAGCACTACAACGCAACGGCTTAAGTGCGTGTGTGCATGTAGATACAAGCGACTAGACTTTCTATGGGTGCTTCATATTTGTCTAAACAAAACTTTTCTAGTATTACCTATCCGTAACAGTTGCTTACCTTTTTCTTTGACGCTTCCATTACTTAAGAGCTTGCTCAGTTATGAACCCCGAGGGAAAACCTTTAGTTTAAAAGTTGTAGTTAATAGAGATGGAGATGACTACTTAACTTAGACGCCACTTAACTTTTCAAGTAGAGCCCTGACGAGCTCAGCGCTGTAAAGTTTTTTATTGTAAGTTGTCGTTTATAAAATGTAGTTACTTCACCATAGTGACTTTTCAACTCACTTGTGAATGGAGTAGTTGGGACAACTTTTCTCGTCGTGCTCATTTTTGTAGACTCGTTCCTTTTAAAAATTACTCTTCCTTTATAAAAGGCTATGTTCAAACGGATTCTCTTTGAAAATTTGCGCTAGTTCCGAGAAAGAATATACGTTATAAATAACGCAATGAAATAACATTTTTTGATCAATACAATGTTTTTTTTTTTAATGTTTCACTTATAATAATATTAAAACTTGGTTTCTTATGATTTAAACATGAAATTGCAGATAGTAATAGCCAGTTTTCAAAATGCTGGTAAAGTTTATTTTTAAAGAGGCCTGTCCCTCATTTCCCATGATTTGGCCACAAACCGACTCAACAAAAAGAAAATAAATTGTCTCTATCTAAAGAAAGAAAGAAAGAAAATATTTTATTTGTTACACCACACATATAAAAATTAAATAATATTAATAATAAGAAAAAAAAAACACAAATAAAAACAATAGATAAGTGTGTGCCACAAATCGGATACCTTACGACTCATATCACCCTAAATAGATACGATATTGTTTGTGTTACGTATCATTTATCGTAATATCAGAAAATACGACGGAGATTCGAAGAAAAAGCGCTCATTAAACCGTTTGGATTTCCAAACGTTTGCGTTGTTCAAATTGAGCGTAAAGATTTCAATAACATTTTTGCCAACCTCGCCAAAAAATAAGCACGACTTTTGGAGTTTTTATATTTGTTTGTGGCTTTTAGATGATTTCGATATGAAGAGATATTAAAATTGATGGTTATCAATAAATTGGAGAAGCCCTTCGAGAAATTGAACTTTACTCTTAACTGCTTTTCTCGCTCAAATAGAAGACTATCTTCAGCTCAATCGGTTCAGCGTGAAGGGGTAAAAAAGTGACACACGCCCATACTTTCTCATCACATTAATATTATTCATAAGAAAGTGTATGAGTTTTTATGTTTGTTACTTCTACACGCCTTAACGGGCACCGATTGAGCTGATATTTAGAGATAGCTTAGACCCTAGAATAGCACATAGGCTACAATACAGCGGGTTGAACCGCTTGGCGCAGATAGTTTGAAATATAAGAAGATTTTTTTTCCAAAGCGATTCAGATATCTTCGAGTAATCGGTGACTTATCTTACAAAAAAACATTGTAACGAATTGTGAACCTCTTCCTCTTTTGAAGTTAGTCATAAGGTAAATATATTGTTATGTCCCATAAAATTCGAACTGAGAAATTTAAGAACTAACTAGCATTTATGAACAACCAATGGTTCTCCATTCCCTTTACCCACTCGGTCTCTAGCGGTTCACTTAAAGAAGGCACTTTTAAACAAAAGCCCACTGGATACTTAAGTGAAGGCTTTTAAGGTTCGATACCAAAAGTTTTGATGAAACAAAAAGACTTCACAAAAGCCTCTTGTGGTCACATAGGATATGATATAAAAGTCTAATAATTTTGATACCAATTTAAAATTTACGTTCCTACTAGAAATTGAAAATTATATGCTGCCACCCAATAGTACAAAATGTTATTGTGTTTCGTATGTTTTTAAATTTTTGAAAGACAAGAAATAATAGAGCCGGTGGTAATTTTTTATTTCGTGACTTTTTCTACCATTTCGTTAAAGTGTAATTTTCGTTATTAATTTCTTTTCTATGCTACTTCAGTGGGTAGGTAAGTGATAATTTTGTATATGCTTTTTATCTCTGTGTTAAGCGTCATTATTAAGTACTGTTACAGTATATTCGTAATGAATTCTTATTTTTTCCTTTAAAAAATTAAACCACGCCGACACAAAAACGATTGCTTCAGACGTGTTGATTACCAAAATATTTCCACATACGTGAACGAAATTAACAATTGGCGAGAAAGTCGGGTTTGGGAGTGCCGTAGAGACTCTTGACCTCTCAGCGTCCGTTGGACTAACTTGCTCACACTACGGACTTTATTGCAGTCTACACATTTGATTGTACAACAGTTTATCAAAGTTTATAAACTTTGTGGGTCTGTGGGCGCGCTGCACATTCAGGCATGGCACAGTCCCTTTGGTCAACATATTCCAATATGTGTTAAATTAATACTACTAAATATTATATCGACTGAATTCAATACAAATTCATATTCGTATTGTATTTTAATTAAATAACAAATTAAATGACGAAAACCATGTACAAAACGCATCCATGGCGACTAAAAAACTCAATAAAAAGACGTATTAGGTTGAACTTACGTAGGCGTTGAACTTACTTAAATGTGGAACAACTATTCGAACCATATCGTGCAAATATACAGCCAAACCGCATGTGCCAGTGCAAATGATTGTATGACGCCGCTAAAACATACAGCAAGCGGCTTAAAGTGCACTTTGATTTGAAATCTTGGAATAACAAGCATTTACATTACGTAGGTACAAGGAAAGCGTTGCAGAATCGGGCCGAATGCATCGGACACGTGAATGATTCATGAAGTGCACAACCGCATGCAGTGGGATGGAAACGCGTGGGTTCGAACTTGCTACAAGCCGAGACACACGTCGTGTCGCGTTGCAAACCCTAGTATATCTACATATATAGGTAGTATAGGTAATAGGTATACATATAGGATCCTCGTAGATAGGTAAGTATGTATATGTAGCACCTATGCAAAGTATCTTTATAACCACCGACCTTCTGAAATATCTATTCTTCCTTTACCTACTGCTTTGTTCTCTGGAAGAAATTGCTACTATAGCTACGAGTATAAGACTGACAATAGTAATACTTTTTGGTATCAATATAATTTAATGTTGAATGTTTCTTTTGAAATTAGTGTTCAATAAAGGTTCACTAATCTAATCTAAATACTCGTACGTGCCATATTTTCATTCGTTAATAAATAATAGTATAAGTTTACCTAATTGACCCAAGTTAGTAACGTATATTAACTAACGCTTTGGGTGCGAAACAAGTACGACAAAAAACTTAAAAAAATCCTTTTTCAACGACAAAAATGGAGGAGGTTTGTAATTAATATTTTTTAGACAAAAAGACACTTCATCATTTATTTGTGTTAAAGTTTTTGGCCATAAAATCCCCCACAAAATCTAACTCGAGCTTGGTAATCTCATAAGAGCCAACAACTACAAATAGAAGTCGAAATGTATAAGCAACCCAAACACAGAAAACGTATTCAGTTTGCAATTCCACTGAGATATTTTCCTTATATTTGGGTAGGAAACTTGTAATTCGTGAAATTAACTTTATGCTGAATGTGACAGCGTTGCGAGTATAACATTCCGTTGAGGTCGGATTCCGAGCACGCCAACGTCTGTCCGGTACGAGAGTAGGTACGAGGCATAAGAGAGCTTGGTTATTTTACTAAGAAAAAAAAAAACAGCGAGAAACGGCACCTGAACTTATTCCTATGCGAAAAAATCTGCCAGTTTCTGCGGGGGATAGGTCACTAATGACAATAACAATAATGATACCATACACTCATGAATTTTCAATAATGTCAATACACACGCACCCGACAAAATTGTCAAACACTGGCACAAAATGTAGAATAGAAAACTTTTTGACGAACACCATAAATACAATAGAATAAGTTTGAACGATTACACATTAGAGAAAAAGTGTCACGTTTGGCGGTTTAATCGCTTATATCGTTCTATTCCAGACAACCAAGCAGGAAAAGAAAGATATAAAGTATACGAGTACATACACACATAGGGGTAACCTGTATTGTGTTTAGATTTTTGTCCTGTGGTCTCTATTTTTGGTAGCGTATCCTGTTGGATTTTGTTCTAAGATATTTTGTTAAAAATTCATTCTTTCCTGCTCTGAATTGCACTACACGCTACATGCTTTACCACTTGAGTTTTCTCGGAATGTTGACGTTTGAGATCGGGATAGTAAAATGAAAACCTCTATACATTGTTGGGGTGGGTCTTACTTACTATTCTTTTGATAAAAATGATACTTAAAGTGGTGCATGTATTCGTCAATTTAAATCACTTGTACCCATAACAAGAAATATTTTTAAAATGATTCAGTAAATCGGAAATCGGAAAGTTGTATTTTTCTTATAAAAATCACCAAAGGACAAAAAGGTATCATAAAGTATGCAGCGAAGAATGTTACATAGAATAGTTTCTTTTTATTGGGCACCCATAAATACAGCAAAATAAGCTTAGAAAATACACGTTCAAGAAAAAAGTGCTATTACAATAATATAATTTGTATTTGTAATAAATAGTGTCGGTTTACTGGACACCGGCAAGAAGGTTCAACGGAGGATTGTGGGAAACACTTTTTAATATGGCGGTCATCGCGCCAGGGGTTTCGCATCGGGATTTCCCAAATACCAACGGCATGATCGATGGAGGGTATGCTTAATGCATTTCCTTTGCAAAGAAAAACGAATGATAAAAAGCTACCCTTGCCAACGTATAACTTTGACCATTCAGAAAAGAAATGTAGCCAGTTTTTTAGGCACCTTGCCACACCACTTCAAATTTTTTATTTGTGATATATTGAACATTTTTATATTATAAAACAGGTTAATGTTTTAATGTTTATTACACTAATATTATAAATGCGGAAGTTTGTGAGTGTGTATGTTTGTTACTTCTTCATCCATAAACAGGTGGACCGATTGTGCTGAAATTTTGTATAAAGATAGCTTAGACCCTAGAATAACACATAGGTTTAAAGTACAGTGGGTAAAACCGCATAGCTAGTAATGAATTAATGTAAAGAAAAATAATTGCCATGGCACATTTCTATGTAAAATCATCAAAGTGAAAAATATTTGTATTGAAGCACTCGGCATTGAAAACCATGAAAGTTCCCACATTTCGTATCTAAACTTTCATGTCGTTGTTTCGAAACAACATTTCGGTACATAGTCACACGATATTGCAAAACTTTTAATTGATTACGCTTGTTGGTTTTAATTACGTAAATATTATATTTGTTGTGACTTTTGCGATTTGTTCAAAACATTTTAGCTACGTATTTTTGTATTGGGAACCTGTTTACTCCTATAAAGCTGCATTGCATAAGTTATGTGTGAAAAATTTACTAAAAAATTATGGCCAAATGAATTATCTCGCCTTCCTAAATGCTGCCCCTCCATTTCGTGTAAAAGTTCACACAGAGCGTCAATAAGGTCTAGACTTAATATGGGTCTGTTTAAGTTTTCCAATTGGCGGAAATTACGCAAAGACTAGCAGGCAATAACTTAGTGCGACTGCATCACATCAAAGCTACAAGCTACGATAAGGAATGTAGTCATAGCTTGAAAGAATCTTATTCTATTTGCTATTACTTGAACAAATCATCACGATTGTCATTTGTTTATTTATAAATATAAAGAAGCGTCCCCAAAACGCACGTTAATTCTTCTCTTTTCTTCTTTTTTTTCTTGTGAACTCAGCCTTGCCTTACTTCAAGCCCCGAGTGCCAGGATGGCAGAAAGATTTCCGCTACGTCGGATGGTCCATCAATACTCGAGATGTATCCACGTTATTTATCATAGACACGAGGAAAATAACAAAACGTAACCTCCCGCTTTGATCCTTGCTTGACCTACATCAGGAACCCTTGGAGTATAATGCTGAATATGTATTATTGAGACTTTTGGAACGTTTATCAATGATAAAAGGATGGTTTAGTAACTTATATAGGTTAGCTTTACAACTTTGCTAATATTCTGCTGCGATTTACTTAGAAAAGTTGCAAGTATTGACAGTTTAAAAACTTTAAATAAATAAATAATGCAGGACATTTTATAATATAGAGTCATCGCATCGCACCACCTATGCATACCTACATAATCATAAGCTCATAAGTTATTGGAAATTAATTTTATAATGAGTCCCTTATTGGGATTGTAATAGACCATATTATTAAAACTCTATAGAAACTTAAACACATCTCCATGTAAAATCGCAACTCACGGACAAGAATTTTATTGCGCCTATAATTTTGATATAAACTTATGCAATCAATTTATATAATGACCAGATTGTTTTAGGGCTCTGCCCAAATAACAGTGAAAGTGAGAAGACAAGTTAGAAAGTATTTGTGTACTATTGATGTTTGCCGTAGAAATCTGTGGAACAGTGATGATACTTATATATACTTTCCCATACGAACTCATCGTGGAATCTTGGGTAGACTTAAATTTACACTAAGATACTCGTGCACTGTTTACCAGTTATTCATCCGTCATAGTCAATCAGTAATGTGCATAGGCATACAATGTTACTAGAGAAATTAGTGAGCATGATGAGATCTAGCAATTAATATCTTAGAGAGACAGGCGCAGTGCATTGTTTGCGTAGAATTTTGTATTTCAAAACACTGAGTAGCACTGTGATATGGGCAATCACAATGTTTATCATCAGGCATCTGATTTATCTCATTAAAAAAAAGTTTGGATACTAGGAAAAAATTAACAAACACATTTTTTTAGTATTAGGTATAGGTAGGTGGTACCTATGTTCACAGAGAAATAAATCATTCATTCATTCATAATTTTTTTATGTACTTGAGTAAATGACATAACCACGCCATTCACTTGATATTTAGTAATACGCGGGTCCATTACAATGTTGAATAATAACAGTGATTAAAATCAACATTAACTTTACAGAAATACATATTTTATTTCATTTATGGTTGTAACTGATATAAACACGTAGGTCATAAAAGTAATTACAAGTAAATAATGCGTGTGCAAGCAATGTTTTAAAACTACTTTGGACAGCCCTGAATTTTGCTCGATTTCAATTAATTTTATTTTTCAGTTACTTTTTTCCGACATTTTCATAAACATTATAACACACACAACTCACACACACCCATACGTACAAAACGCATTAAAGTATAAACACACATACATTACACATATGTACATAGGTACACATTAATATATTAACATTAATAATTTCTACGTTGCGGTTCTCAGCTACATGAGCCGTGATCACGAAAGGTCTACGACGATAAGTAAAAGTACGATAAGTAGTACAAATACATATACAAATATCTTTATTTGCAAGAAATATGGTACATCATATCAAGGTGGTAAAAATAGTTTTTGTTTCACATATTTCGCTGGTACGGTACCAGCATGCAAAATTATTAAAATTACTTATTAAAGTTTAAGCAGCCAAAAAAAAATTATAAAAAATAATAATCCTATATGAGAGCATGCTGGTATTGTCCCGTAAGTAGTAAAAGTAATAAAATAACCATGAGTTTAAAGTTTAGTGTTATAAAATATACTATGTAGGTAATAAAGAAACTCCTGTTTTTTAAAGTAAATACATAGCAGATAATGATGAAAGTTTCGTCAAGCACCGAGTTTATATATCGCAATAAGAGTAACTTTACCAACGCCCTACCACAATTAACCACAATATATCGATACATACAGTCCGACATTGACTGATTGCCCGTTGTTAATTTATTGCCAACTGGTAAACTATTCCCGAACATGATCTTTCATCGATTAATCAGGACTAAAGGAAGAATGGACTATGTTAAATAATGTATCAAAATTAGGCGTTTTCTAGAATCTCTGGGACATATAACGTTATTCCAATCCTACTAACAATTGTATGTATTTTTTTAAATAACTTTGAGAAAATTAAAACAGTATGAATGAATGAATACTAATGAAATGAATGCACTTTATTGGAACACCACAAAATATGCAATACTTAAAGATATGACAACATTCACAGAAAAACAGTTTAGTCACTTCGATAACATTTTACAAAAAAAAAAAAAAAATTCAATCCTTTTTAATGGTAAAAGTGTTTATTGAAAACAAACACGCTTCAGTTTCTAACTTGTTAAGCTACTTAATTTTATTCATTCATTGATTCACTTATAAAGTTCATGGGTTGGCATCCGCTCAAAAGTACTGTGACTTGCGCTTAATCTTGCATCAATATTCGTAAATGAAAAACTTTCCACAAATGCCACATAACTTCCATCTTTAGGCGTTATATAAATAGCCTAGACAATACACGTCAGCTTTTATACGTTGCCAGTAACATCTATACCATTCCCCGGAGAACGTAACACAAATCATTTATTGTGCGTACAAAACAATAACCGAGGGCCGAGGGAATTCGCCATTAAAATGCTACGTCCGTTCCTTTAAATAGGTTACCGTACCATTCGGACAGTTAGGTACCGATCTATAAGCGCTTTCGTGTCACTAATTTTATGTCTTTTGCATGTTATCAAAGTTATATGACCGTCATATTTTTTATATTCTTTGAACCTATTAAACTATTATTTTTCTTAAAGTATTGCCGTGTATAGTACCTAGTGTGCCTATTTGAAATTAGGTTTGTTGTCATAATATCTATATCTCTTAGGAATGATATAAAATATATAATTAATTGTTATTTTACTTTTTTTTCGTTATAGGTAAGCCTTTGACGATCTCTCCTAATCTTAAGCGACGATGTGGCCGTAGATAGCAGACTAAACCTAAAAAGTGGGATAAATGCCTCTCTGGACATCATTAATTGGACAGAACACAGACATAATATCAGAAAACAGTCGTATTGACTGCTTGGCGACACGGCTTTGTCCCGTAAGTGGTAACTAGCCAGGGCCGAAGCCTACCACCAGTATAGCGAGTGGAAAAACCGCAGATAAATAATATTAATACTTAAGTGTTCAGTTGTAGTTTTGTATGGGATGATTTATCTATTGAGATATTTTACTTATTAAATTACTTATTAAAAATACCGTCTACAAAAAATGTGCATAAAATTAATTTAGGTATATTAGTATATAACCAGAGGTCATTATTAATATGATAATAAGCAACATCACACTTACCACAAAATAAACCTTAACATTAAATTATTGCCAACTGTAAATTTCAATTTTCGTACATGAAAACTAATTAAATTTAATTATGGGAATTACAATCATTCGCTCTAATTTGCACCAATTAATGTCATAAAATGGAAGCTGCCAGCTTAATATGCATACCTAGTTATTAGTTTTAAAACAATAGCTTGTCTACTCTAGCCGTCTATTTTATTTTATGATGATATTATGATAGAAAATAATACGTATTCCTATTTTACTCTTTTATGTTTTTATACAATTTTATTTTGCTTGTTAATGCTTAGTTGCTCCATAATTATTGTAAAAAAAGATATATTAAATTTGCACTAAAAGCAAATTCAAATGAGTTAAGCTAGTTGCTGGAATCGCGTAAGCTAGTTTGAAATTAGCATTGCAATTTTTTTAAATAAAATTAGACTTATATAAAGCTTACATAAAGGTATATAATAACTCTCTTTTTACCATGCACGAGAACATTAGTGATAAATAGCAATGGATAAAAATACGGTGCAAATAGAATAGAGAATAAATTGTTTCCAAGTAAATAAAATGACCTCAAAACAGTTTCTTGGATGCGGAGAATTTAGTTAATGTTTTCTGAGCCAAGTTTTATCCCGGACACGAATTGATGTCCCGGGAGAGGCACGACGTCACAAACAAAACAAAAAGATTCCACAGAGGAGGAAGTGTCTTCGGGAATGGACTGAATTTTTGCTGTCACTGTTTGTTCGCAGTATTCCAAATTCCATGTCTTTGAGACTTGGAACGGTATTTAAAATTCATCTCTCGTTTAATCCGTTTTCGACTTTGCTATAAACTTGTGTTCAAGAAAGTATTTATGTACTGTTTGAAGAATTCGTAATGTTGTATTATTATTTGAGAAGGCTTTTAAATTTATGTATATTCTTATACAACGTAGAGTTCAAACACTCTTAAACTGCTGGTCATTTACATGGACGTCTAGAACAATTTCTTTGTCTAAGAGATGCAATTTTAAAATGATGGAACTCATTTTACAAATAATATATAAATTACAAGCAGACTGCTTTTACGTCTAGTAATTAGATTTATAACTTCAATTTCATTCTATTCACGCGCTACAAGGCCATGTCTGGAATAAAATGAAGGACGAAATAAAATCAAAACGAAAAATCCACTAGTTTGCCAAGAGGGCGACCCAATTTGAGAGAAATACGAGTTTAAAGTAATTCAATCGTGGAAAACTTGCCACGAAATTAAAGAAAAAAGTTCCGCTGTACTGTCTTCCGCAAATAAATGAGCTTTGCTTTCAAGTGGCGTTTATAGCCTTATCTTGGGTTGAGTGATAGCGTTGGGCTCAAACCCACTGAGGAGAAGACATTTTAAAACATTAAATATATAAATTCCTGGCTGCGCCCAGCGGTTTTACCCGCTGTACTGTAACCTATGTGTTATCATCCAGGATCTAAGCTGTCTCTATACCAAATTTCAGCTCAATCGGATTACCCGTTTAGGCGTGAAACAAACATACACACTCACAAACGCACTAACTTTCGCATTTATAATATTTGTACGATTTAGTAAACTTATATATATTTTATTCTATCTATCTATCCACCCACTTGCTATATATAGGCCTCCTCATGTTCACGTCACACATCCGATCCTGTGCGAGTCTCATCCAGTTCTCTCCGATGTATTTCACTATATCGTCTGACCGAGTGATTCCCAGCTCGTCCTACAAGCCTACGGCCCAAATGGGACGAGTTAAAGAAAATCAAAATTTATTCTATTTTCATTGCACAACTCGTCCTACTTATCTGTCAAAATGAAAAAGGTATAATCAGTAACAAAAATATCTAAAATAATATAAAAAAAATTAATGTACCCAAGAAGGTTGGAACAATGGAATTTGCAACGTCAACAAGAAAAATGACGTCACAGTTGTTTGCCATCTCACTTACTCATACTGAATACGTGGGCTGACGATAGTATTTTGATTTTAATTTGTATAAGGTAAGTGAGATGGCAGACAACCATGACGTCATTTTTCTTGCTTCAGTTTGGTGTTCACGCTGAAAATCCAATTGAGTGCAAAATTCTTATACCTCTGTTTTTTGTTTTCTGATCTATCGACCTACTTCCTTAGATGCAGTTAGCCATAAGTACTAGGAGACTAGAAACCATGAAGAGGTTAAAGATATGTCGCTCTTTTTGTTTCTTTGTCTTTGTTTCTAATTTCATTGCAGTTAATAAAAAAAATCGTAAAATAAATATAATAACTGAACGGGACTGCCATTCCGACCAACTGAATAGATCTCGAATGGACTCGATTAATAGATTTGTTCCGTTAATTTTCAAATGACAGCTGTCAAACTTAAAATGTCAATATCTCGGAAAGTACTCGTCTTAGAGTGACGCTGTCATGGAAGAAATAAAATGTCTTGAGGAGATCTTCATTTCAAATGACAGCTGTCAAAGTTAAAATGATCTCGGAAATCACTCGTCCTAGGCTGATCTCAGTCTTGATGACAGCTGTCATCTGAAATTAAGATTTCCTCAATACCTTTCATTTCCTTCACGACAGCGTCACTTTAGGACGAGTATTATCATTTTAAAACTTTCCGAGATATTATCATTTTAATTTGGACATCTGTCATTTGAAATGAAGATCTCCTCAAGGTCTTTCATTTCTTCTATGACAGCGTCACTCTAGGACAAGTACTTTCCGAGATATTATCATTTTAATTTTGACATCTGTCATTTGAAATGAAGATCTCTTCAAGGTATTTCATTTCTTCTATGACACCGTCACTCTAGGACAAGTACTTTCCGAGATATTATCATTTTAATTTTGACATCTGTCATTTGAAATGAAGATCTCCTCAAGGTCTTTCCTTTCTTCAGTGACAGCGTCACTCTAGGACGAGCACTTTCCAAGATATTGACATTTCAAGTTTGACAGCTGCCAGCTGAAATGAAGATCTCCTCAAGACCTTTGATTTCTTCCATGACACTGGCAGACTAGGACGAGTACTTTCCAAGATATTGCTACTTCAAGTTTGACAGCTGTCACTTGAAATGAAGACAATCACAAAAAAATTTTTAGGGATCAACAATTGGATTGGCCCTGAATTCAAAAATGCTGACCTATGCCGCAAAGGGTACAGTTGAAAATTGAAGCTTTCAAAAAAAAAACTGTTCAATAGTTTATTTGCCTCCTTGAAATGGAAGGTAGAAACAAGATCTTAGCTAGTAAGTACTAGGAGACCAGAAGTCATGAAGAGATAGCACAATGAATTTAATTTTTTGTTCTACACTATTCGAGCGATCAATACATTAAAAGTTTAAAAGTACCCATTACTACATACCTTCTCCTAGTTTCTATTTTCCTGGTACTTTGTAACTATACCGTTGGACTACTCATTTCCACCTCGTGAATTACGGCATACGGCAGGTTAATTACGAAACAGTGTCACTAAAATAATGTCTTACTGACTGTACTTATCGTCGATAAAGTTCAAAGTTCCACACAAAAAGAGTTGTAGGACGAGTTGTGCAATGAAAATAGAATTAATTTTGATTTTCTTCAACTCGTCCCATTTGGGCCGCAGGCTTGAAGGACGAGCTGGGAATCACTCGTCTGACCATCGGGCTGGCGGTCTGCCTCGATATCTTTACCCATGTCTTGGATACCAATTCTCTACAATACTCTTTCAAAAAAAAAAAAAGAAGAGTCTCCGAATAAATTAAAAATATTTATTGTTCTTAACGATCAAACACTACTTCGTGTTAGAACGAACAATCCTGGTGCCTATTGACTCTTAAACCCTGAACAAAAAACTTGTCTCATGTCTTTGAACCTTGGCAAGATATCTTGGCTCCCCGCCAGTCGTTGCGTGGGCCCGGAGCCTTGTGAAAAAGGCAAAACGTTCAAAGTGTTCGTACATTTTATTGGTAAGTTAGGTTTAATTACAAATAGAAATAAACCACCGGTAATTGTTTCTACATGTTAGCCAATGCTAATACAATGCATAAAAATTCTAGTTGATTTTGCAATGGTGGTGTGATCATTTTGCGAGTATGAAACTAGTTTGATAATGTTCTTCGAGTTAAGTATTCTTTTTTTTTAATAAATGCTCAATTACGTTAAAAATAATTCCGGAGTCAGTACAGTCAGTCAATATTAACAATATTATGTCGCTCTTAAACACGGGCTAAGCCCGGGCCTTTTTATAGGCGTACACGGAGACAAAAAGTCCAACGCGCAGAGGCCCTTTTGAGCTTTTAATATAAATGTAATGGGTGACACTTATTGGAGTCTGTCTGTGAGTCCATCCATAGAAAATGGGCTCAAAGACAGTCTCCGCCAAGTGACAGGACTATTGCTAATTAATGGAATCTACTTGAACTAGGCTATAGATGTGCATTCTAAATGGATGGTTAATGAGGCTATTGCTAGGACTACGGCACCTGCCACTTCCATCCCATTAGGAAATATATAGGCAGGTGATGACTCGCCACTCACTAAACGGGCCCCCATAAAGGCCGGCATTACATAGCCGGAGAGAAGGGCAACGTTGGTGCAAGTGGCTGGAGGGGGAGAGGTGTCCCTGGACTTTAAACACGTAGGCCAACTCGCCACTTATCCTTCACATCCTCCCTCCGAGCGTGCAGCTCTCGCGACTCCACTCTGGCCGGCCAATCAAGGCAAGCACAGAGGTGGGGGACTGTTCCTCGTCAGTGTTCACTCCGACCGGCCGGTGAAGGCAAGCCGGAGATGAGGAACAGAATCCTCCCCCGGGAGCACTCGGGTCCGTGGGGTCGCTACTCCCCAACAGCTCGCCATAAGCTGCCCTGCGGTGTTAATTATTATTAATTATTAATTATTGTTAATTATTATTATTATTATTTGGCATATCAATATTAACTATCTTATTTTTTAGTGACACAATATCACAGAAACTAACTAACGTCTCCCTTGAAAGTTCGTGGTTGAAACCATACATATTACCTACATATACTTGATTTTGTTCAGTGCTTGAAAGTTGAAAGTCAGTATTTAGAAAGCCTTTTTAAACTTTAATATTACTTTATTATACTACAAGTACATAACTCGAAACTTCTAACAAACTTTTATGAAGAGTGAAGAGTAATTATATATATTTTTTAACAAACATTTTTTAGGACTCAACACTCTAAGCAAATATTAAAAAGTTTTTTGCAAGTATTAGGTAAAGTTTAAATGACTAACTTGAGAAACAGTAAACAGGAGTATGATATACTTACCCAATAAATCTTGCACATAGCAATTTGAATAATGTAACGGCCTACATAATTAAAAGTAGGTAAGTACCTATTACACTGGTGTAAAATCATAAAAGTAACACTTGTATGTATACATAATGTTCAAAGTGAATAAATATGATTACAGCGCGTCGTTTTCCATACTCTACTTCATATTTAGGTGAAATTTTAATGAAAATATTTAAAGTGGCCAAGCGCGAGCTCACTTGAAAAGGTTCCGTACCATTTTACAATTTCATAATTATGTACGAAATAATTTTCTCAGCAGATTTTTGTTTAATCTTTTAAAAATAAGCTCCCGTATTTTATTTTCGTAAGTTTTGTTATTTAAGATAAGACAAGACGAGAGTTATTTACTTTCATAATTCATTTATACATATTATGTATGATAAGCTATGGTTATCATCATCACCAAATTATGGTCGTTCTCTACTGGACATTAGCATCCCGTAAGAGTTCATCAATTTGGTCCCCTAATTTCTCTCTCCTACCAATGCCACCGACCCATCTTCAGATCAGGTATCATCGCCACAACTCGCCTTTGGCGCTCTAAATTTCATTTTCCAACACACGGTCTTAACTCAAGATATTATTATTACGTATGCTTATATAAAAAAAAAACTTATTATATTTAAAACAATAACTAACTGTGAAAATAAACAGCAGGTTCCATCGGCACTTTTTCATTACGAAACCCTAATAAACAAAATTGAATACCGACCCAAAAAGAATCGTATATATTTACTACTTTATGCATCTGTAACAACATATTATTATTATAATAGACTGCATTTTATTTGTCGAAACATGCATTAGAAATAAACGAAATGCATTGGTCAATCGATTTTCCAATCCAGTTCAACGTTTGGCAATCAACTCAATATTAGTACACCAGTCATTGCAATCGAGTCATTGGCCCCATATTTATCAAAGGAATCATTAATAATATTCCTGTCACACTGACTAGTCTAGTAACACGTCCAGTTTTAATTTGCACCTATCCTTTAAACAACGTGTTCCTAACTTTATGCTATTGGAGAGTATTTAGAACTGTGTCAGAAAGTGGTACACGTCACAAAGGAACGGTAACCTAATACGTGACAAGAAATATGAAGTGTTAGATGCGTACTATTGTGGAAGAGCCATTACTGACTAATTGGTTCCGTCGGATCCCGAGGTATTCGTGACTTTCATAGCCGCCGCGCCGCGCCGGTGAAATCGCTGTTGCGCTCAGTTGCCGGTGCGAGCATACTTGAATGCAAGGGCTGGAATGTACTGGGAGAGGCGAAAACACAACGAAACTCTGACATCTTCGTAATGCTTTACATTTTAACTTCTAGTACATAGTTAAGTCTAAGAAACCTTGCGGTACTTTCATTGAGTAATCACTCAGCTATGAAAATTATAATGTGTCAAATAAGCAACTCAGTTTATATTCTATCAAGTGTTATGTAGGACTTCGTTTTTAGATCTTATCGTCGATATGGCATAATCTTATTATCAGACGAACACAGTGGTTGATTCTCAAACGGAGTATCACGTAAAATCAAAAATATTGCTTTGTTACATAAAAAAATCTTTTAACCAAGTAAAATATAGCTAAGATCTCAAGTAAAATATAACAAAACACCGCATTTTTATTCCTATCAGATACAAAGAAATTTCTACGAAAAGGTTTCTTATAACATAATCAAATATGCAAATCATGTGCCCGATATCGACCGATTTTATCTACAGGTTCCGAGAAATAAAATCGTACAATTAATTTCACTTTGAACAGCTCCAGATAAATTAAAAAACCCTAGCAAATTTTAATATCGTGGATACTGAAACAGAAGCCAAATTCTGTTGATAACTATGAAATAAATGCAGTTTCCATAAACTAGAGAGTTATTGGACACTGTTTTTGTTACACATTCATGATAATGTTGTCATCTAACGGTGCACATGTTAATACTTGGGCTAATTTAGAATGGTGGCGATCACTACATAATTATTATTATTATATATCTACCGACAGAAATAAAATGTTGTTAAAGACAATAATAAATATATTATTAAGATTATAATAGGCCTTTCTCACAACCCAACTTTGGCTTTGTCGCATAACCCAACTGTATTATACGATAGAATTACGAAACGCCGTTTTACTTTACGGTTCTATGTCTAAGAACATTTAATTTTTGTTGGATTATAGTGATTGTCGCCAGTGTTCGGATAGGTGGGCTCCATTGTGTGGTAGCCCAAGCCCACAGTTCATCCGCGTTCCGGGGCATACATTCGTATTATTTTTGTTGCCTTATAGTAATAGTTACCAACTCAAGTTAGTCAATACTGCCTCTGAAACGCACAAGCAAATTACATTTCGGTGAAACGCCTGAGCTAACAGAGTGCACCAGCGCAAAACGATCATACATTGATGAAGTAAACTGAGCAAATTGAGCTATGCGTTGTTAGTTTGTTAGGCCGGGGCGACGTTTAACCACGTGGAGAGCAATTTGTTCGAGCTGCAGAGCAAAAATCCTCCGACAGAGGAAAACGTTTATAAACTCGTCACGTTTGTACCTTTACTGTAGCTAGATCCTGTGCGAATAGAGAAGAGTCGTGTGAGAATATAATATTATGTAGAATTTTTTCTTTGTTCTCTATTTTTTTTGACAAAGGAAAAATGCGTTACCCATCATCAACCCCCCAGGGGGCGCGGGGCGGTATGTGGGAAACATCTCCCTGTCCTTATCCCACATTACGTAGGGTCAGCACAACACTTCTCTTCCATTCCACCCTTTCATCCGTCATAATAAGTATCTTTATTCACTCCCCTAGTACGCATACGTATCTCTTCTTCTTACACATTTCATCCAAACCTTTTCGGACGATCTCTACCTGAATTTCCACCTATATGCCAAATAATAATTATTATAATGTGTCTTCACGAATTTGTCAAGTGTGACAAACTTCGGTTTTATATCTCTACATTTTCTTTACTCATTTTTGCCTTGCTTCCATAATAAATCACATATTCTCGCACATATGCACTGAGCTTTTATTTTAGACTTACAATAAAAAGTCAACTATTTTTTCCATTCCAATCTGTTTTTTGCTATCCTTGTTTTCTAAATAACATGTTGAAAATAGAAAATCTAGACGTGTGCTCTCCATTCCAACTAGTCTTCTTTTTTGCACAGTTGCTACTGGTAACATCCCTCTCCGGTCTGCGTTTGACGAGTTAAAAAAGCTTGTAAAAACAAGCCTTTTACATACTAAAGTACACTACAGTCCATGTACACGAGTTAATTTAGAACCAATCTATAGGAATTTCCACTTTAGTACGTACTTAATTATTTATTTAAAACACGGGGTTCCTAAAAAGGATTTATACGTCCGGGAATGAGACATAAGGAACCAGGTAGCGAGTAAATTCCGCCATTTTACTATTTTACAACGCGCTAACCTATCGAGCTCTCTTGAAAAAGTGTTTCCGGAATCTAGGGCGGAAAATTCTCTGTAATTTCGAAAACTAACGTAAGTGTTAAACGTTAACGGAGTTATTTTTAAATATTTGTTACTTTTTACAAGGTTTTGATAAATAATTTGTATATTGTTTCTGTTTAGGTTTTCTTGAGTTTGGAGCGAGAACACTAAAATAGACTAGATCCTATAATTAAATGATAAGGCACTAATTCTTACTAGAAATGCATTCCCCGAATAAGGTTGGGCCTATTACGGCAACAAAAATAGACGTATGAGACGTGTTTTTGAAAGACAAAACAATAAGCTGGTCACAAGTTGCATTTTAGTGTTTTTTCGCGGGCGTGCCGAATTTTAATACCCGCGACATGACATTTCCTAAAACTATTTACTCATAGTTTAGGTAAGGTGTATTATAAAACATTTCCACGAGAACAGCCCTTGAAATCTGTTATATGAATATTCCGTTTATCTTAAAAGATTTAGCACCAACAACGCGTAAACTGATAGCCTTAGACAACTCAAGACCTACCTATTCTTTCTTACATTTCAATTGACACCTTCGCTTCAAGACACTTTTGTCACTTACAAAGCGTTATGTGAAACTTGGTACTCGTACTTTGCCAGCTTAGAAGTTCAAGTCGCTTTTTATAGTACCGTTGGTATGCGTGAGTGAATTTTATAGATATCGTAAAATGGCCAAGTTTTTGAGTTAGTTTGTGGGTTTAGGGTCTCGAGGGTTTTATTATGTCCATCTACGATTTATATGTTTGTTTTGAGTCTGGATTTGACCGTAAAAATATTATGTTGGTATATGCAGTTACTGGTCTCTATCGCATCATGTATAGACATGAATATGATCGTATAAATAATATAGCTCTATTTATGAAGCCTTTGTTCTAAGACTTGAATTAAAGGCAAAAATATAAAGCTCGGTTTAATGAGTAGAACATGACGAGGGCGAATCTGTAATGAAATTAATTATGTTATATTCATGTATGAGTGTAAATATTTCAAATTGTTTCCACGATGCCCATTTTTAACAAAAATATTTTTTCTTAGAAAAGTTATCGAGAGGTTACAAAGAGCCACAGAAGTTATTTTACAGAATAAGAATAGAACTGCTAATTAAAAGGCTAAGGACAGGACAACGTTGATTAAAATAGAAACGTTTCACTAAAAATACAATTTTTTTATTCAAATTTCCCGTTATAAAATATTGAGTGGGCATCAAAAAGACTTTGTATCCAACCTACGCACAAAAATTCAATTACAGTACACTGCCATCCAATACATTAGTCCATTATAAAAGTCCTAACTTACAATGTATATCAGCTGGGCTATTCACTTATCAGTCTGGGAACCAAACCGTAAACCGAATTGTCACAAATGTATGAAATGACGTATTAAGTCGTATCGTCGTCACTTCATACATGACAATTTGGTCTTCGGTTCGGTTCCCTGAGAGAAAGGTGATGAAAAAACATATATTCAGCAGGCCTATGCCTGCTGAATATATGCCGCCACTTATAGATTCTAAAAAAGTAGAGGAATTGTCAAAATCTCAGTTTCATACGAATTATTATAAATTAAATTTTATTATGTCGCTCTTTAACACGGGCTAAGCCCGGGCCATTATTAATAATTTTATTATTATTATTATAAATTGTCTATTTTTATACAAATCTAAAAGTCCCTAGTGGTCCTAAATAAAGTTATTTTATCTACAGAGAATAATCCGTTAACTTTGGAATATGGTTTAATTCAGCTAAATAGACGAGAATTGACGTTAGTTTAGAAACTAATTTGCAATTTAGACTCGACACGCTACGAGTTATTTCTTTTAAGTCTATTAGTCGACTGTTAGTGACGACTTTTAATTTGAGAACACTTTAGAAAATTTCCTCGATTTAGAAAGTTATTTTACTCATGATTTTTATACTACAGTTAACATTCTAAGCAAGTAAATTAGAGCCAGCAGAAAAGCTAAAAACAAATGAATTCAAATGTGATAACTATCTATTTAAATTTATTATTCTTCTTATCGAGTCGTATGGCTACATCTAATATATAAAATTCTCGTGTCACAGTTTTCGTTGCCATACTCCTCCGAAACGGCTTGACCGATTTTGATGAAATTTTTTGTGCTTATCCGGTATCTATGAGAATCGACCAACATCTATTTTTCATCCCCCTAAATGTTAGGGGTAGTCCACCCCTAAATTTTATTTTTTATTTTTTAGACAAAATTTTTAATTTCTATTTTTTTATGATACAACATACAAAAATACATACAATCCTAAATTTTCACCCTTCTACGATTAACCCTTATTTTTTAATAGCCATTTTAGTAATTTAATCATTTTTCCTCTCCGGTCGAAAACTGATCAATCGTCATTTAATTAGTTATCCCCGCCAGATGTCTACAGGTGTCACTTCTGACCCAGCACGGAGTAGGGATGAGAACGAAGCCGGTCTCCTTTATTTCTCACTCCTTACACAGTTGTCGGCCATCATTATTGTTTATGCATCAAGTGTAGTAGTAACGTTGACAATTATTATTTTGCTATCTCAGTGTAACTCTCATATTAACTTTTAATCATTCCTATTTTATCAATAATAATTAAATTATCAATTTTGAGTTTATTTTGCACGATTAGTTAATCAAGTGATTTTATAACCTCAAAAGTACTCAACACGTGACACGAGCTTCCAATAACAACGGATTTTGTGTTGTAAGTATACTTTTTTTTATTTATATCGAAAATGTTGTTGATCTTATAAAAATGTAATTTTAATTTAATTTTATTAAAAAAATGTAATTGAACAATTAAGATTTTCATAGTTTCCAAAAAATCAATCATTATGAATCTTTATTTTGAAATGTCAATGGAAATATTGGTTGTATGAAAAAATTATAAGAGACAATGTTTTCATAAAATTTAATTTTTTAGTTTTGTTTGAAAAAATTTTCAATAAAATAATGCTTATTTCACGCATATACCACATTCTTAAATACATACAATATACACATTCTAAAATACATAGTACATACTTCCAATAAGTAAGCTATTTTTTGTCTAAACTAGAAATTACTAGGAAATTATTTATATGGCAAAACAACGTTTGCCGGGTAAGCTAGTACTATTATAATTATACATACATAGTTCTTTTGTTGGGGTGCATGAAAGGAGCCCATGTGACGTATTAATACATCCTATACGTCCGGCGCACCCTGGGCAATCTGCGAGAGCAGCTTAGTCGGTAACGCAGATTGGCTGATCCTTTCACCACGATATGGCTACAAAATTTATTATTAAAAAAAATAGTGTTTAAGGCAGATGTCCCATCGGCAACGATGAGCGAGTAACGAGTAGAGCTAGAATATAAAACGAGTTGGCGAGCGGTGAATAGCGAGTGCGTAGTTTCGATAGTTGAGTAGCTCGGATATAAGCGAGTGTACGAGTGAGACGAGCGATTACTCGCCCTGTAGAGACTTACCAATAACGAAATTTCGAGTAAAAAGAAACTTATTACTTTTGGTATGCCTTTCGAGCATTACAAAAAAATCTATCCCATAGCGCGACCATTTTCCCGCACCCAGCGTCTTTGTGACGTTGCCATTAAGTTCAACTTTCATGACGTCATATATCTAAATAAAAAATCATTCCTCAGGTTACGTCATCGTCAAATTATAAATTGTCAGGGTGTATTGGAAGGCGGATACAGGACGACCTCGATCAGTTTCCAAATGAGTCATAGATCATTGTAAGCAAAATATTGTCTACCTTGATGAGTTCGAACCGTCCCAATGTCGACCTACGTAATACGAAAGAAATCTGAATACAGTTAGGTTGTGGGACAATCTTCCTTGATATGAGTCAACAAGATTTTGCAGAAAGTTGTAGTGACTATAAGTATTTAGTAGGTACAGTTTATTTCACATTTAAAATTATTTTCATATATCGTGCTTATATAGGGATTCATCAGATATATCAAATTTGAATACATGAGAGATTCAAGATAAAAAAAATCGTGGTATTGAAACCTTCTAGTAGATCATATAACATATAATAGGCCACACATTTTAGCGCAAACGCGCGCGCAGAGTAAATTTCTCAATAAAAAAATTCAAGAGCACTTTTTGTTTGAGAATGTCAAATACTTCGCATTTTTTTTTTTTTTAGATATTTTTGGTAAGCATTAGACTACGCGTGATGTTACGGAACGATGTGGCCGTAAATGGTAGTAGACTGATCTAGATGGCGGGATCCTCCCTGCGTCAAATTAAGAGATGGTGTTGCAATTTTTTTTAAAAGGTATTTTAATTGCCAGTCGAGAGGTAAAAAATCTCTGAAATATTGCTTCAACTTTCAGTAACACCCGCCCGTTTGCTCGTTGTGTAACTGTTTGTTGAATTCTTGAATCCTAATAAATTACATCCAAGAACTTAGTTCTGGTTTACTAAATAACTTTGTTTAAGGCTATTAAGATGTTTAATTTTGCGGTAATTTCTCACAAACAATGTTATAAGGTTGTTGCTCAAATTACATTACGAAATCCATTTTGTTTTGTTACATTTTCTATTAAAATATTCGTGGAAAATTTTCGGCCTTTTTAGCGGAATACTTTGAAGGAACTCATAATAAAACGTTCCTGGAAGTTTCGTTGTCAAATATTTTTTTCTGTTCTTTCTACGTGGAAAATTACTAGGCATTTACCGTGTTCCGGTACGATATTCAGTGTAGCAAGGCAAGGAATTCTTCCGCTTTCTAGGTTATGTCTAATTCCATTTAAGACTCGAGCTTCACTGCAACAATCAAGTTCTGGGTGAAAGGCTAACCTATAGTGAATTAAAAAAATATTACGAGTTGCATTCCTTTACTATCTGACCTGTTATCGGTATTGCGCGCAGTTATAACATAGGATCTCGTAATAAATTCTATTTATTAAACAACAATTTTAATGAACTAATTATTTAATATATTATTAGAGGTATTCTAATATTAGAGGTAAAAACTGCAATTTTAATGAACCGACGCGACGTATTCTAATAATAATATAAAGGTGAAAGTATATATGTATGAAGTGACTCTGTGAGTGTATATGTTTACTCCTCATTCACGCAAAAACTACTGAACCGATTACAATGAAAGTCACGATGTAGGTACATAGGAAGCTGGAAACCTGAGAGAAGACCTAGGCTACTTTTGTCCTAATTTTTCCACAGGATTAAGACTAATGTGAGCAAAACTACGGGGCGTAGCTTGTATTAATGAAAAAATATTTCTCTTACTATTTAATAAAGCACTTGTGTTTTTGGATTGTATTTGTATAGTAAAATACTATGTAAACAAACTAAAATAAATCAAAGTATTAATAATAACGTAGGTTTTCTAAATAAATTCTAGGAACCCAAGGTATCGTGACCAATCTAGACACTTAAAAAACTTAAAAAACGTGAGCTCACATTTAAAAATCCTTTGTCGATAACCAATAATCATATTATTACGGGCTTAAAACACACGGCAATGACATAAAAACTTGACTGAGCCGGATTTACTTATATAAACTTAGTTTTAGCTATATCTATTACAGGTTTTGTGTTAGAAAATCTTATTGAATAATATTGTATTAGCGAAGTAAAGATATTCCAGTATAAAACTTGTTTCCATATGAAATATTCGTCTGCATTAAATACATCTATCTACTATGTAGATAGGTATTTATAAAGGTACATATAATATGTAAATAATAATTATAACACGTATGTATTTCCTAGTGGTTTCTCTTTTAATATATTTTTATCTACGCGTCTACGTCCCAATGCAATTCAGTTATGGGTAAATCCTGAGATCGGGCGTATTTAAGTGATTTCCGTGGCAGATTTTAAATCAAAGTATTATTGCATTTTAAATGTAAAACATCAAATTTCCCACAATTATAAGCACATCAATCAAATAGGCATCATTATAACTTGTTTTGTTCAGAAGATATTTAAATTTAAATTTTTGGTGCCACGGGAATCAATAAAGTGTGGCATGGGAATCAAAATTAAAACTATTTTGTTTGAATTCTATGTTCTATATCTTCTATATTCTATATTCTCTATCTAATCATATAAAATAGAAATGATTAAAAACGGTGGTCCAAACAGATATACACCAAACATAAAGTATTAAAAAAAATATTGGCTCTCTCTATATAATAATCATGTAAACTAAATAAAATCAACGTATTGCAGTCTTAAACAATGTAAAAATATTGAATATATAGTCCTAGAATATGAGATTAAGTTCTCAGTCACAGTCACTGACAGGATTCACTCCAGAAGCTGTCATCAGATTGTACATTTATCATTAGTTAGGTTAATCTGGACTGAAAGTTGCAGTCAGCCCATAGTTTCGTTTTATTTTTTCATCATACATCATCTCTGCCATTAGACGTCTACTGCTGAACATAAACCTCCCCTTTAGACCTCCATCGACCTGCTTCAAGCGTCTTCCAGCGACCTAAATAAGGTCGTCTGCCACACTTGTGGGTAGACGTTCTACGCTGCGTTTGCTTGCCTGTAGTAGCCACTTGAACACTTTTCGACCCCATCAGCCATTCGCTCTACGTGCTATGTGGCCTGCCCATTACCACTTCAGCTTCCTGATCCGCGGAGATATGTGACTTTGGTTCATCTCCTCATTCCTGATTCGATCACGTAGAGAAACCCCGAGTATAGCCCTTTCCATAGCTCGCTGAGCGACTTTTTAATGTGGGGATATAATGGTGCCGCATAAGCCAGAGCGGCTGTCTACTATAGTACAATATAAAAAAATCTGATGTATACAATATAAAAAAAATATCTGAAATAATGAAATATACAAATATAAACTGTCAAAATCACTTCCATACCTGCGGCTTCGCTGTAGTTGGGTAAAAAGTGAAAGAATGCGCAAGAAAACTCAGGGGAAAATTGATCACCGTGGTAAAATGCCATGAGAATCAATACCATGGAAATCAAAATTGTATAGTTTTTTGTCAATATTTTTAAATACCATAATTATAGACCAAAATTAATAAAATATATGATAAACAATACTCTTTTCCTAACTGCACACCTTAGTCAAAAAACCGTAATGGATAAAAAAATATTTTTAAACATGGAAAAGGTAATCAATGATCTAGTGAACCAAAACCACGGTAATCAATTTCTCACCTTCGTAAATCCAGTTTATAACAACGAGAGGAGGAGCCTCTCTTCACTATGTTTAGAGCGCAATCGAAGTTAGCCAATAGCGTGCGTACAAGCTTCTAAGTATTGTGGTTTGTGAAATGTGGGTAGTTATGTCGAGCGCCATGGGAATCACTTTTTGTCCGGGGACAAACCTAAATTTGTTATTTTTTCTAAAACTACGCTGAGTACAGCCTTCGCGTATTTTTTTGATCATATAACAGTTCACCCTTTACAGCTTTGATCACAGGAATTAATTAAATTCCTTTTATAAATTAGTGTAAAAAATATATTTTGTTCTGAAAATGTGTAAGGGACAGCCCACGGTAATCAAATTTCAGGGCTTTTACATTTTTTTTTAGATACTTGCATCTATATATAACCTGATGTCTATCATGCATTAAGTAGATTGAACCTTAAACTAACAGGAAAAAAATACCTTTGGGTAGAATTTTTATGTTACGGGTAGTTTATTCCCCCAGACACGTAAAATTTTGACTCTCAGGAATCACCCTTATACAGGCGTCAAAAATATCATTGGTTAGTGGTTTTACATTCTAAAAAGTATACTAAGAGTTATTCCAGGTTCTAAGCTAATTATACTAAATAAATAAATATTTCAGGACGTTTCACACAGCGCCACCTAACCCCAACCCCAAACTAAGCAACTATATATACTTTTCTTTGGTATTTATTTATTGAAAAACCACCCAGACCAGAAACAAATACCTGTGGATCACACAAACATTTGTCCCATGCGGGAATCGAACCCGCAACCAGACCCGGATTTAGCCCAAATGCCGCCCTGGGCAGTGAGAAAATGCCGCCCCCACCGCCGAAATATTATTTATTGGCAGCTTGGGGTATCATTGGCTAGACATTTTACTAAGAAATTTGTCGAGTTCTTGCTATATATGCATACGTAATTATGTATATTTATAAATATATTTAAGGTGCGCGATTAGCTCGCATTTCTCGTTTCGAAATTTGCCGCCCCCCTGAAAATGTGCCACCCTGGGCACTCGCCCCGAATGCCCTTAGTGTAAATCTAGGGCTGCCCGCAACCTTCTGCGTTGCAGGCGGGTATTAGCCCACCGCGCCACAGAGGTCGTCAAAGAATTTGAACACCAACAATTCGGCCGTAAAGTGTGAAGAGGGTACAAAAATAGATACATACATTTAATATACTTTCACATTTATAATATTAGTAAAATTCTCACATTCAAACATATTTCGGAGAAATTCCCAGCGTTTGTGATGCTTAGAATAAGAATTCTTTTGCATTTCTTTGACACATACTAGAGGTACGTGTACCTCAAATATGTATATTATAGGGAATCGTAAGGATGTAATTTAGATTTAACTAGCTGCGCCCAGCGGTTTTACCCGCTACACTGTAGCCTATGTGTTATACCAGGCTCTAAGCTATCTCTATACCAAATTTCAACTCAATCGGTCCACCCGTTTAGGCGTGAAAAAGTAACAAACATACGAGTACACACTCACTCACAAACTTTCGCATTTATAATATTAGTGATTTTTTCTTAAATAAATAAATATTTCAGGACATTTCACACAGCGCGAGCGCCACCTAACCCCAATCGATCGATAAGTGTGATATCTTTCTAGGCGATTAAACTAAAGCAATTTAGGTACAATTTGGTTGTGTAAATACGTCAAGAATGTTTCAGTAACATTATCTTTCAGAGTTTTTGGCGGCAAGCCTTGATCATATCATTAGCTCCACGTCTTTTGCTTAATAATCGTGTAGAATTTGATTGTTAGCGTGTAATAATGGTGGAATATTGCGTGTTAAGTGTTTTTGAATGTGCACAGATGTAGGCAAGTGATATGGTGCTGAAATATGAATTTTGGTGCCCCCTCCAAAACTCCTCCGAACTTTCAGTAAAATTCCACCCATTTTACTGGAAGACTCACGTGACTAGACGAGCTATTAAGCTCACTCTGACTCTGACCTGACTAACTAACTTATTACTTAAAAAATAACATTTAACTTGACACTGGCAAAACACGCAAGTGGAGACCATAATTTAATATCCCGTGAACATTCACGAATTTTACTCGACACTGGCAAAATGCACATGTTGCCATATTATTAAAAAAAAAAAAAAAAAAAAAAAAACATTATCTTTAATTAAAGTCTAGAATGAAATCAATCTCATTCACCACACTGTTTACTCAAGACTCGAATATGACAACTACATCCTACTTTTATTAAAATTAGGTACGAAAGTATGGGTGTGTACTATGTTTGTGTATCTGTTACCATCTCACGCTTTAACGGTTGAACTAATTGAGCTGAAACAAGTGAAATTTTGGGAGAGGCCTATGTCCAGCAGTGGACGAACATAGTGGTGATGATGATGATGAAGTGAAATTTTAAAAAAACTTTTTAAAAACAAGCTTTTACTATTTTTACCATCTAGCACTATAAATTACTCGTCAAGACAAATCAAATGAGCCCAAACTCGATGGGGTTGCGTCGTTTAATTACGGAGTTCCTATAGCCACCTTCCAGCTCCATCATCAGATCACCTCGATGTCATAAAAATATTGCATTGTCATCCGATTTATACAGGCATGCAAAATTTCAGCTTAACGGACATCGGGAAGTGGGTCAAATTGAACTTGCAAGATTTGATTACAGACAGACAGACAGACAACAGACAGGTGAAAGTAAATAAACGCTTGTAAAATAGTAGGTAGATAGCCTAGATACCCATGGATTAACACATACTTTCAACTGGTAAGTCACGGGCACATCTGTAGTATTGAATTGGGGTAGAACGAAGTAATATCTAGAGGTATGACAAATTATTATTGATACCTAAGTCACTAATCTTTAAAGTTATTGAAGAACTTGCGTTCAGAAATATTATTATTTCCATTCAGACCCCCACGATACAGGCTACGCCTAGTGTGTAAATATTTATGTTAAAGTGTAATTAATTATTTTGCTGAAATAAATATCATTTTTTCATTTAAATTTTTCATCCATATACAATATGAAGTTTGTTTCAATGTGTTTAAAGTACCACGAATACAAAGAAATGGTCAACGGTAATCAAAGTCAAGATGCACGCTGTTTCGTCAGCTTGAGCAAGTTTAAAACCACCTATGAGCAATAAAGTGGGACGTCCATCATTACGGATTACAAAACGACGAATTAGCCGACAGTCTACTGTTTTTTAAAGCATGAACTCGCTTGCGTAACATAGAATGAGAAGTGCATGTTATTGTAATTTATTTTATACTAAGAACCATATATAGGCTGGCGACTCAATAGCTCGCACGATATGAACAATTTTGGAATACAAAAATTATCTGTAGAAAGAAAGAAATTAAGATCAAAAAAAAAAAATTAAGATCGAAGAATAGAGCATTCTTAACTTGATGCTTTACAAATAGTACAGGGATGTTAAACATAAGAGAATTTTATTAATATTTTCAATTATTTGTATTAAATTTTCTTCAAGAAAATTTTCAAATTTAAACTACATTCAAAATTCATTTTATTATGCGAGTCTCAAAGCTAACCACAGAAAGCGGTAGGTACGTACCTACTACCGGTTTATTGTTTGGTAATCTATAGGTACCAAATTAATGACATAATACAAGTACCTACGTGTATCATTAGTTGTGAATTAATTGTTTACTTTTATTCGCTAACGATGCCTTCAATAGTATCCATTGTTTAATTATGTAACTTTTCAATTGTCATTCTTCATTTTACGAGTAAATTACTAATTATTTCCACTGTGAGTACGTTTGGGTAGCTTACGTAAGATTTATGGAAGTTTTATGTAAAACTGTGAATAAGGCTGTTATCACAAAGGATCAGATAAACTATGTGCTTTTCTCGTTTACCTAAAAATAAAGATAAAAATAACACTTCATTGATGCAGGGGGATATCAATTACTGTTCATTGATTCTATGTCCCTGCTCCCTCCCACATTATGTAGGGTCAGCACACGTCTTTCTCCATTTTACTCTAACACCGTCATATCTGGGGGCACGGCAGTGCCCCCGCCAAGTCGAGCAAAAAAAGCGGCACGGCCGTACCATCCTTTTCTGGAAGCATTTCAGACCATTTTCGATCCCCTATAACTTTGTTGTGGATAAAACTAGAAGCTTCAATTTTTTTAAACCGAGTATGCATTGTATGAACACGGTTTATTCCAAATTTCATTCAATTTGAACCAGTAGTTTAAGAATTATAACTAGTCAAAGTATTGTAATTTTGTCACTCACTCACTGACCGATCATCAAAAGTCTAAGGCACTTCTAGCAAACATAGAAGCTTCAAACTTGGAACATACTTAGAGTTTATTGTATAAACCATAGGAACTAAAAAAACTTCGATACTTAAACTGCATAAATAACTTTGTAATCCCATATAAATATATAGGATTACAAAGTTACATTTGCAGTCAATGGTAAATATTGTATAAAATCCAAATAATAATGCCATTAATATATATTCCGTAATAATAATTATGTATAAACCCAGGTAGGGATTATCCCGCCTTCTAGGTTTAGTCTGCTCCCATCTATGGACGCATCGTCACTTAAGATCAGACATATCGTGAGCATAGGCTAACCTATAACGAATAAAAAAAAACAAAAAGTAGTGAGATGCCACCAAAAACATAACTTGTAAAAAAACCAAGTCTCGCAACTCGCAGTTCTTCTACTGTAAAAAGTTGTGAGATGCATGTATTACCAAGTCGGTAAAATCTTTTATGTTTTAAATTAATAGATTGACTTGGCAATCGCACTATTATGTCGGTATATTACTTGTGAGATACATTGTTGTGTTTTCATGCGATGGCCAAGTCGATCTATTAATTTAAAACACAAAAGATTTTACCGACTTGGTAATACATGCATCTCACAACTTTTTACAGTAGAAGAACTGCGAGTTGCGAGACTTGATTTTTTTACAAGTTATGTTTTTGGTGGCATCTTCATTTACTCCTAGCACGCCTAAAATTATCTTAACTAAATCTAAAATTATTTTAACTGTATGACAGTTCCCATTTTTCTGATAATAGTACTGAATCGACCGTATTTCTCTGATAAAAGCCCTCGTCAGTCTTTGTTCCATCCGGCTGAGAGGGAGGTGCGACTTTAAGGTCACATTCCATACACATGAGACCTCCAACGAGCTGTGCAATGTAAGGTTGCAAGCATTCCGAGCTTTTGCTCTTATTGTACATTTACAATAGTAATGCCTCCGTTGAAACTTACTCGTACTTGAGTTACTGTTGAAATCGATATTGTTGCACTGACGACCGCCTTTTCAATTCTTAATGTTTTCTTACACTAATCTCCGCGCTACACTTGTGCTTGTGTGAGAATTTGAAACTACGCGCGTCCATATGCACGTTAAAGAGCTTGCTCTTTTGTACTTTATTTATAAAGGAAATACTATATTATAGAAGTATTATAACTTATATGTTGTTCTACGGTCTAAGTCAGGTCTACCCGTTTAGGCGTAAAAAAGCGCTAAACATACATCCATACAAACCCGTTCTTACAAACTTTCCGAGAAATACTTTAATAAATAAAACGATTACCTTGCCTCATTTTTTAAATGCGGTATGTAACGTAGACTTAAGAGAAAACAACACGCCTTGGGTTTTTTTACTTCTACTTCGTGTTATTAGGAGAGAGTATAATAATATTATTAAGCCTCAAATGTATTTTAAGACAGGGAAGGAATTTTCTTTTTTTGTTTGAATTTTCCTTGAATTACCTTCCGTGGCTGAAAGGATGATTATTAGTCGTAAGCATATTGTATCCTAAATTCAAAGGTAACTTGGTAAAAAGAGAGTATAAAGTAATGAGGCCATTATAATGAAAAAAAAAAAAGGTAGCACTCCGGGAGTGCCGGCAGAAGTGAAAACTTCAATATTAACGTTGTGTTTAATTATAAGTATAAAAATACTATCATTTATGAGGTAGAATACAATGTTTATTTATTGCGCTATCGTACACAAATATGACAATTTATATTTTGTTATTTATAATATTATATCGTTATTTATATATTACATTAAATTTTATCTCTCAGAAAAATCAACTTCCATCCATAATTTCGACGACTTTTACACCATCGTTATTATCAGAATCATCATCGCAAATTTTTACAACTGATACAATTGGTTTATGATAACTGAAGTAAGAAACAAACAGTTTTGATTCGAACCTATTTAAGTGTCTAATAAAAAAAATATAAAATATAAAAATATTTAAAAAAAATATCGGGCGCGCGCTTGTCTAAGCCCCCTGTGCCGCCTAAACAGAGCAGCACACTCAGGCACGGTAGAAAGAGTGGGAGATACTAGTTCCTCTCCCTTCCCCTCGATCTTACGCTTTTTCGATCAGCATCACGTGACCCTGACGCGAGTTTGAAAGTTTTTACCCATACAAAAAAGTGCTCAGCGCCGCTAAAGAAGTTTTCACTTCAAAAATATAGGTAAGTATAGAAGCAATATTATGTTTTAGTTTTTCATAAAACATTGTTTAGTCCCTTTTATAAATACAAATACTTTAGTTTTTTAAAAAATATTTTCAAGCAATATTGTGGGCACCAATTTGATTATATTACTTTGGATTACTATTTATTGAATAAAGTGAAGAAGTATAAATTAGCCCGAGCGTCCAATGTGTAGGACTATATAACGCGATGGTAGGAAGACCTTTGCCCTGAAGGGGGACAAAAATTGCTCATAATTATATTTAGTACCATATTATTATGTCTTAAGCATCTTAAACTAGACAAGGAGTAAATAACCGAACATTACGCATCTTGGGAAAACCAGGGCTGTCGATTATAGCGAAAGCGTTACTGTTTAAACATTCAAGACGGTATAAGCTTCCACTTCGGCAACCAAAGTTCCTCCCTATCTTCAAGGCGTTAGCAGCAGACTATTAAAATGAACACAGATAGCGCAATTACAAAACTGACGCCGAGATATTAGGCTGATCCAATGCGTGCGCCACTCTCACGGGCGTATTGTAAGTCGCAACTAAAACGTCGCGTTGTTGCAGCGATCATGCAACGATGTCGTCCGTCACACGCTCAAGAGTCAAAAGAATACATTAAGCCTAATCCTCGATCCGGTCATTCCTTTGGTCACATGTGAACCAATAGTTTATTAGTATAAAATTAATTTCTTAAACCTTAACCCAACGTAAGAAAACCAAAACATCGTTTTTTTTTTGTCAAATGCTGTTTGACTGTAGCAGATGCTACTATATGCTCCACATTAGTATAAATTAGTTGGACAAGAGTTTTGGATAATGTTTTTTTTACTAGGTTGCTTTATGCACGGTATCTGCCTATATTCCAATAGTATGTAACGTTAGCGAAGTTAGAACTCGGCCGGATTATCTCGGCTAACCAGGAAAACACAAAAACATATTACACATTCTAAGGGTGACGGGGCTTAAAGCGTGTTACGCAACGACAATGAACCGATGGACTTCGAGATTTTAAACAAATGTTCTCTCTCTCTCCTAAATATATTGTCTTGCATATAAGTCTTCTATCCTTCTAGCATGGCGTGTGGGCTCTTACGGAATATCATGACTACAACTATCACCCCGTACATTCTCAAATTTTATTTATCATTAAATTGTATGGGATGACAGTTACTGCTGTTGTAGTTTTTACATTCCATTGAGATCGCCAGCCATACTAGAAGGGCAATAATAAATTATGCGTACATAGAAACACATGAAAATTAATAATTAATATCGTTTATTAGCTTAACTACATGGACACTACATATTTTGCCTCTCTTGTTCTAATCTGCTATGGGTGTGAATAGTCTCTCGTCAAGTGGACCACGCGCTCCATTAATCGTCAGGAATTCGTAAGTTGCATGTTAAGACTACAATCTCTGTAGTTAATTAGTATTGCAACACTCTAATTAATTATTAAAATGATATTAGATAATTAATTATTTTCTATGATTTAAAAATGTTAAACCAGAAGCTTATGAAATTTCGTGACAGTCGTTCATCACCTTACTGCTCTTATAATTTGGATCTTTCTGAAAGGTCACTACATCCAGGTTTTCGTAGATCAATGGAGTTACATAAGCCTTCTTTTCTGTTAAGGAGAGGTGAGTAAACATCGTTTTAGAGTAAATATTTGGACTTATTAAAAACTAACAGTGTTGAGGGCTCACGCGCTAAAGTTGATATAATTTGGTCACTATTAAATTGCAAGTCGTTTCCATAGACGCTAGGAGCATATTGTTTAGCAGACAGAAGCAATTTAAAAATGTATGAACTCCACCATCTGTATAACTTTAGAGATACGTATTCTAGAGATGCTTCACACAAAATTTCAGCACAATCAAGATATTTTGAGTAAGGAGGTAAATATTCACAGTACTCAAGAGATTGGAATTCGTATTAGAATATTGCTTTCGATTCCATCTGCTTTTTTAATTAAAGTATAATATTTAGGTAAATTGTTATTCATGCAAGATTAATTAAATTATTTAAAATCAATTTATATACAATCAAATATAATTAGCTAGAAATAACGCAACATAAATATTAAACTAAATATTTTCTGAAATATTTCGTAAGGATATATATTCTTTGTCGGATCATAAAATACGTATAATTAATGGTTACCAAAAAAGCATGCACACGCGTAAAAACGTGACTATGAAAAAAATAACAAGCATAAGGTTATAAAAGTAAACACTTACCAATAACTTTGCGACAATCCAATAATCAAAGAAATCACAAACAGAAACACAGAACGGGGTTGTTACAGTTAACACCACGAGGGTTGCAAAATAATAAAATAAAATCACCAGGGTCAAACAGGATCTCACTAACAAATGACGAACGAGACACAACGAGTCCAGGGCTCTGCTGGGAACGAACCAGTAGCGGCTACCAGCGTTTCATAATCAATGCGTGACTGTTGTAATATTTACGTAATTTTTTCAGGCTGTCAGAGTAACCGCGCGATGTATTAGTTCAAGCACCGAGAGAACCGCTCCTAGTGGAAGCACGGCCCGCACTGCTTGCCCGTAACGGCAAAAGGTCGTTCGTTACCCACATTCTCTTTCCGCGCAAGCCTTCTCAAGTTAGAACGAAACAAAACATCCAAAGCTCCGACATTACGCGAGAGGAAACGAGATGGAAACAACACAGCCTCGCAGGAAAACCCGAACTGGAGTCTTGATAGTTCTAACTTAAGACCGCTTTGCTTTTGTGAATTATTTGAAAGGTACACCTCATTGCACAAGCATTTATTATGTGTAACCAAAATATAAAACCTTCCATGTGTTGAACAAAATAAGCCTTGTGTAAGATAAATGCTTCAATTTGGCCTTGTAATGGCATACCATGCTTTTAAAGATTTATTTTAGTGTTAATGCATTTTAAAAGTATGTAGAGTCGATGGATACGACCACGATTTACTATTCACAAGGTATTTGCCGTCTTTTAGCGAAGTGTTTTTTCTAAATGCTAAACTGCTTACGCAATATCGCATGCTTTTAGCTAACAACTGGTATAAAAGATAGGTTAGTTAAACGGGAATCATTATTTCTAATGACTAATCATGTGAAAAATCGCATATTAACGCAACGGCTTCAACACATGCATTCTACTGTTAGAGTTAGATCACACGTGGTACAGCGATTTAACCTCTATCAGCTTATTTACTCTAGTGGATGTTTTTTTCCCGTTTATAAATTGGAATTGGCAAATCGTAAAATGTTTAAAGTTTTACGTATAAAAGATCATCTTTTAAGGGATGGTGACATTAAAAATAAAATTGCACAAATCTTCAGTAAGTTATAGAATTTTCTACTCCTTTGATTAAAGGAAACCGTATAGGTTTGTGGTCTGAAAGAAATGATAAACTTTAATAGCGGTAATATCGCCAATATTAACGCTGGATTATATCAATAAATACATATATTCAAGTTTAAATGCTTTTGTAGTTTAATTTAGTATAGTTTAATTTTATATAGGTGTCATTCTGTAATTCTATTTATTCGCGAAATTAAATGCAGCATTCGCAGCTTGATGATTTGTCGAATCAAATATTCTATTTTATTCAAATTGAATCAGATAGATATTCTAAAACGTTCAATATTCGCAATAACATAACCTGCAGCTTCCACTCCGGTTGCGAGAGAGATGAATAAATTAACGCATTTATAATGAAGCAGGGCTCGCTTATCTTCACTCGGTATTTAGTCACATATTCAAATCCCCCAATTTGATATTTTGCGTAAACAGAGCTCCCCGAATCATTAATTTCATCTCGCGTACCCTTCGTTACTATAATCCCTGGACCTACCGCCGGTTCTCGATAACAATAATTCAGGTTTGAATTAATATTCAAACAGATTCTGCTATGATTTTGTTTTGGTTTCGTTTTGTTAGTCTAACAAGTAAAATGGCCAGAATTGCTATACGATTTAATACGTCATTTCATACGTTTTTGACAATTGGGAATTCGGTTCGGTACCCTGACAGATAAGTGAATAGCTCGATAATTAAATAATTTAAAAAGTATACATAAATGTATGTAAAGTCTTAGATTTTTTTATTGAAGGGCTAAAAATCTAAACGGAAATAA
This sequence comes from Hemithea aestivaria, assembly GCA_947507615.1. Classification (NCBI taxonomy): domain Eukaryota; kingdom Metazoa; phylum Arthropoda; class Insecta; order Lepidoptera; family Geometridae; genus Hemithea; species Hemithea aestivaria. The sequence continues at coordinate 8,579,656 of OX382326.1, read as the reverse complement.
ACGAATCTCAATTTTAAAATGGCTTGTTATTGTTAGTTGAGGTAAGTGACTGTTAAAACGTGATTTTCTACCATACTGTCGCAACCTTGATCTAGTGGTTCTGAGGTTTTTATTTATAAGTGGTTTTTGTCCTGTCTTACCAATCGTACCACCCACTATATCTTAACTTAATGTATACCTTAACTTAATGATGATTTTATTAATTGTGCAAATATTATCATTATTATTATGTAATAGGAAGTTCTTTTATTATACACTTGTTTTGTTACCATTAAAACCGAAAATCGGTTACACTTAGTTTTAGCTGGTAACGGGTGATTGAACGGTGTGTGGCAAAATTTTCGCCTGAACTCAACCGTGCTTCGGAAGGTACATACAACTGTGGGGCCTGGCTGTTTCTATTAGATGTGTAGGAGGCAGTCATTAAGCCATAGGTCTAGTCTAGTACCTGAAACTACTACATGTAGTCTGGCCACACAATCTATAATGATTGCAATTTAACTTTAATTATCTGGAGGGCTGGCAAAAGGCGGAGCTAGATCGAAAGGAATGGAGGAATTTAGGGGAGGCCTTTGCGCAGCAGTGGGACAGTCTAGGCTTAAACTTAAAAATATATAATATACCTCTAATTAACCTGTTCTGATGGAGAATGAATGAATGATTTATTTCAAAAAAAGAAGTAACATGCAAATATTCCTAATTACATTATTATGGCTAAGTTTCTGCATTCCATACAAGTATTTCTGCGAGTCTTAAACTAGGCTTTAGCCTGTGTCTTGAGACTCGTGAGATGCGATCTCGGTCCCCTGTTCATGCAATACATAAAGATGAGACGTTGATCAAAACACTATGTAAAATTTGATGTTCTTTATTCCTAAATTAATGATACATGATTGCAAATCTACTTTGATGTACCAAAGTAGGGAGACAAATATTGATATGCAAGTTAGAAACAATGCTATAAAATCAAAATATTATTGGATGTTTCTATCTTTAAATTAATGTTAAGAATGTTGCGGATAAAATCAATTCTAACCAAACATAATATATAACTAAGGGCAGATAGATCATAGTTTAACTACCGTGATCGGATAAACCTAGGTGTAACCACACTTCAAGGTTTAGCCGTAACATTTATAACAACCTAATAAATTGTTTTGCATAAATGAAACGAAATATTAACACAAAGTTAATATCCTAAGATAACCTATTTCCCAATCTGTATATGATTTGCAATTTTCTTACCACTTCTTGAAGGCAGCTAAATAATTTCCTGTTTTAAATTGCTTTAATATTGGCAATAAATCTTATTTAGAAGGAACATTTGAAATATACAGGTGAGCTGCTGCCGTGCAGAGACTAAAACGCAGTAAGTGCAAAATCGTGGTTTCGAGATAATCACGAAAAACGTTTTGAAGCCGTTTTTTTGACGTTTATGAATAAAAATTAATTTATGTTTTTTTGCTATCGTAACAAGATACCACAGTAGTATAATTTAAGCACAAAAAATACCAAAAATATTTGTTTTATAATATAGAAAAAAAATACTTTTTGAAAATGGTGTCAGTTACTACAGGTAAATTTGTATACATTAACGAATTAAAATGCAGCAATAATACACATTACTGCAAAATGTCTGATTTTTATAATACATTACCAATTAATTTGCAGTATCCAGCTGAACTTACTGCATTTTAATTTTATGCCTTGAATAAATTTTTCAGCAGTATGTTATTTATTTAAAAACTATTAAATTAAATGTGGCTGGTTTATATGAAACATTATATGAGTTTCTATTTATTTTTTTAATTTAAGTTGCATTTCAGACTTTTATTAATGCTTTCAGTCTTTTCTTGTCAGATTTTGTCTCCAATTTCAGTTCAGATAGTTTATACTGTAGATGGATTATACTTTCAAATAATTGTTGTATGGAAATCAGAAAACCGAATTCTTAGACTTGGTGGCTCACTTCTTTATTCTTGTTCAAATTATTGTACAACTTTAAGGTTTCTCTATTAAAGATAGTATAGCGAGGTTGTTTCTATGATTCCACGTATGTTTTGTATTTGTAACAGCTTTAGAAACCTTTTTTTAGACAATTGTCACTTATTAATATGTTCTAAGCAGTTTTTATTCTAAACGATTCATGAGTATTTAAATTCATCTTTTTAAATAAACGGCATAAACTCACTTGAATTTACTTCGGTTTCGTGCCGACCGTTTATATCCTGTACGAGGATCTTCTTCAGGGAGTAGCAGCTGCAGTTATATCCTAAGCAGTTATATTCGTTATCATGTCATATGACTTTGGTACCATTTAGCAACCATATTTATTTATAAAAAAACATCTTGTACATAACTTATCTTTTATTATATCTGCAGAGTCTAATAGCGAAATTGGAAGAGATGGCAAGTTGCTATGAGAATGGTGTTGGGTATAGCTACAGTCATACATTATTTGATAGGATTTTTTTACAAACAATATGTTATGGTAAAAAGAACTCCAGAACGTAATACTATGAAATTTGGGTTAAACTTGCATTTGCTTGTACAAGTTCAATTCCATTGACAGAAAATGATTATTGTTTTTCTTCATTATGCGAAATCAGAACGGTTTTTAGGTATTAATCCGCTTAAGCAGTGATGTGAAAACATAATATGCTACGGTAAGAAGGCATTGTAGCTAGTGAAATTACTGGGCTAAAGAGCCTAACATCATCTGACTCTTGAGAAAGAAGAGTTTGCTTGTTTTTAGATTTTCACATCATTGTGTAATCTTAAGTAGCACTATACTGATAATTATAGGCAGCGTTATCTTTTAACATAAGAAGAGCGCCTTGTTTGTCTTCTACTCCATCACATAAAAAAGATTGTATTGTTTATGCTAAGGGTATTCTGGCGGTTCATAAAATGAAAATCTGAATTGCTTCTAGATGCATCGATAAAAAAGCATATCTAATAAATATATATGTCATAATTTTTGAGTTTTAAGTAGTTTGGCGTTAAAAGGCTTAACTATGTCTACCTGAAGCAGAAGGCAATTCTCTTGGTATTTCTTAAGTTCCTTCTAGCCATGCTTGTTATTTTAGAAAGTTCTCCGCTTTCAATGGGTTGTGTTGTTATTTTTCTTTAGTTTATTTTTTTCTTAAGAAACCTTTGCTTAAAACACTTTGACGTTTGTTGCGCATTTTATTTTATTCAATTAGAATGAACCAAACGGAACTTTTTTCCATGAGTTCAACACTATTACTCGTTATGATAAAAAATCGAACTATGTCGAAATATTGAGATTATTTCTATTACTGACTGTTCTATAGCTGTTTCTTGTGCATCTTTGAAGTCTGATAATTGTAATACTAAAATTGTGTACTATCTGAGTGAATGACTATACGCCATTAGATAGGACAGATAAACCTGTTTGTTAAATAAAACTGTTGTATGTAATGTAAATTAAATCAAATCTAATCTGACTGAGACTTTTACTATTCGACAAATCAAGGGCAGATGCATACTAAATCGCAGTATGATCTAGAACAAACGAAGTAAATTCCAGAATAACAATCCAAAATGCCGATTAGAATGCAGCAAAATGAGCTTAAACTGCAAATTAAGTAGTAGCTATAATTTTAAAATTTGTTACATAACCAACCATACTGCAGTAAAAAAATATTTTACTGCAATTTTGTCAGTAATGTTATCAGAAAACCAAGATGCAGTATTATTTTTTTCAGTACATTATCGTGTTACTGCGTTTTCGTTTAATGCATCATTTTTGGTTTTTGTGTAAAAAACAGTACTATGCGTTATAGTGAATACGTTTACTGCATTTTAACTAGAGACACTATAGGTCGCAAAAGACGTAAATGCTCTTACTGTATTTTAAATAGTGTTTTGATAAAAAGTAGGCAAATGTGGCCCGCAGTAACTATTTTCAATCAAGGTTTTTACTACCTTAAAGTTTATTAATTGACAAATGGGTTAGATTGGTGTATTCTTTATTTTGTGCGCAATAAGGTGGCATATATAACTAAAAATCGGCAAAATGTCGAATACTGCGGTTTAGTCTCTGCACGGCAGAGCTGGTAATTTTTTCTCATTGCACGAATTTTCGTAATGTACAAGATCTTTATTTAGTGCTTGCATGATAACTCGGAATTTTCATGTTTGTTTGATTATTATAAGTTAAATTCGTGTTTGAAAAATAATAAATCTGTCAATTCTAGCAAGTTCTTTACAATGTTTAATGTATTACTTTAGAAATTGGTTGCCTGTGGTTTTTAATATATTTCATAAAAATAATATTTTTGCTTTTATATTATATTTAGTAAATGAACAAGAAATCAATTGGCGATTACACTAAGCAAAATCTTCGAAGATTATATTATAGCTCTCTTTTTCTGTTTTGGACTAAGAAATAACAGAATAGAATGACTCTTTATTGCATACCAAAAGACAAGAAATAGTTATGAACATAATATAAAGAACTTAAAACTAGAGGTAAATAATCGGCGGACTTATCGCATAAAGCAATCTCTTACAGACAACCTGGTTAGAAGGTAATTTGAGGAAAAGTATAGTGGTGGCGTGCAACAATAGCATAACCGAAAGGCTACTTTTTAGCGGGTAAAACAGCAAAGCTCAGCTTGAAGAAAATGTTACTGAACCCTACACACTTATCGACGTATTTATTATAAATGTACAATCTATTTAAAATTCGCCGTGTTCCCAACTAATAAATAAAAAGGCGGTGCCATCCCGCTCCTCCGTATAATCTTAGGGAGGATCTAATCAATAATTAAGTTCGGCACCGAGTGGCATTCCAACCGCATTGTTTATTCAATGCTGCGTATGTTACACAACGTCTGTTGCGACGGTTGAGGATGGTTCATATCTACTGGCAATCAACGCGTACGTAGAGAAAAATTATAGAGGTTTATAAAGAGCAAGCAGCATTAAAAGCTGACAACTGTTACAGTCGCACAGGCCACACCATTAATTTTTTTTTTAAATTATTAACAATAGGACCGCCACTTTTAAATATCAAATGTATGTGTATATTTTGTAATTATGGTGTTTAATGTTTTCAAATCTAATCCTTAATTTTAATTTATGGTAGGTATGTAACACCATCGTCAACCCATATCATATTGCACTGCTGGACAAATGATGTTTCGTTATGTGCCATACGATCCAGAATTTTAAATAATACCATTTATTAAATTCTATATAATGCTAACCAATATTTATTAATATATAGGTTAGTTTTTGGCTACGTTCACGCGTGATGTAAAGCGATGATGCGACCTTAGATGGTAGCAGACTAAAAAATAACCTTAAAAGCGGAGTAAATCTCTACCTGTATGTTATAAATGGTGTAATGATTTTACAATGAGCTTATCAGCTTGGCTTATAATAATTATTTATTGAACAAAATTTAAATCAGAATAATATTGTGTTTCATCTTATGGGAGTTCACTCGAGAGTTCGCCCCGCAGGTCACGTTTCTACAGTCGCTAGATGTGAATGTTCCTCAATAATTAATGGGGACACTAGCCACCCTGCACTGTTCATTAGGCTGTTATTACGATGTACACGCCGACCATGCTCTCCTAGACCTCCTCGTACTGGTACAAGAACTTTGCCTTTGACAGTAACATTCGTTACATAAGGGACATACATCATATACATATAATTACTAGATGACCAGTGAATCTACATCTGCGTCTGTTGGAGAATCTTTTATGACATATTCCTATAAAAGTCAATATAGCCGCTTCGGAGAGCTTTGACACGAAATTTTTATAATAATATATTAGATTAGGATAATTCCACGCGCATATTTAATAATTCTGATTTTTTTTCGCTTAGTACCTACTGCGCTGATAGTCTTTCTAATCGTTGCTTTCTAATACATGTTTGGTTGAATAAAAGATTTGCATTACTGTCATTAACCAGGTCTATCACTTCGAGCGTTGACGTCGTATTGTATCTACCAGTATGAAAATAATATTTAAATAAAAAAAAATAGTTTAATTTATGCGTCTACGGGGAGCATCGTCGTTCACCAATATGGGACCATTTGCTTCGTGCTGGCATTTTAATGTGCCACTTGCATTTTGTTACTTATTCATCACCCGCCTCGCAGGTTCAACTGAAAGTTCAACGGGATGAATCTCCCTTGCTCTTTTATGCTTTTTATTTACCTACTAACTGAAGTTTGTGGATTTACTCGTGCTTATGTCAATTGCGATGAGGTATTTTATTTATTGATAGACCCGCAGTCTCGTCTGATGGAGTGTATCAACGCGGCCTAAGTAGGTTGATTTCGACAAGTAAAATAAACAATAATCTAATTTATAAAAATTTGAGAGCAAACGCCTTTTTTTTTAGAATAAATAAGCAATTGTACAAGTGGAAGTAGCTGTAGCTACCACAAAAGCAGTCAAGAACACTTATTGTTTTTTAATCTCAGATCCGCAACACGCCAATCTTTTATATACAACGATCGACTATTATCTTTAATAGCTTTAAATTAGAATAATAAATAATATATATAGTTATATTTTAGGTTTAAACCGTTTATCCTTCGTGCCGTCCTAATACCCGGGTAACTAAAAGGCAGCGTCGGGCTCGTCTTGTTCATCTTTTATACAACGAAGTAAGAAGACGAGCAAGACGCTCTCCTGATGGTAAAAGAAAACGCTGCCCATAATATGTACAGTGCTACCCAGGATTTTACAAAGGTAAAATTCAGAGTGCACTGCGCCAACGCTTCTTGCTTGAGAGTTATAAGATGTTAAGACTCTTCAGCCCAGTATTTTCACTAGCTACAGTGCCCTCCTACCGAGGCACAGTAATATTCGCACGTCACTGCTCAGGCGGTAGAATAACTGGCACTGTTGGGGTAACCACCTAGTCGACTTCCTGCAAAGGAAGTCTACCCCTTATCTTCTATATATCTGCAATATTTATATCCCTTTATATAGAAAACGAATTACTATATTATAACAAAGCTTTAGATTATAAGTGCAGTTGCACCAAGCTTGGTCCCATTGGCTTCACTATGACTAATATAGTCGATTGCGAAAAAGTTAATTGCCGTCTGAATGACAGAAAAGGCAGAACGTGAGTAAACAGGCATGCCTTAGAGATTTTAATAGCAAGTCACGTGTGGCTATCGATTAACACATACCGAATAGGACTTGTATCACGGTAAATATATATATAGTAATGTGACTCCCTAGAAGCGGTTAAACTCAAGGTTGCGCGAATTTGATATTAACGCCTATTCGGCACCTCGCTGCCTACCGAACCCTACCCAAATCGTTACAAACTCGCGCGACCTTGAGTTCAACCGCTACTAGGGAGTCACATTACTGTATATCTCTTTACCGTGCTTGTATTAAAGCAGTCGTAGATCCAGTATTAAAATAACCTAAATGTACGTAAGTAGGTAAAATTCAACCTCATCAAAACTCTACCCAACTACGGTTGTCAATGAGGCTAAACATCGCCTAAAAATCCTGGATAGTGAAAGTGTGAGTGAAATATTTCCAAAATCTTTATTTTTTATAGGAGAAGGTGACGCAAAATAAATCTTTTTTTACCCTAACCCTGTTTTTTTGATACTAAGAAAAATGCATTTCGCATCATCACCCTACGCAGGGGGGCCCAGGGTGGTATATGGGACTCACCCGCCGAAGATAAGTGCGGCAGGGTAGGCTTCGTCTTAATGATGAAGAACTGGGAAACCGGCAGAGCCTTTACAGTGGGCTCTACGCCTCTTCCATTGAAGAGGGGCCCGGAAATAGATTCGATGGGCAAAGTAAAAAAAAAGTATGTTCTTCCATTATACAAGAAATTAATTAAATAAGAGTTTTTGTGTTATTTATTAAAAGATTAGTGTACAGCTCTGAAAATACGGAAACGGCCATTTTTAAGACTGCAACTGGATTAAGAGTCATTATTTTCCCTCTAAGTAAATCTTAAGCCCCAAGTTCTTTGCAATGGGATAACAGGCTAATGACAATACTACAGGGAAAAACTCTATTCTGGAGCTAAGAGACAAATGAAGTTTGGATTAGTATTTTTTGTACCAATGGTATATTTTACTTCTCTTTGGCGCTAGTGAGGAATTCATTGTAAGTCAAATGTTTGTTACAGTATGATAATGTTTTAAGAATTTTGATGTTAGGATATATATTTTTCCATTAATTTAGTTTCTTTGGAAAACCAATAGCTGTAGAAAAACAAATGTATTATAGGAAAATTGAACGCGAATAATAATACGAGTAGGTCCTCATGACAGTGATAATTTTATTCATATTTCCTTGTTATGTAAAGCATATCATTGTTTAAAACCAATTACTAAGTAGTAAATTGCTTTACCTATTATAACAATATAGAATTTTAATATTTATTGATAGACAGTAGAGAGCAGAGAGAGCAGTCATCAAAGACATTTCAAAATGTGTAGAATATAAAAACTAAAATTGAGAGTTAATAGAAAATAAGAAAATTCCAAATTTTTTACGAAAACCAATTCACAGACTGTGAGCCAACGTAAACAAGTACTTATCTTAATTGAAAATCACAAAACAATAAAACAAAATTCATTAAACGCTAAAATTACTGAAATTCATAATTGGCATTAATTAAAATTACTTATTTGTATCGTTCGTACATAATTGCATGTTTCTAGTTAAGAAATGTCCGATTATGAAACGGCCTTGTACTTGCGCAACAATGGGAATTCGTACAAGCTCATAGTGCATTAAGAACAATCAGAAGACTATCTCACAGCTTTTCAACAAAGCTATAGATAATATTAATAAATTATTATCGGTTTAACATGGTTAAAAAACAATAGTTACAAATGGAAACTTACTCTCGTCAACTCGAATAGGCCCAGTTCCCGATAATTTTACCAAAGAATAAAGAGACAGCCACACAATGGCACACAGATGGCCTGAAGATAAGCAATAAGCCGTTGCCATCAACTTAGGTATAGGTGATGGCAACTATAATATACTACTATACGTCGGTCATTGCCAAAGCGTTGTTGATCATGTGGGCGGGGTAAAAAAAAGACAGGCGGATGATAACCAGCCACCTGTCTCTTTTTTTTTCAGAGATTTTTTGTCACTGCTATAGATGCATGCACAGTTAATTAAGTTTGGTTATCGTCCAACAATTTCTTATTTTAATTTTCGTTGACAGAAATTCGTTCGTCATTTTCAAAAATCTGTACCGATTGCTAGATGCGCAGTTAATTAAGTTGAGAACTTCAACAATCATATTCCACCACCTCTGCCAGCTAATTAATTACCTATGTTATTAATTATAATTTCTAGGTGCACAGTTAATTAACTTTAGTAATTCAACATACTATAATATATTGCACCAATAAGATCGATATTAACTGTGGCACGGAACTACAAGACCGGGCCGGCCGCCTTGCAGGTACGCCGTATATTCGTACCTAGTGAATCAAGGTTGATACAATGTACTCGCAATCAAATCACCCTTGCTGACTGAATACCGAACACACATAACAATACCTAGACCAGGATCTGATAGTAATTGACCAATATGACAATACACGTTTATTCTATAGTGTAGTAACTATATGTATATACAGTGTTATTTTGGTCGTTAGTTGACATCCTTTAATAAATATTATGTACATAATAGAATAGAAGTAAAAAAATTAAAAAGGACATTTAGGACAAGTAATATGAAATTTAATAGTTATTAAATAAAAAATAAAAATCGAATTAATATTATTTATTATACAGCTGGTTATTTTCGCCATTTCACAGTTGATCATGAAATAACTAATGATCACACAACAAGCAGTTTGATCCTCTTAAATGTGTCAGGTTTTTTTTTGCTTTTTGTGGCATTAGGTATCACTGGTCATAACTAGCCTCTTACTAAAGTGTCCTATAGGCGATCCTATAGGCATAGCGTTATAATAGCCACTGACCCTTGCAGCAGGTTATTGTCAATAACCAGTCATTAAAACTATACGTACCTACCTATCGTGATTATAATTGAAAAATTTGCACGCCTCCATTCAAAGAGACCGAATGTATTAGACCTGTCATCTAATAATAATTATTATACATAATTATTAAGACCTTTACGTACACCTTCCTACTACATATGTACATTCATGTAGGTACAAGAATTTGTATTAGTGTTTGTTACCCTGTATATTCATTGGAGCTGGTTCGTAGAGTTAGTTCTGAAACTGGCTGTGTTCGAATAATTAGCCAGCCTTTGGTCTAGAAACTGGACCGAACACTACTCTGTTTGTGATTGTTGCCAATATTGTTACAGTTCTGGAGATAGAAAACTTTATTAACATAAATTGTAACAATAAAATAGACGAAGATATTTTTTCTTTTTGTGTACCTATTTAGTTTTCTTCAGCAATCCATAAAAAGTTAAATAAGGTTCTTGATTGGCTTTTATTTGTTTTCAAATACAGTTATTCAATAGGTGCAAAGTCCTTGCTCGGTACAGCACTACACTTGCTCGACTTCCAGAGAAATAAGTAAAGTAAGTCCATAAAATGTAAAGTCTCCGTAGCCCAGTAATTTCCCTGGCAACCTTACCCTTCCAATCGGAGCGAATCGCGGTAGAATATTAGTTACAGCCATGTTAACTAACCCAGATGGGAAATCGCACTCTACAAATGTTATATGTGAATACATAATGTTACACGTGACTGATCATTTTCTTAAAGGGATAAAAAACCCAGAGAAACTGAATTTACACTTTTAAAGAGAGCTCCATTTTACTTAATCGTCCCATCGTTACATCACTCCAATCAAAACTAAATTAGCAAAACAACAGTCTCACGGCCTGTCTACGAGCGAAGCCAGATTGTAACATTCGTTCCGGTAAGTAATTATGTTCTTCAATCTAGTGATTTCATTCATGCAGCAGTAGGTTACGGCCAGCGAGAGCGTTGGAAACGAGGCCAGGCCAACACGCGGCTATTTTATATATCATCTGGCTTGCACGGTATCGGAAATGTCTTAAATATTACGTAGGATACTTGTATGTGAACGAGGAAACTGGATATAGCTTGCTCTGACAATAAATGAGGCACGCCTCAAGAGACTTTACAAGTAAGTCTCTTAGCTTTGTATTCTTGGGCATAATATGACATCGGATATAATATCTTCGACCGACCTTGGCGGAAACTATAAGGTACCCATTGTAAGTCCTCTCACTTGTCTCACTAAAATTATACAGCTTAGCATAACTCATAATTTTCAACGATTAAAAATATTAAACTATCTACATGCTGCTCACTGCTCAAACGCTTTATTATATATGATTATAGCAATGTAGGCCTCCGAGTAAGTAACATGCATATTCGCATAGAAGCAATAATTTGGGTTTACTAAATGTGCATCAATTCGATAATCATGAAACTACTTCTAGTATATTGTACCTATACTTTAGTAGGATATTAATCTTTATAATATGAAATCAATGTGCAATTCGTAGTCCCGATTGACTTTGACTTTTTGAATGGCATTTATGATGGCGCCATATCACTTCCGCCAAGTAATCTCTTTTAAACTCGTTTTCAAATGAAATCAAATAAATTAAGACTTAATTTCTTGTTGACTTGACTTAATTACTAATAACATAACATAATTTACTTAAATGGTCTCTCTGAAATGAATAAAATACCTTTATTCAAAAATCTTTTTTTATACACCTAACTAATTTTTTTTTTTCACTACATAGTATAAAAAAAGTCGTAAATAGATAAGAGTGATTCATAAGGAAGGTTTATATGTATAATACATGCATAATATAGTAGACAAACACTGATAATTTTCTATTAAGCTCGACGAAGTGCGCGCGGGTGCACTAGTTCTATTATAAAGGTGACAGTTTGTATGTGACATACATATTATACATATTATTATAATGTTCTGGCTCCCGAAGCACAGTGAAAACTAGTTCTGGAACCACTTTGTGACACTGTGATATGGACGATCACGATGCTTACCGTCGGGCAGCTGATTGACTCTTCTTATCGCAAATTAATTCTCACAACAAAGTTGAAGTTTGCAAATATAGTCAATCTACAACTGTGCAGATATTAGCAGTCACCCTGTATAAACCCGGACTGGATGCTAAAGTTCCGCCGATTCTTAGTCCCCGTCAAAAAGACGATGCGGAAGAGCCGCCGAGTTGTTTTAGTGGGTATACCGTGCAGTCGTCCTGCACGGGGAGTCCCACATAACGCTCCCATTACCAAGATGCGTCGGGTATGCGTAGTGCATTTTATTCTCAGCGACCCCAGAAAAAAATCCTGGATCCGCCCTTGCACGTACCTATGTATATGTATTGTTTACATACCTATGTATATGTTCCCAAGCAAGACAAAGTTCTCGTAGTTTGTTTATCCGCAAGATAACAAATCGGAAGCTCTGTAGACAAGTTAACAGAACTGTTTACCTTCTCACGAATGTTCCAGAACGGTGGGAAGTGTAATAAATAAGGGGACCTATCGACTCGCGTATTTTATAGCAATCTTGTTTACGTGATCCGAGAATGTGGTACGGATTTAATTTGTAAAGCTTTGTGTTAAAATATTGGTCGCTATAACCTCCCCGCACCACTTCGTGTTCATGTATGCTTTTGACATTATTGAGAATTTGACACTACGCGCATACCTATCCAGCCGTCCAAGCACAGACGCTGCGTAGACTTGTCTTGCTGTCAAGTCAACTGTCATCCCATACATTCACAAAAGTACAATGTATGGGATGACGGTTCTACTCTTAACATTTCTGTTGGGTCCCATGTGTCATGCTACGGCCACAGTGTAAGAAACTGGCCTCTTAGAACAGAACAGAATAGAATTTCTCTTATGGCATTCGCAGTAAAAAAAAGACGCACGTACGCACAAATTTCATACATTGCTTTGTTTCATAACGCAACAACTTTGTACAACGATCAAAGTGTTCGATGTTTGCTAGTGGTATACACGTGCGCTAACACTACCTATGTATCATTTTGTATGCAAGAACATAAGTGAAAGAGAGAAGCAGGAAGGACGTTTGATTTATGCTAGCCGGTATGGCATTTGCAGGCTCAATGTTAATTAAGATTTCAATATTATGTTGTCCTTCAAACCGCTTTGAGCTCCCATTAATCAGAAATAAACAAATTATGCTTTTGCCTTGTGTTGTGCGCAGTAATTAATTTAACTGTGGTAGGGTTTCCTACACCTCCCACGGACTTACCTGCCTTTCTGCATGCCGACCGAATCCAGGCGCTCGCAGTAGTACCTACCTACTTTCCTCCAGCTTCAAAGGGAAACAGGCTAAAACCTACTGTGGTTGCTTCTCCTATAACATTATGTCCCCCTGCTCTTCTCACATTCTCCCATTCTCGGCAGGCTTGTAGATCTTGCAGAGCCTTTCTTTTTTCCATTCAGTGGGGGGGGGGGGGGGGGGGGGGTTAGTCTGTGTTACCACTTTTCCCCTTTATTCTGCTGCGATTCGCTGTGGTCACTTGTTTGCTTGCATGTTTATAATATTATTTCTCCTCAAAATTATTATTAAACTAAAACTCATAAAATGTAAAATCATTGTAGTTCTTAAACTAGCTAATCTAAATCGTATTTGGTCATCGATAGATTTGAACGGTGATGTGGTTTGAGGAAATAACTCTATATTCGATAAAATTCTTAATAGTTTAGTCATTAGCTTATTTTATTAAATCAACACGATGACGCATGACACAAATCTGCTTTAAAACACACGAATTGCCCATATTGACAAAAATTAAACAATTTATCGCTTTTAGGAAACAATTTAAAATTTAAAGCGTGCGTGTAGGAACGGTACAACATATTAAAATTACAATAGCAATTGTGCATGTCGTCATTTGTTTTAATCACTTTGCATTGACTTTTCAAATTTTTTGAATGTTATATTAATATATTAAATACAGGTGACATTTCAATTTTTTATATCGCATTTGTAATGTACCTAAATGACGTAAGCCAATGAATATTGTGTTGTATTTTTAGTAGTTTTTTTTTTCATTTCAGAGTTTTGTTTTAGTTGGTAGATAGCATTACTCGTATGATAACAGGAGTATACTAAATTAAATACAATCATACGAGCTGTGCTGGATGTGTAAAATTGAACATGTTTTATTTCAGGTTTTGATCTAAGTCGTACCTACATATACCTAGTCAGGTCATAAATTCTGTCACATGTTTAATATAAAATTATTGGAACAAGTTTATTTATTATGTAACCATTTATATACCAAAATGAACTTAACAAAACATAGATTCTTATGACAATAAAGTTTATTCAAAATGACCTCCGTGATTTTGAATACAGGCCTTCAATCTGCGCGGCCAGTCGTCTATCGCAGCACGAACGAGGTCTATGTCAATATCGGCTGCTGCCTTAATCAAGGATGTCTTGAGTGACTCCAAATTGGGATGAGGCTTTGAGCACGCCTTTTCCTCCAAGTGTTGCCATATCTTGTAATCTAACGGACTCAAATCTGGACTGGAGGAGGGCCAGTCTTCGTGCCGGATGAAGTCGATTTCACGCGCCGCCAGCCAGTCTTGTGTGCTCTTCGCTCTATGAGCTGGCGCCGAATCTTGTTGGAATACCCAGTGCCTGTTATTGAACATGGTATGAGAAACAGGTTCCACAAGGTTCGTCAGGACTGTATTTTGATACACAACTTCATTCGTTTTTACACCTTTCTCACAAAAATGTACCTCTGTTAAGCCCCAATAAGAAACTCCCAACCATACCATGAGCGAGGATGGAAAATGACCTCGTTGGACACGCGGAATACGGTTGCTCGCTTCTTCACTACTGTGTGCGTACACCTTATCATTTTGTTTGTTGTAGCTCTCTTCTACGGTAAAATTTTTTTCATCCGAAAAAAGAATTTCTCGATATTTTTTTCTCGCGTACCGCTTCAACAAAGCGCGGCATTTCTTCAGTCTCAGGTCCATTAGACGAGCATTTAAACGATGTCCTGTTTTTCTTCAATATGCCCGAAGCCCTAAGTCTTCATTTAACACCCTTTTCACCGTGGTTCTGCTTAACCCCATCTGAAGGGCCAACAGTTTCTGCTTACGTTTGGGATTTCTTTGAATTCGCACCTTCACAGCTTTTATCACTGCTGGAGTCCTAACAGACCGAGGGCGACCACTTCTTGACCTGTCATCTACACTAGAGTCTTCGTTGTATCGTTTGATGGTACGATAAACGAATCTTTTGGTTATATTCAAATTTTTCAGTATGTCAAAAATTTGAATTGGCGCGTAACCGCAACGATGCAACGCAATAACTGCAACACGGTATTCTTTAAGCGTCCACTCCATATTTAAAAATGAGTAAAATTCTAAAAAGTATATATTTTTATTTTCATGAACAATTCGAAATTCGAATTCAATAAACTTTTTTGTGGCCAGCATTCTAAAGAAAAGTTTTTACTGTGTGACAATACTTATGACCTGACTAGGTAAATACGTAATTAAACACAATCAGTGGCTCATAGAAATGAAGAGGTATCAAAAACACATCCTTACTATCAGCATTTAATATTGTTAGGACTATAAAATCACATTGACACAATTTATTTTTTATAGCACTATCTACATTGTCCTTTTGTGTGCATGGTCCACGAATCAAACTAAATCAAAGCTTTAATAAAGAGTAAGTTCGTCTGGGAAACGAGTCCCATAGCTCTCCGGCGTCGGACCTTCTTTTTATTTAATCCTAAAGTTGCTGTAAAAGGACACCCGCATTCTAGAAGCTTCGAAGCGTGGCGTTTCCATAGCGACCGTAAAGTTTTTATGGTCCCCGTTCCGAGTCACAGCTTCCCAACAATTCTGCTTCCGATCAACATCTTATGGTGATCGAGATCGTGATGCCTGTTGTAATTATTTTAGACTTTAGTGTGATGAATTTAGAGATGTTTTGTTTATAAAATTCTATGTTTTTATGGAATAATTCGTGTAGAACTCCTTCAGAGCTAAAGATGCGTAAGACAACGCACAAAATATATTGAGTATAATGTAAGTACTAACTACATAATATATGACTTTATGTCCCTGTCTACGGAAGGTATACATTTCAGTAATATCGTACTGAAATGTATACCTTCGAGTAAGTATGTACCTACCTTTAAACGTAAGACAAAACTCGACATCTTGCGCATCTTATACTCGTACCTGCAGATCTTGTGAAACGTATTCAAACCGAGAATAAGAACTAGAAGATTATATATTTTTAAATAGGTACACATAATCATTTTGAAAAATTATAATTAAACCGACAATAAAACTCACTTTCATCTTAGTCTCTTAAAAGCCAAGGAGGATAATTGGAGAATATTTTAGCAGATTCTTCGTATATTTTAATAAAGCCCTAAAATAAAAAATTACAAAAAGGCGTTTGAAGAATAAAAAATATGGCTGACAAGGAAATATTTCTCGCTCCTCAAATCTTATAAATGCCGCCGCTCGCTTTGAAATGAACAAATTAATTTTGTATTTACGTTTGGTTTCGTTACTATGTGAAAACGAGTGAGAAATTCAAGAGACGTTGAACAGATAATGTGGTCCTTTTGAACTTGGGTACTAGTACTTATTAGAGATTTGGGGAATTTTCCGCCATAATTTTGGCGTATTACGTTGACCGAATATTTTTATTTGCACAAGTTTAAGTTTAGATAGAAAATGCCGTGTTGTCGTGTTGTCGAGAAGGTGATAATTTCTTGAGTTTTTATAATTTAACTTTTGTCATAATGATAATGTTATATATTTACACAGGACTCTCTGATCTACGAGTATAATTAGGTTTTAAACATCTAGTGGTAATCAGAAACAGGTTTTTTATATTCTAATTAGTTGCGCCCAGCGGTTTAACGCGCTAAAAAGTAGCCCAAGAATCGAACTTAGGAGCTTTGGCTCAGAAGGCATTTTATTCAATTTATATTAATATAAACTATTTCTAAAACTCAAATCCCAGAACTTCTAAAATAGAACAAGAAAAAAACATACATTCAACGAACTACAAAAAGTATAGTTCGTTGCATGCATAAGAAGCAATACGAACGTGTATAAATCCTAACTCGAATCCATTACATGAAGCATGATTTGAACCCACCGTGATGCGGCAAACGTGACCAGATCATGAGCTTACAGCATCTGCAATGCAGGCATATGAACTTTTTCCTTTATTGCCTATAAAATGTTGTCATTGGCGTTACGAGTCATTCGGTGCAGTCATTAACTGGGATTTATTTGGAGAATTACAGCGGCCTCTTTGATTTTCCTCCTCTGATGAATTTGAATCAAAAGTTTTGTTCGAAAAAGTTTAATTACATTTGAGACAAATAGTCTCCCTAATTGGAAAATCTGAAAGCCACTTAGAGAATAAGGAAAACGTTGAATCAATACTCAAAATGCTTTTTTACTTCTACTGTAGATGAGTAAAATTAAATTATGTAGTATTAGAAAATTCATGACCTAGCAATTAGAGGATTAAGACGAAGCTGGTGCAAGCAAAGAAGTATGTAACAATTCATTTTTCAAAATCTCAAATTCTCACTTCTTTTCAGTGTACACTACTTATTTTTTCTGTGCAGTACATTTTCGCAGAATGTCTAACTTTTTTATCTTGTCTAAAGTTAAAAGAACAAGTTTACGTTTTCAGTCACTTGTAATTGGACGTATATTCTGAAAAAGGTTCCAATCCACAAGGGCTAGTTAAGCAAAAATGTTCCATCCACAAGGGCGCCTTGAGTGCATTTTCACCTTACTCGTTCTTGTGGATTGGAACATTTTTCAGAATATACGTCCAATTATTTTAATTAAATAGAGTTCCGTTTAACAAAATGAAATATACGTAATTGTTATTATTAAAGTTTTTTAAAGAAACTTTTTCGTTAATTATATTAAATGAAATAAAAGTATGAAGACGCTGAAAAAACAAAGATATATTTAAGCTTTTTTTAGAACAATATCCATCAATCAAGAAGAAATTCAGCAAACTTGAGACAATTTAGCAAATTGACATTTCTCATGGCAAAGAAAAGAAAGACAAAAGATAAATAATTGTTCAGAAGCTTTTACTGGTACTTCGTGTGTATTCGCTCAAACTCTAGAGTTTTCGGCCGACCCCTTGACTGTTTGGGACAAAGTTTTAATGTATGCAATACATAAGTAATGAAATAAAAGGTAATGTTTCTTAGATATTTCTTTGAGAAATTGCTTCAAATTATTCATAGAGAACACTACATAGACGATAAACTTCTATAGAGTGAGCTTGATAAAAAAGAAATGAGGCACCCATAGAAGCGTACCGTCTATGGTCCTGTAGTTCTTATGTCCAGCATTATTAAGGTAAGTTTGAGTTCAAATCTCACGTTTGTGATTTGAACATAGGGTTAAATTTTCTATGGGTTTTTTCCTATTCAATTATCAGATCATTATTATATCACTCATTATTAAACTCCATAAGTAGGTACAATAGATAAGCTTAAATACCAAAATTACACATTGGCGGTCTTATCACTGATAGCGATCTTTTCCAGGTAACCAAGCAGGGAAAGGAAATACAGAAATATTGATTTATCTACTACAATACTTATATTATACTTACTATAAATAATAGACAATTTCTAATATTAGATTTACCAAAATATTATGTTAAACTTACATACTTGTTATGTTTCGTTAACCTATTAAATAAAGTTTTCTTAGTTCTTTTATCGCCAAGGTCTAACATATGTGTACCTACTCTTTTTTTTCACATACGAATAAATTGCAAAATTTTACTTTATTTATTTATAGGTAAACCAACAGCTAAAATAAAACTTAATAATTTACAGTTTATACACCATACAGCCAATTAAAGGTTCACACACAAAGTATGTATATAACACAAAGTATTTTATAGAAACTGTGAGCTTAAGTTTAAAATCATTTAGATAAAGACAATAACATTAAAGAGTCTTAGAGAAAAATTCTGTACTCAACCATCGTCTCATTCAGTGCCGGCGTTAAAAAAAAAAAAAGGCTGCGGTTGGGCGACCGCCCAGGGCGCCGGATAAAAGGGGCGCCACAGGCTCTATAATGGGGCGCCCCATTCGTTCTGAAAAATTCAATATTTCTCGGTGCTCGTAGCGAGCTGCTCGCGCTTTTATAAGAACATTTAATTTTTCTGTCACGAATTATGTGCGTTTATCTTACGCACATAATTCGTGCTGAAAAATTCAAAATTTTCTCGGAGCTATGGAATTTTTTCCTTTTTCGTTTTTAGTATGGGTTTGAATTGCTTTTTAGGGGGCGCCGTAGAAATCTCGCCCAGGGCGATGGTTATGTTAAAACCGGCCCTGGTCTCATTGTCGCTTCACTTGTACAAAATAGATCTAGATCATGAAGTTTGCTCAGCTCGTTGAATTTACTGCTTGCTCGCCTCATATAATTATTACTGTAGCTAATAAAACAGGAATGTAAGTTTAACGTAAAATCATAAGTTATCTCCGTGTACACAAACCACAACAAACGTTGCGTATCATAAATTATTAAATATTTATTCTGAAAGGAATTCCACAAATCCTTTCATGTGATATAATGTATTGATACAATTTCAAACAGAAGCATGTTTGCCATATTTTATTGGAAAGAGAAAAAACGTTACACAACATACGAGTACATGTTCTTAAGCAAGGTATTATTTGTAAAAATATGAGAAATAAACATGTTTTTAAGCAAGATATTATTTATTGTAAAAATACGAAATGAAGCCATGAAAAACCACCAAGAAAATTAGCCCAAAATTATACCCAAGAAAATAAGTGGCAGAGTGATTTAGGTGTTATTTTTGTATTGCAAAAGATCTATATTTTAAAACGTAGTACTGGATTTTTTTTCAAATTGCTATTAACGGGTCCATTCTTAAAAACTTTCAGTGTGACTTACGTAAGTTTGGCAATACAGAGAGGTAATATGGTCAGCTTTTTAGGCACCATGTAAGAAGGACTTCAACGACGATTTCAATTGCATTTTTTATTTATAAAAAATAGGATGATGTTTTAGTAATACGTATTTAAAGTTTATTGAATTCGAATTTCGAATTGTTCATGAAAATAACTAACGTATTTATTTAGAAGAAAAACATAATTTAAAGTTAATATTTAAATATTAATATTTTGATTGCGGCCGATCTGTGGTTAATAAAAGTGTTCTTTAGTAGCTGTAGTATTGTTACTTTGTCTTTCTCAATAAAGGAATTTGCCAAATAAAAAAAAATTGAGTAGATTCCTTACTGATAGTACGTGAAAGTATTGATCTTTATACAAACACTGAGCGTACTACACCCCCCCGCCCACATATTATATTCTGAACGTCGAAAATGTTCCAGAAATAAAGGAAAAGTTGAATGTTCAATGGATTAAAGCTTTTTGTGGTTGACTTATGAATAAAGACACATGTGTGCTTTAAGGGACTTACAAATTATATGAGATATTTACAAAAGGTAAAGGTGACGGTTTTCTGTTTGATGTGAAATGAAAAGATAAGTGGTCGTTGAAACACGAAACGTTTGCTCTTTTACTTGCGCAAAATGTATTTTTATGTATCAGGATACTGAAATAGTTGTGAAAAAAGTTGTAGGAAACGCACACATATCATTAATCTGAGAGAGAGTTATGGGACAAGGCTGAGAACGCTTACATTGTCTTGACTGCTTTGACTATGACAACATTTATTTTTTGTTAAAAATACCCAAAAGTGTCGTCACCACTCCCACCAACCAACTTCAGTACGTTGTTTACCACACGTTTTTATTAAAATTACAAATAAAAAATATGTGTCCAATATGTTTTAATATTATACACTACATTATGGACAAAAATATAATTTTTGTATTCACCTCTATTTCCTACGTGAAATATATAATTTTCCTTAGAATGTAGTTAGTTTTTTAGCAAGTTAATTGTCTATTAGAGTGAAGAGAACGCCAGCAGCTTGTGTCAATGATGGGGATGCCAATAGCTTGCGGTGCGGTGATGCACTGACGCTTATTGGCAGCCAAATGACCGGCCGAGCTATGTTGAGTCTAACGACGGAAATGTGGCTATATTAGAGAAAATTAACTAATTACTGAAAGGGTTTATGTGAATCTCTTTTTATAAGATTTATGTGGCTATAGTAGAGAAAATTAACTAGTATTGGATAGGATTTATATAATATATAAATCGTTTTATATTCGAATTTGTTTTGGGTATCTACGACTACACTTTATAAAATAGTAGATAACTAGAGATAGAATAGTAGACTACGATGAGAGAGGTCAAAAGATTTTTATGTTTTATATCAGCATTATTTTACTCTACACAACACATTTCGAATCGGATGCAAATTTGGACCACTGAGTTTGAATCCCGGCCCCGCACCAGTGAGGTTTTTCTACCCGCTATACTGGTGGTAGGCTTCGCATTGCCGACTAAGTAGGGTAACGGCATTCCCTTTCTGCTTAATCTCTAGCGAGAGCTACCCTCCCTTCGGTCACCGGAAGCCTTGATGAGACGCTCAGCCAAGTCATGGAATAAATCTTTTAGTACTCGGACCCTAAGGTCCTAGTGTGTGCAATGTAACCGCCACAAACACATTTTGTCCCTTACCATACTCTTACAAATGGCGCATTATCAAGACTCTGTTGAAAAATACGTAAATAACCGCCTATTTCCAAACTTACTAAATACAAAAAACAAATCATAAAAATTGGCCCAAACCGATTCGGAGGGTTTCGATTACAAACACACAAGATTTTGATAAATTAGAAGATTATCAGGCGATTTTGGAAACTACCTTGGGTGTTATCCATTACAAATACGACACCCACCTATCAAATTTGGTAAGATTAACTCCAAATCTCAAGGACTTCACGCCTGTGGTACCCGACGCAATGTCTCCTGATGAAGGACCATTATAATTGTCCGACAGCGTGGCCTGGTTGAGATAATCTCACCATAATTAATACGAGGATAAATCCTTGTCATATTTGTATAAGATTACCAGGATTCACATAATCATCGTGCTTCCAGTGTTAAATAATTCCTCTCCCTGTAAAGTTTTCTGGAAGAGATTGCTCTGAGCGATAAGACCGCCAAATGGGACGTTGAAAAGTACAAAAAAATTAAATTAGGTTGTAATTTAGATATTAAAAAATATTAGACACCATTTTTTTTGTTTATGAATAAAATAAAAAAGCTGAATAAAAATTATAAGTTTTTGGATGAGACGCGTTACTTTTCTATCCGGTACAAAATGTACCCGAGTTCGGCCAGTGACGTCACCAAGCAAATAGAGCGTTGACACTCACAGGTTTTTTAACAAATTTACAAAGAAAAAATTAGTGACAAATTTTTTTTAATCTACTTGAACAAAAAAAGTTATATCATCCTTTGATGTTGATTCCATCTACGGCCGTATATTCGCTTAACATCAAGCGTGAACGTTTTTTTTTTTATGTGGAGAAGTAAGAAGACGAGCAAGACGCTCAAATGATGTTAAGAGATAACGCTGCCCATAATCAGTACAGTGCTACCCAGAATTTCACAATGATGTGCAATTCGTTTGTGTGTGTTGGTGTGGACGTGGTCAAAGGTTTACTTACATATATTGAACAAAAAAAATATCATTTTAAGTTTTTCTGTATGATTTCAATACAGAGTTATTTATCTATATTTTATCTTTATCAAAGGTTCAAGAGATCGATCCGATTTCATATTCTGTACTAATTAACCGAAGAAATATTAAGAAGCTTCATCAAAGAGCATCACAGAGATGAGCAATAAATTATTAGCGGCTTTGTAATATCTCGATTTCAATCACTTGCTCATATTATATTCATTTGGAGCGACTTAACTGCTGTTTTAATTACATGTCTCTTAATTGGAATTTGACAAAGATTTCAAACACCTTAGAAACATCCAGTGTTATAACTACGAATATTAATGTTATAGTAGTTAAAACGATGTTATGCCTTTTTTATCTTTACATTTTTTTTTAAGAATCCTGCTTTTTCACTTTGGGTAAAAAAGTGCCTGCCGCCTATTCTCAGTCTTACCAAATATAAAATTATTGAATATACAAAAAAAAACACGAAAATTGATCAAGCCGTTTCAAACTAATTCGACAGACAGATTTTACATTATTTGCACTCCTAGATATTATTTATCTAGGAGTGCAAATAATGTCAAATCAGTCTGTCTTCAGTAATTCAAAAATATTTTTTTTATAATTTCAACCTTATTTATAGTAGAGTTAAATGTATGATTGCAAAAACTTGCTTTCTGAGTTAACCTAGTGTTTTATTACGTGTTGATTTTCAGTTCAAACAAGTACCTAATAAGGCGCCAATGACCGACACTGCATCGGTAACATTAGGCACCAGTAAAATAAAATAAAAAGGTACCTACTGGTGCCATAGACTTCTAAATCCGTCGGTAACTGGTAACCATCGGGCAGATCTGTGTCGGTGTATAACATTAAAAATAAGTAAATACATTTTGACGTACCAACTTGTATGTAGAATGTAGGCAGACCTGCGCGTGTGAAAAACACGTTAAAACGCAATCGAAATAGTGCAGGCTCGAGTTACATTGGAATTGAATAACAAAGTGTGACAGCCGTCCATTAGTGAGACTAGTCTGCCCACGATCTGTCTAACCGGCTCAGCTCGCTAACTTTATGCTCTAAAACTGCTAAATTCTTTTATATAATTACTAGGTGGCGTAACCTCTTTTAAAAAGAAAACAATGTTCACAATTCGTCGATTAAATATGAATAAATAGGCGTCACGGTTATTGAAAGCTAAAATTTTTTTTACCGGGTGTAGACTTCCATTGCAGGAGGTCGTCTAGGTGGGTACCCCAACTGTGCCAGTTATTCTACTGCCTGAGCAGTAATGTGCAAACATTACTGTGCTTCGATTGGCGGGCACTGTAGCTAGTGAAATTATTGGGCTAAAGAGTCTTAACATCTTATGACTCTTAGTAAGAAGCGTTTGTGCAGTGCACCTAGAAATGCGCATCATTGTGAGATTCTGGAGAGCATTGTACTAATTATGGGCAGCGTTGTCTCTTAACATCAGGAGAGCGTCTTGCTCGTCTTCTTACTTCTCCAGATAAAAAAAAAATCCACTTGCACTGTGAAATATGTTCTAAAATCGACGCGACGTCTACCTACTGATATAATATAATGTCGTTGTTCAAGATTCAAGGTATTTTGATAGTACTTGTTTAGGGTATGATGGGACTGGCATCCCCTTAAGGGTAAAAGTCCCAAAAATAAATTAGATTAAAAAAAAAGATTCAGCGTATGTTATCTTTTTCTATGTCGAAGTATACCGTCACACCTATACATACCTCCACCTCTGTACCTTCATATTTAGTACACTTATATACCTACTTATTATATTTCTTCTATCTTTTATAATAAATATATAAGTAGAGAGTATAAATTTAGTATGTAGTTACGTAATTATACATGTATAATCTATGTAGACGCGTTTCAATCTGTTACAATTAATGCACAGCCGTGGCTATTAGCATATTGATTTTGCGTTAGGCTTCGTTTAATATCATGCAAATACAACTTAATTCCAGGACTTAGTTCAAGCTTAGACTGAACAAATTTTACAGTTACTGAACTTGAAATATTTTCATTAATTTTGAGATAAATAATTTGATTTATTCTAATGTTAGTATTATATACTACGAATTAATAATAATAACTCGAGAAATGCTTATTATTTATTATAATTTTTTCGTGTACAGCACATGCTTTCGGTAAGAATTAAAATCTTGCACCTTCGCCACCCCAATCCAAAATCGCATAAAACACATCGTCTAAGTTTTCGTTTCACGTAGACCTTCTTTTTTTTGAGGAATTAATCCCCAGCAAAGCTACCTACTTATTACTTTTTATTACTTTATAACCATATTCTTCACCCAATACTGTATATTAATCTCTGTATATTTATCTCTTCTTCAAGGCACGAGTGAATAGGTACATTTCTAGGCATCATACGTGATCCATCGTCGACCGCATTTTCACTTTCCATCAGGTGGACTGTGGACAAACGTAGGCCTATTTTGTATAAAAAAAAATCTATCAGGCAAACAAAATATTCCCTAAAACAACGAATCATTGAACTCAACAGCTAAATTCCTTTTCATCATCATCATCTCAGTCGTAGGACGTCCACTGCTGAACAGAGGCCTCCACTTTGGACTTATGTACCGGTTGTTAGCGACCTGCATCCAGCGTCTTCCGGCGACCTTTATAAGGTCGTCTGTCCACCTTGTGGGTGGACGTTCTACGCCAAAATTCCTTTTACTTCTGTATTTTATCTCTTCTGTTTGTTTATTTTTTTTGGCATTTTTGTAAAGATAGCATACTGTTTAAAATGTCCAGTGAGTATAGAAGCTTTCCAAAGCGTGGGAGGTCATTATAATAGATTTACAGCTAACTCGATGCAGGCGTGCAAATGGATTTAGATACATGTGCACCGCGCACGTGAACACCTTGTATGATCGCCAACTGTAAAACCCTTCAGAAGTCTAAATGGAAAGTAGTAAGAACGTGTTCTCAATCGTACAGCTTCACTCCAGAATTACATAGCTAATTGCAAAACATTATTAACCAGCCAACTCAACTTGCGACACACTTAGTGCTTGTTCACGCTATAACACGCGGGCGCGGGCGCGGGCGCGACAGACTTTGCTCACACCGCACGTGCGTTGTTCGTGAACACCTTCATAGCACGTCATATGTTTGATATTTCGTGCCCGCGCCCGCGCCCGCGCGTTCACGTGAACAAGCCCTTACTTCCTTATTTTAGTCGAGTCCTCCACACCTTGACTGAACCCGTTTCAAAGATAAGAGTAGATATTCTAAATTTAAAAATCTAATGTATTTTTTTGTGAAACTAACAATGAGTACCTACCTACATATGCAATTAGTCCCGACAAAAAAAAACTAGTTATATAAAATGAATGTATAAACTAAACAAAAAATAAATTTGCATTCTATGTTCTAATTCGCCAAGGCGTTAAGTACAACATAGATTACATACATAATATAGAGTAGAACTGTGTAGGGAGAAGGAGTCCCCTAGACGCGGCGCCACTATTGCACATTTTAAAGTTACAATATTAATAGATTTTTGATACCCCACAAATTCTCAAATTTACGATTTTGAAGACTTTCGCGAGCGTTATCCATATTAACTTTGTAACTGTGTGTAGTAACTGTTTATGTATTCACTATTTATGTATCACACCCGTGTGTGTGTGTGTGTGTGTGTGTGTGTGTGTGTGTGTGTGTGTGTGTGTGTGTGTGTGTGTGTGTGTGTGTGTAAGTGTTTTATTTCTTAATTAAATAGGTATTTACTTCATCTAACAAATGAAGATTTTTAGGACGTAAAGTATAGTAATCATCGAATAAATTTAATTTAGTTCCGCTAAATTATTTACTATTTTCGTAAAAATGTACTCTAATGATAATTTTCAGTCGTAACAAAACATCAAGGCACATCTAAGTAGTGCCTAATACGAGTACAGACGACATTGACGAGGGACTTTTATTGGGGACTCCAAACAATATGTCAATACATCAATTACTGTTATTCCCACAATTTGTGGAACCAACATTTACTTTGAAGATGTTTCTATGAGAAATATTGAGACAACAACCTTTTTAAATGACAAGATTATTAAGAAATGAAATATCGTACCTATATTTTTTGTAGATATTACAAACTCAATTTCAAAATTTCATATACAAAATGTATGCACCAAACTGAATAAATTTTCCTATGCACTCTATATGTTACGCAAAGTAGTTAATCAGGACGCAGTTCTTAATGCATATCACGCCTTTGCTGGTTCAACAATAAAGTATGGAATTCTGCTATGGGGTAACTCTGTAGATAAGGAAATGGCATTCAGGGCACAAAAAAAATGTATCCGAGCAATTTGTAATCTGAAACAAACTGAGTCTTGTAGACCATTTTTTTCCTCACTTAAAATCTTAACACTCCCCTCGTTGTATATCTTTGAGTCTGCTCTACTAGTAAAAAGAAATATTAAAAACTATAATACTCTTCAAAGTACAAGACATAAATATACCTTACAGATACCAACAACTAGAACTAAAGTACACAGCGACAGTAACTTTTTTATGAGCATTAAAATTTATAATAAATTACCTAACTATATTAAAACCATTGAAAACTATAATAATTTCAAGAATGTATTAAGGAAATTTTTATTGTCTAAAATTTACTACACTATCAATGACTATCTGAATGACATTTGAAATATTATCTGGAACTCTTATAATTATAATTAATATACTTTAACATTATAAAATTGTACATTAACAAATTTTTGCATGCCAGACGGTGAGACATGGAGTGCTTGTCTAGCTATAAACAACAACATCTGTAAACCTGTATACCCATGTGTGCAAATAAATGATTTGATTTGATTTGATTTGATTTGATTTGATTCAAAAGTTCGAATGCGTGTGTCGGTCGGTGTTTGTTACATCATAACACCAAACGACATAATTAGGCGAAGTGAAGCTAAACTACTAAACAACTGTACCTATATATACGTACTTTAAAACAAATTAAATCATAATAACATGAAATCATAAACACATATGAACGAAAGTCCCTACGTCTGATTATTTGCTAAGCGACGATGCGGCAGCAGATGGCAGCAGACTATACCTAGAAGGCGGGATAAATCCCTCCCTGGCTTCACTGAACATCATGTCAAAACATGGTCACAATGACCACTTGGCGATAAGGTTTTGTCCAGTGGGTGGTAACTAGCCACGGCCGTAGCCTACCACCAGTATAGCGTGTGGAAAACCGCACATAACTAATTGAAGTCATTGGTGAGGGGCAGGGATTCCAACTAAGTGGTCCAGATTTGTATCTTCACCACATAGCCCCACCGCTTCACAGGAATTCGCTGATATCTACAGAAATTCAACAAAACAAATTAGTCAAGTTGTGGTAACACATCACCCGAGCCTATCAAGGAAGCTCCCTCACGTCGTGGAACCAATAACAGTTTATCCACTGAAACAAGCGGCCTCCGAGCTCCCACTGGAACAATCAACTTGCAACTTTACTCGCCACAACACTACCTCGAGTTGTACCGTAAATCATCTTGATAAAATGTACCACTAAGGGATGACTTGTCGGTAAAACAAAGAAGAGTCTGTAGCTTTAGCACATTTTAAATATATATCAAACGTTTTTCCTCAATGTAACCTAAATTTGACTCTATAGTTATTACGAGCTATTTTTTTATTTGCAATAAATGAATGTGTTTGATTTATCATTATTTCCAGTATATGTAAGATATGTAGGAGGCAGTCATTAGGTCATACTGCAGGCCTTGTAGGAATCTCGGCGACGTGAAACTGCAACATATAGGCTGGCCAAACAACTTATAAATTGTGATTTGACTCTGACAGTGTAAGTGGTAAGTAGGGTAACATGTTCTGTTGGAGTATAAACCCCAATTATATCAATATGTATTATGTAGTTACATGCTTTTGTAGATAGCTATGACCCTTTTTGACCTAGGAAAAATCCGTTGCACCTTGTGCCGATAGCCACTGCGGGAGATAAGAGTAGCTACTAAAAATCTAAAGGTATTACTGCGAAAAAAAATAATGTCAAAAGATTATAAAGATCCACATGAAAATAATGTTTTTAGAATTCGATTAAATTTAAAGTTTTGTTGTTACGTAGTGCATTCAACATTACTCTTTAAGGAAATAATCATAAGCTACTCTAAACGGTTAGTTCCACATATCCTGAACATTTTAAAGAGGAAACTGTCTATACCATATTATCCAAGAGAAGGGTCTCCGTTCCTGAATGTTCCTTATTGCTTCCCAGATGTTTCTCACCTGATATTGTTATCGACCTCCGATAGCTTCCGTACCGCTCGTTTTTTACGATAACAAAATAGGAACATGGGTTGACATGACAGAATTTTGTGTAAAAAACGGACCTAGGGCTACATACAAAGGGTTAAATTATTATGCATCTCTCTGCGCTATAAAATGTTGCTGCTCATTATAAGATAAGATAGAGATAAAAAAAATATTATCCATTAAATTATACACGTGAGAATAATATATGAAGAAAAGAGAACAAAACAAGAAGAATGACCACTGTTAAATGAAATATGCTCAGTATGATACTTCGCAGGAAAAGGTTAGCACCTGAAGCGCTGATTTTAATCCTACTCCGTGCTCGACTAAGATGTTCGGCGAGTGTGCATTATAAATGTGAAAGTAAGAAGAGAAGTAAGATGTTTGTAGAAGTGTTTGTTACGAGTACTTCTACTTGCGGTCAAAGATGAAAGCATATATACTGACCCCACATTGGGCGTGCTGACTTTCGAGCTTGCGACCGACGACATCGTCGCGTAGTCGTCGCGATATTGCGACCATTGACCATTAACAATAGAGTAGCTTATTATTGATTGCGACGTATTCGTCGTAAGTCGTAGCTTACCAGCAACTTAGGTACTTAGGCGTAGCGTCCGTGCCCCAGTGGTCGTACGTCCGGCTTATAATCCGAAGGCCACACAACCTATAATTGTGATTTGATGCTGACAGTTTAAGTAGAGTAACCTATTCTGTTGGAATATAAACCCCAAATTATTTATTTATTGAGGCTAGTAAGAGTCGCGCACATCCAAACTGGGATCAACCTTAAACGGAATAAAAAGAGCTAAACGGAATAACTTTTATTTCAGCAGAATTCCAATTAATAAAGATATTATTCAAATATTTCTTTGAGAGATGCCAACGACTCCAAAAGTTCATTTTCAAAGTTCATCCATTGTGTTTTTAGGAAAACCTTGTATTTTTAATTACAAATTATGATGGGACGGACAAGTTGTTGGCCTGGTGGGAATGACCTTTCTAAATAATGTACCGACGTACCTACCAGACCTACCTACTTCCGTATTATGGTTTTACCTACATATTTTAGGTATTTCCTCTTATTGTGATCTTTTATTAGCCATTGAAATTACAGATTCTGTAATTTTATTCAGAGAAAAATGTTTAAAAATTTTATAAGTTATAATAACGATAATAAGTGGAGGTTTATTACTCCAACAGAACAGGTTAGCCTACGTACTTGTGATTTTTAGAGTCAAATTACAGTTATAGGTTATGTGGCCGACCTATATGTTGCTGTCACAGGTCGCCGAGATTACTTAAAGGCCTACAACATGACTTGACCACTGCATTCTAGATATAAAAAAACAGTCCACAGTTTTACGGAGTACCTTCTGAAATACGGTAGCGTCTACACGTTAAATCTTCCCACACTGAGATAAATAAATATAAAGTAGAATATGATAAAGCATTTCAAAACTGAGAACAATAAAGTACCTGAACACAGCTGTTGCAGGAATATTATTCTCAACTGACACGTTTTCGCAGACATCTGTCATCTCGTTTCACTTGCACGTGGTTCATAATAAGCTCTACTACATATCACACTGGTATTGTTAATGCGAATCTCAGGACGTGTGTTTGAATGTTAGTTACCTTTTCACGCCCAAAAACATAAACAAATTAATAAAACCCTGTTGCATTTCAGCGGCTAATATTAATGGGTACCATAGTACAGCTAGTATTGTTATTAACACGTTCGCTGCGTAGCATTTTTTCGTGTACTTTCCGCTGGTGCGTCAAGAGGTCATGTTGGCACATAGTAGACTTTTCTGCAGTGCGTCGTGTAGTCAAAATAACCCCCAATCGTTTCTGTTTTGAAATGGGTTTATTCAGTACCTCATACAGTTATTTTAATTTTTTTTATATGCAAGCCAAATACCAATATATGAGCAATATATACCTAGCTGCGTTTTTAGTTCGCTCTTTGCGTCAGTCCTACAGAAGAGAAACAATTTATGAATTCATTTTGACCACACAACGCACTGAATATAACAAAAAACTAGTGATGGGAAACACCTAATTACTGTTGAGGATAATTTGAATAACAGAGAAAAATTTAAGATGAAGATAATTTACTCTATTAATTAGGTGTATTATTATATTTAGTGTTAATTCCGCTCCAATGTGAGAGTCTAAATAAGTTAAAGAGGTGGCGTGGAATTCAAACGACACCAATATAATTTGTATACCAATAAAATAAAATAATAAAAATTAATAGGCAATAGATAATAACAGATCTATTATTATCTATTACTATATATTATTATCTAATTATTATCTATTACTATCTATTATATTATTATCTATTACTATCTAATTATTATCTATTATTATCTAATTATTATCTATTATTATTTATTACCTATTATTTTTTATTAGTTTATTTTATTTATTATTACAAATTGTATTGGTGTCGTCTGAATTCCACGCCACCTTTTTAACTTATTTAGACTCTCACATTGGAGCGGTGTATTATTTAGTGTTAATTACACTAAATAATACACCTAATTAATAGTAGTCATGGATTTACGCAAAGTAACGCCTAATTCCATTAATTATAATTTGCTCTATTAAGTATTATATTTTTTAATATATTTTTTACGTACTGAGATTGTGTATATAATATTTAATATAAACTTGATCACTTTCTATTTACATGCCGAATGTATTTGTAGAGTATGTGTAAATGTTTAATGCAAATAAAACTCTTGATTCTTGTAGTTTATATTGAAATGAAAATAATTATGTTTTTTCAGATATTACGTAAAGTAATATATTTAGTGTAACAACACAACGAAAGTAGATAAGTAGTAATTATTATTGAAATTTTCTGGAATCAGCTTTTCCAATGTCTAGATGTAATCTGGTACCTGGAAACAACACACATATATGGTACAATTTGATATTATAGTTTCAGTATAATATGATGATTCAACTTAAATTGCGATGATACTTTGTTGCAAAAGATCGTAATATACCTAAATTCGCTCAAAACAACACGTCGTCACAGGTGACTGCGCGGCACATCACTAACGTCATAAAATGGCGCCCGCGCTTCATCTAGTGCGGGTGTGGGGTGCGGGGAGCGCGTGGTCATACTGACCACCCTCCGCACCAGATTTAAATATTTTTCTTTAAGTGCGGGTGAGGTCAAAATGGTTCACGAGTTTTAAAAAATGCTGAGTTGTTCACGTTCAAGTGACAATAACAACGGTATATGTATCTCTTTCCTACGATAGCTACACACAAAGTTATGCCTTCCGCACCAGGGGAAAGAACGCTATTTTGTGCTCCGCACTGAATGAAAGTTAGCTATGAGCCAATATGACCACACAACGCAGTTAACGTGTTAATACAGCCAATTTAATGAAAGTATGAATGGAAGGCCTAAACAGCTAAACAAAATTTGGGAAATTAGTTTAGTCCCTAAAAATACACATACCTAGTCTACTTTTCAGTTTTCAGCAAGCAAAACCGCTGGGCACTGTTAGCGACTTCACGTTTACTGTTATAGCGTGTTCACTACGCATTCATTAAAAGGGATTATGAACTAATGCAATTTTAATGACCTCTTTTGTTACACGTGAGATAGCTTAAAACCTTGTTCAGAAAGGATTACGATATTTGAAACTATATACGACAATAATCTTAAACGAAACTTGAAAAAAAAACCAAATTAATATACAAAGTAAATTAATACACATTTTCGTCTAAATAAAAAATAACAACGAATGAATCTTGCTTCTAATTGAGTCTATACTTAAAATAATTACAATTTCAGAAACTGTATGATATTGATGTACCTAATTCGTCACAACCGTTGATTCTTGATGACTTACTTGATGATTTTCTTAAAAGTTGGTAAAGTTTGATATATACCTACCTCACTTGAGTCAATCGATTGAATCAACAGATTCAAATTACCAACCAATATTTACCAAACAATATTAATAATTATATTTCAGTATCAATATACTAATTAAAGGGTCTCATGAACTGACGACGGAATACTCTGATATAAGCATCAATGGATCAAGAGCCAGTGGCTTTATCAACTGCCTCACTATATTATATTCGTAATTCGTACTACTATAGCCCAACATTATCATTGGCCTTAAGCCTGCTGCATACTATGACGGTAAATGCCCATAATAAGCTGCAAAACAATGAGTATGGATGATTTCACGCTGTTCTTTTGGACACTCTGTACACAAGTCACTAGTCAAGAAGTCTTGTGAACTTTTGCGCGAAGTTCACGAGACTTCTTGACAAGTATGGGCGGCCGGAGTGTGCGGGCTTTAGAGATAGATGCAGGCGTTTTTTTGGTAACTCTGAAAAACAACGCCTTATGCATACTCTTTCTTAAATAGTAGGAGAGCGGGTGAAGAGATATATAAGTACAGTATTTTGACCACCTAGAAGCGGTCGAACTCAAGGTCGCGCGAGTTTACTCTTTACCGTGACCAGAGGATTATTATAGGACTCCCAGTGAAGGACAACTGCACGGTTAGTGTTTTACTGTGAAGTCGACCGCGTTTATTAGGTCCGTAGTCGTCGTTAAAAGTCGACGTCGTCGCAATCTGTCGACCGTGAACGCAGCCCTTTAAACAAACATTAAAGTGAAGTTACACGCTCAAAAGTACAAACAGTAAAGCATTAAACTTCGCTTACCGAAAACACATCAATCACAAGGCCTCGCTCTGGTCGTGTTGTGTTAATATCGCAAAAAGTTTCGTGTAAGTCAGACGTAAATTGAGCTTGATTTATGCCGAGGTAGTGAACCTGACCTCTGCTTGATAAACAGGGAGATTTCCCTTATTAATGTTACGTTTTATCGAGTTTTATCTATGTTTTTCTTTATGGGTTTTCATCATAAGTGGAAAAATTACTGAGGATGCCCTGAGGCCTAATGCAAATCTGAATCGGATATCATAAACCGTTTTTTTAGGTTAGGACGTTGAAGAGGCGGTGGCTTAACTTAGTATGTAGTAGAAACTAATCGGATGACGTACATAATGTTTTAAAACTACACTAGATTTGCATTTTTCGAATTCGGCTAGGAGATAATATTATGACAAAATTGTGAATAGTTTTCAAAAAGAAAATCTCTTAAGTAAAATAAATACAAAACAGCCCGCTATTCGTCCTATAAAAGGTTTATTTAAGTACTAATTAAGTAGTAGAGCTTCTAACGTTATCATGTAGCCTCCAGCGAAAATCTCTTTGTAAAATTTTCTCATAGTTTCTTCGACAGCTTGCTTAAATTAAGTAGCGCTATTAAAATGTATGCTCTATTTCGCTACTTAATAGGATTATAAATCCTATATCAGCACTACGCTTCATGGCGAAATAATTACGTTGCTGTCATAGCAAAATAAGAGCCAATTATTATACTGTATACCTCTACTCTATTATAATATCAGCTGCATAATGTGAGGTTTACACAGGACGTTTTAGATGCGACTTTTCGAACAACAAAGCTAGGGATATTCAGAGTTCAGAGCCGCCGTTTGGTGTCAGAAGTGGGATAGGAAAGGAATATGCCAGTGATGCCCAGGGACGGTTCAGTAACCCACTTCCCGTAACAATATCAAGTGAGACATGTTCAAATGGATGCATTCTGACCGTCGACTATGCTTTAAATATAGTACCAAACAACCATTTTTTTAACATTACGACAAACTGAGTATTATAGTTAACTCGTATCACGTATCACGTCCAACAACAACCAACTATCCAACTAACTTTAATAACTTTTATTTCTCGTACTCCAAACCCTTTTTTGGTAGTACCATCAACGCAGTTTCCCTTTTTTACATTGTTAGCTTTCCATCAATCAAGATTTCTATTTGCCTGAAGACTTCGGATTCGACTTCGCTTTGGGTTCGGATAAACGAAATCTTATCAAGAACATGAATTATGTAAAAATTTAGCAAGTCTTGCAATGTAGTTGTTCTTCCACGATAAATAGTTGGTATATCTCTTGTAAAACTAGTTATGTTAGTACAGACTTTTTTTACAATTTGTTATGAATTATAATGATCTAATCTGTTAACTATTAAAAATTTATATGGCAATTCAGCCAGTAATACTCAGTCTACTTAACCTTACGATAATTTCACATACAATATAAACTTTTTCCATCCAACTTGGGTACACGAGAGTCAAAAGTATACCACGAATCGCTTCGACAAAAGTGTGGTGGAACAATTAACATGTCGTCATAAGACAAAGTTGCTGGTGATTTGTTTTCCAAATCGACCCGTGTAAATTCCATATAAAGCTGCTGATGTCACAGTTAAGCTCGGTGCAAAATCATCTATCAATCGCACGCCTGGCCTGTTCACCTCTGATTGATCCCGCTAATTAAGCCGGTCTCGGTTCTCGACTGCCGGCCAAACTAAAGGTACATCGCATGGAAATAACGTACTTTGACCCGTTTCTCATTAACGTCTATGTATCTTATTGTGATGATTACGTAGGAATATTCAAATCGAAACCGAATTAAGTGAGCGGCTGCGACATTTATAACCAATTGAAAAAGTATTTTGACCTACACATTTAGTAAAATCACTCGTGATTGGTGTTGAATACAAACCTCAGCACACACATTTAATACTTTATTTATTATGTACTTACATCAAACCTTTTCTACAATAACATAATATTATTTGGAATAAAGATCTATACGATTCTAGTTTTCATTTTCTTTGATAAAAAAGAAACAAACCGTATGGTTACCCACCTTAAGAAAGAAATAAAGCAATTTGCATTTTAATGTAAACGTAAAAACAAGAATAATTAAAGAATAGAATAGAATATAAAACACTTTATTGTGACACCACAGTTATATACAAAAACTTAGAACTAAAACAATTTATAATATAAAAGTGTGTATTATATTTCTTCTTTTTAAATAAAAAATATTATATTTAGTACATTTTATCTACAATCTGCTATTTGCTGATATGATCATTATAAACGGGAGCCTCATTAACCGCCGCAGGCCTAACGACGTCTGTACTTGCCATAAGAACAGGGGTGATTTACCTCTACCCCCAGGGTAAAACAATTTTGAAACCTTTAGAGCAGACTACTGATGAAAAACCACGATCTCGTGTGATGCTGCCGATGCTGCCGTAGATAGTCGCAGACTAAACTTAGAAGGCGGGATGAATCCCTCCCTGGCTTCACTGAACATGCCGACCGCTTGGCGACACGGTTTTGTGGAGTGGGTGGTAAATAGACACTCCCGAAACCTACCACCAGTGGAACAAGTGAAGTTTAAAAATATATAACAAGCTTTTATTATTACCATCTAATACCAAAGTACTCGTCAAAACGAATCAAACTCGATGGGGTTGCTTCGTTTAATTACGGAGTTTCTATGGCCACCTTCCAGCTCCATCATCAGATCAGCTCCGTGTTATAATAATATTGCATTGTCATCCGATTTATATATGCATGCAAAATTTCAGCTCAATTGGTAACCGGGAAGTGGATTAATAAATTTAACTTGCAAGATTTGATTAAAGGTAGTCAGGCAGACAACGGGACAGGTGAAAGTTTATAAGAGCTTGTAAAAAGAGCACAGACTTACTAATAGTCATTGAGCTGGGATTCCACTTTTTATGGATTCAAGAGGTCCACATAACTCGTGAGACCTTCGTAAGCCCTTAACCGATAAGGCTCATTCGATTTACTTTCGAATCTAACTTAAAATATGTAGAGTGAGGTAGTAAACCAAGCCCCGAGGAGGTTTCTTTTGCAAAATATGCAGATCCTTAAATTGGGCCCTTCCTTATCTTTAGAACCATCTATTGGATGGATTTAGTGTCTACCTTTGAACTATACATTTTTAAATACTCTTCCTCATGATAATGCTACACTTGGGTTGTTATTTAAACTATCATCAGGTAAACTAATCATTATATGGGTGCAGGACGCGGTGGCAAAATACGTCTGCATCACTTTCGTATATTTTATAAGAACCGACAGACACCTCAGAAGCTACGCACCAGGTCGTATTATTCGCCTAAAATGTCTATATTAGTTCGTATAAATATAAGTAAGAAGTTTTTTATTATGCTATGCGTTGCGATGCAGCCCACTGTATTTAGCATAT
The DNA here is from genome assembly GCA_947507615.1 of Hemithea aestivaria. Lineage (NCBI taxonomy): Eukaryota > Metazoa > Arthropoda > Insecta > Lepidoptera > Geometridae > Hemithea > Hemithea aestivaria. The sequence continues at coordinate 8,542,427 of OX382326.1, read as the reverse complement.
CTTAAGACAATTACAAATTATAAACAAAATGCGGTAAATGTTATCTACCAACTTTATTCAAATGGAGCTCTTAATCTCTCCTAAATTCGGAATTAATGAATATAGAGCGATTTCTAAAAACACCCAGGATGTACAATGTACGTATTTAATTAATTTTGTCCAACTTTTGGGTGCAAGCTTATGGGAGGGCTAGGGGCTCGACCGTAATCCAACCGCAGCCCTACTGGAATCGAGGAGATAGTGAAAATATAAATAAAGTGGCTTATTCAGAATAGTGACAGAGTGAATCCCTGAAGGGATTGTGCGAATATACCTCATTGTTTGGGGAAAAGATAATGTACTTATAAGATTTTTATGAACGATCTCTTATTTACAAATACATTTTAATTTTTTTCTGCTTGAGTGTTTGACTAACAATGTTATGATATCTTCTAAATATAGGCAGTGCCTAGATAATGTTTTTCTAACATGTTTATAATTTAACCCTACATTAAAATATATATTTATGCCACTAGCTTTCAAAGGCCAATTTAGCCTGTATAAAGTACCTAATTAGTATTTCTGTGTTAATGTATTATTATTTTACATTATGTAATTATGTGTGTATTGATAAATAAAGACCATTTTAAAACAATAACCTTCCTTGTTTCACTGAACATCGTCCCACTACACTATATAACATTGATAGCGTCATGTACTACATATATGATAGCGCCATGTTGTTCAACGACGTGATTTTAGGTTTAGGTTTAAAGATCTTTATTCTCACTAAAGACTTATACTAGTCGCTTACCTGAGAACTATACTAACTTAATGTTAACTATATTATATAAGTATACATTCGCCACGTTATACAGAAGCTTTGAGTTAAGCTTAATATTTTAATTATAATTGATTAAAAGTGAAAATTTTAGACAAAATCTGGTGATACTAAATGTTGTGCCAGTTTTGTTTTGAATGCACTCATGGATTTAGTACTTCTAATATCTAGTGGTAACTTATTATATAACTGTGCTCCCTCCCAAGTAAACATTCTTTTACCGTAATTTGTTCTGACTTTCGGCAATACCAAAAAAGTACCACGTCGCGTACTGCGCTTACTAACAGAATGCCAATTTGAGAAGGTGATGTTGGATTTGACAGCTTTTGTAATAATTTTCCTAACCAGAATGCATGTGCTGTAGGTATATAATTGATTTAGATTCATAATTTTAGTGTCACTATATATTTTCGCAGTTGAAGTTAAAAATGGGTATCTAAAGAGGGTTTTTATAATTTTGTTCTGAGCTATTTGGAGATCTGACATTCTCGTTTTTGCGGCACTGCCCCAGACCTCTATGAGATACAAGAGGTGAGGCTTCACAAGAGTGTTATATATATTGTACCGTAGTTTACGTGGGATGCATCGAACTAAGTTGCGCGTAGAACCGATTAATGATGATATTTTGTTTTTTATGTGGTCAATTTGCATTTGCCATGTCAAGTTACTGTCTAGTCTTAAACCGAGATATTTTTCACATGTTTTTTGTTCTAAAGGCACTTCATTGATCGTGAGAGGGTTGTGCGGTGGTATTTTCTTGTTCTTGGCTTTAAATATTATATAGCATGTCTTGGATATGTTGATCGTTAACAAATTATATTGAAGCCAATCATGAAGTAAGTTTAAGTCATCTTGTGCCTGCGTTATAAGTGTTTCTATTGATGAGCCATAGTAAGATTTTGGTCCCTTTGTTAGTTAAAAAAATATGTTTGTTAACTTTGTACAAAAAACTATATAAAAAAAGTTATGTAGGTGCCTTTTCTATAACTGTTTTATTGAAGTTGAATTTAAATGGCTAAACTACATAATATTACGACATAATATTCACTCGAGAATATCTCCTAGTCACGATAGAAACGATATTGAATACACAAAGGTATTTGCAATATTTTAACTTCTAAATAGAAAATATAAGAAGATAGGTAGTGTCTGCATTCGACGCAACTTTTCCAAAGACTTTCAAGTAAAAGCTAGGAGCGTTTTACTGAATGCACGGAAATATATTTTAAAGTTTCGATACGAAGTTTCGTGCTATAACTTAGTTTTGTAAGTTGTTTCTACATACAGATAGGGGCGAGAGATGTGAATACCGTCTAGAGTCTAGACTTAGACTAACACTCTTATTTTGTTTACATTTAATATTAAGCTCTCTCTGTGGGCCCCGGCTGTTTCATATAAGATTTGTAGGAGGTAGTCGTTAGGTCATGCTGTAGTTGCCATGTAGTAATCTCGACGACCTGAAACTGCAACATATAGGTTAGCCACACAACCAATGAATTGTGATTTGACTCTGACAGTGTAAGTAGGGTAATCTGTTATTATCATTATTATCTAATGCAACAGTGAAATATAACATTATGCGTGCATCGTTTTCTACGATTGAGAACTGTCGTCCAATACATTACTCATAACTTATTATCATGTGGACCACGTCTCGGTAGTGTAGTGCGCCCACTGGCGAGATGGGGCGATGATATCGGGGGTGGGTGGAAAAGAAAGACGGAGGACCGAGTTGAGTGGCATGCCACGGGGGAGGCATATGTCCAGCAGTAGACGAACATTATGCTGATGACTGGATATTTCCTCGTTGACTGATGATGACGATGTGGACTATTATGGGGGACAACCACTAACTCGCTTTGCAGAAGCGCTATTGCAGCAACCACAAAAACGCAATGTTGATGGTGTCGCCGGATCAAATCATTGCCGTTAAACCAATTTCCTCCATGCGCTTGCTAATTTTATTGACTGTTGTATTTTGTGTTAAAGATACAAGTCCATAGACAAAGATTATTATCTGCAAAGAACTTACCAATTTATAATAAAATATTATGTAGGTAGGCACATGTAATTTTTACAGACTGGTTGGAAATTAAAACAAATAAGTAGCCTAAATTACGTTCAAGTTAATAACACGGTACGATGAAGCTCGTATGTACTAAAATGTGCGCATTCAAATTAAGATATTCAGATAGCAATCGTCACAGAATTGTATCATTTGAGTGTCGGGAGGCACTCAACGTACATATGTCGTGAAATGCGAGGTAGTCATACAAACCCGCATCATGTATGTAAATAACGTAGATAAAGACAGCAATCCAATTAAGGTAAATTCACGCGGCGTACGCATCGCGAGCGCCTCAAGATTTCATTAATTAACTCGATTATGTCACCCACGGTACCGCATATCAAATTCGGGGTTCCATATTGGGTATGACGGGCCTTGCTTTCATTTACATTAAGACAACTGGGTCATACACGACATATTAAATCAAAGGATCTGATCTAATTAACGCATTCCTTCAGCTAATGGAATTCCTTGAATGATCATAATTAAGTACGAGGCTTAATATATAATCCGTTTATATAAGCACAAAAGCTTTATTAATTTTGAGTGGGTACAGTCTAACTTGCAACTTTAAAGATTATAATATCAATTAATTTCTGCATTTACAATTAATTTTTATTATTATTATCAAGCTTTAAGCTGAGCCTTGGCAAGAAGTAGTTCAAAACTGGAAAGTGTTAGGTTCTTGTATCTTAGGCCAAGACTGAGTTTTGGTTAAAGTATTGAGTTAGACAAGTCAGTATTTACAAATTTAAATTCCTTGCTTACAGAATGTTTCAGGGATCAACCAATTTGTAAAGAAACAGTTTTTTACATAATATTTTATTTCGTTAAGATGGTCAATGCTTAATAATTGTTAGATACCTAGTAAAACCCAAAGATTTCACTTAGGTACTAAACATAAAGATAAAAAAAATTATTAGTTTATGACCTAATTTATCAACTATTCAAGAATTTTCTATATCAAAACCATCTAATTTATAATATTTGCGAGAAACTTTGCATTTTATATATATCCCAGGTTTGCAAACCAACCATTAATAACGCCTGTTCCTTCAAAGTTTAAAGATTTAGAACAGGGTTTAAAGTTCTTTGATCGTCGACAGCAAAGACAGCAAAGAGCTGACAGAATACTAAATAGAGAGATATAATTAGAAATTCCTTTTTCTTAAAACAAGCGCCCGCTCGCCATTAAGACATGAAAGACTTTGGATTTCAATAAATCTCGTTCTTGAAGTTTAATGAAAATAGCGATAATATCTGAATAAATATGATAAAATCTTATTAAGTGTGTATACCTAACGAAAATAAAGCAAGAGAAAGATAACAATGGAGAATTATTTTAAAAATACGCATGAAACCATTTCAATAGTCGAATAATTATACTCTCATTAAGAGTCTTAGGGCGTACTAGAGACGCTATGAGACATAATTTATTTGTAAACAAAAAAACATGAAACATTTCATTTTTTTAAAACTATATCGCTAAAAGTATGCTGATCAAATTTGTATATTAATATGCTATAAAAAAGACTAAAAAATGTCTTTGTTCATCTTGTTGATACAACTCACTACAGTTGCTAGGTCTTGACGTCACTGGACGAACTCTGGTCATTTTGTACTGGATAGTGACGTAGCACGTCCCCAACCATAAACTTATTATTATAACTAGCTGACCCGCGCGCACTTCGTTGCGCGTGAGAGTCAATTAATAAAGCGAATTCGGTGCTGCTATTTTGACTATTATTGTATTTCCATCCCCGCGACTTTGTAAGCGTAAAATAAGGCATGGCTATAATATTTGCTCCCGCTGTGGATAGCGAAGAATATCGGGCTGGATATTTCGATGCAGTTTTGTTCGCTACCGTAGGAACCAATGCTATGTCCTTTCTCAGAGATCACACTATTTAAGTTTAGCGGTTATTGATTTCCATCACAAATTTTCACGCCTCTCCTCAGGAATTAATACTATTTGTGGTCCTTTCCCGGTAACTCTTTAACTTATCTCTATTATAATTTTTCTAAGCTAAATTATAATTATAGGTTACTAATTTCTCACACCATCCTTCCCGCGACTCAAATCAATTCCGTGGTTCCTGAATTTCCATTAAAACTCTGACCCTGAAGGTGGGGGAAGGATCATTACTGAGTCTCCTTAAAAGTTAATTTCTGACATAACAAACTATTCATTAACAGAACCAAAATTCTGAGTACTGGTGAGTTCGCAAAATCTCTTCTTATCGGTCGCCTACGTTACATAAAAAATACGTTGTCCAAATTTTAGCTTAAACGAAGAAGTGGTTACCGATATCCTACACAAACTGCACCCCCTCTTTCCTCCCTCAAAGGTTGATTTCTGGGATAAAAAGTATCCCATATTTTTTTTAAGTCTCAGTCTACCTTTGTATCAAATTTTAACTCAATAGGGTCCTATTTCCTATACAAACTTTGACCCCCTAACGCTTCAATTCGAAGGTAATTTTTGACATAAAACTTTTTATTATTCCTCAACACATCCCCAATAATCTTATTGTGAATTTGTATACAAAAGTTTTTTAGGAATAATAATTCCCGTTCCCGTAAGAATTTCGCAAAATCCCCTCCCCTCTTACGGGTCGTGAAAGTCACATAAAGAACACGCTGTCTAAATTTTAGCGTAAAATATAACTGGTTACTGATTTCCTACTCAAACTTCTACCCCCCTTACTCCCCCGCACCCCTCCCTCTTAAAGTAAATTTCTGTCTAAAATAATATTCAGTGTTCCTAAACAAAACTCAAACCATGATTCCACAAAATTTCACCTGAATTGGTTTAGCGGTTACGGATTTGCATACAAAAGTTTTTCGGGAATAATTCTCGTTCCCGGGGGAATTTCGGAAAATACCTTCATATCGGTTGCTTACGTTACCTAAAGAATACGTTGTCCAAATTTCAGCTAAAACAAAGAAGCGGTTAACGATTTCTTACCCAAACTTGCATCCCCCCTTTATCCCGCCTTTGAGGTTGATTTCTGGGATAAAAATTATCCCATATCATTTTGTAGAACTCAGTCTACCTCTCTACCAAATTTCAGCTCAATAGGGCCAGCGGTTCTAAATTTCCCATACAAATTTTGTACCCCCCTTACCCCCTCTTAGAAGTTAAATTTTGTCATAAAAACTATTTAATGTTCCTCAAAACAATCCCAACAATCGTTTTACAAAATTTCAGCTCAATCGGTTCAGCGGTTAAGGATTTTGGGATTTTGCATACAAAAGTTTTTTAGGAATAATTCCTGTTCCCGCGGAAATTTTGCAAAATCCCTTTATATCGGTCATCTACGTTACATAAAAAATACGCTGTTCAAATTTCAGCTTTAAAAGATGGCCGATTACTGATTTCCTACTCAAACTACTACCCCTCTCTTCCCCCTTCAAGGTTGATTTCTGGGATAAAAAGTATTCCATATCATTTATTTGGATTCAATCTACCACTGTACCAAATTTCAGCTCAATAGGGTCAGCGGTTCTAAATTTTCCATACAAACTTCGACCTCCCTTTACCCCCCCTTAAAAGTTAATTTTCGTCAAAAAAAAAAACAATATTCCTAAACACAATCCAAGCAATCGTTTTACAAAGTTTCAACTCAATCGGTTCAGCGGTTAAGGATTTGCTTACAAACGTCTTTTAGGAATAATTCCCGTTCCCGTGGAAATTTTGCAAAATCCCTTTATACCGGTCATCTACGTTACATAAAAAACACGCTGTTCAAATTTCAGCGTTAAAAGTAGGGGTGTTCGTTATATTATGTAACAGATATATTAAATTGTTATTTAAATTAAACTATACAACTCATTATTTGATTCAAGCGACTTTAGTTATTTTTACCAACCTGTTATTTACAAATTATTTCATTGGCAAATGCACAGACGTGCGGCCAAACTCCGACCCGGAATTGAAAACAAATTTAAAAAATAATTTTCTGAGCATAACATTTTTCACAAGCCAAATTAAACTCTAAGCTTGTTATTATACGGCTCAATTTGGAATAGTATTCTGGGCCAAAGATATTTCACAAGCTAAATTAAGCTTTAAACGCGTGCAGATACAGCTCAATTTGGTATATCAACTCCGAAACTTCTTACGTTAAGACTGAAGTGGTTGAAAGTTGAATGAGTATCACGTGCAAATATATGCTCTAATATCACTGCGTAAGAAACACATTGCCATACACGCTTTTTCCGTTTGGTTTTATCCCGTTTTTAATATAACAGTAACAGTCAACAGTACTATAGTTTTATTTAATTTGAGTTTTATCACAATCAATCAGTGCGAATCGATAAATCGAAACGGGTGCATGTGTTATTGCGCGACGTTATATCATAAACGAATGATTGTGGTTTTTGATATATTCACATTAAGTTTTAGTGCGGATTGAACAATTTTAGGTAATTCTTGATATTGTGAATTGTGTGACGGACAATATTCAGTGTTTTAGGAACTTTCTTTTTGGACTTTTGTGATATTATGTGAGTAGGTTTAGTTAAAATTTCTTTAGTAGGTACGTAAATTGCGAGAAAAGACGTTGAACTTTTAAGTTGTGTGAATTAAATATGTACCATTGTAACGAGCGAGCTCACGGCGCGGCGTGCGCTCGCAGGTAAAACTCATTCGTTATATTACAACGAATAAAAAAAACAGTGTTTTGAAAATAACAAAACATTTTATCAAGTTTTTGAAATTAAGCCGTTGCGAACACCCCTAGTTAAAAGATGGCCGGTTACTGATTTCCTACTCAAACTTCTAACCCCCCTCTTCCCCCTTCAGGGTTGATTTCTGGAATAAAAAGTATTCCATATCATTTATTTTGACTCAATCTACCTCTGTACCATATTTCAGCTCAATAGGGTCAGCGGTTCTAAATTTTCCATTCAAACGTTGACCCCCCTTTACCCCCCCCTTAAAAGTAAATTTCTGAGATAAAAACTATTCAATGTTCCTAAATACAATCCAAACAATCGTTTTACTAAATTTCAGCTCAATCGGTTCAGCGGTTACGGATTTCCATACAAACGTTTTTCGGGAATAATTCCCGTTCCCGGGAGAATTTTACAAAAATCCCTTTTTATAGGTCGCTTACGTTACCTAAATAACACGCTGTCCAAATTTCAGCTAAAACAATGAAGCGGTTAACGATTTCTTTCACAAACTTGCAACCCCCCTTTCCCCCTTTTAAGGTTGATTTCTGGGATAAAAAGTATCCAATATCTTTTTTTAGGACTCAATTTACCTGTGTACCAAATTTCAGCTCAATAGGGTCAGCGGTTCTAAATTTTCCATACAAACTTCGACCCCCCTTTACCCCCCCCTTAAAAGTAAATTTCTGACAAAAAAACTATTTCATGTTTCTAATCACAATCCTAACAATAGTTTTACAAAATTTCAGCTCAATCGGTTCAGCGGTTACGGATTTGCATACAAACGTTTTTCGGGAATAATTCCTGTTCCCGAGGGAATTTAGAAAAATCGCTTCTTATTGCACGATGAAGTTTTTCAAAGAATACGCTGTCCAAATTTCAGCTCAATCCGTCCAGCCGTTTGGGCTGTGCGTTGATAGCACGAAAGTGTACGAACGATTTTATATAATAAGAAGATAAGTAAATCTTTAGATAGATATAACTCTTTTATTTAAAAACCGATTTAAATAAAACCAATACTATTTACAAATTAGAGAAATTTGCAACGTTTTAGCGAAAACTGCATACAATTCGGTTGTGCCGTTTTATCACACATAAGTAATAACCTTTTTACAAATTAAGCCTAATAAAACTACTCTGGTAAATTTTCGTTTATGGCCACATCGATAGATGGCGTATTTTTAGTTTGTCGCACTTTTTGCTTTTTGATTTTTTTGAATTGAATTTACTTTATATTCTATTACTTTTACTTCGAAATTTTGATGTAAATTAGGGGCGATGTGTCCGATATAAATGATTATTATTTATTTTATTATTTTATTTTACGTTTCCCTAGGAAAAATTGACAAAATGTTTTACGATCTAGATCGCGCAAGCGACTTTTTCGCGTCGTTTTGTTCATATGCGTATTTTCACAGTTCACCTTAGTAAAGGATCACAATGAATGGGGAGAAATTTCCATTCTTATTATATGTATGGATGGATGGATATGGATATGGATAAACGTTATACCTCAGTCTGCGTATTTTTTTACAAGGCACAAAAATACGCATCTAATATGTTTTAATTATTTAAATTTCGGACTCAATATACTTGTATTTTATTTATATAGCGCATTGTGAAGTTGTATCGCAATGCATTGCTATGTAGGCTATTATAGAATTCTTCAGAAGTAAAATATTTACGCATAAATTATCAGACTTGAAAAATCGGTTATATTTGGAGGAAAACTTTTTCCAATACCCGACAATTGCTTTCGGTTACCATGCCCAACAGAAACGAATAAAGGCGAAGTTTATTCTTCGACCGGGACTGAACTGTACGCAGATGCGTTGGTACTTTCGCACTCCGACCGAACTTCAAATTGCACCGTAAAATCTTTTAATATCGGGAAGAGCCGCCGCTAAACCGCGGTCTGCTTTGGGAGCGAAGTAAGGGATGATGCAATGGAAATATTATCGAAGATTTGTAGCATTCGGTTCTTATATTTTATTATCTACTCGGCCTGTATCCACCCATTGTTGGGTATAAGCCACCTCATGGTCACGCTACAAAGTTAAAGTGGGTCCTGTAGGCATCTTCGGCGGGGTCCCACATATCACCCCGGGCCTTTGGCGTGAGGTGATGATGCGTAACGCATTTTTTTGACTTTATGTTTTAAGACTGAAACTATGGATTTTCATGTGAACTATGGATTGTGATGTGATTTGTGTGTGTGTGTGTGATGTGTTTGTATGTGATGTGCTCAAGTGATGGTGAATATAAGATGTTAGCAACTTTACAACCCAGGCAGCACACAAGTCAGATAACTGGCCAACAATACAACCTTATGCAGGGTAAAGCTTTATTATCTATGTATAGAAGCCGTGTGTATTGCCAAGTTCTGTATTAAAATTTTTTTTTGCTATAATCAAGCTATTAGCTGAGTTAGCTCTGTAATTTGCCGATTTTATTTCTTAAAGCTGAATAGTCATCATAAATAGACCTGTTACTCAAGAGTTTGTGTCATCTTTTGTATAATACAGGTATAAGATTCCATTATTAAGCATAGTGCTGGATTATTGATGTTCTGTTCTCTTATAGCTGTATTATACACCACAGCTTGACACTTACAAAGCTGCTGTATAAAGTAGGTGTTGTTGTCTGTTATGAAGCATATAGTAACTTAACAGAAATTAAGGTAGCTGTAATAACTGCTTTATGCCGATTTAAGTACGAAATTACCGTCATGTGCAGCTAACTGTTGTTAAAGCATTAGTAACAGATTCTTATGCAGAAGTTTGCTGGGTATTCACGGTAAAGTAGACATTATTTAAGCTAAAAGAACTATTCTGGAACATTAGTTAGCATTTAGCGTCAGTTTAGTTTGACATTTCGATAGATAAATACATTTTAATATTAAAATCTGAATTTAATTACCTACAGCTAAAAAGAAAAATATAATAAATTGGGTTACACTTACATATTTATGAGGAATCCTAATTGTTTGATTAATAGTACGAATGTGTGTGATTATAGAACAGTTATAGAAAATATGTTGTGTGGAAACCTCTTTTAACCAGACAACAACTGAATAAGTGGACATATAATGTCTGTTATGCAGACATTAGACGAGAAACCGCTGTGCACGCAGTTTTTTTTCAGAATGAGCGTCGCCATAATGAAAAACATAACCTTAAATAATAGCTAATAATTATAACGAATTATATACTCATATATTCAATTATAATAACGATATCGGTATAATATTCATGGAAAAAGTATTAAAAGGTTATTTTTGACCCCTTAAATTGCATGCAACGAAAAAAAATTTTCACTGGTAAAAACAAACCATAATAGACGATGTTGTTTATTTCTCAAAAACCCAGCTTATCAGGTGGCGCGTGAAAATTTTACATGAAATGTATATATAAATATACGCTAAAGTTGCATGCGCACTTACAACTTGCATGTTAAGTGTAAATTAAATTGTACTTAGCGATGACTTCAAATATTTATGCGGCCATTTAATTTGCTGTCCTTCACCAAACATTTAATGCGTGCTAGTTCGAAATTGTCACAACTTCAATTTAATTTTGCTATGAGCTATGTGTATTAATTTGAATACCTGAGCTGAAGCACCTAAGTATATTTAATTTCATTCATCATTCATTCATTGTCTGGCTAACGGCGCTGTAATGATTAAATAAAAGAAAAAAGTGCTTTTATTCAGAAGATACTCAGCTTGTCGTACAGTTATTCAAAACTTATTCATCTGTTACATAGCTATAACACAGCTATTAGCAGTATAATTTTGTGCCCAAATTGCTTGAATAACGTCTGAGTAAGCGCCAAATCAGCTTAATAGGGTAGTCTTACACAGCTGTTAGTTACTTTGACTGCTGTTAAAAAAAACTTACTCAGAAGGTCTGTGCTGCCTGGGAATACCAGAGGTTATTGTTGATGCTCAAGTAAGTGGAGTGAGAAATTCCGCTTTAGCTTACTGAACATCAAGCCGGAACGCCTTAATGACCACTTAGCGACACGGTTTATTCCACTTAAACGTATGATGGCATAAAAATATTTTAACAGTGCAGTGCTGTTACAAAGTTTACAGCCAGTATTACTGACGTAATTTCGGCAATAACTGCTGACACAAATGGTCATATTATTATACTCGTACGAACTCGCAATAAAAAGCCTTTAACAGCACAAATTATACTGTAGCGCTGCCGTCAAAGTTTGTAATAACCCCGCGTAAATAGCCCCGCGGGTTTTAATTTCCGTGGTTTAATTTCAATAGCGTATAATAACCGAATCCCATGTGGATAAAACCGCACTTTAGCAACAAATTAATATGTTACAAAAGTGGTTACCATAGCATGGATGCCTTTAATGTAAAATTTAATATTAAATATCTAGGGAGAGACTTCAGAGAGATTCTTAATGCAAGACCTTTTTGGTTCAAGTACCGCGAAGTTGCCTATTAATAGGTCGCTATTTGCCCCAGTTTTTTTTTTGCCATGAGAATAACGAGACATAAGCCGGCTCGCCTTATTTTAAGCGATAACACCGGTCCATTAGGTATACAGTCGGAATATCGTCTAGAATAATTTGAAGGTTTGCTTTAATACTAGACTTATGACCTACTTGAGCTATTGAAAGGAATGGACAAACATATCGTCAAACTACTACTCGGTCGAGACTACTTCTCGGTAATAACACCAGCATCGCCTGCCCATTGGCGAGTACATTTTTCTTTTTCTTTTTTTTCATACCACTCTTGTACTTATGTAAGATAGAGCCAATAAATTATTTTCATTTCATTTTTTTCTTTCAAACTATGCAACTTTTAGCAGATTATTGTAATTATTGCGTAAAAATACATAAGAGTTGTTACAGAAATTAATTCACTAAATAACATCTAAAATAATAGCAGGGTTTTCTGCTAGGTTAAGCTTTACCATCTACGGGCTTGTTCACGTGAACGCGGGCGCGAGCGCGGGCGCGGGCGCGGGCGCGAAATATCAAACATATGACGTGCTATAAAGGTGTTCACGTACAACGCACGTGCGGTGTGAGCAAAGTCTGTCGCGCCCGCGTGTTATAGCGTAAACAAGCACTACGGCCGCATCGTCGCGTCAACGGGTAACTTATTTACTTCTAATGAACAAAAAATATTATAAAATTGCCTATGTATAATATTGCCTAAGGTACCCATTTTTCCTGAGTCAAAAAAATGGTCCTGTAGGCACCTACTGTATCCTTAGTATGGGTATCCTTAGTTCAACCCTGGATATTTTGCGGTCGTTTTTTACAAGCGCCAAGAACTAGTCCAAGTTGTTGAATTGTAGCCGAAGTTTTATTCGTAGAAAGTTTTGTTATGCTCTGAGACAAGCACAGTTGGTGACGGTGCAATGCGCTCGTTTTTAAACTGTTCCGATGTTCTAGTTATTCTTTGTGCATTTTAACTTTAAACATTGGTCATTGGATAGTTTATTTTTCTTGGGTACCTTAAGGTCCGCTTACTTTGCCTTGTTACTAGAGGTATAATATAAGAAATAATAATAAAATATAAGGAAGAATAGGAATAATACTCTTAAAAAGGGAGACTCGTTAAAATTAGAAATTTGATAGTAGCTTCATAACGATTTCAACGAACTGTTTATATACGATTTTTTATTTCTGCCAAATTAACTGTTTTAAGTCAAAGTTACTCTACATTAATATACCAACTCTAGAGTTACTATAATATTATAATAGTAGGTATAGAAAGTTTTTTGTAGAGCAAACTCTTTGTTGACGAAAATAGATATAAAATATTTTAGTTCAAAATTCAGTAACATTCTGTTCTAATTTCAACATTGTTGAATGATTAGTTAAACTAACATCAACCTCAAAATTAATAAACTTCAGTGGCTCCTAAGGAGGCTAAACAAACTAATTCTCTTAACAACTGATCTTATAATCGACTGAAACAACCGAAAGGGGCCTCAAATTTGTTAGTAACAAGCTAACAGCTACAAGCGTACAGACCTTAGAGAATAAAATCAACGGGAAACGCTTCTAGAACCAATTCCAATGCGAAAAAATTACCAGTCTCTGCTGCGGGAGAGGCAACACATACTGATAGAATAGCAACAGAAAACTCTTAATTGAAACACCACAAATAAAAAAAAAACTTAAGTACAAAATCATGACATAACTGTAACAACTGTTGGTATTATCGCCAAAATCGATCTCTTCCAGTTAACCTTGCAGGGAGATAAATATTAATAATTACATGGGTAAGGTTGAGTATCTAGTAAGGTCCAATAATTATAGCACACTAATGAATTCTCGATAACGTCACTACGCACGCACCCGACAAAATTATCAAACACTGACATAAATACACAAGTACATACACGTACGTATTACTTGAATTGTGACAACTAGTTTTACGATTGATAAACCCTTTATTATAGAGGTACACCAAAGTTAAAAAACAAACAATATCCAACATTAAATAAATACACGAAATATATTAAATATATCTAACACTAGCTGCGCCCAGCGGTTTTACCCGCTATACTATAGCCTATGTGTTATTCCAGGATCAAAGCTATCTCTATGCCAAATTTCAGCTCAGTCTGTCCACCTGTTTAGGCGTGAAAGAGTAACAAACATACATCCAGACATCCATTCCTACTAACTTTCACGTTTATATTATTAGTAAGATTAAATAAATACACTTGAAAAAATGTTACAATTGGTGGTCTTATCGCCAATGTCTTGTCTGTCTTGTCTGGTCTATATGTCCGGCAGTCTCTTTTTCTTGGCATTGGATGACGCCTGACAGTGCCGTATCCAGTTGGATGTATGATCTAAGGTACAGACCCACGTACACAATAGTAGGTAGTGATTTGTTTGTGCCCACCCCGCCCCGTTCTTGGCAAATCCAATTAATGGTATCTTTGTTTGCTTTAGCTCTATGGCTTTTACACAGAAGGAATAATGCTGCAGATATACGCATTTTATTGTTATTTGGGAGCTTTTGCTTAAGAGCGTATAATATATCGAGACACGCTCTTTCGCTCGCACTATTTGACAAATTTTGAAATATAAATTCGCAAAATTATTGCATTGAAAATTTCTTAAGACCATCCCTGCATAATATTATTGCACAAATTTTAAAATTGTTTTCAGTTCGATATATTTAAAAAAATGGCAAGGGGAGATATTTAAAAATATTTATTATTAATAATAATGTTCGTAGCAAGTGCTACACTATACGTAGCACCTGCTACAGTTTCTACTTAAACTAGGTAGGTACTGAATTCTCTGAACGAAGATCTTTGTAATTATTGTAACAATTATTGAGCCAACTCTGCTATGTTAATTACCATTTTATGTTAAAACTACTAAACCATTTAGACTTTTCTTCACACTACACACACGTAATTACTAACGATTTGTTTGTTCTTTTAATGTAATAAATTTAATAATATACAAAGCATACATATAACAAGTGTTTTTTTTTTCCGTGGCAAATGCCTTTATTGAGAAAAACAAACTAACAATACTACAGCTACTACAGCAGTAAAGAACACTTTTATTAACCACAGATCGGCCACAAGCCGATCTACAGAAAATCCAAGTGCTCCAAACCACTGTCAGTTGGCAGAGTGCCCAGAATGCTGGCAGCATTGCCACGTTGAATAGCAATACTTATACGTTGGGCCAAATATACCCCAGCATTTCGGTCACACGTCGCCTCGACCAAGCGCTCAGATAAATAATAACAAGTTATAAATTAAAAAATAGTAGATAATACTTTCATAGTTCTATGTAATCCATCCGTTCTATGAAGTTCTATATTATTATGATCCATAGTTTAATTTCACGTGGATTTTAAATATACGAGTAATATTATTTATAATAAATAGTAAGGTATGTAGGTCGTAGGTACAATTAATAATTTATTACACAAGTGATTCTATTAAGTTTTAAGTTTACTGTAATTGGAAATTATTTCTTACTCGTATGATGTCAATAAAGAGTATTTGTATTGTATTGGCGGGCTAAATATCCGCCTGCAACGCAAAAGGTTGCAGGTTCGATTCCCGCATGGGACAAATGTTTGCGTGATCCACAGATATTTGCTTCTGGTCTGGGCGGCTTTTTGTATGTATTTAGAAAAGAAAAGTATATAAGAATTATATCTGTTATCCTAACCACCATAACACAAGTATTAAATTGCTTAGCTTGGGGTTAGGTGGCGCTGTTCGAAACGTCCTGAAATATTTATTTATTATGATTTTTTTTTATGCAAGACGAGCAAGACGCTCTTCTGGTGTTAAGAGATAACGGCTGCCCATAATCAGTACAGTGTTACCTAGGATTTCACAATAACCGTATCCGTTATCGTATTGTATTTTAACAACAAATAAAATTGTAGTCATCGAGTAGTAGTGCGACTGCACGATATAGCAGAATCTACTCGTATAGCTCTACTATACAAAGCATTCTAAGGCGTATTTCAAAGGCTTTAGGCGTCTTCGATACGTCAATGGGATAATCTCTGGACTGACTCGAACACGCAAACTAATTGACTGGAACAGACGTTGGATTCGATTAGATTATAATTTAGTGACGTTTACACCACACTTATATTAATATGGCGTAACTGGGTATGTGTGTGTGTGTGTGTGTGTGTGTGTGTGTGTGTGTGTGTGTGTGTGTGTGTGTGTGTGTGAATGTGTGTGTGTGTGTGTGTGTGTGTGTGTGTGTGTGTGTGTGTGAATGTGTGTGTAAATGGCTAAAACAATAGGGAATATGAGATACGGTTTTCATTTGTGAGTATAATAAATATAAAAAATTGAGTATAAAACACATTATCCTAAATTAAATACATAAAGAAATGATGAAATTAAATTTTTAACATAAATAAGCATGCAGTACAAAAAAAAACTAAATCGATATTAAATAATATGTACCTAAGATTCTTTGTGCCTCACTTACAAAAACAAATAAAAACACACACAAAAAAAACAAACACATAATCAGAACCGAACGAATAAAGAAATCGAAAAATAAACGCAAATATTAATCATAAATTCAGTAAAATGTAATACAAATAAGGCAAGTGACAGTATTGTGACCAAAGCAATTTTCATGTGCAGTCGCTCGTTAAAAACATCCATGCGTTTTCTACCAGCGCTTTGTGACTCGTGAATTCGTCAATAATTTTACAATTTGGGTAGATTTTACAATGTGTGTATCATAGAAAGCTATGCATTTAATAGTTATTTGTTATACAAGAGTGCAAAGTTGCTTTTAAACCGCGTGCTCAGTTTGTATGACCGAGCAAGCGAAGGATTCTAAAATTGAATCACGAGCGCAGCGAGTGATTCAATAATTAGAATACTGAGCGTTAGCGAGGGAATCAAATGAGCACAAGGTAAAAAATCTTTGCACTCGAGTGTAACACATAATTTTTCATCCGCCCTCAACGAGGAAATATCTCAATGCAAAGAGAAATTCTTTTTTTTAATTCTTTTTTGGCAACTGGAGCAAAAAGAAAATGGTGCGCAGTGTTGCCAGTTCCCTATCTTTAAAAGTAACCTTATCAAGAAAAGTTATTTTTTTGTTTTATATATATTAATATAATAATAATAATTGGGGTTTATACTCCAACAGAACAGGTTTCTCTAATTACACTGTCAGAGTCAAATCACAATTTATAGGTTGTGTGGCTAACCTATATGTTGCAGTTTCAGGTCGCCGAGATTACTACAGGGCCTGCAACATGACCTAACGACTGCCTCCTACATATCTTATAGGAAACAGCCGGGACCCACAGTATATAATATATTATAGATATCTACCTATTCAATTTAAATATGTATACTTTTTATATAATTATTCAATTTTAGTATTATATACGCTTAGTTATTTATATCTACATTTCAGTAATTATTTCTTCATTTTCGGTTTATTATACTTAATATAAAATAAAAAGTTGGTATGTATTAAAAAAAAAGTTAAATATTTTTTAAAATATCTTGCCACTTAATCCAATAAATTAAAAAAAAGATTATTTTATTGACACTGCTAAATGAACTAAACTATTATTTATAAATATATATTACTTACTATTATTTACTATTATAGGAAACTATTTACTATTATAGGGAAAAATGTCCATATTTAGTTCATTTTGAAAAAAACCACTGTTTCGATAAGTACCCGCAAAAGTAACTTAATCTAAACAAGTAACGGAAAGAGTAAAAAAGTAACCTAAAAAGTTACAAAAGTAACTTACTGGCAAGACTGATGGCGCGCGCAAATCAAATTAAAAAAAAACAGTTCACCAAAGAGGTCTGCAGGGTTATTCACTTATCCGTATTTGGGAACCGAACCGATGGTTAAGGAACTTAACAACGGCTCCCGATTTTGAGCTATTCAAGTATCCGTCAGGGAACCGAGCCGAGACCGAACCGATTTGATACGCTATAAATGTATGAAGTGACGTACAAATCGGTACGATGGCTATTCACTTATGCGAATTTTATACCGAGTCGATGGTTTTTGACGTTGATTAAATCAGTACAATGACAGACTTTCTTCCGACGCTTATTCGCTCCCGAATAAAAAGTATTCGTTTGGGAACCGATTCGCGGTTCGCGCCGTGCCAATTTAAAACGTCGAAATGAAATGACGTATCTATCGATATGATGGCTATTCACTTATCCGTATTTGAAACCGAGTCGAGGATTTTTGACGTAAAAATCGGTGCAATGGCATATTTTCTTCCGGCACAAATTGATCCGCGGAATGCTTTCGAATCAAAGTTTTATACTTAAAAAATACATATTTTGATGCTATTCTCGCTTATTTAATGCGGTTTTAATATGTGCGATAAATTAAAAATATCGTACTATACTTCAATTACTATTATAATGAGTTAAAAGCATATTTCACTTTTAAATGTCGTGTAAAATTAAATACGCACTTTGCAGTTGACCGCAGTGCGGACCAATGTAAAAAACCGCAGTTTTGTACGCACGGTAGTGCGGACGTCGTACAGCCGGATGCTGCGATATCCTACACAGTACCTACGCGTCCGGCTAGCCGCAATTTTACAACCGTGTCCCAAGACCCACGGACAGCCGGACAATCTGCCGTCTGGCTAGCCGCAAAATGCGTATTACATATACATACACACACTAGCTGCGCCCAGTGGTTTTGCTCGCTTTACAGTAGCCTATGTGTTATTCCAGGGTCTACGCTGTAACAAATTTTAGCTCAATTGTTCCAGCCGTTTAGGCGTGAAAGTGTAACAAACACACATCTATACAACCTTACATTTTTACAAACTTTCACATTTATAATAATATAAGTAAGATAATTGTAACAGTTAACAGTACCTACGTACTATAAGTACAAATGAAGGACAACAATAAATAACAACAGCAAATAAAGAGTGTTCATTATCATTATATTATTTTTAATTAAATTAAAGGGATACATTATAAATAAGTAGGTTTACCTAATTGAATAATTTAAAGTAAAAAACTTGCAGTTATTAAAGGGGCTATAAAGTTGGATACATTAACATAACACATGCACAGTAGGTATAAAACAAAGTTGTTTGTGTTGTCACTTGTCTGTTTGTCCCTATGAACACATAAATTTTAAAAATACTGCAACGGATCTTGATGCTTGAACGGATAACAGCCTTTATAAAATAAATGCGTCCATTCCCAAGAGTCAAATGGTCCCTATAGGGAACGTAAGAAATTTGTTGTGTATCACACTCGTCTTCTGCTAGAATCATTTCCTCGTCCTCTGCGGCTGTGCCGGTCACCTTTGATGCTTTTGGTAAATGAGCGGACGCTTGTATGTTTTAACACAGGCAGCATCTCACAGCACTCCAAGGAATCAAAATATTAACAAGACGTATTTTATTTCTCTACTAGTCGTCCAACTTTCTTTTACACGTCATGTTAGAGTCCGAAACCTCGGCCCCTTGCAAGATTAAGATGTTCCAATTCAATTATTACTCTACTGCTCTTTTTCTCTTAAAAAATCTAAATTTCTTTAATAAATTGTACATTCTAAAATTTCCAATAAAATTGGCTGAAACTGACATTTATTATTCGTACTGACAATCAATGGCACTGATATGTCATTATAATAATATTACCTCTTTATATCACAATTTTACTGCCGAAATGCCGTGTAAGTGGTGCCTTACTCGGTAGGACCCGAAGATTGCCGATGATCCTTACCAATCGGTTTTGTGAATTGCATTTGACGTTACGATCGGTGCCTTTTCGTTTCGGACAGTCTCCAATAACTTCCATACATTGAAAAAATGTATGAGATTCATTGGAGTCACGTTACCAACGCAAGGAAGCAAGTACCAACATAAAAAATTGTTTATTTTTTCTTATACACACCTCCTTTGACCTTTGAACATTGACAATAAAAAAAAAAAACTTAAAATTGACAAATTCAACATGACATTGTTATTTGTTGATATTATGTAACTTGAAAAAATTATCTTTTTTTCTGCTTTAAACATTCGAATTTGGACTGGACAGCCGTGTTTTTAGTTTATATTCAATAGATTTTAGTTTGTTATAGTTTTTGGTTCATTTCGTACAGTTAACGTTCATAATTCTTAGTGCCTATTTCACGAAGAGACTGAAGAGTTATCGGCTCATCATGAGTCGGAACTCTCGCATAACACCGCATATGTGTAGTGTGTGGTAAATCTTATATAGTATGGAATCAACAACAGCATTCTACACATCATTTCCTTTTGCCACCAATTGCTTTGGAGTAGGCATTTTTTCCCCAACACCAGTTATTCTATCGCCTGAGCAGTGATGTGCAAACATTATTGTGCTTCGGTAGGAAAGCACTGTAATTAATGAAATTACTGGGCTGAAGAGTCTAAACATCTTGTGACTCCAACGAACTAGGGATGTAATAGAAACAGAACTCGACTCAAAAAGTGATTCAATGCAAAGTACAACTACATGGGCGGGGCGTAAAAAGTACAACTTACCCGCCGCTCACACATCCTAATGTCTAATCGTAAAAAGGTCCAATTTTAAAATTGTCCCTTCATGAAAAACGTCCATTCGTAAAAATGTCCAATGACAAATTTTTATTTTATCCGTGGTCAGTATCAATAGCTAATCCTGTAGTCCTATTATGACACTATTAATAGAACAGAGACGTACCCAGTGAAAAATCTTTATTTCTAATGACAGCTGTCAAACTTGAAACGTCAATATCTCGGAAAATACTCGTCCGAGGCTGACGGTGTCATAGAAGAAATTAAAGGTCTTGGAGAGATCTTGTTTTGTCTTTCAAACGTAACAGTAGGTGGTTTAAAAGAAATAGAACGTTGATATCTAAGTTATTATTTAGTTCCCTAAAATTATATAAGTACTCCTTCGTTTTGTCCATCTCGTTTGCACATGTTTGATTGAGTATTTCCGTTTCACTCAACACTGTCCGACTAAGTAAAATGACACCCCAAATGAATGAATGGGCGAGTTTATGTACAGAAAGAGCGTCTTGCTGGCCTTCTTACTTCGTTGTTTAAAAATAACCTTTTATGTTTTACAGATGCAGATGCTAAGAGTCGTAGAAGATCCTGAGCTTGTTTTTCGGCCCATTGAAAAACTTAGTCGGATTAAGTTATGTTAGTTAAGTTTTTTGGTAGTAGTTTATAGATATAAGATTCGATAAGACCATTCTTGAGAAAATTAATATTATTAATTCCTGATTCCTGTATTATAACTGCTTGCGGTTTACTGTATAATAAAATATACATTATGTAATTTTATTGTTCACAATATTTGTATATATTTTATTACTCATTGGAACATTATTTGTAAAAACAGCATTAATAAATTATATTAAAATGTTATTTTGAAATAACGTGACTTTTCTTTATTTATAAAATAAATAATAAAATCATCAATTTTCCCGTCCCGGTCGCGCCGACTATCGATATATTTTTATCGACCTGGCCATCACTAACAATCGACACTGCCCATCACTAATTAATGGCATACAACAGTGCAGGCAACATCAGAAATCAAATTTACATTTTACTTTTAGGTTGGTAAGGTGACTCCAATGAATTCAGTACATTAGGCGATTTCATTTTTTTTCTTCGGAGTTGACACTCTTATTTATATGCTCAGTGGTTTCGGAAGAGTCATTTTGATAGATTCTTGATTCGATACCGAAATCCTGTCATTCTTGCTTTCATATTTACGTTTATATAAATAAACGTATATGATTTTTATCTACTTCAATACCTGAATTTAACAGTAAAATGGAAATAAAGATCAGTGAGCCGGAGAGGGAGAGTCACCGCTCTTTTCTGAGATCCTCAGACCGATCTCCTTAACGAAACCGCGCGCTTCACTGCCCCAACTGCCCATGGTCTCTACGGCAACGTGGACGAAATGCCATGGCGTACATAAGCCTCTCCTTCAAACTGGCGTCTTCCGCGGCTGCTGACGGTGAGTGGCTGGCGGCGACAGTGGGGCACAAGTAGCGTCCCACACTAAGCACTTCCCGTTCTTCCAAGGCACCAGAGTCAGCCCCTTCGGCCTCTTACTGTCGGATCTACTCAGACCCGGAGGCTCGAGCACGCAAGAGACGTTAGCCGATATTAGGGCTATACGTACGATTATATATATTTTTTTGTTTTATTAGTTTACATTTTACATTAAATTAGTAGTTTGCTTTCAGGCTTGCAACTCAGTTGACTGCTTTGGAGTTTTAAAGAGCCGTTTTAGATGCCTAAACAAAAGTCCCGTGCTGGAGTATGCACCAGAAAAATGTGGAAGAATTGTTATTGCATGTGCAACACAATGCATGGCATATTGCATTGTGCATATTATTGTCCTACACAATATGTGCTTAAAAAATGGCCTAACTGCGAATATGATACCAGCAGTGATGACTCGATCGCAGAACCTATGGAAAGCCAAGAAAATAATTCCCTATTACAAAGAGGATTACAGGCCCGAGTAGCCATAATTAATAGATTATTATAAATTATCTGCAGGGTTGTATACGATATAATATTCTACTAATATTACAAACGCTAAAGTTTTAAAGAATGTATGTATAATGTATTTTTGTTGCTCTTTCACACTTGAACGGATCGGTACCGATTAAGTTGAAATTTAGTATATAGGTAGCTTAGACCCGGGCATAACATAATGTAGGTTAGTGCGTCAAACATGTTAAGTATTGTTACTTTGCGTGCGTATAAGTAGTAGTTTTAAAACTCAGTAAAAATTAGGTACCTACTTGCATTTTGTTGCAGTAAAAATAAAAGGCTAAGAATTATACTGAGGTTTTATTGGCTTATTTGAGGTGCTTTTTAAGGTATTGAACTGAGACAATGAATAATAATCTAATTTAAGACATTTACAAACATCTTAATGATCAAAATGTAAGCTGTACCAATGTGTGTACCAATTTTCATTTTAAAGCCTCTTCTTGATAAGTCGCGTACGTTTTAATAGTTCTTGATATATTCCCTAGCGCATTTGCTAGATTTGTTGATAGATTATTGCACCCCTCGGTGATGGCCTTGGAAAGGTTCTGCACACCATCTGCCACTCTTTTGAGAGCAGCAGCTTGCCGCTCCAAAGAAGCTTCCAATGGATCTTCTGTGCAAAAACGTAGTAAATGAGAACTAAATTTATTTTATATATCAAACTAAACATTACTTTTACATAACTAATCCTAATACAATAGCGCTGTAAAATATACCTTCAATACAAATATGGAACTAAATGCTTACGCATCACATCTAATTAAAGTAACTGAAATTATTAGCAAGTAAATTTAAAAAACTTTTTAAAACAAGCTTTCATTATTATTCATGCAAAATTTCAGCTCAGACAGACAGACGGACGCATGAAAGTAAAGTGTGAAAATGAAGTGAAAAACTTGTATAAACCATTATCTTCTCGTGCTTTTTCAATTATACAATAACGAAAGAAATGTGCCTTCAAACCATAACTGTAAAAAGACCAAGTGTCGCAGCTCGCAGTTTATCTACCGTAAAAGTTGTGAGATCCATGTATTACCAAATCGATCAAATCTTTTATGTTTTATATTAATAGAACGACTTGGCCATCGCATGAAAAAACAATGTAGGTAGGTATCTCACAAGTAATATACCGACACAATAATAGTGGTTACTCGTGTGCTCTGAGAATACGAACAATTTTAAATCAAATTAATACTCATTACGGATAATATGAACAGGAAGGAATTGTAGGAAAAGTAACTTTATTCATAATTTTAAAATTTAGATAAAATAGCAAATAAAAATCCGTCGGTTGAAAACAATGATGATGATTGACATAGACAAATTATAATTTGAGTTGACAAAGATGATTGATGCTTGACAATGAATGACTGGGGCTCCTGTCATGAGTGATATAAGTCGAAAATCGCCCTTTTCCAGGAGAGAAAAACAAGATTCAAAAAAATCTGGTATACGAACTATGTGTGCTACATTAGCTTTTACTTAAACTTTTACTTAAAAGAGTTTTTATCATTCCGCATTACAGTTTTTCTTAAAATTATTTTATTATATAAGTAATTTATGAAAAACCAGTGAGTTGTATCCGCACCAACGATAATTTTATCCAATCAATAATCATCAACAATGTAAATATTAATACAAGTAATTTTTTTTTTTCACTTCTAAGTATGGGGAGCCCCATAAGTTTAATTTTTTTTTTTCTATTTTAGTGTGAAAATCTTAACGCGGTTCACCAAATACATCTACTTACCAAGTTTCAACAGCATAGTTCTTATAGTTTCGGAAAAAAGTGGCTGTGTCATCCGGACGGACAGACAGACATGACGAATACTCGTATATAAGGGTTCCGTTTTTTGCCATTTGACTACGGAACCCTAAAAACCATCTTGATATTATCATTTATTTAAAAAAAATCATTTACCTATTAAATTATGTTGTTAGTAATATTGTCCAAGTTTGCAGATCTCAATATTGAGCAAGTTGTTGAATAAATGTTCGATCTATAGGTTTACTGTTAAACTTTTTTAAAGAATATGTCCCTAATTTTGGACTTTAGATGAAAATTGCCCCATTACACATTAGCCATTAGGTTTTAAGGTTTTATTAGGCCTGATATTGATTAGCGTTAAGACTTCAAATCTCACTATAACAAATAGTACTTTTTTTGCTTACATTTAAAAAAATAATCTATGTATTTTTAGATATAATTTAAATTGTTCCCTGGCAAATATTGTAAAAAATCGTGAAAAGTAATATATCAGTAATGTATAATGAAATTCAAGAAAAAAAGGTGTTTTTATGTGAAAATGATTATAATCACAATTGTACCACCAACCACAAAATACTGATTATATTTGAGTAGATGAAATCGGAGATATAACTTGAAATATATTCATAACCACTTTGTTATTGCAAAAATAGTGCACTTGTATCACTTTTCACAAAATTATCTCCCAAACTATAGAAGACAGAAGAACGTGAGTAAGATGAAAAAAATCGTTATTTTGTTTCTCATTATTTAAATGTAAAAATCTCAAAAAGGCTAAAACTCAAGTTACATCACTCATCACTGGAGGCACATATGGGAAATGTTTACGAAGTGTGGTAGCTAAATTTAAGCATATTAACTTTTCAACAGATTATATGGGTAAATATTTTTACTACAATAAACCACCAAAATGAAACTATCTTCGTAAACAGTTAGATCTGTAATCTATGCTCTATTTTACTGTCCAATTAACGTGTAGGTGGTTCCTTACTCGGTAGAGCCCGAAGATTTACGAAGATACTTTCCAGTCGGTTTTGTAAAACGGAATTGACTTTTCGATCGGTTCCTTTTCCTTTCGGTAGCGCACTCGGTTCGGTTTCGGTATCGGATAAGTGAATCACCCTGCTGATTCCGAGTTTTTAACAAATTTAAAAAAGTTGTATGATAAAATCAGTACCATAGAGGTGGAAGTAAATAGGTTTAATTATGTTTTTGACACACAAACTCCGTGAACACTGAATTCAATTCTAAATAATTCTAAAAAGATGTTCTAAATTCAAATTTACTTTACCCTCTAGAGGATAAAATGGACTTTTCCAGTCAGATATCGAAGCGCAAAAATACACTTTCCGAGATAGGGGGATGAAAAATAAATTATTATATTATACTAGTTTACGCCCTCGTGCAGAAATACTCTCTTAGCGGAAATCTATAAGAACTTAAACCTTTCGGTGTTCCAAAATTCAACCCTATCCATTCAGCGGTTTTGGCTGTGCTTTAATCAGAGTCAATTAATATACACCTAATTTCCTTCCTTTAATATACATTACTAGAAAATATTATCAGTATTTCTCTACCTATAATATACATATATTATACATTTAACCCTTTCTCTTGAATTACTCTATCTATTAATGAAAACCGAATGAAAGTCCATTGCGTAGTTTAAAAGATAGAAGCATACATAGGGACAGACAAACGCGGGAAGCAACTAAAGTTGCTATCTTGTTTATAAATATTATTTTTTTTGTTAATAAAATTTATTTTATACTATGTAGTGAAGAACACCTTCATGAAAAGCTATTCTTGAAGTGTTTAACTACACAATATCCTTATAAGGTTTGTATTAAATAGATATTATGATAAAACAATAAAGTTTACTGTGAAATTTCTCATCATCTCCACTAAGCCTAAAAATGTTTTTCATAAAAAAGGGTTTAATTACACTTTAAAATAAATTACAAAAAAAAAAAACACTTACAAAAGTTAAATTCCGCAGCCAAATGATTTTAATCTGTAAAAAGTATTTTGGGTATGCACTCGTTACGAATAATCCGCTTGTATCTAGAGCAGATATATTTTAGAATTCTAAATGCAAGCCTCGCAGACGTTTATGAAAATATTCTGTGGATTTATTACGAATTCCGTACTGCATATTACACAATATCCCGATATTGAAACTACCAATTCGACTGATGGCTAGTGTTGGGTCGAATATCGATATTCTTGAAGATAATTTTGCAAATCACACACTATATAATTTTATATCGATTATTAGCTTACCCGTTAAAGTAGCCTATTATGTAATTGAATTCTTTTTTTGACCCAGGAAAAATGCGTTACGCATCATCACCCCATGCCGGGGGCGCGGGGCGGTATGTGGGACTCCCCCGCCGAAGATGTGTGCGGCGGGGATACCCACTAAAAAACCTGGGGGTGTTCCTGCGGACGCCATAATGCCGGGGCAGCGGGTACGCCGAAGCACTCATCCGCGGGCATGGAATTGGATCCTAGCTTAAGTACCATATTTCAACTCTAGCAGTTCAGCAGTTTAGGCGTGTAGAGAAATCCACATAAATAAAAAAAAAATACATTGATATTTTCTCATTTATGATATTAGTAGGACGGATTTAAAAAAAATAGCACATTGACCTGCATGTTTACGAAGTAAAATTATTATTTACTAGTTTACGCTCGCGGCTCTGCCCGCGTGCAAAATCCTTTCTTAGCGGAGGTCTACGTCATAAAACCTATCTGTATTCAAAATTTCAACTGAATCGATTCAGCGGTTGAGGCTGTGCGTTGATAGATCAGTCAATCACTTTTTCCTTTTATATATTTAGATTATTTTTGCATTTATCGATAGCCATACAACTCTAGTAGGGTATGTCGAGCGGGGGAGAGGGTGCGGGGGAACGTTTCCGGCTGCGCGTATGTACGAGTATGTCCAACATGGCATAGCATCGGGACCGCGGGCCGCGTTGCTCTCTTTGTAATTGGTACATCGAATGCATATCGGTTTGCGGACCACTTTGCATATTTCATACTGTGAATACTTCGCTCATCTTTTACTGAATTTCGAGCATGCAGACTATTTCCACTTTTTCTATTTAGTGCATTGTTGCTACTAAAACCATTTACTCATATCCCCCCAATCAATATAATGAAATCAAGAGTAGATTCATAAAGTGGGGGCTAGAGAAGCTCTGGCCCCAAAATGATCATTACTTATTGTGTACTCTAGTACACATTATGTACTTTTTAATGTGTCATGTACTCAATACTCGTATCATTTATTGCACATACCAAGGTTCTGGCGTATTTTTTAACGTGAGAATCTTCTCTTACCTTTAAAAACCCAAACGTAAACGTCACCGACGCCTCGGTACCTCGCGAGGTAACAAAAACAAGCACCTAAATGAAATTCCTGCTTTCGCCTGCATAACTAAAACGAGCGACTAGCTTTTAGCAGATAAAGTACAAATAAACAACACATTTGTTTGGCTCAGCATGTAGCAATTCAAGTTCCATTCTGCTGCGTGTCGGGACATTAGGGCGCGTTCATTTTATGGCGGTGTCCGAGCCCGCAGTAAACTGCCCTTTAACTCACGCCGCCACATCCACATATTACACTTGTAATGGAATATATTCTCGCATGTTCTGGAATTTTCCACTGTACATTCTAAGCACAGAATATAACAATAAATGTAGGCACCTCGCTCGTGCTAATGTCCGAAATGTTAATGCTCCATCTTATATTATACTAGCTTGTGCTCGCAGCTTTACCCGCATGCCCAAATCCTTTCTTAGCGGAGGTCTACGTCATAAACCCTATCTGTATTCCAAATTTCAAGCCAATCCGTTCAGTAGTTTGAGCTGTGCGTTGATAGATCAGTCAGTCAGTCACTCTATCTATTTATATATTTAGCTAAGACTAGCTACACCCAGCGGTTTACCCGCTGTACTGTAGCCTATGTGTCATTCCATGGTCTAAGCTAACTCTATACAAAATTTCATCTCAATCGGTCCACCCGTTTAAACGTGAAGAAGTAACTAACATACACACCCACACACTCACGTTCGCCTTTACCTCTGTAATATTAATGTGATTAAACTGACTTTTATAGAAGGTTATTAATTTGATTTTGTTCATGTATAAATCTCTACATCTCTACACATACCAATTAATATTTATTCTTAAAATAAGTAATCGTAAATAATTAGCAGCTAGTAACAAGGTCCCTTTTCAGTACATTCTCTTTGGAATTCAATTACCTATTTCACTTCTTAGTCCAGTCAATTTAGACATTCGAAGTTACATAAAGTCCCAACAAGCTGAATTTCTGTGAAGTTGTTCAAAACATAATTATAAACAATGTCTAGAAGTTCCCCATCATTCCCCTGTAAGGAAAAAATTTAATTCAAGATCAAAGGTCAAAACAATGAGTTTTTCGCGATTTTCAGCAAAACGGTAAGTTTTATCATAAAAACATCTTAGACAAAATTGTAGATCATAAAATTGTCTACAAAAAATTAGGCTCAAACTATGTCTAAACCAAATTGTATCTTAATGGGGTCATTAGTTACTGATTTCGTATTCAAACATTGACCTCCTTTATCCCGCCTTAGAGGTTGATTTTTGGAATAAAAAGTATCCCATATCATTTTTTAGGACTTGGTCTACCTTTGTACCAAATTTCAGCTCAATAGGGCCAGCGGTTCTAAATTTACCATACAAACTTTGCCCCCCCTTACCCCCTCTTTAAAGTTAAATTGTGTCATAAAAACTATTCAATGTTCCTCAACACAATCCCAACAATCGTTTTACAAAATTTCAGCTTAATCGGGTAAACGGTTACGGATTTGCATACAAACGTTTTTCGGGAATAATTCCTTTTCCTGAGGGAATTTCAAAAAATCGCTTCTTATTGAACGATGAAATCTTCCAAGGAATACGCTGTCCAAATTTCAGCTCAATCCGTCCGGCCGTTTGGGCTGTGCGTTGATAGCACGAAAGTGTACGAACGATTTTATATAAGAGATTACAACTTTTTGAATCGTTATATCTCAAAAACGGTGGCTCGTAGAAAAAAAAGTATTAAATATTTTTTTGTAGACAATTTTATGATCTACAATTTTGTCTAAGATATTTTTATGATATAACTTACCGTTTTGCTGAAAATCGCGAAAAACTCATTTTTTTACCTTTGACCTTGAATTAATTTTTTTCCTTACAGGGGAATGATGGGGAACTTCTAGACATTGTTTATAATTATGTTTTGAACAACTTTACAAAAATTCAGTTTGTTGGGACTTTATGTAACTTCACTCTCATTTTTTGGTCTAAATTGACCGGACTATCTGTTCAAACAAGGATTCAAGAGAGCTTGTAATGAAATTTTTATCTTTGAATCGAAATTTGATTTCATGCGACTCGGTAGGCGGTCGTGAATATTAATAGATTTTAGTTGCCTTTACCTGTGACGAACACGAAAATAACCGTGTTTCACAGTTGAAACTTTAACAATAATATTTAAAGATTTATAATGTTAATTTAATCTAATAAACCACTAACATAACTATGGCGAAACTTTGAAAGTGTGTTTCAAATGTATTATTACTACGAGCGGTACTGATTTAAAACGGCAATCTGCATTTATCTTAAAAGTTTGCATTATGTGGCTATGTGTGTTGCTTTTTCAGAAACCACTAAACCTTTTGCGATTTAATATGATAAGTAAATAGCTGAACCCTTGGAAGAACACAAAGACTTCCTTGTACCCCATTTTCACACGGAATCGGGACTTAGGCCGCCCCCACATTGGGAAACAGCAGCTAGTAAAAAATAAAATATTATACAAAATTCCACCAACATCGCCTTACATGACAAAACACACATGATTAAACACGTTAATTTCTTCATGTCTCCATAATATCCTCGCAAGCCTCCGAGCTAATTGCTTCGCGAATAAAAGGCTTAGCTAAAGTGAACAGGATAATAATGGGGCGCCAGATTACCGCTGTTCAGAAACTTGGCAGTTGACGTTGACTTTAAGCCTAGCTCATACAGAGCTAATGTTAGCGGCTGCGTTTAATTTAAATGCATACATTTAGCTTGGAATGAAGAGCTTTAGTTGTGAATGAAATGCGAGACAGGTTACAAATTTGACTATTCATTTTAGATATGCTTTATGGCTATAATTACGTACACTTCTTACATTATTCTTCTCGATCCCAAAGCTTTTTAGCTATGTTTGGTGGAAATCAGTCCAAAATGGCCGCCGCTATAAAATGGCGGATTATTTTTTTGTTCTACAACCCCCACAATATGGGTATTAAATGAAAGGGCTTGACTTGTAGAATACAACGCACTTTAATAAATTTAAGATCCAAGATGGCCGCCACCACAAAATGGCGAATTACATATTTTGAATGCGTTGCGTTGGGGGTTTTTTAAATTTTAAATTTTATTGACCCTGGAAAAAGGCGTTACGCATCATCACCCCACGCCGGGGGGCGCGAGGTGGTATGTGGGATTCCCCCGGCGAAGATGGGCGCGGCGAGGGTACCCACTAAAAACCTGGGGGTGTTCCTGCGGAACCCCATAATTCCGGGGTAGCGGGTACGCCGAAGCATTCATTCGCGACCCCGACGGCGTTTGGTACTCACTGAGGACCAAACGACCAACTCAGGAGGACCCCTCCGCGGTTCGTGTGCTTACTCTACTCTTACCCCTTTTTGCAATAGGGGGTCACAGCTAAGATATCTGATATGAAAACTACCTTGAATATCATTAATTCGTACATTGTATTATTTCATTTTATATTTAGGTACATTTATATGACAAAACAAATACAAAAATTAAAAGCTTTGCAATGCTACGAGTATACAAATGTAGGTAAAAATACAAAGGTCCTTAAAACGTATTGGTAAATCGTTTTGGTTCAACATTATGATTTAGGCACGATGTGAGCAGATGTGAGTAATGTTATTCAGGTTTTATTCCTTTCACGAGTATTGGGCTTTTTTCAATTTAGCTACGAATACAATACACAATCCCTTTTATTATTTTCTTTGCAAATGAAACATTTTATTGTATAACTAACTTCAACCTTTCGGCTTTACCTGGTGAAAAGTTGTAACGTATTTATTTATTATTCGCTACAACCACGGTTTTACCATGCTACAACTCTTGTTAACTTAGTATTAAATTAGCATTTTCTACTAAGTAGTTATACTGATTAGTATTATGGTTTCAAATGCTACATTTTCGATAATATACTCGTAAAAGACTTCAAGAAGAAAAGTAAATACGTTATAATTCGATATTTAGCAATACCAACACCAACAGAAGAAACGCCGATATTGTTATTTTTCATTCTATAACAACCTTTTCTATAAATATCTAAGCATCTAAACTTTCAACTTTATAATATTAGAAGTATATTTATTATTTCAAGGCCAAAACAAGGGGCTGATTCTCTGCGTAATTTAATTATTATATTATCGAAACATTATTCAAGCTATGATTATATTGACTCAGCCGATAGCAGCGCTCACAATATTGGCTTTCAAAATGTGTACATTATTCTAGATTACTATTATCTAAATTGGCAACCTTAATTTCATTACATAACTACAACATAATTTTATGCAAAAAACTGTGCAATAAAACTGCAATACAACTTAAAGGGTCATGTCCTAAATCACTGATTTACCCGTCTATATGAAGTAGGTAGGTGTGTAGTGTACTAACCTTTTTTAAAGACTTCAAGAAAGAATGAAAGTTTCAAAACTCGTTGGGGTTCAAAATAAGTTTTTTGTGCATGTTTTACTCGAAGATGCCTCAACCAAGCCTAAACTAATTTGGAAAAGTTACACTTACCAGATTCACTTAAAATTGTATCAATATCGACCGAGTGGTTTTTAAGCTATAAAAACTAAAACGTGACTCTCGCACTTGCTTATTGAAAATGAGCTTGACGTTGGTTTTATATATTTCCTTAATATGTATAGCTTAAAAACTGTATCAAATCCCTGGTAGGAATAAAGTCAGTAACATCAATCACACGCCCTAATCTTATGTAGCACATATGCCACACGGCTGCGTTTTATGGATAAGACATTAATACGAGGACCATAAATATCATTTGAGAACCCTACCAGCATGTGAGCCGTAAAAAATAAAAAATGTTGGACTGAGAAGTAAAACTAATTTTTAACTCCGCATTCTACGAATTACGTTAACGTACAAATATGTAGTAGGTAGGTAAAATTTCGACCCTTCCGTAAGCATTTTCAGAATGATTTTCTTCTACCAAAAATCTTATTTGAAACTTAATATACTCTTTATGATCCAGGACCTTGGTTACTTTTTCACTGATGCGAAGTATAGAAGACCAAATCACATGCTTAAAGTCCCAGTCAAAAAGTATCATTAGGAACCGTATACGACAACGTTGAGGAATTACAACTGCGACACCGAGTGTCTCGCTTGACTTTACACCGTCAAATATTGAAAAAAAAAACAGTTTCTGATACACTAAGCAATTTCATTTACGAGTAGGTACTTTTCTTCTGTTTTCATCACACGATAATACTTATATGTAATAGTAAAGAAGATTTATATTTAAGTATTTAGATACATACCTTATAATACTTAGACATACGAGTAGTATTTGGTTCATAAACCACGTAGCTTTCCTAAGGTTAAGCAAATCACGCGTATTCCAATCTGCCCACGTACATATTTACGCACGAATAAACAACAAGGCAATATCGTTAAATAATAAAAGAAAATATAATAGAGGCCTTCATATTTCCGCTCTATCTTTCAGGATTATCGTACCGAATAAAAGTGGGTAAAATTGAATCTGACCCGTGATTGGGCGCTGTATAGAGATGTCACACGTCAGGTTTGCTAGGGGACATGTGTTTTTACAGAGTTAATTTTAGTTTCAATATAGCGGTGTCAAAGAATTGACTCACAGGATACAACTCGTTTTAAATAGGTATGTTTTGAAATAGCGCTCCCTAATTTAATTATTTTTGTTAAAGATAGTAGAGTAAGCAGAACAGTGTTTTATCATAAAATTTTCTAAAAGTAATCATCAATTTTGATGTTTGAAAATGCACAGACATGCGGCGCCAAACTCTGATCTCCTATTGGAGTTAAAAATTAAAGAAAAAATCATGTTGTAAGGAGATTATATTTCCAAAAGACGTAAATAAATAAGAGACCTAAATTGTATTTTTGGCGCTTTAATCTGACTTCGAGTTTAGTTTCCAAAATAATAATACGTATGGGCCTTATGATTTTGGAAACTACCGTGAGTGTCCATTATAAATGCGACAATGTCTCATGTAATTATTCGTTGAGAAATGTCTCAACCACGGTTTCGGACAATTACGATGTCCTTCATCAGGAGTTGGGCGCTAGTTGGTTCATAAAAATACAAAAAAGTAAATGTAAGGTAAACGAAAGGTTTATTAGAAGTCGTCTCAAATATAAAAATAAATATTCAATCTCGTTTTTTCCGAACATCACTACCCAGCAGGTCAACGTGGGCCGTTCAGTTGAAAGCAACGAATTACGCATTCACCTTGGTTTATGCTTGATTACACCATTCATTCTTATACCCTTTCATAGTGAGTATTACCGGCGCGATTCAATGATTTGCCTCGTATTCGCTCAATGAAATTTGTGTATATTCAGAAATGGCGAGTGTTTAGTTTATAAGCTGACGACAGACAGAGGCGGGACGGAGAGGTAAAGCGGTCGCGATCTTCGTTTTGTTCCTGCCCGCGTTCGCTCTATATGTGACAGGTTTAGTACAAATTCGAACATTACAAAAATTCCATCCCGCACCGCGATCACTTCCCGCTTCCTTCTGTGTAGCGCCACCTTTAGGGATCCGTTGTAATAATTAATTTGCATTTTTTTATGCAAGCATAAGCCTGTCGTCTGATATTGGGCGGTAAAGCCTGCCTGTTACATTCGCAATGTTACCTAGGAATTTGCCTTTTGTACGAAGTCCTACGCCACACTTCGCTGTGCTCGCCATTCGGAGACATTAAATTAGTCCAGTTATCTCCTTCGACGCCTCACTTTTTCAACCGGAGACAATCGCAGGAAAAGACGAGGACAATATAGGAAAAAGTGGCAATTTCAGTCATAGAACTCTACTCGCGTACGTTTTTCAGCATTAGGTATCTAGACTTGTTTACAGTCGTTTAAATAGTTGGAATTGTACATATATTTTAAAACCCATTAACAAGAAAAAATTACTGTTCGAAAAAATCTTGCAAACAACGGAAAAGCACAAGAGATTATAAAATTTTCTAAAATAATTCTAATTTGCATATAAATAATTTTTTTATGAACTTTGCAAACCTTTTTACGTACCCCAGTAAGGAATGCCTTTCTGAGATACCTTGCTTATAATTCGCAGCACCTTGTAAGTTGCTTGTTAATTATATTCCATCCCATTAACGAAAGCCTCAGCCATCTTTAAACATGATGTCGCTTATATTCGCAAACATCAAGCTGCCTGAGAACGTGTAAGGCCCTCAAA
Organism: Hemithea aestivaria; assembly: GCA_947507615.1. Classification (NCBI taxonomy): domain Eukaryota; kingdom Metazoa; phylum Arthropoda; class Insecta; order Lepidoptera; family Geometridae; genus Hemithea; species Hemithea aestivaria. Next base: position 8,507,453 of record OX382326.1, on the reverse strand, counting down.
ATAATTACTTTGCACACATCTACAGTGACACAAACTTATATAGCTACGTGGCAAAAAATGGAACTAATAATTTGGAACTGACTGGTTCTGTTTTCACTTTGTTCCACGTATCTAACATATACACTTTTCTATTAACCAGCAACTACGCTAACCGCTGAGGCTATCCCTATTGCCAAATAATGTATTTTTTCTTTTAATTTCATATATTTAGTAAATTATGTCGTAAAATTTGGCAATAAATTTATTTTTTATTTCTATTTCTAAGAATCCCTCTATCTATTGAATACAACTGCATTAAAATCCGTTGCACCGTTTAAAAGATAGGGTAAAAGTAATGGGTAGGGATCTCAATGTTTAGTAGGTAAAGAAGCGATTGTAGCGCCATAGTCATCAGACCAAGTTTGGTGTATACCTAATTTACAAGCATTTGATACGACACGTGTCTCTTTTATTTAGGGAAATGTAAAATAACATTATTAAAATGTTGTCTCGGCTATATTCATACATTCGCTTGACGAGCTTTGACTTGAGTAATTACCGTCTGTAGCTTTGAGCTCTTTATCTCATTCTGAGGTTACTCAAAGATTTATTATATTTTAGGCTTCCGTTGCCAACAAGGAAGCCTTATAGGTTCGATTTGTCCGTCCGTCCACGGTTTTGCGAAAAAACTATAAGTCCTAGAAAGCTGTAATTTTGCACAGAGGAGGGTAATGATCAGGGTAACAGAACGGTAAAAAAAATAATTTTATATTAATTAGTTTAGGGTACATCCCATATACGTAAGATGAGGATGATTTTTTTATCACAAAATAAGAGATGGGTTGCTAAGAAACTTTTCCGATTTAGTTGTTGTTCCGTTTGAAAGATATACAAGTTTAAAAACTTTTTTAAAATTACATTCTACAATATGAAAAGCTTATAGAGGTGCAAATCTGAAGCAATCCAATATAGCAATGTATTTATAGAAACTCAATGATAATTTTTTTATGATTTTAAAAATGTTTTAAATATCAAGAAGGATTTGTTTCAAAGTTTATTTTCTTCATTTAAATAAAAAAAAGCATTTAAATAAAAGCTCGGTTTTAAAAATATTTTTTCAACTAAATTTATTCCTTTTGTTAAGAGTAAGTCTGATATAATTATAAAGGCTACACACATCCTCGTATCAACACATCCGCTCATCCAAACTTTCGCATGAATAATATAATAGAATGTTTACGGCCTTCTAAATTACGAAATCTCTGTTGTTGGTCATTGAAAATATATTTTAAAAAACTTATCGTAAAATAAAAACACTCTCATCATCTCATAATCCTTTTACATTATATTGCTATCCTAGCTGATTCATGCAACTCCGTCTGTTAACATAACATTCTTTACGAGCATAGATTTAAAAAATATAGGAAGATGCGGTGTTGACTTTTCTGACATGGACCGCTTCGATTAGGCCCATGGACCTTATTTAAGAGCGGAAAATTTGTGCCTGGCACAATTTTACTTCCGCACGCATCGGCGCGGCAACTGACACTTTCCGGTCCAACAGATCCAAGTTTGGCATAGCAACGATAGCGCTATGGCGCATCTTCCCATTTTCTTTTAATCTTAGCTTACAATCTATTCTCAGATCTACCAAACAACAAAAACTAAGAAAAACATATACAAAAACGTCATTATTTTTATTAGAATAGGTTTTAGAGGTGTTCGAGAACAGCAACTGTGACACAATTTTGTTAAAACCTCCCAAATCCTTATTCCTATTTTGATTTTTTCGGCACCATCTCAGCCGAGCCAGCCTAAAAATGCTTTTTTTTTACAAAATCTACGCTTTTAGAATTTCAATAAAAAATACGAGGTATTTCGTGCGAAGGAATGTATAATTGACTTATTCAGAAAAGGCTGACAAATAGAGTTCATTAGTCGCCTATTGAGACTATTATATGTGTGTACTCTATATTGAGTAGTTTTTCCTTATATTAGGGATGCGCACTACGTAAAAATAATTCAAAATTATGACGATGTTAATAATAAGCGTAATTAAATATACAAATTTACTTTAATAATAAAAAAGGTACAATGGATAAGTTTGTTAAATAAAAAAAACAAATTTGAAAATGCTTCAGGTTTTTTGGCCAGGTCAACTGTATTCAAGCCTTTTTAAAAATGGTTACAAAAAGTAGAGTTAAATCCTACTCCTACTAATATTACAAACGCAAAAGATTGTATGGATATGTGTATTGAGATGATGATATTGTATTGAGCTGAAGTTTGATAAAGAGATAATAATAACCCAGGAATAACATAATAGAGGCTACTGTAAAGCGGGTACCGCTTGGCGCAGCTAGCTACATATATTATGATGATTTATTTGTGTAGGTTTTTCAGTGCAAAAAAAAATATTGTCACATCCCTTTTCCCTACACGTGAAACTGAGGGGTCACATGGGAGCTTGCGCGACTCAGACACAAGTCCACCCACGGAAGGTTACGTGTCGCCATCATAAGGCTGCGCATTCATTGCTCGACTTTAATATATTTTCCCACATTTCTCAACACCGTGTGATCACTGATCTTAATAGAGTTCGTGCGAAAAATGATGAATCGGTGAGGAGTGCTTGTGCTGTTTGCTTAGTCCTTTCTTAGCTTCATCAAATAAGATTTATAATGATTAATCTTTTATGTTTATTTATTTTTGGCAAATGCCTTTTTTGAGAAAAACAAACTAACAATACTACAACTACTACAGCAGTAAAGAACACTTTTATTGACCACAGATCGGCCACAAGCCGATCTATAGAAAATCCAAGTGCTCCAAACCACTGTCAGATGGAGTGCCCAGAATGCTGGCAGCAACTAAAAATGCTCTATTTTAAAAAGCAGCAATTTTATCCGCTATAAAGTATCTATCCTGTGTTATTTCAAGATTAAATCTATGGGAACACCAAATTTCAGATCAATCGGGTCTGCCGTTTAGTCGTGACGAGGACGAACACAGACATCATTGGTAGAATGTGCATTATGGGAATATGAGAAGAAGGGTACTGTCGATCCATGGTGTAAGATTTAGTTGTTGCAGATAAAATGTTACGAATACATAAATGTAACAATACATTAACGTATATACATGTTTAAACATCAGATTATTATAGGCTGGCCACACAATCTATAATTGTAATTTGACTCTGACAGTTAAGTAGGGTAACCTGTTCTATTGGAGTATAAACCCCAATAATTTATTATTTACCCAATAAATTACCACCCAATAAATTATTATTTAAGTATATTTGTAATTTGTATGTCAACCTTTAGGTATCTCGGGCCATATTGTCCCGATCCTTTGGCAGGCGTGAGCCAATATGTAGAGGCCCCTTTGATTAATTTATCATAATGCCACAACTCTTTATATTTGCACAGATTCTATCATTATCATATTGCCAAATAACCCGTTCTGATTGTTGACAGTGACTCGATTAAAATTTTAATTGCGAAAGTTGCTCAACAATGGAATTTCGTTGTCAATGTCAAGTCCAGCCATTGTTTTTTCAGTTGGAGAGGTTATTTTCTTTAATTAACAGACTTTTGTTTTCAAGAGAATAAATACCTTAGGAATTAGATCCCAGATTCCCTAAGATTCATTTATCTTGTAATATTTTTATAGTTATACTTGAGAGGTTTACAAACTTAATGTACCATGTTTTTGTTCAGATATTTGCGAGTATCTAAAATTATAGGAGTAGATCACGTAATAAAAATGTTATGCTTATCCAAATTGGGTTTTTTTTTTATATTATTAAATTTTATGATTTTTTATTATATTATTTACTCTAGAGACGCTCGTTTTAATCCATAAAATGAAAACCGTTGCGTTGGACTAAAGCTAGACATTTTTTCCAGATCTATGCTATCACGTTGTCACACGAAGTTTATGCAAACTGTAGGGCATCTAAGGCACTGTAGAAAGTGTGCAAATTTATTGGACAACACCACATTTAAAGTTCACAGTCACAGTGTTTTATAGTGTACACTCAGCTTTATAATTTCCTTCAGCAAATGTTGACGAAGTCATTGAATTCAGGTGGCATGCGGGAGGGCTTTGAGGTATCAAGTTAGTTTCGTGGAAGTTTAGATAACCAGTCCCTTATGTCTACATCAAATTAGTACCGCACTTGACTTATTAATAATTCCAGGGCTTTCCTATTCTTAACTCAATTAGAAATGGTTGGTGCTATTAGTTATTCAGTGATATCTGTACATATACATATTTAGTATGCAAAGTATGTTTTAGTTATCGGAAAGGAAAATGTTTGAAGATATGTTTTAAAAAACTATCTTTTAGGTGTAAATTAAGGTTTAACAATATCTCATAAAATATTACATATTTTGTTTATTAAATATTTATATAGATTGTGTTTTAACTGACGAGAACGAGAAACAAAGGATAATACTGACCAAATATCCATCTCAGCACAGAAATTAGTCAATTATTGTCTATGCTGCTCCGCTCCGCGTCAGTGGAATCACACGTTTTGTCTTTTTTTTTATACAAAATAGGCCTACGTTTGACCACATCCCACCTGATGGAAAGTGAAAATGCGGTCGACGATGGATCACGTAAGTTGCCTAGAAAGGTACCTATTCACTCGTGCCTTGAAGATACGCAAGTCTATTTAAAGACTACCAGGTTCCACAAATTTAACACAATTACATTCTTAAATTAGATTTACTAGGAAAGTTTTGACGAGGAAATAATTCAATAATTTAACTCCTTAAGTAATAGGTAGCACCTTACACTTTTATCATTACTAGCATTCCCAGTTTGTCGATACGAAAACACATTTTCTCTGGTGTCCTTATAAAAACTCTTAGAGGTCACTTACAAACTTTTTCCTTTCTGTACTGGCTACCTAATTACGCGTGCGATATTACAGGCCCAATTCACGAAGTTCTCAAACAAGTTTCAAAGGTGCTAATGGGACTCGGAAGGCTTTTTGGCTTCTTGACACATTAATTATATACAGCCATCGACATTATATCAATAGATTTTTTATTATTTACGTATTATTATATGTAAGTCAACCTTTGACAATCTCGCGTTATGTTTGGCGACGATGCGACCGTAGATGGTAGTAGTCTAAGCCTAGAAGACGGAATAAATACCTCTCTGAACATACCTTCACTGAACATCATGCCGGAACACAGTAACGACCGCTTGGCACCACAGTTTTGTCCAGTGGTAACTAGCCACGGTCGGAGCCTATCATCAGTATAGTGAATAGCGAGTGGAAAAAACAGCACTAATCGAATAGGCCAGGCTAATACTAAACTAGCAGCCCAAATTCGGTCAAATTTTACGCTCCGGCCACATATTCTTCAACTGAGATTCTCAAAAAAAAAAATCTAAAGCACTTTTATAAAAAAAAGTGCTTTAGATATATTATTTTTTTTTGTATTCGCAAATAGAGGTGGCTTAATAAAAAGTTAAAGTACGTCGCACTCGCGTCTTTTGTTTCAAATGTTTTAACAAGTACTCGCGACATCCCAGGTTTATGTAAGTCAATTTATTCAGAGAAGTTTTCCAGGTAGTATTTCGTTTCGTAACTAAATGGATAATTAGACTCATGTTTCGTTTATCAACAGTCGGCAGGCCTTTTGGAATGGATCCAACCGTTCCTGTTCAGAACTTTCAGGTCTCCGCTTTACTGTATTATTAAATTCTCAAAGTTCACAGAGAGTACTTTGTTAACAATATTTTAAATTGAAGCGTATGAGATGGTCTTTTTACCTGCTCATATTTTGATGTTAAAACTTTTAAAAATATCTATGAATTAAAATATAATTAAGTTATTCATACACTTATTAAGCATCAATAATATCTACTTTTGGACAGATTTGGTACGGCCACGATTTTATTAAAACGTCAAATAAGTGAATTGGCTTAAAAGCTACAGATATTATTACCACCATATCATAATATCTAATTTTGTAATATAACGTGTAAATATTTGTTTTACAATAAAAGTGTTATTTTATTTTATTCTACTATATCTAACCTCTAGACCTCAATCGGTTCAGTAGTTTTGACGCGTAAAGTTCTGAAACATCTATAGATTCACATCAATGACATGAGCCATTTTATCTCTTGTCTTGTCTTTATTTGGCCAATTACATTCTATCTATTCCAACTGCGCTTTTGCAATGAAACTACTGCAGAATACAATTCACGTAGAGCCCTCAACATTTCACTTGAAATCGAGAGAGATATTGTGTAGAATTGTTGAATGGGTACAGATCCGACACTATGGGCCAGCAATTCCTTCACTTCCTCTAGATTTTCCTCTATTAGATGGTATTGTGTGGACTTTGAACACTCTGCCTTTAAAAATCGTCAGCAATTGAATATCTCAGTAAATAAAATGTGTTCTATCTTAACGCCGAACATTTGTGACTAAGGACTTTTGCAGCTAAGACTGGTATCTTTCTAGCAACTGGCTTTTTCATATATCTATGACCGCTGCCGAACGTTATTATTAATTAGTGCAGTTGGCCAATTTAAGGTTTTGTTAGTTGTAGTTATTGTATTAAGATATAGAGGAGACCGCTAGTTGCTAGGACGTTGCCCGTTTTAGTTGCTCTATCAGCAAATAACGCGGTTAATAAAACATCTAGCAAACCCTATTGGCTGTCTCGTTCATACTTACAGACAATAGACAGCCTCACTTCGCACAAATTTTCGAGCGAAGTAACAAATTCTCAAACAAAACGTCAAAAGCCATTGAATGAGAACATGACGCTCCACTTAGTACAAGCTTGAGTCCCGGCATAAGCTATATCATAAACACTAAAAAGCATCGCCTAAATAATTTATTTCCACAACGCTGAAGTCATGCTTTTAGTCGCAAATCTTAAAATTCCATTTCACGAGTCTAAGAAACATTGTCTCCTTCATTTCCTCAATGAGAGTAAATCATGACGCGAAGAAGCGATTCCTTTGAGCAATCGTGATTCCAATTTGGAGCTGGACTGAGAATCCTTTTGCTCGTGAAATATGAATTTGCCGATGGCAGTGTGCTTAGAAAATAAAAGGCTGCGTTCTAACAGAGACCTAAGCTACTGAGAAAGGTTGAAGCCATTTCAATTGAGCCAAATCAGCTACATTTCTTAGAACCACTATCGGGTAGTGTTAGAACAATAGAATGATATGGTAGTGTTTCACTGAAACTCTTGTTCGTTTCGTTGGTCTTTAGAAGCTAATGGAAAAGTGAGACTGCTTTTCTTAGAATTTTTCACTAACGTACCTATGTATTTATTTATCTATTACTATATAAGCGATAAGACCGCCAATTGTAACACATAAATTATAATATTTGTTTTTATTTTTAAGTTTGTTTTTCTGTGTTCAATAAAGTGTTATCTATCTATACTAATTTATTCTTTCAAGACTTTGCGAGACTCAGCTAGTTTCAAATAAATTGTTTTTTAATAATATTTCTACAAACAAATTTTAATTGAAGGGAGAAACGTGTTACATTTTTTCTTTACATTAATTTTGTAAAATTAAGACTCCACGCAGAAAGTCTTCACTCGCCTCTAATCTGAAAATGGCAAATGGCAACTATTTGTCACAGCGATGTATACCTATATAGGTAATCGGCGAACCTTGGGCATCGTATCTTTTCAGATAAATTGCCATTCGTTTCCATTCAGCGGCCGCCATCGCCAATACGTCAGTTTAGAAATAGACAGGTCCCCGGGAAATATGAAAACAATACCTTAGCGAGAATAAGATGGGACATTTTATTTTTCTGGATGAATTTCCGTTGTGTTTACCGTTTTCAGGGTTCCTTACCCAAAGGTGGACGGGACCCTATTACTGAAGCTTCGTTGCAACTGTCCGTCCGTATCACAGGCTTTTGAACCGTTATTGGTAGACACTTGAAATTGTCACAGAGAAAGGCCGCACTAAAAATATCGTGAAACGTGCTTGTTCTATTCTTTTATATTGAAACTAAATTATGTAGATGCTGCATCTTTTCATTTGCCAAGGCTCCTAAAAAAAATTCGAATCTTCTTTTATATAAAAATTTTAGTCATATGAACAAGTACATCCTCATAAGGGCTCGTACGCGTTGCGATGTCGTGTCGCTTGCTCGTAGTAGGCAGCTTCCACACTGGGCGACAGCACTTACGACGACATCGCCGCGACACCTTGGCTCTAGTGGATCTCCGGCGACCAGCGTGTATCTCCGAGTGAAAACTGTGACTTTCGTGGCCCACTTGAAATTCGCTGTCACCCAATGTGAGATGGGCCCTAGATTACCTCGATACGACATCGCATCGTGAAACGCTGCCGCGTCCGTAGCACGATGCGACGTCGTATCGCATTTACACAAACCCTTAGGCCCCTTAAGCGGCGTATCGCAAATAACAAAATCGCACAGCAATGCGATGCGATGTCGCAACGCAAAAATAACTGAAACGATCCGTTGAAATTCTTGCGTTGCGACATCGCATCGTATTGCTGTGCGATGTTAATTTTGCGATACGACGACTCAACGCAAAGTTATGGGCTAGCCCTTACACGTTTAAAAATAGCGTACACGCGTATCGAACACCCTTCATAAAACAATAATTGCATTTTCGGATTTTTACTTTACGACCACAAAAATTGGCTATTATTTTTCAATTACCACACAAGGGACTTATAGTCGGTGGGCCGATACAAATGGTTCATAAAAGGCTTAGTACAACGTCCGTCGAGAATAGCTCCCTAGCCGACCACCGCCGCGACGATTGCGTCGTTTTTCATTTACAGCCCATTAAATACACAGTTCTGGGAGCTTTGCGATACCTATTACCCCGCTCATAAACATACCTACATACTAATAGGTATATAACACTGCACGTTACTTAGGATTTCGTATTTGCGTGCGACCGTCTCGCACTCAGTATAATATAAAGAATTTTGAAATACATTATAAATGAGTAAAAATTAACTTTTGAATTTTTTTCTTGGCCAGTCTTTAGAATATTATGGTAGACTTTTGTTGCAGGAGCACTGTACTGATTATGGGCAGCGTTATCTTTTACCATCAGGGTAATTTCTCAGTTTTCTATCGTAAACATAAAAAGTGTTATTTAAATAAACAATGCCCATATATTACTTAGACCATTTGCCATTTTAAAAGTATCAAACTAGGAACACTTATAAAAATACTAGCTGCGCCCAGCAGTTTTACCCGCTGTACTGTTAGCCTATGTGTTATTCCAGAGTCTAAGCTATTTCTATACTCAATTTCAGCGCAATCGGCGTAATTAGGCGTGAAAAAGTAACAAACATACATCCAGACATCCATGCATTCTAACAAACTTTCACGTTTATTATATTAGTCAGTTTTTTACAAAATCTCATAAATCTACCTATATTATTTCCTTATCTATATCAATTGCCTACCTTTATAAAGAAAAAAATTAAGAAGTCTGTGAGAGAGTCACACGCAATGACTAGGCCCTTAAATTCAGTTCTAGGAGCTTTGCGTGTACCTATAACTTGACTCATAAACATTCCTACATACTTATAAATAGGTATATATAGGTGTAACACTGCACGTTGCTTAAGTGTGTAATAAATAAGCCAAACCCTGTCTCTTTGAAAAAGGTACGCCCTAGATTTGTTCTTTCTTTTTCGTTATTTTCTCTTATTCAGTACCTATCGCCTTCTTAGAAAGATTTGATAAATTATGCAAAGGGAAGAGTTATGAGAGTCTTTAGATTATGTTGGAGCTTTGTAAAGCGACTTCAAAACAGGAGGAAAGAATCATGTCGGATATTTTAAGTAGGTATGTTCAATATTTACCGATTTTTTACTAATTATTTACTCTATTACTTTTAAAGATTAAAATTCTTCTATAAATAGTCTATTCTATCTCAAATCGGTAGAGGTTTTCAAAAAAAAGGTAAATTTAAAATAATGTATTAGAATTAATTCGTACCTACATTTCAAAAGTTAGAACAACGTATACGTACGTTAGAGTAACGTCGGTTCATCGGTTTGCCACAAAACAATATAACTGGCTAGGCATATCTAGATAGGTCTATCCAAAAATAAAAAATAAGGACCGCATACTGCTAAAGAGGTAGTTAACTCCTACGCACGTATAGTTTTACTCTCTGTACTGTAAAATTTACTCAAAACAACCCCGCTTAGCGTACCATTTCAGAAATTAATTATTATATTTATTACACTGACGCCACACGTTTCCATACATAACTTACTGAATAATATCCCTATTACGTCACCCTGAATCACAGATAACAGATTGGGATAGTAGCCGAGAGTGCATCAATTTTTTGAACATAAAACGGAAAAAGTTGTAGAGTTAGGGACGTTAGGTACTTGTCAAGTAGCTACAACATAAAATATCAGCTGCATAAGGGTTATTTTATACTGCTCCTGATATTAGAATATCACTGGGCTGTAAAAAAATAGTTTAAAACATTTTTTCCTTGTTAATATATTATGAGTAAATGCGAATGTATAGATGTGTGTTCATTTGTGTTTTTTTTTCACGCTAAAGGCTCAACTGATTGAGCTAAGGTTTTTTAGACCGTAGAATAATGGGTTAGGTACTTTTTAGCGGATGAAACTGCTGGGCACACCTAGTCAAGGGCGGATCCAGGATTTGGTTCTGGGGGGGCCAAGGTACAGAAAGGCAAAAATATTATAATTTTTACTACGAAAAGTGTGTGTTTAGCTCGCTCTGAACAGTTAGAAAGTTCAAATATCCTTAATAATAAGTGCGCGAGCAGTTTGCTGCGAGCGCCGAGAAAAAAATTATAATCTTGACCATGAAATATGTGCAAAATTCGTAACTCTACAATGCTTCTGGGGGGGGCCTTGGTCCCCTGCCCCCCCCCCTCCCTAAATCCGCCTATGCACCTAGTGATTTATAGTCTTGCGACTCAAATTAAGAACACACACAAAACAACTCGTAGCACCTATGGCGATACGTTATCTATGTCCTGTATAGTGAATAGTTAGCAGTAAACTGTTCCGACGGGGTATATTTATTGCCGAACCCGCCGTTAACTGAGGATATACGCCATCAGTGAGCTTTTTGTCGTGACTCATGCTAATCCTGCCTGAATTACTGCGAGCGCTGTGTGACTTAGTTATTACGGATGATGAATGCTCAACTAGCGCTCGAATACTAGAGAAGGTTTCTCTATGCGAGATCCCGTCTAATAGATAACACTTTCTTGAAACCAAAGAAAATCTCGACGTTAGAGCCATATGATCGTCTCATTTTTTCGTCTATCGACTTCGGAGGTTATCGGTCAAACATAAAAGTCCGATGCCGATTGTTGAAGGAATCGGACATCCAACCCCAGGCCCGGATTTAGCCAAAATGCCGCCCCGGGCAGTGAGAAAATGCCGCCCCCTCCACCGCGGCGGGGGGGATGGGGGGGGGGGGTGTTATGAAGGTGCGCGATTACATTAGATTAGAAATTTGCCGCCTCCAGTTAAGTTAATTTGCCGCCCCCTGAAAATTTGCCGCCCCCCCCAAAATTTGCCACCCTGGGCACTCGCCCCGAATGCCCCTAGTGTAAATCCAGGTCTGTCCAACCCTATGGCTCTAACGTCGAGAAATGTACAAAAAAAGAACATAAAAAGAGTTCTTTGCTCTGAATTTGGATCTAACTTTTTTCTTCAATTAATTACTGCCTAACTCGCTGTGTGACTTAGTTTTATTAGGGAGGATGAAGTGTCAAATTCTCAAACAAAACAAAATGTCAAAACTCGCAGAGACTAAAAGATCTCTCACGTGTAATAGGCACCTATATATAAGTATATGCCATTATAAGTGTACATTAACAAGAGCTGAACGCACGTGTCGCGAATGCGAAGGTAGGTAGGTAAAAAATACACAGATTTAGCATATTTATTATACCTAAGTGGGTAGTCTCCGATAAAGCGCGCAGGGGGGAACTAGCGGGTCGAGGAAGGGCGACCGCCGGCGCGCGCCACTTTGTGACGAATCGGCGCAGGCGTAGCATCGGTGAGTGTTCTTACCATTTCTCAGTGCATGCATGCAATTCTCAGACTCAGTGTATTAAGTGTTGTGTATTCTCGGATAGGTGCCGATCAGTGCTCATAGTTACTCAGTAGGTGCCGACGCGGTCGGATACACTGTTACAGGTTGATAACAGTGCTCAGTTTATTCAGATTCCGACGCGGTCGGATACACTGTTACAGGCTGATAACAGTGGTCAGTTATTCAGATACCGACGCGGTTGGTTACACTGTTACAGGTTGATAACAGTGCTCAGTTATTCAGATACCGACGCGGTCGGTTACACAGTTGAGAACAGGCTCAGTTATTCAGATACCGACGCGGTCGGTTACACAGTTGCGAACAGTGCTCAGATCTATCAGTACCAGAACTCAGGTCAGCTATGCGAGGCTTGGGGTGGCTATAAGGGGAGGTTGGAGGCCACTGGGGGCTACCCCAATAATTATCAGTGCAGTGATCAGTCTCAGTCCTGTGTACTTGTTATGTACACAGGTGATGGTGCATAACTCAGATTTTTTGCGTAACTTTCTCAGTATTTAGTATGTTACATTTATATCATTGGTATGTAATATAGCGCAGACTTTCGTTAGGTACATGATATTAAACGTACTTTTCGACATGGTGGAGATGCTGGGATACCTATGTATATATGTTTTTTTTTTTTCTCAAAATAAGTCCGATAAACCAATAAACTAATATGTGACTGAAGGTAGCTAGTTGGTCTTTGTTCAATTTTCTTACTATGATGTTCGATGACTACCCTACTCATGATTATAAATTTAGCAGTGCAGTTCAAGCTTAAGCAAGACATAATTTTAGTTAATCAACACATTTATTATTATCAGTATACCTACAATATGCCTGAAAGATTGAAATTGTAGTCTGATAATTTTTCTGAGTTACAAAATTTAAGAGCATGTACTTTTGTCGATTTTAGAGACATTCAGAATTAGTGATATGTTGAAATTGTGATAACAGTTGATTAAGATTTCGAATAGGGATTACGATTCTGGTTCCAATTTGGGTTCCGGTTATTATCCCGGTTCTGATTTTGTTTCCGGTACGGATCCCGGTCTTAATTATGGTTGCGAATCCGATTTTAAATCCGGTTACGGTTCCGACTCTGATTCTGGCTCCGATTTTGGTTCCGGTGCTTATACCGGTTCTGAATTCGTTTCTGGCTCAGATTGTGGTCCCGGTTCCGGTTCAGATTCCGGATAGATACGTTTCGGACTAAATAGCTTATGTCGGATTTATTACGTGATACAATAGCAACGCGGATAGTGCCTTGTACAGAATATTACTTTTTAATTAGGTACCTTCAATTATGAATATAATTTTTTTATGTGATATTATGTTTTAAAGTGGTATGATAATTAGTTTACAGTACATTATAACTTTGTTATAGATATTGGACGTTACATAAACAAGAAATCAGTTACAAATCGTGCCATTTTGCGACTGTAGGTACTGTACTTATTCTAAATGGAGGACGTTATCCGAACCCGTTTAAAGTTAATTTATGATTCTGTTGTATCATACACAAGCCCAGCTCAGTGTGCCCTTGCAAAATTAGAGAATAATGATGTCGACATTAATGAATTAGAATTGATCGGGTCAAAATTGAAAGGTGCCAATCAGCGGCTTGTGCTTGAAGCAGAAATTCAGAACTATTGTAAATCTACTACGACACCCAATGTAGATGAGGTCAGTCAGTATACGTCTACTCAAATCCAAGCTGAAGACATTAGCAGAAATAGAAGTTTGTGTCAGGCGGAATCGCGGTACTGTTTCTACTAATAGTGAAAACCGTAACATGAGTAGCAAATTACCTAGAATTGAGTTAACAAAATTTAATGGCGATGTCCTCAAATTGTATCAATTTTGGGACCAATTTGCGTCGAATGTGGATAGCAGAAATATCAATGATGTAGATAAATTATTATACCTCCAGTCAGTTCTTGAAGGTGATGTGAAAGAGGCTATTGAAGGTTTAGACACGACAAATAAAAACTACCGCATAGCTGTCATAATACGCTAAAACGGTACGGTAAACCTGTCGCGATTATTGATACTCATTACGTCGCGTTGTACAGAGTCAAAGCACACCAATCAAGTTAAGGATTGTAGACATGTTCTTAATGAAATCGAAAGACATCTTAGGGTATTGAGCTCCTTAGGGGAAGACGTTAACCACAATCACTTCATGATTATGGAAAAGTTTCCTGAAGAGTTGATTTATGAGTTAAGAATGAAGTTGTCGGGTGAAGATGAATCTATATGAATCTTTAACGTTACGAAGTATTTAGAATATATCATATCAGCTAAAAAAAACGACGAATCGACTTAAAAGGGATTTATCCAAACTATTAAATACGGACACTGCAACTAGTGGTAGTAAACAAGTGGGGGATAACTTTACATTAGGTTCATTACACGTTAGAACAGAAGAAATTAGAAATAACAATAATCAACGTACCGACGTTGACGCGAACTTTAGGAAAGTGTAGACGAAATTTGACAATAGGCGAATGAACAATAAATTTTAGATTCCCTCACGTAAAAGACCACAAGAACTCTCAGATAGGACGATGAGCCACCTAGAAAGAGAAGGGCATGCTGCATATTTGTAGAGAGGATCATTTTAATGATGAGTGTACAATGTATAAGACTTTACAGAATAGGAAGTCTCAATTGGGGAAACGCTTTTACAACTGTTTCTCTGAAAGTCATAGAGATATGAATTGTCGTGCTAAACAGAAATGCCAACATTGCAGTAAATATGGTGATCACAATAGAGCCTTCTGTCATATGTCCCGATAAGTTAGCATAGTCGGCAAAATCAATACGAACCAATAGTTTACATGTTCAGACTGCTGTCAATATCACGTTACTACAGACGTGTATTGTTAACGTTAACGACAATACTACTGATCCAGGAAAGAGACCACTTCAATGAAGAGTTTTACTTGATTGCGGTAGCCAACGCTCATATATAACCGAATCTGTAGTTAGTTCTCTTCGCTTGCCAGTTACGGACAAAGTAAATTTATCAGTATTTACATTTGGCGCTAAAACACCACATTAGATTGAAAGCCCAGTAGTTAGCTTTAAACTCACTACACAAACGCGAACTAGTCTTTCGAAACTTAGGTATGTATGCTAATGTTGTGCCCATATAACAAACGGCATACGGACGCCGATCTTTACCGACCCAGCCAAAATATGGAACAATATCGAGTTGAAGAATCTCACATTTGCAGATGATGGTTCGTGCGGTGACAAAATCGACATATTGATAGGTAACGATTACTATCACTCGTTAATGTCAAACGAAAAGATTGCGGTCTGATGTCTTTCTTAGTCATTTCTCATTTTGGCTGGGTGTGGTCAGGAAAAGTCGGTGATATGGTTAAACGTACGGATCAACTGACCTTATTAACTTATTTTCAATCGAACGCCGATTTTGATAACAAATTAAATGAGCTAGGTCTTCCTCTCAAACTCGAAGATGTAGAGAAACTATGGGATCTTGAGTCTATAGGCATTACTGATACTCCCAAATCAACTCGCGATGAAGAAGCGGTAAGGCAGTTCAATGAGACAGTGGAGTACAAAGACGATAGGTAGGATGTAGCGTCCGTGGCCCAGTGGTCGTTGGTCCGGCTTGTAAGCCGGAGGTCCTGGGTTCAAATCTCAGTGTGGCAAAGATTTTCGCCTGGACGCTACCGTGTTTCGGAAGGCACGTAAAACTGTGGGTCCCGGCTGTTTCCTATAAGATATGTAGGAGGCAGTCGTTAGGTCATGTTGCAGGCCCTGTAGTAATCTCGGCGACCTGAAACTGCGACATATAGGGTCGCCACACAACCTATAAATTGTGATTTGACTCTGACAGTGTAAGTAGGGTAACCTGTTCTGTTGGAGTATAAACCCCAATTATTATTATTATTATTTATTATTAATGTGCAGTGGCCGTGGACCGAATTACCGCCAAACCTTCCTAGCAATTTGGGTTTAGCTGGTTTAGCTTGAGACGACCCCATTCGTCTCAAGAGCTTAATAAAACGTTTAGACAGTCGCGAGATTGAGGCGTATGATAACTTTATTCAGAATTCAGTTACAAGGTGGGATCATCGAAGTTATACCAGATCCCTCTGTCCCAGAAATTCATCCGGTTCATTACCTTCCTCACCATTGTGTTCATAGTCGAGACAACCCTGATAAGCTCCGTATAGTTCATGACGCTTCATCTAAATCAGGAGACAACTGAATTCTAAACGAATGTTTATATCGGGGACTAATTAGGTTAGAAGACCTTACCGGATTACTCATTAAATTCCGAGTACATCCTGTAGGTATAGTGGCTGATGATGAGTAAGCCTTCTTACAGTTAAGTCTTCAACAATCCGACAAAGACGTAATGCGTTTTCTCTGGCTCAAGGACAGAAATCGCGGACCAGATCCGGATAACATTTCGCATCTACGGTTTTGTCGTGTTCCGTTTGGCATTATATCTAGTCCATTTTTACTTAATGCGACCATTAAATATCATTTAATGAAATTAAACAACGCGTTAATGCAGCAGGTTGCAGACAATAATATACGTTGACAATAAAGTAACAGGAGTACAGACATCACCAGACGCACTAGGATTAAACATTTTATCCAAACAGTAATGGAATTCAAATTCGAAAGAAATTATGTCTCAAATACCAGATGATATTTAAGATAAGCAATAAGCACGTGAAAGTGTTAGGATTGTTATGGGATGTAGACATGATTCCCTGTGGCTTAAAACTAATTTAGAAAACGGCAATTTCGAGATTCAGACAAAACGGGATGTACCTACTGAAAACGGTAGCTTCTATTTACGATTCCTGTGGTTTTATAATTCTGGTATTACTTCCAGCAAAGTAATTTTTCAGAAACTATGGAAAGAAAAGGTTAAATGGGATGCAAAATTAAATGACAGTCAACGAGATGAATGGAATCAGATAGCATCAAAGTTTTCTTGCCTAGGAGATTTGCAAGTCGATCGGTATTACGCTAAAAATATCAGTGAAGCAGGAATCAGTCGTGATACTCAGTACGAATTGCATTGTTTTACTGATTATTCAATGAATGCTTACACGGCTGTCATTTACTTGCGCAGTTCTAATAATATTGTCAGTTTTGTTATCGGCAAATCGAGATTAGTGCCTTTAAAAGATCAGCATAACTTGCAAATTCCAAGGTTAGAATTGCTGGGAGTATTGATTGGATGCAGACTTTTCAACTACGTAGTTAAATTATTGCGTCTACGAGTTAGAGCACAGTATTTGTGGACAAACAGTCAAATAGTTTTGAGCTGGTGCAAATCGAACAAGCTCCTTGAGCCATTTGTTGCGCGCAGAGTCAGTGAGATAAAACAAAATAAGAGATTGCTGATCCGATATGAACCAAACAAACTCAATCCAGCAGATGTAGGTACTAGGTCAGAACAAGTAGACTCGTACGATAGATAGCTCAAGGGTCCTGATTTCCTATTGAGAGATTCAAAAGAGTGGCCAAATACTAATAATTCCATAGATCATGTTCGAATTTCTTTGGCCGGGGAGGGTCTCTCGAATAGTAAGGCATCGGAAGATAACGTAGATAGGTTAAAGGATAGGACTGAACCAATGACGATAGATAACAATCTTGAACAGACAGACAATGGCTTTACAAATAAGATATTAGAGATTGAAATGGAATACTTTCCTAATGAAACTGAAGTTGTTTCCCAACTGATTAAGCAAGATTACTACGATTATAATATAAAGATACAAACGGCATAATTAGATGCAAATGTAGATTTAAGTACACGGATTTGACAACACAGACTTCTCAACAAGAATTTTTAGAATCGGCTACAGTCTAATCTGATTGAAGGCTGGAAACGCTGTCAGGTTATTTTTCTTGAATTTGCAAAGATGTTTACCCAACAATATTTGACTAGTCTCCGTAAGCGTAGAGACAGGCACCGGCAACTAAGAGTAGTAGTTAACAGAGAGCAAAATTATCTGAAACAGTTCAGTTAAAGTCAGCCAGTAATAGGGCACATTGGAAGGATGGCAAGATAGTAGGAGCTTAGTAAGGGTTCGGATGGACAAATAAGAGCAGTTAAGGTTAAGTTACCTACAGGAGAAACTTATATACGTTCTATAAGTCATCTTTACCCATTAGAAGTTGACGACGATGAAAGTACAGTAGGTACTTCCCTCAGTTTCAAATGGTCGCACATGCAATGTAAGTTCCCAGACAACTCGTAATGATTATTCAGTCCCAGTTCAGAACATACCCAGAACCTGTCGAGGATAGTCAACATTCAACAGAGTATCAGCTTAAAGTACCAATAACTAGCAGCGAATCAGAAAGTCCAGTTCAATCAGCATCTCAAAATTCAAAACGGCTGACTAAAGCATCAGCGATTAAAGCAAGAGAGAAGGTCAAAGAGTGGACGTCTCAGTTATTGATTAGATTATTTCAATAGTAACTCAATGTTGATTTTCAATCAGTAGAATGAATGTAGTATCAGAATCAGCCCTTTGTTTTCTTTCTTCCTTTGGTGGGAATGTCGCGAATGCGAAGGTAGGTAGGTAAAAAATACACAGATTTAGCATATTTATTATACCTAAGTGGGTAGTCTCCGATAAAGCGCGCAGGGGGGAACTAGCGGGTCGAGGAAGGGCGACCGCCGGCGCGCGCCACTTTGTGACGAATCGGCGCAGGCGTAGCATCGGTGAGTGTTCTTACCATTTCTCAGTGCATGCATGCAATTCTCAGACTCAGTGTATTAAGTGTTGTGTATTCTCGGATAGGTGCCGATCAGTGCTCATAGTTACTCAGTAGGTGCCGACGCGGTCGGATACACTGTTACAGGTTGATAACAGTGCTCAGTTTATTCAGATTCCGACGCGGTCGGATACACTGTTACAGGCTGATAACAGTGGTCAGTTATTCAGATACCAACGCGGTTGGTTACACTGTTACAGGTTGATAACAGTGCTCAGTTATTCAGATACCGACGCGGTCGGTTACACAGTTGAGAACAGGCTCAGTTATTCAGATACCGACGCGGTCGGTTACACAGTTGCGAACAGTGCTCAGATCTATCAGTACCAGAACTCAGGTCAGCTATGCGAGGCTTGGGGTGGCTATAAGGGGAGGTTGGAGGCCACTGGGGGCAACCCCAATAATTATCAGTGCAGTGATCAGTCTCAGTCCTGTGTACTTGTTATGTACACAGGTGATGGTGCATAACTCAGATTTTTTGCGTAACTTTCTCAGTATTTAGTATGTTACATTTATATCATTGGTATGTAATATAGCGCAGACTTTCGTTAGGTACATGATATTAAACGTACTTTTCGACAGCACGTTTCCAAAATGCTTGCTCAACTACTTACAGTAATATGAAACGGGCCTAATTGAACCACTTCTCATTAGTAGTGCGAGTAATTAACATAGTCTTACATAACCCTACAAATGTCTACCTAGGTATACAGCATAAGTACATATCAATTTCCATAATTACTGGTCAAATTACGAAGGTACACAAATTACTAATTGTCTGATTTCACTAATTTCTGTCCCAATTGGGCATTATTATTATTAGCACAAATAATCGACTTAAGAACGAAACAAATGGTTGGCAGGTGATAAATGAATAATAAAACCTTTGCGAATTTATTTGAAAGGTAAGCAGTAACCAAGAATTTTCACACATTAAACATAAAACGATGTCAGGAAAATGTTTAGCGACGTGTAACAACCGAAAGATAAGGCGGATTGTAAGGAAAATAGACGAGACCTTTCACTGTTCAACCGCGGGATTGTCTTTCAAGTTGGAAATATCGTGCCTAATACCTTTCTTTGAAACAAACATCAAAGGCGATTGCTGGGGTGAACATCCGTCATGTGTTTGGTGGATAAATTCAGATACAGGCTGTCTTCGATTTCATAAATGCTCCACATTTATCGCATAATCTGTTTCAGGCAACAAATAGTTAGTAAAATCTTGGTGTTCAAATGATGTAGCTATGTGGTGTGTCTTTATGGTATATACTGATATGGGTCTCTGGTACATTGCCATTGTTGGTAGTGTAGTGTTGCCTGAAATAAATGGATTTATTTATTATTTATTTTATGTTTGCATATTTACCTAATATTAATGGCATTAGCTGACAGGAATGAAGGCACTAGCGTGATGCGGGTCGGCTCTATCGGCCATACTCTCTACAGGGATTGTAAGGAAATGCTAAGACCTAGACTGGAGCCTTCGGGGAAAGCGCAAACTTGTTTGACAAACCAAGACGCAGCGAAAGCTATCAGAAATACCTGGAAAGAGATCAAACGAGACGCTCAGGAGGTATGGAGATTCAATTTGAACGCCCTCTGACCCATCTTCCTAGATATACCTATTCTTTAGACGCAGTAACCTAAATAAACTTAAGTAAGTTGGAATACTAGATCCTAATATCATAAATGCGCAGGTAGAGATGTATGTGATGTGTATATGAAAAGGTAACAAACCTCTTCACGTTCTTCGTAGGTAGCTTCCCACCCAGTATGACCATAAAAGCCACCAACACATAGGCCACTTTTCAGCGGATAAAACCGCTGGGCACAGCTTTGTGTACATAATTATTTCACCGAAGAGATACAAAAATAATAAATATTACACGTTATCTGTGACTGTATTCACATTTTCATCGTTGGTTTTCATAATATATAAGATCAAAGAATTGTGCTGAAAGGAACACGTTATTTTATGTTTTCCGTAATAAGAGTAGGACGTCTGTAAGGAAGGTAGAAACGATTCTGAACCTTACTTATTTTTCGAATATAAAAACGTCTACCTTTTTTACTAGTAACATAATATGGACTATACACACAAATCTTTTTTTTAGAACAAAAATGATGAATGAAGGATGACGACTATGATGAGGTCATGATGGATTATTTCGTTTATTATGATTCTTTTAATCCAAAATACATCATTTTGTAATCAATGGGACTTTAGAGATAGCACCTATTCAATTTCTATAAAGTGAGTTAATTTATTAGAGGCAAAAACCCTTTCTTACCGGATGTCGACGTCCTAAAACCTATCTGTGTAAATTTCAACCCAGTCCGTTCAGCGGTTTGAGCTTTGCGTTGCGATCAGTCAGGCAGTCTTTCCTTTTATTTATTTTTCAACGCAACTAGGACTAAAATTGCATTTTCTTTTATTCATCAGCCCATTTTCGTCCACTGATGGACATAGGACATATTGTTGAGTGGCGTGCTATGGGGGAGGCATAGCACGCCACTCAACACTTCCTTTTATATATATCACATTTCATATATTTAGACAATAGTACCCGTAGGTTGTTACCACAATTATTATTTTCAATAGGTGCCAAATGACCGTATTGTCCCAAACTTCAAGAGCCCGACACAATGTCGTCCCCCAGAGTAAAAACAACATTACCATTGGCAAATTACGGTAATCCCTAAGTTACAACGCCCATAAAATATTTGGGATGCCTTTATTGCCGCCGGTGCCACCCTATAAATTATTTGTCTACTTCGATTCGGGGAAAGACATTGCAAACTTCGACCCTGGCTTCTGCCAATTAGTTTTGTGAATAATTTATCATTTGGCTTTCTTGAAGATAATTAAAGTTGACTTCTTTTATAAAATGATAGATCACTTCGAAAGTATTTGCTTGTATTCTGTAAAAGGATTTTGTTTTGTGAGAATATTTCGAAATATACAAATCAATCAATTGATAACAATAATGGAATTAGACTTTGGTGCTCGATGTAGAATAACATAATATTATATATTTTTAGTTTTTAGCCAACATATCGGCTGTTGTGTAGAGCTTGTATTAGATATTGTGAGGGAGCACTCTTTATTTTGTTAATTAAGTAGGTTACTTAGAAATTTCGTAACGAAGCAAATCCTTGTAAAATACTTTTGCCTATAAAAACTTAATTAGCCAACATTGCATGCTTATTTCGCAAATGCTTGACTTAATTAAAAATATTTAATGTGAATTTTTGTGGCTTACGCCGCTTTTATTAAAAACCTTCATAATGATTTTTCGCAGAAACCTTGCTACTAAAGCCGTGATTACACCCACACATTTCGTATAATTGGGATGTTGACTATAAATTTTTGTCAATAATGTGGATTATATTGAAAAATATTGGACATGTATTTTTTTATTTGTAAATCTGATAACTGCCTGATCCGATCTGACCTGATACAACGCACTAAATTTGCTTGATCGTGACGTCACAGCACTCAATCTAGTAAATTTTTGTTTAGTGGTGTGACGTCACGCGTCCCAACACAGTGTCTTATAAGCGTTTATATCTCAGTCATATTTAATTTCATTTGCAAGAAAAAAAATACGTGTCGAATATTTTTTTTATTATTAAAAATACAGACTAATTGTATTTTAAAACTTCTGACCTTGTCAACATCCCTATTATACTCGTATTATACATAATGTAGCTCGAGATAAATCATTTTTTTTATTGCACGCTGCGCCGTCCCGTTAAATAACACAAACATTATGTTAAGTGAAGAAATGCATTTAAGATTGACAGAATTTTAAATTAAATTACTCTTTATTGAATTCCATAATGTACCTACAGTACAAAAAAAGTTAAGTAAGTAAGTAAGGGTAAGTAAGCAGGGCCAGGGGGGGGGGGGGGGGGCAGGGGTAGGGGAAATTTAAGTTAGTGTGTACAAAAGTTAGATTTTTATAGCGTTTCCCCAGGTGAAACATGACATGTACGAAATTTAGTATCTATACAGATAGAACCTAGATTTAGACTGCACCTTTCATCGAGTAAAACCTCCAAACATAGCTAGTTAAATGAACATAGTAAAACTCTAATGTTAATAAGACGTTGACAGCTAAATCTAACAGAGTCGATAATTTCAATGTAAATGAACCCTTATTGAGGTTACGACTTACGACCTCATAATATTCCGTCGAACTCTCAGGAGGCTGTATTATTTGCAATGTACAGAGATAAATTTATTATCATGGCTTAATATAATATAAGTACTTCATAAAATTTATAAGTACTTATTATTGAAATCCTTAAAATTACTGTTGGTTCTCTGAGATTTAAGAGTTTCATCTTTGTAAAGATTTGCTTAACTTCGTGCTGATAATAATATAAAAACATAATAAATAAATAGTATGCCAAAAAGTCGATGTGCTTAGGTACCTATGTGTGTGTTTATTACTAAATGTGCATGTTCAAAATTTAAAGTTATGTGTGAATACCCATCTATAGAGACAATCTCTGCATACAGAAAGAAAAAGAATACTTATTGGTAGGTAAGCACTTAAAATTTCACATAACAACTCTCCCTCCCGAAAATATCAAATTTGAAACAACCCATCTTCTGACGGCATCGTAGTATTAGCATCAGGTAGTCAAAGCCTACAGAAAAAAATGCTTTACTTTAAAATTTTGCAGCTCTTTGATATGCAATTGAACGTTCCTTTCCACAGCTCCATCCGATGTGCATCCGGCACCTCGCTCCAACACTTGCCTGCGCTTGATCCCTTTGAAAACAGTGCCATATAGAGGTACACTGGCGCGCCGTCGGATACATTTTCAATTTGTTTCGTCAAAGTTACATTGTGTCGTGATGGTGAAAGGGGAAAATGTGTACCTATTCTGAATCAAAAAGAATATATTTTTGCTTTGTCTAATGTTTGGAATTGGAATTAAAAATACTTACGTTTCACAGTAGGTAAATACTAAAAATTGTGTATCACACTTATAATTATAAAGACGAAAGTTTGTGAATGTGTGAGTGTGTTTGTTACTTCTTCACGCCTCAACGGGTGGACCGATTAAGCTGAAATTTCGTTTCTTGTATAGAGATAAGCTTAAACCTCCATAGGCTACGTGTAACCAGCGGGTAAAAAAAACACTGGGCGCAGCTAGTTCTGAATAAAAAAGAACATATTTTTGTTTTTTAGTTTTGTTTTAGAGATCGGTCACAGCGATAAGGCCGCCAGCTATGAGTTTACTGGAAGGAATTTACTTAGAAGTTTTATCATTAAAGGGGGTTTCCTAGGGACCACTTAAAAAGCCTTTGAAAAAATAGTTTTTCAAAAGAAAATCATCTTCATTTATTTACTCCTATGACACGATGACTAAGCCAAATTCGAGTCACTATTCCCCATCGAAAATATCACAGAAACAGCCCCGCAATCTTCAATCAAAGGCCCAATTCCGAGTGACCTCGTTATCGGAAACCTGAAGCTGACGTTGTAATCACTCGGTAATCAGATGAAAGGAGACTCAATATCATTAGGTACCTAGTTATTGCCTATTCGTAGTACCGCTGTCTTAACCATGCGTAGGTTTCGGCCCAGAAATTGAATGAGAGTCACCCACATACGGAAAATCAATTGGGAATAGAAGTCTTTTATGTTATAGGACACTATTGCTTTATTCGGGGATCAACCCTTTTATATTAAAACCTTTTGTTTAGTAGGCACCTGTTCTTTTTTATATTATGAATTCTAATTAAATATTTTATTGATCAGAGTAAAAATTTACCCTTTCTTTCTGCCTTTCCATTGAAAATACCCTTGACATAAAAAAACACAATAATGTAAATGCTATTATATCAGCCGCCACATAGGTGGATTTAGGGGGCGGGCAGGGGCAGCCCCCCCACAGAAGCATTGTAGAGTTACGTTTTTTCCACATATTTCATGGTCAAGATTATATATTTTTTCTCGGCGCACGCCGCTAGCTGCTCGCGCACTTATTATTAAGTATATTTAGATTTTCTAACTGTTCAGAGCGAGCTAAAAACACAACATATAATATTTTTGCCCGTCTACACCTTGACTAAAACGGTGATGCGTCGGTATTTCCGCACAGTCACGGTAAAGTAAGTATATCTATTTACCGTGGCCCAGTGGGTAGTAAATGGCCACGGTCGAAGCGAGTGGAAAAACCAGCGCCTATTTAACTATAGAGATCATTGGGTCTTTGGAATTCGACGGTTATTACCAAAATAAAACCAAGTGCTTTTTAAAATAACATCGTTTATTTTAAAGACCAGGTTGATGCGTTTTATGTATACTCGAATTTTCGCATTTTGCTTAAGTTTAATACACTACATATTGTAGGTAAATTGCAACATTTCTTAAACAATATATTGTACATTTTAATTAAAATAACTTTCATTTATAACTTTCAGTAAATATATAAAAAAATAATGTAGGTACATATTTATATCAGTTATGTGTAGCCCTCCGTTTTTTCGCTTTAATACATGTCTTTTGAAACTTAACGAAGCCTGCTGGACAAGTGAAAGTTTTGAAAACTCCCTCGTTATTGTCTTTCATAGGTATAAAAGGTGCCATTACTGTGTCGAGGAGGAACTGTAGGGCTTCACTGCTGGTCAAATCGGTGCTTGATTTCCCAGCTATGGTTGCTTCTGGTGTAGGCTTTAGAGTAGCTTGTGAGAAGCAACTTGTGACATAGAGGCTGAATACCAGAGCGATGACGGCCTTCATTCTGATCTAAAACAGAAAAAAATAGGTTTGAATCTGTTTTAAAAGTCTTTGTCTCATAATATATTTATTCTAAGTTTAATTCATCATACTTATCTGACTAATTTTATATATGCGAAAATATGTGTGTGGATTATACCTAACGATAATAAGGCCACTTTTCAGTAGGTAAAATGGCAGGTTAGGTACTGCCAGTATTCCTTAGCTCAAGAAATGACTTATTTGCTCGTGTTTTGCATACGAGTATAATAATTTACAAGGGCTTTCATTGGATAAGAAAAATTTGGCAGCCCCTTAGTGGCCTGTATTTTTATGCGTACAACAATTTTATTCGATTACTTCGGTTGCGGAATATTATTGACGTATTTTTTGCAATATAAACTCAATTAAGTTCCAAATTCAAAACTCTTACTCACACTTTTAAAAGTCCTTAACTTTAATAGCCTCACATTTATCCGAACAAATCAGTGTTTTTCGTACGGGTGGGATTAAAATTAATTATAATTTATTAACACACTTACTTAGATATAACTGTAAAATTTAAGCCCGAATATGTTCCCAAAGAGTCGCTCTTCAAAGAACAGACAATAAATCACTGCACCTCATGTAGAATTACTGAAGATCTTAAGGAAAACAATATTACTTATTAATTTATATCCTACTACTTGACACATACGTATACTACTACGTAACTAGGATCATTCACTTTAAATTTGCGCTTGACAGACAAAAATAATGTTCTGGACGTCTATGGGAACGATCTGCAATTAAAAAGTGGTAGACTATCCAGTTGTGCAAGTTACATACAAAAAGATACCAAAGAGGAAATCCCAGTTAGCAACGGGATTCTGACGACGTTAATACAAGGAAATAAATAACTACCTAGGTCAAATGCATTGCTTAACAAATGCATAATATTCAATTTGTTTAGTTAGACCTGTTTCTTAAAACAAAGGTTCGAAGATCCCCTTAAGTACCTGTTCTTATCTCTTTTTCAAGCTTTTATATACTTTCACCTGTCTGTTGTCTGTCTGTCTGTAATCAAATCTTGGAAGTTTAATTTGATCCACTTCCCGATATCTGATTGAGCTGAAATTTGGCATGCATGTATAAATCGGATGACAATGCAATATTATTATGTCATGGAGCTGATGATGGAGCAGGAAGGTGGCCATAAGACTTCGTAATTAAACGACGCAACCCCGTCGAGTTCGGGCTTATTTGATTCGTCTTGACGAGTACTTTGGTGCTAAATAGATGGTAATAATAATAAAAGCTTGTTATTAAAAAGTTTATTTTTAAATTTCACTTGTTAGTTATCTACCTTTAATATTTTTTTATTTATTTACATTTACTAGCTCTAACCAGTAGTTAAATAGGACCTACATATTTTTACGAATAATATTCAGCTTAATTAAAATTTGGTTGTTTAGCTGAAATTACATAAAATTAAAAAATATCAAACATACACACTTCGCACATTACATTCACCTTCATAATACGAACTAGCTGCGCCTAGCAGGTTTACCCATAGTTATGTGTTATTCTAGGGTCTAAGCTATCTGTTTACCAAATTTCAGCTCTATCGGTAAACCCATTTAGGTGTGAAAGAGTAACAAACATACATCCCGATATCCACACATCCTTACAAAACTTTTACGTTTATAATATGAGTGTGACTATTTATGTATCACTAGCTCTAGCTCTAACCAGAAGCTTAATAAGGTATGTGCTACATATTTACCAATTTTTAGCTTAATTAGTTTAGCCGTTTAGCTTAAATTACATAAAATGAAAAAGTATCAAGCATGCACACATAAACTATCGCCTTCATGATACGAATAATATGATTGAAGATTTTAATAACAGCTTCTTCTAACATACAACTACGTCACAAACTCTGAAACATTAAAGTACCAACGTAGGTATACTAGTCGTATAAGTACGACAGGCAGTGAGAGCGCGTGAAGTGACTGAACGTAAGTTGATGAAAGCACTCGACTAGTGGAGCCTACGACGCGAAGCTCTCAGCTGCTGAAACGTTGCGAGGAACTTGCTTTATAATATGAGACGGTTTTAAGGCTTACTCACATATTCCTATGGAAATTTTACAAACATTGTTGAGAAAATACCAATACTTTTAAGTTGAGATGGAAAAGGGTTGATGAGAAAAATAGTTGTAGAATTTTAAGTAGGTCTGAACCTTAAATTTCAGTCAAATACCTGTATTTATTTATTTGTAACAAACATAATATTATGTTACGTAAGGATCTTAAAACCATACAAAATAAGACATTCATGTTTGGCCAAGATCAACGGGCATACAATTTTTAAAATACGAGTAAGTAGGTAGGTACCTAATTTGTTCAGTATTTACGTACTTTAAAATATAAATGATACATGTAGCGTCCGTGGCCCAGTGGTCATACCTCCGACTTGTAAGCCGGAGGTCCTGGGTTCAAATCTCAGTGTGGCAAAGATTTTCGCCTGGATGCTACCGTGTTTCGGAAGGCACGTAAAACTGTGGGTCCCGGCTGTTTCCTATAAGATATGTAGGAGGCAGTCGTCAGGTCATGTTGCAGGCCTTGTAGGAATCTCGGCGACCTGAAACTGCAACATATAGGTTGGCCACACGACCTATAATTTGTGATTTGACTCTGACAGTGTAAGTAGGGTAACCTGTTCTGTTGGAGTATAAACCCCAATTATTATTAATTATTATCATGTACCTATAATAGTCCAATGTCAAACGGTCGAAAACTTAAATTGTTGTTCGTTCCTATAATCTTCAGGGAAATTGGATATGGCTAACTAGCACAAGATAAAAAAATGGTACCTATTTGCAATGCGTGTAACGTTACCAACTATAATGTTATAGATAAAGCTGACCTTTAATTAAAAGACAAGTCAGTACAAGACAACAAGTCTTCCAAATTACACTCGTACGAACATAACATGTTTATGGTCATGGACAATGGTAAATGGTTGTTTGTGGTCAAGTGATACTCGTTTTTTGGACTTTTCACATCATCAAGGACCTTCGACGTAACGACATTGGCCCTATTATTTATATATAGGTACAAGAGCTACGAATAGGGAACTTATTCGTAGCACATGAGTCAATAAAGACAATTTTACATGCTTTTCTAATAACTATATTTATGTAGTGCGGCTATGATATCACTGCGGCCATGATTGGCCTATTGTGATCGAAAATAACTTCGTAACTCCGTCGCGTCGTTTATGAAACCAATATGATTTATTTTTCGAAAAGAAATTGTTTTAAATTATTTTAGTGATGTATTTTTTGATTTGTTAATACTATATGAAATATAATAGCAATATAACGCTTTTATATATAAGTTTTTGGATAACGACGTCATCTGGTCAAATTCATAAAACATAATGTCATGACCCCCACGAAGTATAATGTTAGAATAGTGTTAAAAATGTGTTTCCAACATTTTTAGTGGGACAAACGAAGCTGAAATAACTATCCTTGATGGACAATATGTTTGTATGCAGTGTATCCCAGACCTTTTAAATCTGTGTCATACAACTATAACACAGAAAGTTGTCAGCAGATAAGCCTACAGCTCCAGCACTTGCGACTCGCCTGCAGTCGACAGTCGTACGACGCGACGGTTCTCAACGACTGTGAGACTCCGAGCTGTTTTCAACTCCGCCCTTCACGAACAGCCTCTTCTTTTGTTTGCGCGTTTGGAAACCGCTTTAGTACTTGACGATTTATTGAAAAAGTTCCTACTGTACTTGATGTATGAAAGTTATTCAGTGCTTGGAGGACGTAATCATACTTGTATTACTGCGGACTTGAGAGCATGAGCTGAAGTGGAATATTGCAAAATGCTTACCTATTAATATATATGAATATTAAAAAATATTCTTAACATACGGCCCGTTCCGGCTTCGCCCGGATTTGTTATATTATAGCCTATTTACTATGTTACTCAGGAATGATGTAGCTTTGTAATGGTGAAAGAATTATCGAAATCCGTCCAGTAGTTATTGAGTTTATTCGTCACAAAGATACAAAAAATACAAATCTTTCCTCTTTATATTATTTGATATAGAGATTTAATTCAACGCTTTTAAGGTGGTGGACAAAGGGTTGTACTTGCTGACAATCACATTACAGGCAATGACTGACATCGCATCGGCAACACTAGAGGTACACGGTGTTGGTGAGGTATATTGAATGAATAAAATCGTTGATTCGTGTACAAACATCTTTGATACATGTATAATACAGCAATGTTACAAAAAATAATAACAGTACGTAAGAAATAAAAAAAAGTACGAAAAAATAAAACATAAAACATTTGTCCACGAAACGGTCGCAGCGCAGCATGTAGATAGTAATAAAAGCCGGTAACCACTTACCATCATACGTCCCTTCTACTTGTATGTTAGTCACTAACATAAATAAAATGTAGATTGCAGCCCAGAAACAATCTTATTAAAAAACCAAATGCACCAAACCACAGTCAGATTGCAGAGATAGTTTCGCTGAAATCACAATATCACAGGGAAATATTTAAAATTTTAATACGCTTTCCACTTACATTAAGTCAGAATAAACCATCTCGGCGCTACAAGCAGACCACTCAGCGCAATTTGGAATGCTGCCACCTTTTTATATAAAAATGTCAAGTTGCAAGCTGGATTCATGCAGCGAATATACCTGGGAGTTGATATATGAAACGCGGGGAGGAGCAATTTCCTCGGAGGAAGTGTCGTCATAGCGGCGCGGCGTCGTCGCCTCGACACTCGCTTCGTACAATCTTGAAAAATATGAACGTAATGTAATGACCTACAGTTATGAGGCTACATATTTTTGGCGAGTGCTCTAGGCGTCGTTTGGGCGAAATTACTACACTTGTGTAAGGAACTTTGTTGTAATAAATATTACTTGTAAGAATTGCTGTGTAATAACGTTGAGAGACTTGAGAAACCCTATATGTCTGTGGCAAGATTTTGCCTATGATTCGGTTTGTTTAGGTGACAGCCCAGATTCTGATGCTTTGTAAGAAATCTATGGAATGTGATAGCGAGTTTGGTTACAATTTGATTCGGTGCTATATAGCCCTCTGGATAGCCAGAATAAGTTAATTTACGTACATGTCTATAGAGACATACGTTAGTTAATTTAATGTTAGTTTATAATATAAACGGGTTGACCGATTGAACTGATATTTGTTCAGAGATAGCTTAAACCATAGAATAACATATTATTAAGCAGGTAAAAACGATGGGAGCAGCTAGTTATGTATAATATGCCTCTGATAAGTAAAAATGTTTCGTAGCCTACTACTTGCCCCACTTAGTCCACTCGTGGTGGACACGTGGAACTCTGAAAATGTTGTAGTTTCAAGTGCTCAACTGATTGCATTTTGGGTATGGTAGGACTATTTTTCGAATTACATTAAAATCTAGTTCAATTAATAACTGGTAGAAAATGCTATTGCAGCATTCTGTTTTTTTATTTAATAAGTATTTCGACATCACATGTATTATAGAATTTATAAATAGGATATTAACATTAAGTACAATTTCTGATACATATGACAATTTAGAAATACATAACATTACCTAAAGTTTTATAAGAAAATTAATGTTAGTCCAAGCTTTGTGCTACATAATAAATAAATAACCTAAATCAAAAAGTTTAATTATAATAAAGTCATGCTTGAATCACAAATTATTACTATCTATAAAACATCCCGAGACCGCTATTTATTTGGCCAAAGGCTTATATTTTGGTTAAACCAAAGAGACAATGAAATATTTACCTTAATTGGTGTAATTTATTCGTCCATTAGTACCGTAAACCACGGAATCCCGCAATGAAGAGACTCATATAAAACAAAGCTCTACCGATTGTGCCGTGCTTCTAGTTTACTAACAGTGAGTTTCAGGAAAGTTTATTAGATACATATAGAAAACCTAAATTAACAAGGATAATAAGTTTGTTAATATTTATTTTATTTACTCCGAGAATTTTCAAAGAGTTATCATTTATCTAAGAGGTATCTTTTAATAACCTGATTTGCATAGTTTAAATATAAGGAAAAGATTAAAATGTAATTCGATGGTTTCTATATATAGGTACTTTAATATCAAGAGCATAATGTCATCTATACATGACGCATTGTTTTTTTAGGTACTAATGATCAACGTAACACATCTTAACTAAAAACAAAAACGGCACAACTCACGTCTAATATTGTCGAGGATATCTTGACCACGCCACGGTTGGTTGTCGAGATATCCTCGACAATATTAGACGTGAGTTATGCCGTTTTTTTTTTTAGTTATGGAGAACACTCGCGATAGTTTTAAAAATCGTGTAACACATCTTTTTACCAATATCCTGTCAACATAGACTTAGATTTAAAATGCTCTTTAATATTTGTATATATCTATGTGTTTAAATATAATATAGAACCCCATATAAAAAGATAGAATTTGTTCACTATTAAATTGCACCTTCCAATGTCCCTAAAGTCTGTAATTTGTGTAATTTAAAAGTGGTCGAGGTCCCACAGTTCATTCCTTCTTAAAGCTTTATTTGAATGTATCATTCTGTTCCTAAATCCATTCATTTTCCGTACAAGCCTGTTCTTCAAGCACGATTCGTCATATGACTTTGATAAATGAACGCTCTATCAATCAAGTGATGTTACCGCCTGCCTTCTAACAGGTGCGCTTATGTACTACAAAATATTGCGTTAATATGGATATTAGATATTGTATATCCAGAACCCAGATATATATAATGTACATAGGTAAAATATATTTGGTTAATGTAGTTACATGTTGCCGCCGATTTTTTTATCTAGCATCAGTAAGTCTAGTTCAGTAAATCTCTTTGTAATTATTTGGTATGCAATAAAGTTTTATTCTATTATATTGTATAAATGATTGCAGAATACCACGAAGTTGACTGACATTAAAAAGTACCTAACGTCGAGGTATACTCAAAAAAATATGTTTTTTTTTATTTTATAGAAGACTTATCAAGCGTTTGACTGCAATCTCACCTGTTGGTAAGTGACGATGCAGTCGAAGTTGTAGCACGCTTGTTTAGTAATAACCTATTCACTCTTGATTTGAACAAACCCACGTTATAGCATTCGGGAAACACTGAGAGTGGTAGCGAGTTCCATAACTTCGCCGTTCTCATAATGAAAGACGAAGCGAATCGCTTAGTCCGAGCTGCTGGTATACTCACCAGATATTGGTGGCGCAGTGCCGTTTGCCTGGACGTTCGGTAGTAAAAAGGTGATGGTGGAACTAACCCGTGAAGTTCTGAGGAGCACTCTCCATGATGGAGCTTGTAAAAGACGCACAGGCTGGCAACTGAGCGTCGATGCGCGAGATCCTGTAATTTGGTCTCAGTCAGCCTCTCATCACCAATTATTTTACGGGCACGACGTTCAATGGAATCCAATGCCTCGAGCTGGTATTTGGCTGAACCGTATAAGTATGTAGGTTTTGGAAATTTATATATCTATCAGAATGCGTTTGTGTTATTACGAGTAAGATTGCCTAGTGCCAAGTCATCACGCTAATCCATTTTCAGGATTAATAATAATTCACACATCAATATCAGTTAAAACCCAAGTTAGTGTCCTATATGTGTGTGTTTGACACGACAGCCATCGAGCCTGAAATCATCATCATCAAATTATAGCTAAGCCTAAATGCCTTATTATAATCAGCTACCCATCCAATTCAAGTAGTAACTTCTTAAATCTCATCTAACGCCTCAAGTACGCTTCGGGCGTTACAAGTAAGTACACAATCTTATTTCATTAAATTATTGCACAGAGTCTACTCAATCACTTTAACTCTTACCCTTTACGGGATTAGGATAAAACTAGATTAAAATGTTTGAATAATTTATATTCAATATTCCGATTACTTATCCGCTACGCTTTGCTCTGGAAATTGAAATTAGCTTCAGAGTTGGGGTTGAATTAATTGCAATCACACCACCTGCTGAGTGTGTGAGGCGCTCTTGAAGAAACGATTTAATTATTCCATGTCACAGTATGTTATATATTATGTATACTCGTAATACACCAAAACAAAATAAAAGCCAAGTCCGATTAATAAGGAATTTTGTATAGTACAAAATAGTTTCGATAACTATGTATTAACCCGTATGTTCCCGAGTGGCTCGATCCAGCCGCACCCGCACATGCGAATTTGAACCTTATTTTAAAGAAGCTAGAAATAATAGATTGTCAAATTTGATTGGAACCGGAAGTGTTTCCTGGATCAAGGGGCTAATAGAGTTTGTTAAAGTGTTGTTTTCTACAGCAGTCTTAATTTAGTACATTTAGCAAGGTGCTGTTTCAAGACTTAGTTCTAACTAAATATATGTATAAAAGAAAAGCGTACTGACTGACTGATTTATCAAAGAACAAGTTAGTCATTCGATAGAAAATAACATCAATGCTTCAGACGCACATCGTTAAGACCTATTGGATTTTCATTAATCGGAAAAACTTAATCTTTACTACATGGCGTCAGTATAGTTCCATCCAGTTCAATGTCTTACTACTATAGAGGTCAGAGGTACTATGGATATTATGTAATTATACTATATTGTGTTTTTTAATACTATCTGTGAATTATCTTTGCTCTAACAACCCTAAATCACAAAACTCAAGCTTATTACTTAAGTTCGAGGACTTTTCTCAACTCGCACCCGTTTGAAACTCGAAATTAGAAATCCACCCGTTTGACTAATTTCATTTTCCGAAACTTTTTAGGACAGCCCTGACACAATGAGGCGATCGAAAGTAAAACAGGAACAAAGTTTCGTAAAAGTCTTCCAGAAATCACTTACACACACAAAAGAGCAAATTTATGTTATGGAAAAGTATAATGTTTAAAATTATACCTATAATAGTATAATATTTAATTTTGTTATCTAGTTATAATCTTTGTTCCCGGACCATTACAATGCATATGGACTTCTACAAGTGGCGAGGAAACAGGTACCTTCTAAGCTAGCGTTAAATCACGCATATTTAACACAGATATTTCAGGTAAGTTGTTATAATCTCAGATTTCTCGTAGGTTGTACATGTGAACATACATAATTATTATCCTTATTTAAATCATCTGAGCCGAAACCTTATAGCCACGTAGGTATATTAAATACAATTTTACAATATGAAGTAACAACTATCACTACCTACTACATCGTATGTAAGTAGTTCCTAGTAAGTAAAGTTTGTTGCTACATAATATTCAGCTGTTACTTGTGGTACGTTACTGTTTTGATCGTAGATTTCGTATTACGAGGTACTTGTGGGTTAAGTCAAGAATACCGAAGCTATATGTAGCTCGGATGTAATAAAATTTATGTGGATCGAAGTGAAACTTCTTAATTAGCGTCTCGGGTCGATAGGAAAGGGCTGGTTCAGTAATGCCCCATTAATCTAACCTCTAGACGTTTTCAATTCGTTACCAATTGTGAGCTGCCACTTGTCTATCGATAAGATCGGGGAAAATTACTTAAGTTTAAGCGGATAGTTTATCAATCCAACTGAATTTGGTATTTAGATTTCAGAGTGATTTTCATCATGAATTTGCCATTTATTATGATAATTTTGTAGGCCGTCTGATGGCGCATCCTTTCAAACTAAGGGATATAAAACTGAAACGGGCTTCACCGCAACGCAACACATAAGAACAAACGATTTCATCACTTTCGAACATATTATATGAACCATTGAATATAAAAGCCTCTAGTGTGCGATGGTTCATATAAAATGTACGTAAGCAAATTTTTATTATGAAATGCGATGCAGAGACGCCGTCACTTACACCAGCTTTAACTCTACAAGAACACCATAAGTCCCATCAAAAATTGTGGCGATAGACTTTTCATGTAAAGACATTTGCCTCGATGTAAGGGCCGGAGGGACATATAGCTTTACACTTTTGGCGCGTCTTGTTCACCTTTTAGATAAAAGTAATGCACTTTATAGTAAGCTAAAACCAGAGGTTCACTTAGCGTGAAGTGACAAGTTCCCGTGTAATTGCTTTGGACATTGTGTTTTTTGTACTTCGCACACATATTATAATTTGTGCAAAGTCGGTCTGGCCTATTAGATCGCTACCCATAAATCGCTCAAAATGACTATGACCGTTGTGGGAAAACAGACTACCTAAAAATTGTCATCTCAGAATAATTTGAATACCGTAAAACTACACAACTATAGTCCTGTCTTACAACTATGGTCCAGTACCATACTTTGACATTTTGTGTTATTAATAAGAAAGTAGCTACATTTAGAAAAAAAATCGGCCACATTTAGCTAGAATAAATAGTAGGCTTTGTAGTTTAGGGCAAATCAGATAAATGGCATCTATGTGCAGTCAACAGCAAGGGGTGCGGAATAAACCTGTTTTTACGTGTTTTTGAAACTCCGCTTACTTTTATAACAAAAAATAAGTAAGAGTGGTCCACCAGTTCTACAATTAATTTTTATTAAAAGGTAATATGTTTATATTTATAATATTGGTGCTGTTTTTTACATCAGTTAATTATTTTAATATTAAGTGAAATTTATTCCAATTTTCATACTTTGGATTCAACAATAGTCCAACGGTTTTTTTGGGCCATACCTTATTAAAAACCGAATTTTGTTTTAAACTGCATCAAGGTTTTGAGAATCTTGACAAAGAAGAAGCCTGGAGCCAGTTCATACAAATATTATTCAGATCGACATAATATTATGGAGTTAGATCTTTCTGATATTGAAAATAAAGACTGACTCAAGACAGGTCGTATGTTTAAATGTATGTCCCGCTGCGGACTTGCCTGAAAATGGCTCGAAAAAGGTGATGAAATTTTTTATCAGACCGGGCAATTAAAACTTAAAATTCAGCCCCAAAAAAACTCAGCACTGAGAGATTTGCTGAGCTGAAAACGACGAGAACAAGACGAAAAAAATTTAGCAAGTTTACCTGCTAGACTTTTTTATTTAATTTTTTATCTTACAATATACTGATTTTATAAGATATACTACGTAATTATAAGTAAAAAGTGATTCATTCTTCCATTAAAGTTACTTACAATGTTGTCAGTTAAACTTGAATAAATATGAATAAATTCTAATAAAACCTTGGTTTTAATGAAATGATATCATATAAAATAATAATATTTCAGTATTCCAGACCTTTAACATTGCTTCAAGTCAGTTAAAGTACGGTTTTTTCTTGCATTTTTAACCTGGACTATAGTTGAAAACAGCGCACACAACAATGGTCCAAAAATAATATATAAAAAATAAAATGTTTTTGTATAATCGACCGAGCGAAGCGAGGTCTTAGAGTCGAAAGCCGCGAAATGCCTGCGTTTGGACCAGTTTAACGCTTGACCTCTGGTGCTTAAGTTTGGTTGACGTTTACTTGAAAACGGCTAATCCAAATTAAATGAAATTTTACACACAAGTTAAGAAGGTTAATTGAATAATTTTAGTAAAAAAATTAGCTAAATAGGTTACAGGGTTGCAGAGATATAGGTGACTTAAAGTCTTTACGATAGACGAACGACGATAGGATTTACGTCTGACGATTATTTCAAAACTGGAGCGCTGATAATTTTTTTTCTAACATATACACATTTTTTATAAGCGACACAAATATATTAGCCAAAGTGTATGTTTGTATGTATGTTTGTTACGCGATAACTGGAAAACCAATGGTCCAATCTGCATGAAACTTTGCAAACGCGTAATATAAATCCATAGAATTTTTAAGTTCGAACATGATCCAAATCGGTCGTAGGGTTCTAGAGTTTTAGAAAATGCCTTATTTCAACGTTACCAAAGTTCCAATCTTAATGAAACTTTGCGATCAGGTAGTATAAGCTAAAAGAATTCTCATGTTCGAAAATGAGCCAAATCGATCCAAGGGTTGTAGAGTTATGAAGATGATTAAATTATAATGTTTTGCACAATTTGTTAGGTACATTAAGTTTGAGAAAGATCCTATAGGCAAAAAAGAGCAAGCAAGTTGATAAAGTTAAAGAATTAATAGCGATAAAGTCCAATAATTCGAGAATTTCAAGCAATTTATCATATTTTCAATATATCTTATTTTTAATTATTTTCATATAATTTTTTAGTACATTGCGTAATACCAATAATTGCGTCAATTATAGTCCGGCCGCCTAAAGTTTGCTATTGAAATAGGTGTCACATACATGTAGGTAAGTACACGTTTTGTGCTGTTTTTTTTATCTTTTTATAAACCTCATTTCGCTCGATCGATAAAATATAATGTTATATTTAATTTAAGTAGTATGAAAATAAAGTAAAATAGTTATTTAAAAAAAAAACCTTATTAATAGCGTTATTTTACGCCCATCGCTAATGGCAAGCAACCAAAGTTGGACTTAGTAGTATAGGCATAATTATAATATAATATTATATAATATAATTATGACGACATAACTACGT
The DNA here is from genome assembly GCA_947507615.1 of Hemithea aestivaria. Classification (NCBI taxonomy): domain Eukaryota; kingdom Metazoa; phylum Arthropoda; class Insecta; order Lepidoptera; family Geometridae; genus Hemithea; species Hemithea aestivaria. The sequence continues at coordinate 8,469,303 of OX382326.1, read as the reverse complement.
CACATTGCCTAAAATTTTGTATAAATTATCCCGAACACAATGTACCGGACTATAACTCGCTGTCAAGTAAAATAATATTTTACAGTGGTCGTAGCATGCCAAACGAGATCCCGCTGAAATGTCATGCGTAGAACTGTCATACCATACATTGTAGTTTTGTGAATGTATGTGATGACAGTTCTACTCTTGAAGTTTGGTCGGGATTCTGTGTGGCATGCTACGGCCACTGGCAAAACACGAAAGTGGAGACCATAAACAATAATAAGCAGGTAACAATGTCTGTGGAAGTGGTGATAGAATAAAAAAACTCGCTGAATCGTTTTATGATAAAATATAATTTAAATACATAATTTATATGAATACATACAAATATCGGTAATTACGGTTAGATTGGTTCACAAGTTTAAAGTTGCTCAGCGAGCTATGGAGCGGGCTATGCTCGGCGTCTCTCTAAAGGATCGCATCAGAAATGAGGTGATTCGGCAGAGAACCAGAGTTACCGACATAGCCGAAAGGATTAGTAAGTTGAAGTGGCAATGGGCTGGTCACATTTGCCGCAGAACCGATAACCGATGGGGTACACGGGTTCTAGAGTGGAGACCGCGTCTCGGCAAACGTAGTGTAGGTCGTCCTTGGGCGAGATGGGGTGACGATATCCGGAAGGTCGCGGGGAGCGGGTGGAGGAGGAAGACGGGGGAACGAGTTGAGTGGCGTGCCATGGGGGAGGCCTATGTCCAGCAGTGGACGAACACAGGCTGATGATGATGATGATGATGATGATACAAATATCATCGACCGAGCAAAGCGAACTCTTAGAGTTGAGAGATCTCTCGGTGGCAGTAAGGTTATTTGAGTAGTCTGCATAACTTTTTAAAACCTAAAGTAATTGTTTGTGCCGGCACATTCAACAATAAAGGTGCACGAGCACACCATAATGCATCGCGGGCCGTGTACTTATAGTCTGCCAAATTTCATAAATATATGGTAACGGCAAGTTCCCTATGAATGTTGATTTATTCAGAAGGTCAAAAAAATTTAGGTACGTTTTTGAAGGATAAACGGGTGTATTTTTTTCTACGTTAACTCAGAAGTTTAATTTAACGGGCACCAAGCGGCTATAGACCTGTGTATTATGGTAAAAATATACAATTCTACGGGATGTAGAGTATAAATTGGTCTTGACAGACATACGGATGACCAAGTGATCCTATTTATTAGGGTTTCGTTTTTTCCTTCAGAGGAACGAAATTCTAAAAAGGATTATATTCAAAAAATCTCGGTACGTAGGTTTATTGAGTTTTAATTTCTCAGAATTTTTATATTTTGAGTTTTAATATTAATGTTAAAGTTCTTGTATTAGGATATATTTAGTCGAGACCTAAAGTCTAAGGTTTACCACGGAAATTGGGCTGCGAGGTCACAGTTCGAGGCGAACTACTAGTACCAGTTAAAACGTTAATAATATATTAAAGCACATTCATTAACCCACCTAATTAAAAATAAAAATACTCTGTGCGATTAATAACATGACTCTGGCAACACGATAAAGATTAAATCCTATATATTTGGACCATAGTTGTGTAGTTTTACGGTACCTACTTACTTTTACCTAGTGAGCGTGTTGCGTTTTTTTAAAAGCCTAACGTTAAAAAATGAATTTCAAGATATTCTCTCTCTACTATAGCCCTAAATTGCTTAAAATATCCCGCAGAATATAATGCAGGGCTAAGGAAGGGCACCAGGAAGAAGTAACCACAAGACCGCAATCATCCATTCCCTTCCTATCAATGGTCACGTAGAATATTGGAAAACAATTTTGCGTGTAGTTCCGCCTCCCATAGATTCAATACAACGGGAGTCCACGACATATTATCATGAAAAGCCTCGTATATTAACTAGATGAAGTAGATATAACCTCTAGATAGTACCTAGCTGTATTTATTATGTATCTGTTCACCCGGGTACAGGAATCTATCACACGAAATTGCTTGTGCAAGGAGGCTCGGAGGTTGCAAACTTTGTAGTAAGGTTTTCTTTTTAAAAATGGTAAACCTTCTTTATCAAGACTTTTTGAACAAAAGAAAATGATGCGATTTTGTTTTATATTTTAAAGTTAATTTTGAGAAACTGCGATTAGTGCACAGATGAGATATAAAATCTCATCTGTGGATTAGTGTTTTGATTCTAGTAACGCGAATTTAGCTTTATTTCTTAATTTAGCAAAATAGAAAATTTTAATTAATTGAATGTTTTTTTGTGTCATAGTGATCTATGTTAAACATACTACGAGTATATAACTACAAGAAAGGAAAGTAAGAATGGAAAACTAAATAAGGGGAAATAGAATAGTTCGAGCCTTTGTCTCAGCCATTTAGAAGTGTACCAAGTAAGTAAGACTACGCTATCTAATAAAATTGAATTAAAGCTCCTAAGTAAATGGAGCAGTGACTCCTATTTCCCTGGTTCGTCGTCCACTCAAGTGAATTACGCCTGTTACAGCTAAAATAGGTGTCCGACACAGATTCCTCGTTTTACCAGTAGCCTTTGTTCTCTCCAATCGATGGCCTTTTGAGCTAACCGAAACTTAAATCATCTTCAATTTCTCAGAGACATCACAGTAATTGCATTTACTTATTATAAGCTTTTATTTACTTTTACCTGTCTGTTGTCAGTCTGTCTGTAATAAAATCTCGCAAGTTTAATTTGATCCACTTCCCGGTTTCGGTTTGAACTGAAATTTTGCATGCATATATAAATCGGATGACAATGCAATATTATTATGACATCGAGTTAATCTGATGATGGAGCTGGAAGGTGATCGTAGGAACTCCGTAATTAAACGACGTAACCCCCTCGACTTTGGGCCGTTTTTACAAGCTTTATATTACTTTCACCTGTCTGTTGTCTGTCTGTCTGTCTGTCTGTAATCAAATCTTGCAAGTTTAATTTGACCCACTTCCCGGTTTCCAATTGAGCTAAAAATTTGCATGCGTGTGTAAATCGGATGACAATGCAATATTTTTATGACATCGAGCTGATCTGATGATGGAGCTGGGAGGTGGCCATAGGAACTCTGTCATAAAACAACGCAACCCCATCGAGTTTGGGCTCATTTGATTCGTCTTGACGAGTACTTTATGATGCAAGATGATAATAATAATTAAAGCTTGTTTTTAAAAAGTATTTTTAAAATTTCACTTGTTTTTTTTATATGTCATACAATAATATTGCACTGTCATCCGATTTATACATGCATGCAAAATTTCAGCTCAATCTGAAAGCGGAAAGTGGTTCAAATTCAACTTGCAAGATTTTATTAAAGACAGACAACCAACAAAATAAAAGCTTGTGAAAAATAGCTAAGAAGCAAAGCTTTTACCAGTAATTGTACAAAAACTGTGTATTAAATTCTTGGTATATCGCCAACATCAAAAATACATCAGTAAATTGCATCCTCTAGTGAATTTTCATACAGTTTATTATTATCCTCTCTCTTGATGGGTGCATGTTAATATTCCGAGCGCATATTGTTTCGGACGCCGCACGTTATTAATGTGGCGGCCGTGACTGTTCTGAAATATTATTAGTGGTATTTAGGAGTAATGAGTATCTATTCAAAAGAGAGATTAGATTATGTTATAATTCAAGAACGTTATATCGACAAGACAAAATGTTGGTATATAGGTAGGTACACTGGCGGATCCAGGATTTGGTTCTGGGGCACCTTGGCCCCAAGGTGCAGACGGGCAAAAATATTATAATTTTTACTACGAAAACTGTGTGTTTAGCTCGCTCTGAACAGTTAGAAAGTTTAAATATCCTTAATAATAAGTCCGCGAGCAACTTGCTGCGAGCGCCGAGAATAGAATTATAATCTTGACCATGAAATATGTCCAAAATTCGTACCTCTACAATGCTTCTGGGGGGGGCCTTGGCCCCTTGCCCCCCCATCCCTAAATCCGCCTATGGGTAGGTAGATATAACCACGTAGGTAGACTATTACGGAACCAATTATTTAACAACAATAGGGATCGGACAAAAAACAGTTTTTTTGACCATATTGTATATTATTTAAAAATATTGGACATGTATTTTTGATTTGTAATTTTATTAACAAAAACATGTGATTTACAGAACATTAAAGTTGTTACATGGAAGGGGTAATGACACTTGTGGATGCTCGAGCGACTTATAAGCTCTATACCTTAGCTATTTCTTATTATATTCTCAAACAAAAAAAACCTATCGAATATTTTATAATTAAAAAAAAATGTCCCAAGTCCCATCCCTTATTCTGGTAAGATGGTTTTTCCACGATCTCGTAAAACACTACATTGAGTCACAGTCTCGCCGCTTGGCCGTCCTCTACATGAGTGACGGGCGATCAATCCTTAAAGGGCTTTTTCCGCTTTAATTTCATTACATTATTGAAGTTCTTTTGCTTGGCTATCCCCGGCTAAAGATTTTATATAAAAAAGTTCTCATACTAATAAAAATATGCCGTCATCCGTGTTTCCCGAACGGTACAACTTAGGTATTCTATGGCACGAGTGAATTTCTAGGCATTTTACGTGATCCGTCGTTGACCGCATCTGCACTTTCCATCAGGTGGGATGTGGTCAAATGTAGGCCTATTCTATATAAAAAAATTAATCGACTTAAAATAAGGATGAAAGGTTTACAATTTGTGGGATCCTCTTTATGTATCTTAATATATGAAAAATGATTTGGTTTTTTTGTTTTATACTTTAGATAATGGGTTCTATTTAATTTTATTGAAATAGTCGAGCGCTTTTCAAGTAATTAGTAATACGTTAAAACAAAACGTGCGTCTCGTCCTCGATTATTGGAAGGGAGCTTGGAAACAGACTTTTTTAATTCACTAGGAAAAATTGAACCCAAAAAGTCTGACTCGTGAAGGATTTGAACCTCCGCCCTCCGATGGTCAAGTATGCTTATATATCGGTGCTCTAACCTACTGAGCTAACGAGTCCTATGACGCGTTCTACTAAAACACTCAATATCATCTGCTAGGTGACGTCACACACCGATTCACCAATCACTACTAAATGACTCACTCTGATGAACAACGACAAAAAATCAATATGTTGGTAATGGTTCTTCATATTGCTATTCGTTGTTTACTCTTTTTACAAGCTTTTTTTTACTTTCACCTGTCCCTTGTCTGTCTGTCTGTCGGTCTGTCTGTCTGTAATCAAATCTTGCAAGTTAAATTTAATCCACTTTCCAGTTTTCGATTGAGCTTAAATCTTGCATGCATGTATTTTTACCGGGGGTAGACTTCCTTTGCAGGAGGTCGTCTAGGTGGGTACCCCAACAGTGCCAGTTATTCTACCGCCTGAGCAGTGATGTCCAAACATTACTGTGCTCCGGTAGGAGGGCACTGTAGCTAGTGAAATTACTGGGCTAAAGAGTCTTAACATCTTATGACTCTTGAGTAAGAAGCGTTGGTGCAGTGCTCCTAGAATTTCACATAATTGTGAAATTCTAGGTTACACTGTACTGATTTCGGGCAGCCGTTATCTCTTAACATCAGGAGAGCGTCTTGCTCGTCTTCTACTTCATCACATTAAAAAAAACGGATGACAATGCAATATTATTGTGAAGACGAGCTGATCTGATGATGGAGATGGAAGGTGGCCATAGTAACTCCAAAATTAAATGGCGCAATCCCATCGAGTTTGGGCTCATTTGATTCATCTTGACGAGTACTTTGGTGCTAGATAGTAAAAATAATAAAAGCTTGTTATAAAAAAGATTTTTAAAATTTCACTTTTTTTTTCTCTTGTTTTCGGGTATGTTTGCTATATTCCTGTTGAAGTCTAAATAAAGACGTTGAGAATTGGCAAAAATATACGTGGAGACGCACATCGCCGTGTTTGGATGAATAGAGCGAAAATCGAGCACGAATAGCAGCGAAGTGAAGTGCTCCCATAACGCTAAAACATAAGGAAGGAAGAAAACCGATGCTGCTATCAGTGTCAAAATACTACTATAAAACAAGAATATGTAATGTGTTTCAGGTATTTCAAATATACGGGGTTATTGGTTATTTCAGTACAATGGTGTATAAGGCCTTATTGGAGAGCTCATTAGCTATGATTTGCGCGACATATACATAATTTTATGTTGCTCAAAAAACTACGGTTTTCGAACATAATATATGTTTTTTTTTCGAAAAATCGAGGTGAAAATTTGAAAAATTCACTAAAAATAATAGAAGCATATTTAAATAAGAGAAGCGGAGAAGTAAAAAAAAATGCTCTCTTTTATGAATCCGTATAACAAAAATAAGTACCCTTTACGTAACCCCAGTTAAGTGCCCTTTTCTTCGAAAAAGATAGAGTCTAGGGCGATGACACTATTAAAAGTAAACTAAGTCACTTACTAGTCACTCCTATACTCCTCATACTTATCTGTCACTTCGCACAAATATTCGCGCAAAGTGGGTCTGTTTTATTACCTACCAGGCATGATACTCCGTTGCAAAGTTCTGTAAGTCAAGAAAAAGTAGGTACCTTATAAAATAAAGTTTGACTCGTGAACGATTTGAACCTCCGCCCTCCGATGGTCAAGTTTTCATATATATCGGTGCTCTAACCTACTGAGCTAACGAGTCTTATGATGCATCGTACTAAATACTGAATACTATCTGCTAACTGACGTCACAGATACCATGATAGACAATCACTATGAAGTATGAAGTGATTCACTACGATGCCAAAATAAAAAAACCTATAATATGGGTTTTCAATTTAGACCTCTACAGCTTTAAATTACACAAGACCAAATATGTAACAGTATCTAAAGTCTAGTATTGAATGAAATCTCAGTTTTTACTAGATATAGAGCTCAGGGAAGATTTTACTGCAGCCACTTTCTGTGTCAAAGTACAACTGTGACCAAATTTACAAAACGGAGCAATTCGGTAGAAAAAGAATGCGAGAACGAGGGAGTCGTAGAAGTACATTTCCTATAGTCTCACATGGTACTGCGTTGCAAAGTTTTTGTTAAATTAATAAAAAAGTAAGTAACTATAAAACAAAGTCTGACTCGTGAAGGATTTGAACCTCCGCCCTCCGATGGTCAAGTTTTCATATATATCGGTGCTCTAACCTACTGAGCTAACGAGTCCTATGATGCATCGCACTAAACACTGAATACTATCTGCTGAGTGACGTCACAGATTGGTGTAATGCCAAAATAACATTGTGCAATTTTATTTACTTGACTCATGACCACAGACCATATCCTACCAAATAGACTTGATTCTATGTATGGTTTATCCAAAATACTTCAAGTCTCACAATTATAAATTATATATCCTGCTCGTACAAAATAGCCTTTTACATCATAAGTAGATATTAAATAGTGCCCGTTAATAATAGAATAGAATAGAAAATACTTTATTGTGACACAGTTATATACAAAAACTTAGAACTAAAACAATGAAACTTAGAACTAAAATTATTTCCAGTTATCACCGTCTATTATACCAGGGTACCGCTGGTACGTTGCCTACCTTTCAAGACTCTATTCACTTGCCTTTTGAATTGCCATTTTTCGCTTTAAAACCTAGGTATATGACGAGAAAATGGTTGCAGTTGCAGTAAATCTTTAACTCACGCATAATGTTCTTTCCTTGTAACAGTTTTATTCTAGAGTCGCCTGCTGAGAGGTGACTTCAGTGGTAATTATTTTTGTTTTTATTATTCCTCTAGATTCTAGATAAGTTGTTTTATCATCTCTATCTATAAAATTGTTTGTTTTCCTTAATAATATATTATTATGAAATCTTACTAATATTATAAACGTGAAAGTTTGTAAGAATGTATGGTTGTCTGTATGTATGTTAGTTACTCTTTCATGCCTAAACGGGTGGACCCATTGAGCCGAAATTAGGTATAGAAATAGCTTAGACCCTAGAATAACACACATTCCATTAATCTACAGCGAGTAAAACCGCTGGATGTAGCTAGTAAATAATATAGAAATTTGACAAAACAGTGCCACCAAGCGGTCATTAAGACCTGGAACGATGATCAATGATGGCGAGTAATAGTTTGTCCCACTTAATTGACCCAAATGGAGATGGGCAGGTCACCTGGCTAGGCGAGGTGATGACAGGTGGAGTAAGACGTTGACTGATTAGTGGCCAAGGACAGGCAAACGCAGTGTCGGTCGTCCAGTAGCCAGATGGACGGACGCGACGATGTGATTAAAACGGCGGGTCTCACATGGACCAGATTGGCACTTGAGTAGATCTTCTCAAAATCATAACAAATTTAAACACTTAGAGAGTTTAAATCTAACTGAGTATAAACATTAGCTTATTGGGTACAGTCCATAAACTTTTACTTTTATAAAATAAGCAAGTATTAACAGACATATCACAGCTTAATTTATGTCTCCCTTAGAAAGATAAATCGCCTCAATGTGTCTTTCAAAGTAACCCCAATTTTCCACAAAGTTAAAAAAAAACATTAAAACGGAAAAGGAAGTTGACTCGTGAAGGATTTGAACCTCCGCCCTCCGATGGTTTTTTTTTTTTTTTTTTATGTGATGAAGTAGAAGACGAGCAAGACGCTCTCCTGATGTTAAGAGATAACGCTGCCCATAATTAGTACAGTGCTACTTAGGATTTCACAATGATGTGAAATTCTAGGAGCACTGCACCAACGCTTCTCACTCAAGAGTCATAAGATGTTAAGACTCTTTAGCCCAGTAATTTTACTAGCTACAGTGCCTCCTACCGGAGCACAGTAATGTTTGCACATCACTGCTCAGGCGGTAGAATAACTGGCACTGTTGGAGTACCCACCTAGACGACCTCCTGCAAAGGATGTCTAGCCCCGGTTAAGTATAGAATGTATATCGGTGCTCTAACCTACTGAGCTAACGAGTCTTATTGACTCATGCTAGAATTTCCAACAATTGCTGCGGTATGACGTCACTCTTTCATATCATAATGGAAAAGTGCCAACGCAAGTGACTTCTATTATTTACCCCTTTCTAACCTAAAGCTAATTTATTCTCTTATTATAATATATCTTAATAAACCATTTTTTCACGCAATTATTACAGTTATTTTTAATCAACTAAAGACTAGCCTTTGCACAAGATCTGGGATGATTTTAAGCGACAAAGTGGCCGAATAAATATAGGTAACTAATTATCAAATACCAATTAAGTAAATTCAAACGGGTCAGATAGTACACCTCTACGTTTAATAAAACACATAAAGGTCGTTAACAATAAAAATAGATTTAACAATATAAAAACGGAGCAAATTCACTCCTCTCAATTGGAAAAACGTATTTTTCATTTTCATCCAAGTGAATCGAGTTAAGTAAATCGAATTGCATTAGAATGGCTTCGTCCAATCGGGGCTCACAGTTGCGATGCAGTTATAAAGGACCTAATCTAATCCTGTTTCCAATAGGACCCGATAGAGGATTTCGTTATTCGTGGTGAAGTGAGGCTCTCGAGCTGGCAAAGCGATTAATTTCACTTTGGTTCGGACGTCCATACCACGAGTTACTCGTGCCGAGTGGATGCTAACGATATTTTTTAGTCTCTAAAGCTTCTGCACAAAACTGTGGAGAAACTCTGATATTAAGTACCTATTTTTATTTGTCGCTTGAAAAGATTTTTCCCCTACGTACAGCTTTACCGCTCTTTCGAGGAATGAATTATATCTTCTGAATGTTAAAACAGCGTTTGAAAAATGAAGAGCTATTTATGAAAGGTTATTTGTGACTTACGATGAAGCCTGAACCAATTACGTAGAGGGAAATTGGTGAAAGCTTATTTCACAATTTCTTTTATATTTCGTTTAACTCACTTATTGTTCATAATGTATTAAAATTTCTTTCATTATAATGCATAACTACTTAACTACGTAGGTATATACCGTATATACTTGTAATTATAGCAATTTAGCTGGAAGTAACTAGCCCAAGTTTGGATTGAACCTTGCCCGGGGCTTGAAATGTATCGGAACTTGTCAAAAGAAAGTTACAACACGTCACTTGTACAGCTACCATAATCTTGCTTTAAGTTTCGGATGACCGGCAAATTACCCAAAGCATAAAAGCTCAGCATTAAAATTATTCATTAATCTTCATTTTTTTTGCTCTTAGAGTCGGTCTCACAGCCGGTGTAGTACTGGGTATTCTGCCAACCACTATTTAAAATGCTGCTATTTTTAAAATAATATACGCATGTAAGTAAAAAATATAAATGTTTTATCTACACAATACGTTAATAACTGCAAATGTTAATTTCGAGGAATATCACACACTTTTGTAATTTTGTATACTTACGTGTTTCGAAGCTCTGATGGGTTAACCTATTGTAATTAAATTATATCGTAGTTCCAATAATACGAGAAGTTCCCGCGTGCCCCACTATCCGCTCCACTAATACCACATTCATATATATAATATATCGAATTATAGAGGAGTAATAAATATATATTCTGAATTCTGAAGTAGTTAATAAATCTTTTCTTTTAATCGTAAAATCAAATCTCCAGTAGCCATACCCAATACCCACTCTTCGCTCTCGTAATAATAATGGAAATGTCCTATAAAAATTCCATCAAGTTCACAGCGTAAACACCTTTCAGTTTTCGGGGAGTTTAAAGCATTTCGTCGACAGCCGTCTGTATACCTCCTGACAGTCTTAACTTTGTTCGAGTTTTATTTAACTTTTCTTTTGTTGAAAATGTCTGATAATGCGAATAAAATTTATCAAAAGCCACCTTTGATGGAAGGTCATTTTGACGCTTTATTGCATATTTAAGAGCATGCTGAACTACACAAATAAATAAATGTGTGGAAAAATATTATATATACAGCGGGTAAAACCGCTGAGCGCAGCTAGTTATTTATAATTGAAGATGTATTTTCCGTAGCTGTTGTGTTAATATTAGGTTGGTAAGTATAATATGTCTATTACAAGAATACCTACGTAATTACGTATGTCTACGTGAATGTTCAAAAGTTCTTTAGAGAAACTAACGTTTAACTGGCTAGAAAAGACTAGTTATCAACTTTCCATAACTAGAGTTTCGGAGCCAGTTAGCAGTTGTAACTATTCTGGTTCCTGCTCTGCACTATGTTACAAACTTTTCGCAGTTTTACAACTTTATTCACGTAAAATAGTATGAGTATCTATGTAGTACATACATATAAAAATTTGAGCTACGAATAAATAATATCTGTATTCGTTTCGTTAGGGAAACCTTCTAGGTTAACTATTTTTGTTAATTTATTTTAGAGTAAAACACACAGCAAAAAGTTCGCCTCATGGTATTTCCAACCATATTCAAAGTATGAAACCGATATATTTCGACACACCAAATCTCAGAATTTTTGCTCTATCTTAAGAAATTGCCCTCAGAATATGACTAAAAAGAAGGAAAATCTTAATGAACATTATGCTAAAGCCTTATTAGAACATTTCTACTGGGTAGGTATGTCAAATAATACCTACCTAGAAGCATCACTCATCCCACGGCACAGTAGTTCGGCTCTAGCTTTAGCAATTTCCCTCAGAATATCACTAAGAAAAAGGAAAATCTTGATGAAAATTATCTCAAAACCTTAATAGAAAAGTAATTTCTACTTTGTCAGATTATAATCTGGGAGCAACCACTTCAATTTAATATTTGTTAATCCAACAAGGCGGCTTACTTTTACCGAAATCGCTGTTATTAAACTTTAATTTTAGAAAGGAGTCGGGGAACCGAATAATTCTCGATCCAAGATTCAAAGAGGTTTTGAGAGATGTCGAGTAATTGATATCAATTAGGTTTGCGTCGGCGGCGGGTGGCCGCGGGCCTTTACAATAGGCTATCCTTCCTATCTTAGCGGTGGAATAGCCTCGAGATACTCCTCCCTTACATTCCAGATCGTACTGTTGATAAATTGTTTTGGTGAACTTGGTTAATTCTTCAGGAGTGCACCGTTATAGCGTGAAAACGGGCTTGAGGACTTCTATCATTTGTTTGTCTGTCGACCTTCGTGATTTTAAGGTCATATATTTTCTTCTAGCTGCACTCGGTGGGCCTATTGGCTATCGCCAAACGACATGTAAAACACTAGAATCCATAGACAAAACTGCGTACATTGCTTCTTTAATATTAGTAAAATAACAAACGCAGCAATGTACATTGAAATTGTCATTATTAGCAGTGGGTTTTACCATATTATGAAAATTAACGGTCTTATTTCAGGGTCTACTCTTAGTCTCAATAAAGAATGGTAATATCCAACTAATGAATGCGAAAGTTTGTAAGAATGTATAGATGTATGTTTGTTACTCTTTCACGCCTAAACCGGTGGATCGATTGAGCTGAAATTTGGTATAGAGATAGCTTAGACCCTGGAATAACATATTATAGGCTAGGTACTGAACAGCGGGTAATACCGCTGGGCGCAGCTAGTAGGTACCTAATATTATAACTTAATGTTTATTTTATAGAAGCCAACCTATATTTGCAACACTATAAGCTATATAGAGTTATATAGCGGTAGATCTAACTCGCAGCACGTAATTTAACTTAATTACACTAATTACTAATGTCTCAAAGGAGCTCTATTTAGCAGTCTGAAATAGACTAGCCATACCTAGAATCAATCTGTACCTATTAACCTAGTGTAGGTCAATCAAAGTGGTAGGCGGTAGCTACGACTACACAAATGACATGTTAACTCAAAGGCTCCGTAATGAGTTAAATAATATACTATAACGGATCTCATTATCAAATCTAAGATTTGCTTTAGTCCGGTTTCAAGTAAATACCTCCAAATCTACGAATAAGTAATAAGTCAGGAAGTCTAATACGGACCTAATTCCCCAAAAAGAAGAAGAGTTTTTAGAGTGCAGTAAAATTTCCTAACTAATTCGTAGCTCTAAATGGGTAGATACTTTATTCAATACTTAGGTAAAACGGATAAAGATAGCTGAATAGGTGTCGATGGGATTCTGACATGCACAATGACTGTGTGATCGAAGTAGGTTACCTATTATGATTGACTGTGTATGAGTGTTTTCACGCAAAAGATGTACGTAATGATATAAAAATAGTAACTAAAACTCTAGAATCTAATTTCAATGAGTAAAACCACATGATACAACTAGTTATCGTAACGCTAACATGTAGGATAAAGTTTAAACCTTTTTTTTTTATGTAGAGAAGTAAGAGGACGAGCAAGACGCTCTCCTGATGTTAAGAGATAACGCTGCCCATAATAAGTACAGTGCTACCCAGAATTTCACAATGATGTGTAATTCTAGGTGCACTGCACCAACGCTTCTTACTCAAGAGTCATAAGATTTTAAGACTCTTTAGCCCAGTAATTTTACTAGCTACAGTGCCCTCCTACCGAAGCACAGTAATGTTTGCACATTACTGCTCAGATGGTAGAATAACTGGCACTGTTGGGGTACCCACCTAGACGACCTCCTGCAAAGAAAGTCTACCCCCGGTAAATCTAATCGCGTATACAATATACAGTCGGTGGTATTAGGTATTAGTGAGTTGGAGCGTTAACCTTATGTAACGTAACCCAGCCGAGTGCAAATTAATTACTAGTTAACTACACTATCGGAACATTGTTCGACTTGCTTTATGTGCCAAAGCTGTGTAAATAGATCTAAGTATCTATCTGGAGAGTGAGCTAACTCGGTGCTGAAAGGGTTTTTAAACAGTTATGTTTGAGTTTGAAGCTATTTTAGTACTTACTTGCCTAGTCAGAGAAATCCGTGCTTGTATGAAACTTGGAAGCTATGTTCCAATATTGGATACGACTGCTTATTGAATTTTAAATTCAACTATATCTACCTACCTAATTTTGTTCGTTTCGATCGTTTTCTAGGACTTCCGCGACGACGTTTTACTTTAGTTGTTATCTTGACTCAACGTTCGTCAGTAATAAAGCATATTTACAAAAACATAGTAATGAAATAGTATACCTATTAGCAAATATTAATAAGCTATTAAATAGAACGTGAGATAACTTTAACAGATAAAACCACAAGGCACAGTTAATAATATTGTCTAATCCCACAAAATCTTATGCAAGGAATAAAGGAATTACTGAACCCGAAAAAGTTTCACGCTCAGTTGAAGCGAAGTTTCAGAATAATAACGAGTGAGTTAGCGCAACTATCGATTCTCTGGTAATCCTTCAATCGAGTAATCCGCAACTAATTGAATAGATTAGGAGGGTTACTGTTGCTGTACAGCTACTTAGACTCTGTGCAAAAAGAAAAAAGGCGGTGTTTAGGGTTAACTTAAATTGTTTATCTCTTTCGTCTTATTTCGTTAACGAATATCTTACTTTGTTAAAGACACACAATCAAGTGAAAGTATGTAAAACTTCAATCAAATTGTAAATCAATTAGGACATTATTAGGCTAATAAGATTTTCCATCTTAATCTCTGGATTACGAGCGCAACGGAGTGTTTCGTAGGATTTTGTATCACTTGAATACCTAGGTAACACTAAAACTGTAATTGACAGGCGTTATCGTTTAGGCCGCGGATGAGTGCTTCGGCGTAGGTACCCGCTGCCCCGGCATTGTGGCGTCCTGCAGGAACATCCCCAGTTTTATACCGCTCCGCGCCCCGCGGCGTTGGGTGATGTTGCGTAACGCATTTTTCCTCGGTCAAAAAATGGCTCGAGTTGTTATTTTCCAACATAAATATAAAATAATTACCAACGCCTTCCAATCTTACGCCGTTTCTCTTTTTACACAGACACTACAACTCTATCTCCTTCGAGACGACAATCACAAAGATCACTTAGCCGTAGGTAAACCTTTTGAGACAATAATTATGTGTGTTAGCGGAAGTAGCCTGTTCGTAAAGAACTTTTTAGGATTCCCAATGGATTGATACAACAAACGAAGATCGCTCTTAGCTTCTAGCCAATGAGTTTATAAACTCATTGCTTCTAGCTTAATTTATATATTATGTATACACACATAGGTATACATATATCTCTTCTACTTGTCCAGTTTCAGTAATGCTGCGTTTAGATTCAGCCGTATTGAGTATAGTAATAATCGCTCATATTAGCATGAGCGAGAGCTAAATCAAATATTCTTTTAATCAATTAAATCACCAATAAAATTTTGCGGCGCTCATTTTGCTTAGTTGTACATTTTCCTTATATTATCTGCTGAGTCTAACTAATGCCTCATAAGGTACAAAATATTGGTACCTACATATCTTTAAGGAAATAGCCAGAACGCGACGGGACGTAAGCGCCCCTTTGAAAAACTTGCTACAGAATGATATTTGAACCCAGAGTGTTCGGATTATGAGACTGACATTCAACCACTCGGCCACAGCCTCTACTACTTTCATAATAATTGTAATGTTTATACCTACATTACAATGTGTCCAACGGTTTAATATTACCTACCAATATTCAGGATCGCAACAGCAGTAAAAACTGTTACTTTTACGTAACATAGCCAGTAATGGTAGTGAGTAAGACTATAAATAAACTGGGTTGTGTCCACTTTTCGCCGGAATAACGACTTTAGGGTCAACCGCAACATTTTAAACTAGGCTGCAGACCATTTTGTATACCTTTTCGTTACGAAATTGTAATCAAGATTATCTAAGTGTTATTATAATTCAGTTTTCTTGGTTAGAAGAAGGTAGTAGTAGGAAAAAAAACAAAATTTAACATGCGCTCAACGCTAGCACCAACTCGGCGATAAAAATGGTAGCTGCAATAGATAACTTTTTCAATTTATTACACAGGAGAAAAATCCTACTTCTTACTATTATTTATATTTAGGTGCAAAAGTATTATGCGAATGTATGTGTGTATTCGTACCTATGTGTTTGTTTATTGCCTCATTACGACTTACGACGAAACGATTGAATCTATTAAACTGTAATTATGTATGTTTACCGCTAGGCGTACCGTATACCAAGTAGCTACTTACTAGTTACCTAATATAAAGCTACAGGGAGCTATGAAACAACACACAGAACAAAAATATAGGTCCTGTAAATAGGCGCCCACGTTTTTATGACGTGTAGAATAATTTCAGCCAAATGTGTATCCACATTGCTACGTCCAATAAGGAAATGGGGTATAGCACATAAAAGTGTCAGGGGACACCAGGCAAGGACGGAAAGCCACTTTCCGGCGGGACGCGGCTCTGACCTCCCAATATAATCTATGACAGGGCGACGGAAAACAATGTAGGTTGTGGTCGCTATCTCTAGGCACTTTGTGGCTCTACACCAAACGTTGGGAGGATAACGGCGAAAGCTTTCACAGTGATATATTAGTTTTATAATGTTTTAGTGAATGTAGAAATGGGTCGTGTCAGCCATGTGTATCCAGGATACCTACAGGGAAAATGTTATACGTAGGTATGTATTTGAAAATGAACGTTATCATCAAGGGCGGTTTTCTTAGAATGAGATCATGTTAGGTATATTCTACATGAGAATCTGACGAGGTGGTAGGCATCATAACTTCGTTAGAAATTAAGCTAACCATTGCAAAATGATTTTAAGTACCTATCTATATTAAGTAGTATATAAGTACTTAATCTAGCACATGAATCTCAGCATAACTCTATTTTCCCTTGTGATTTCATTTAAAAACGATTCCCGTTTCTCTCCAATAAACTAGATTATCACTTCAACTGACCCATTTTTGTCGAATTAAGCGAAATAGAAGGAACATTCTCGATCGGACTATTGCAGAATTAACGATCCTCATTTACATACTAATGTACGCTACATAGAACCGAGACGTAATCCCCTTAACCTACTAAGCGAAAATGTATTCAAAACACCATATTGTGCAGTAATTAGCGTAGATACCTTCGCTAAACGTGGATATAATACGTATAATTTAAAGGATTATCGTTTATACGTTCGCCCTAACCAGTAATAGCGACCTTTCCGGTAACGTCTCAACTTTAGTTAAATTAAGTGAATAAAAACACCATAAAATAATATTCCGCTCCATTGCTCCTCAATGGCTAGAAAAATGAAGATGACTGGACTAAACTGCACGGTTGAAAGTTTCTAAAGGCGAACCCCCAAAAGCTTAAGCTTTTTTGTTGAAAATATAAAATGATCAGAATGTCCGCGCGGCCCCAGCTTAGGCGTATAACATATTATATCGAGTCCGGAGGTCTAGATGGGTTGCTGTTGACCTTATCGATATATCCTTTAGGGGTATTAGGGCCGTGGCTACTTCATATTCATGAGGGTAAACTCAGCTTATAAAGCGCTTAATTGGCAACTAAGATAAAATTAAAGCGCTTTCCGATTGCTCTAATAGTATTCCCCTCTATAAACGTGCGACAGCTAGGTATACTAAACACTTTAGGTCACCATTATCATTTAGGAAATACAAGGCGAGATCCTAACTAAACTTAGTTAATAAGCTAAGGTAGAATTTTCAGAGGTCGTATTGGCTAATTTACAATGGTGGCAATCACTGGAAGAGGATAAAATAAAATGTTGTTTTAAGTTTTAGACATAGAACAGTTCGGTATTAAGATATAATTATTACAATTGGTTAACTAAGAAAAATCTCCACACCGATAAGTAGGTAGGTATACCTATTGAATGAAGAATGGCAGACTCAGAAAAATGTCGAAAAAATCTACCTTGTATTTAAAATTATAGTTAACTTTAGGTAGCTGTCTACCTAGGTAGGTTAGGTACTAAACAATAATATACAATTTATTATCTACTATTTTAAATACTAAATAGGCCTACGTTTAACCACATCCCACCTGATGGAAAGTTTAAATGCGGTCGACGATGGATCACGTAAGATGCCTAGATACCTATTCACTCGTGCTTTGAAGATACCCAAGTTGTACCGCTCGGGAAACACGGACATAGGCGGATTTAGGGGGGGGGGGGGGGGGGGCAAGGCCCCCACTTAGAAACCCAGACCATTGTGTGTATTGTGGCTACCCAGAAGCATTGTAGAGTAACGAATTTTGCACATATTTCATGGTCAAAATTACATTTTTTTTTTCTCGACGCTCGTAGCAAGCTGCTCGCGCACTTATTATTAAGGATATTGGAACTTTCTAACTGTTCAGAGCGAGCTAAACACACACTTTTCGTAGTAAAAATTATAATATTTTTTCCCGTCTGCACCTATATATATATATATATATATATATATATATATATATATATATATATATATATAGTTGCTTGTATATGGCGCCTCTTATATTCAATTCTCTCCCTAAACACTTATTAGATTTGACGTACAATAAGTTTTGTATTGAACTAAAAAAATGGCTTTTAACACAAACTTTTTATAGCATAGAAGAATTCTTAAAACAGTCTTCATGTCGCTTCTATGTTTATGGGGCATTGTAATTAACATAATATTAGATATTATAATATTTTGATCTTTCTATTATGTAATATTATTTCATTGTAATTGACATTGCATGCCTAACTAGGCTGATATTGGAAGAATTTATGTATAAAATTATATTAAGAACTCGATGTACCCTTTATCTCGCAATAAATGATTTGATTTGATTTGATTAAAAATTTAAAAAAACCCCCAACGCAATACGTAATTCACCATTTTTTGATGGCGGCCATCTTGGATTTTAAATTTTAAATAATGGGCTGTATTCTACTTGTTAAGTCCTTTCATTTGATACCCATATTGAGGGGGTCGTGGAAGAAAAAAGTAATTCGCCATTTTGTAGCGGCGGCCATCTTGGACCGATTTTCACCAAACATGGCTAAGAACACTCTCGACTAACTCTACTTTCAAACAAAAAAAACTAAATCAAAATCCGTTCATCCGTTTGGACGCTACGATGCCACAGACAGACACACACACACACACACACACAGACAGACAGACAGACAGACAGACAGACAGACAGACAGACAGACAGACACGTCAAACTTATAACAACAAATAACAACTTCCTTCTCTCCCGGACCCCTGTACAGTACAGACGCATTTTGGACTAGTCCCTTTTTAATTTTAATTTAAAATTAATATAATTTTGCGCGTACAAATTCGTGCGGAAAAATAGGAGAGCATAAACTGTGAGGAGTTCTGCAACGCAAAAGCCCGTCTCAGTCGCGCTGAGTGACGTAGTGGTGAGTGCTGCACACATTATTCGCTCCCACTGGTAGTGTGCATAGCCGCTACCTCGTCATATCTGTTGATGCCATACGTCGCTGCACTGCACACATACGCAAGCGTGGTTAGTAGTTGATGGGCAAGTTCGTGTGCGTCGCTGCTGCCTCGCCAAACCGGTCGCCGCACATCGTCGCTGTGTGCACACATACGCAAGCTGTTCAAGTGCGCATGTTGCGGATACTGTATACGCGCATCGCTTATAGCGCACCACACATCTGCGTGTGTGCAAACATTTTTATCGCACACACCGCTTCCTAACTTCTGCAAGCCTGGTAGCTTCTGACTATCCGCGCGCCCTAGCCCCTAGCAGCGATGACGTCACGACGCGCTCTGCCTAAAGAGAAAACTATTCGTTTACCTGGACCAATAACACACTGCAAGTCGGACTCTAACCTATGCGCTGCTACGAAGCCTACAAGTTCTACGGTCGCAATCGCTGCCTCTGGGTTAACAAAGGAACACTCTTTCAGTGCTGAGAATATTGGGTCAAAAAAAAAACGCAAACTGGAAAGTGAGGATGATGAGCCTGAAAGAGACGATATTTTTGAGATGTTCTCCTTACTACAGAAGGAACAGGATGAAAAATTTAGGGCCCTTATGCAGGAGCAGGACAAAAAATATACTGCCCTCATGAATGAGCAAGACAAAAAATATACCGCGCTTATGAATAAAGTCCAAGGTGGAATACAGATACACACTGATCAGAATAAAGAGATTATTGACTCTATTGGATTTTTAAGCCAAAAATACGATGAGTTGATGAATAAAATAAACATTTTAGAAAAGGAAAAATCAAATGACAAAAAATACATACGTGAGCTTGAATCCAGAATAGAGCAAATTGAACGTAGTTTCCGTAGCTCTAGTATTGAAGTGCGCAATCTGCCAAAAAAGTCGGGTGAAACGAAGCAAGATCTAGTTGAAATCGTGAAGAATATGGGAAACGTGCTTGGCGTCACAGTTCAACCAAATGATGTCACCGACATTTATAGGATTAATACGCAAAAGGAAACCAATCAGCCCATTGTAGCGCAATTCTCTAGCGTCATCCTCAGAGACAAAATTGTGGGTTCCGTAAAATCCTATAATAAGACATACCCAAACAACAAGTTCAATAGCACTAACTTAAAGATAGAAGGCCCCTCCAAGCCGATATTTGTCTCAGAAAGCTTAACTACGCAAGCTAAAAAACTTTTTTTCTTGGCCAGAGAATTTGCTAAGGGTGCTAATTACAAATATTGTTGGCCTTCACGTGGTAGAATATACATGAGACGGACAGATGGGGCCCCGTTGATAAAAATCAACTCGGAGTCCGATCTTGAAGCGTTGAAGAATAATAAATGACTAGATTTTTTGTATTGTAAAAATTACACCTATGTCGAAAGTGCCTATTTTATAAAATGCACTAGAATAAGTTGTTCTTTAATTGTAAAACCAATGCATGCAACTATATTAATGCACAGATACTACATCCAACAACAAACTTTGCTACCCAAACACATTTCACACTTATTCACACACACATTCGGATACTATATTCAACAACACACTTTGTTACTCAAACACATCTCACACTCATTCACACACACATACGGAATCATAGAGACACGGCGCCTAATTACTTATCTAAATAATAATGGATGATAACTCATTTATTATCACGGAGATAGATAAAACCAATAATATTGAATGCTTCTTAATAAATAGTTCTAACGACTATAAAAATATTCTCGGTATAGATTTAAACAACAAGAGCCAAACAATCTCGATCCTAACAGTAAATATACGTAGCATTTTTTGTAACTTTGATCTTTTTATAGGTTTTATATCTACCTTGGATATTATTATTGACGTTTTTGTTCTAACTGAATGCTGGACGAACGAACACAGATTACCGCCCGCCCTCGATAATTACAATATGTACTGGAGTAAAAACAGCATAAACCAAAACGACGGAGTTGTGGTATACGTTCGATGTGAAATAAGCTCCACGTCCTTTGAACCAAAGTTCGATGAAGGTAATTGTCTAGTTATTAATATTCAACCCGATTATACAATAGTTTGTTCATATCGCCCACCTAGTTTTAGAAACGTCGGTAAATATCTAGATTCTCTTGATGCTATCTTACAAAATATAAACACTAGTAATGTTATTTTTACGGGAGATATTAACATAGATATTATGCCTGACAATCTATTAACATCCTCGCAAGACTACCTTAATTTAATGGCGATGCACGGACTCAGACAAGGTGTTGATTGCCCTACGAGAGTCACAACATGTTTGGATCATTTCATGGTAAAAGCTGTGGGGACTTGGAAAACACTAGTGTTTGAACAGCAACTGACAGATCATTCGCCAATTTTACTATTAATTAATAACACTAAAATAACAAAGACTAACTTAGTACACAACAAAGTTGTAGTCAACTATAAGGGGATTCAAGAGTCGCTTAATAATGAATACTGGCAGGATTTATATAATGCTACCGAGATAAATATAGCTACTGAATTATTCTTAAAGAAATTTCTCGGTATTGTAAATAAAAATACTTCGGTAAAGAGGGTATCAAAAAGGAATTTGCCTCTTAAACCATGGATCACTAGAAGTGTAGTGCGGTCGATTAGAAAACGTGATAGGTTACATATGAGAGTAAAAAAAGACCCAGAAAATACAGAATTAAAAGTAAAATACATTAGATATAGAAGTATATGTAAAAGAATAATAAAGTACGTTAAGACAGAATATTACAAGACAAAGCTTAAAATGAATGAAGGAAGCATAAAAAATACTTGGAAAATAGTAAAAGAAGTGTGTAATTTAAATCAAGTTAAGATTACCTCTAGTGAATTGTTAAAAACATCCTGTAATCCCTCGGAGTCTCTAAATGCAGTTAACAATTTTTTCACATCAATTGGTAGAACGTTGGCTGACAAAACTATGTCGTTGATGAATACAACGGAAGAAATATTGGCTAAATGCGATACATTTTCAAATCCTCCGGTTTTTTCAATGGGATTGGTCCCTACGGACCCAGTAGAAATCACAAGCCTAGTTCATGGGCTCAAATCTCGTAGTACACCAGGATGGGATAAAATTACATCAGAGCTTCTTAAACGATTTATTGACAGCTTAGCTAATCCGATATCGTTTTTATGCAATTTAAGTATGGAATCAGGAAAATTTCCATCTGCTTATAAAATCGCACTAGTATGCCCAATTTTTAAAGCTGGTGATAAAGCTACCCCGTCTAACTATAGACCAATATCGCTTCTCCCGACTCTATCCAAAGTTCTTGAAAAATTGGTCAAAAAAAGAGTAATGAGTTACCTAGAAAAAAACAATATTTTGAGTAAAAATCAGTTTGGATTTCGCTCTAAAAGATCTACAGAAGACGCGGTTTTGAAACTAACATCTCTAATAACAAATTATTTAGATGACGGAGAGAAATGCGTTAGTATATTTTTAGATTTGCAGAAGGCATTTGATACCGTTTCAATTCCCATACTTTTGACCAGATTGGAGAATGTCGGAATTAGGGGCGTCATACATGACTGGTTCGCAGACTATTTAACTGGCAGAACACAGCGTGTACGGGTGGAAGAATACGAAAGTGAAAGTGGTATTTGTAGTTTCGGTGTACCTCAAGGGAGTACACTTGGACCAGTGCTATTTCTTATTTATATAAATGGGCTATGTAACATCTTTAACAGCCTTTCTTGTCTAGACATTCTTATGTTTGCGGATGACACAGTGCTTCTCTTACACGAAACAACGTGGCCAAAAGTTACTAAGCTAGCAGAGAATTGTCTATGTGAGGTAACAATGTGGTTGGAAAATAGCCTGCTCTCGTTGAACACAGAAAAAACAAAATATATGTGTTTCAGTAAATCTTCCGTTAAAGCCCCTGACCTGAACATAACTGTAAAAATACACACATACCCATGTAATCAAGACTATAACCGTACTGATGAATGTGCCTGTAAGACGTTATCCCGGGTCAACACGATCAAATATTTGGGAATAATAATTGACGACAAGCTAAATTGGAATCCACATATTCAGTCCTTAGCAGCGAGACTTAGAAGATTAATTTATGTTTTTAAAAATCTTAGAGAAGTTGCAGATAGAACCTTGGTCATACAAATATATCGAGCATTGGGTGAGTGTCTAATCAGGTACTGCATATGTGCCTGGGGCAGCGCCGCCAAAACTCACCTAATTACAATTGAGCGAGCGCAACGGGCTGTCCTTAAGGTACTTCTGCGTTTGCCGTATAGACATCCCACCACTGCCGTCTATAAAGAAGCTAAGGTTCTTACCATACGCAAAATGTTCATCTATGAAAGTATTCGCAGATACCATAGTAAAGTTATTCCAACCCTACCATCTAGTAGTACACAACGCGTATACCATTGCCCGGTACCATGGGTAAAATCGCGATTTGCTCAAAAACATTTTGATGTTGTAGCACCGAAACTGTATAATATAATAAACAAAAAATATAAAATCAGAATGATGAATAAAAACAAAATTAAACACATAATACTTTCATGGCTACAGGAATTTGATTACGAGGAAACAGAATACATGCTGAGTAACTTATATTTCTAATATAATAATATATACCATATTCATCCCTAAACACACACACACACACACACACACACACACTCACACACACACACACACACACACACACACACACACACACACACACACACATGCATTAATTGGTTTGTTTTTTTTTTTTTAATTTTTAATATTTCATAGCTTTTTTTATATACCTTACTATGCATTTTGTTTTTTTTTCCTTTACTTTTTTTGATTTGAGTTATAAAACCTCAAGCACAATTAATTACATTCATAAATAATAAGGTAATTACTGACATAAGCATTGTAATAAGTTTCAAATATGGGAGAAGCCACTGGCTCCTGAAACACAGTGAAAACTAGTTCGGGAACCAATGGATTCAAAAAAGATTGTACAATAATTTATGTCAAATAAATATTTGAGTTTAATTTGAGTTTAACACCCCGTCGTTTTTGCGTCGGGGGTTAAAAATAAAGCAAAAGAAAACAAGTGAAATACAAAAATAACATAATAGACATGACGTATCGTCGGGCGGAACAGCGCAGAGGTTCCGGTTTCAGTTTCATTATCGATATTGATACAAATAAGCTTCTTCGATTCAATTTCCTCTATAGCCCGCGATTGGTTTTCGTATTATGACTGTCATACTATGATTGTTGATTTAATAAAAAAATATCGTGACTGCGGGGATTGTTTATATTATAACACTACCTAGGTATAGTTGTATTAGAGGGAGGTAGAATAGTTTTACAACACAGAATTGCACTATTCACCACACCACACTACTATTTTCTACTAGCATTTTTATATCTAGATAGGTATCTACTAGTTTAATTCAGCGTTTTCAACAGCTGAAAAAAAATTTACTGGGCTTTTAGAAACAGTGTAGATAGGTGACTATTGCAGCAACTATGTCAAATTGCTGTTTTTTTAACAGCCAAACCATCGAAGAAAAAAGAATAACATATTAATCAACCATCTTTTTTAAAATTAATAATAAAAAAAATTCTTAAAAAAAAACAGAATCAGTTTATAAATAAAGGGTTTAAAATAAAATCCAGGGTCTAAGCTATCTCTATACCAAATTTCAGATTTATAGGTTAAGTACACAGTCACACACAAACTTTCGTCTTTATAATTTTAGTGTGATATATAGGTACTTTCAATATTATAAAGTAGATACAAGTACGAAAAAGTATGTAGGAAGTAGGTAAGATAGATGATAGAAATTCCAGAGAAGCCGAGCGAAGCAACGTGCGTTGTTGACGCCCTCACCTAGAGACATGTCCTGAATAAAAATGTTCGTTTTATTTATTCTACCTCCTGTTGACTCGGCAGTTATTCTGAACAACCATCTCGAGACATCACCTCACCTACCAAGTTCTTGGCAAATAGATAATATTGACGTAGGCAAAAGCTTTGCGATTTTTATGTGGACCTTAAGAACTTACTCCTACTAACCTAGATATTCCTTATAACCTAGAATTCCTAAAGGATATCAAACGCGAAAAGACACGAATTCACAACTAGCTGAAAAGTATTCTTTTTTTATGTAATAGGTGACAAACAAGCAGACGGCCCACCTGATGGTAAGTGGCTACCGTCGCCTATGGATACCTGCAATACCGGGGGGGTTCTTTGTTACTATGGGTTTTTACTCAAATTCAATCCAGTCGGATCAACTAACCCACTAGTTTTTAAATTAAATACTTAATACTTACCGAATACAATACAACAAACAATTAATTATATAAGTAGGTCATTCGAGTTTTTCGTCCCTATACGAGTACAGATAATAATTTTCGAAAAGTACCTAACAGCATATAAAATATCCCCTATCTACGTCTATTCGAATTCCATCTTGGACTCTGCCTACTACCTAATACCTACGAGATTAATAATTAACACTAACAACAAGGTCCCCAGTCCTTAAGATAAAAACACTTAAACATTTATTATAATTTAATATTATAATCGTTTTATCGCAAGCACTAGAGGCAGGTAAATTTACATAGGTGCCTACGCTCCTTTGTTACTCGCTGTTGACTGGAAAGTAATTTACAGGAGGGCTATCCACTCTATCCTAAACATCTATCTCGTTACGGCCCTCTTCAGCGCGATAATGATCGAAATGACACTCTCATTTAGTTAAAATTTGTATACGACTTTGTATAAATAGACTTGGTAAGTGTTTAAATTCATAGAAATATAATGATACCTACCAATATCCATAGATTATCTATTAGGTATATTCGTGAAAAAACAAATATGTATTAAGCAAGTAGGTAGATAAGTCTCTATACCTACCCAGTAACACGATAGTTTTCAACCAACCCTAGCCTTTAAATATTTAATTTAACTTTAAATTATCCTGATAAAGAAAATTAAATAATACAATCAAATCATGTTTCCAACATTACGCTTCTTTTACAGATGTTTTTAAATCAATCGCAACGTCCCAGATAACACGGTAAAAGATAATTTGTAAATCAACGTTTCTATAAAAAATCAGCGGTAGTGAAGAGGAACAGGCAATAACGTTTCTTCCCAAATATTTAGCTCTTTACCTTTATTAGAAAATTGCCTTTAGCCCCAGCCCTTCATATCCCTAACGGAATGGGGGTTGACATGAAAGGCTTTCGTTATAATTGGTATTTGCGTGTAAACTCTATTATTATGGCTCTGTAGAGTAACAAAGGCCTATTATACGAGGGTCGTACACAATAAGCAGTAGATCAAGTCAGGTCTATAAGGAATATCTAGGTTGACTACTTATAGGGACAATCTGATGAGATTTTTGTAAGTAGGTATTACAATTACCGATGGCAGGATAAAAACGAAAGGCCAAGTTCAAGCTGCTAAACCAGAGGTTAAGGAATGCTAAGGCTGGATGGGTGCTTCTTGTTGAGTCTTGACAAGAAGTCTTTCAGAACCAGGTAAAATAAATAAATTGTAATAGACTTGAATAAGAACAAAAATTGATAACATAAAACAATAAAAATACAAATCGAAAAATAATATAATTATAACAACCTACCTACCTACTTAAATGTAAAATTTAAAAAAAGCTGTGGTTGGCATATTGATTTATAGCTTCAAAGGATTGGCCCGTGCAACTTTTTACAAATTCCAGCAATATTATTTACACACATATCGAATTGATAACCTTCTTTTTAGCCCCCGACGATAAGTTTGACGTGTCTGTCTGTCTGCCTCGTAGTCTTTCGGCATCGTAGCTCCCGAACGGATGAGAACGGATTTTGATTTAGTTTTTTTTGTTTGAAAGTAGAGTTAGTCCAGTGTTCTTAGCCATGTTTGGTGGAAATAGGTCCAAGACGGCCGTCGCTACAAAATGGCGGATTACTTTTTTCTTCCACGACCCCCGCAATAAGGTTATCAAATGAAAGGCTATGATAAATTTAAAATCCAAGATGGGCGCCACCAAAAAAACGCGAATGACATATTTTGAAAGCGTTCCGTTAAAGGTTTTTTAAATTTTTAATTTAATTCACTTGTTTATATTGTTAAATAGGACCACTAGGAGTATATAGCATGCCGCAGTCAGTAGATAAGATTTTACTAAAGTTAAATTACAGTTAATAAGTACCTAGTTTCTTAGACAACCATCCGAGGACACTCAACCTTGATATCTGCTTAAATCTATTAAGTATCAACTCAATTCTGTCATATACGATAAAATTGATTTACGGCCTTTAATAAAGTTGTTCAAGGTTCCATTGCTCAGTATATTGAACAAAAAATTACCGGGGGTAGACTTCCTTTGAAGGAGGTCAACTAGGTGGGTACCCCAACAGTGCCAGTTTTACGGGATAGCAGTATGATTTTGCGGGTAGATACCTACCTACATATATTACCTACAGGGTATATAGTTTTAAATCAAAGCCTGTATTGTGCTGTAGTGTAAATATATTTAAAATTTTGTGAACAACAAAAATATCACTTCACTCCTAAAATCAATTTAGACTCAAAGAACAGAGATACGCTTTACCTAAGATCATAATGCACGTGGCCAAAAATGGAACTAATAATGCTCCAAACAAAACCGCTGCACTGTTAAAACAGCGCCCTCATCCAATATAGGTACATCATGATTGTAGATACAGAGTATCAATTTTATATAAAGACCGTATTGACTACTTTTTACTGGTAGCAATCACTATATTCCGACAAAAATAAAATACATTATTAAAGACAGAACGATTAAGATGCTAAGCGTCATCTCTTTTGCATAACCCAACTGTGTATTACCTCTACGAAAGAGTTATAAAACGCCTTTTACTTACGCACGAAAAAATTAGACTTATTATAATGTATTTGTAGTTTTATGTCTAGATTCTAGACATATACGAGGCAAAAGGCCGACAAAAAAAAAATGTTTTAGAGCATTTTATTTTTATCGGGTTACACTGATTGCTACCAATGTAAATTAGCAAATACGGTCTTTAAATCCACCCATCGGTGCCTTGATTAGTAAACTTTTAGTGACGCTTAAATTTAAAAGAAAAACAACAATAAAAGTGAATAACAAAGACTGAGTTTACAAGTTTAGATATCACATTATTCACACTATGAAATATAAATTGAATGTGTATCAAGAAAGACATTTAAACTTGGTTAACCTCAGCCAAAGGCCTGAATCACTTTGGAAGCGTAGAGTAGCCAGAGACTAACGCGCAGTCCTTTGAAAAACTGTATTGATGTATCGCATAGAACCTAGAGTTGCGAATAAACGCTTCTTGCTAGGTTCCCTAAAATGCAAAATGTCAATACTCCAGTCAATTTTTATACTCAATCCCAAAGTCGAACAAAATGGTGTTTTCTCGACCATTTTTAGGGTTCCGTACCTCAAAAGGAAAAAACGGAACCCTTATAGGATCACTTTGTTGTCCGTCTGTCTGTCTGTCTGTCTGTCAAGACCATTTTTCTCAGGAACGCGTGGAGGCAACAAGCTGAAATTTATAGGAAATACTAAGGTCTATTGCCTCTTAGAGCTGTGAAAATTTCACACTTCTAGGCCAACGCAATCAAAAGATATAGTCGAATATGTCGTAAATTTCAGCAAATTTTCGACATTACCAAATAAATCAAAACCTACGGGGCATTTCCCGTGAACTCAGAATATTGAAATTTGGCACAAAGTAACTCCTTAGAGCAGAGATAAAGGAAAAATTGCGAAAATTATAAATTTTTATTTTCATCATATGAAAAAAATATTTTGAATAATTTTATACCTACTACCCTTTTTCTCATGAACTCGTAAACGTATTAAATTGAAATTCATATCAAATACTAAGGTCTGTAATACCTTTAAACTTAAATAAAATCAAACCTCTGTCTCAACGCATTCAAAAGAAACAGCAATTTTAGTCGTAATTTTAAACCCGCGACTACTCTCAAAAAATCAAAACCTACAGGGTACTTCCCGTGATCATAGAATCTTGAAATTTGGCACGAAGCAACTCCTTAGAGCACAGATAAAGGAAAAATTGCGAAAATTGTACATTTTTAGTTACATCATAAAAAAAAATATTTTTAATAATTTCATACTTACTACTTTATTTCTCATGAACGCGTGCAGGTATTAAACTGAAATTAATATCAAATACTAAGGTCTATTATACCTTTAAACTGTAATAAAATCAAACCTCTATCTTTACGCATTCAAAAGAAACAGCAATTTTAGCCGTATTTTTAACTCGCGACTACTCTCAAGGAAATCAAAACCTACAGGGTACTTGCCGTTAACTCAGAATCTTGAAATTTGGTACACAGCAACGTCTTAAATCACAGGCACAGGAAAAATTGCAAAAACTGTACATTTTTAGTTTCATCATATAAAAAAATATTTTTAATAATTTTGTATTTACTATACCTTTCCTCAAGAACGCGTACAGTTATTGAATTGAAATTCATACCAAATACTCAGTTTTATAATAACTTTAAGCTGTGAAAAAATCAAACATCTATGTCAACGCAATCAAAAGAAACAGCAATTTTAGCCGATTATTTTCAAGCTCGCAAGGGAATCAAAACCCACAGTATATAATAATATACCCACTTTTCTTTAGGGTGCGGGAGAAACCTGTAGGTTTGTACGGAACCCTCGGTGCTCGAGTCCCACTCGTACTTGACCGGTTTTTTATTGACTTTACAATACCCTTTTCATATAAAAAGGTTGAGTCGAGTTCGAAAACACCACTGTGGTTCGATTTTTATAAACATCACGCCTACACTCGAAAGTCTCGCTACAACACTCCTAGGTTGGTTAAGGCCTAACTCTTAAAAACAATTGACTACCATCACAATACAATGTGTTGAAATTACACCAAATATAGGCACGAGAGTGAAAATAAAAGATACAACAGTTTCAATCATCCATTTCCAATTACTGGCAATCTTAAGGGTACGTTTCATCCGAAATCCGAAGTCAAGTGGAGGAGACTAGAAATGACCAATCACAGAACTTAAAATATTTTAAAAACTCTATCCTAGCACTGTGATTGGTCAATTTTACACCGCTTCGCCCAGTACCAAAAGAAACGCACTCTTAATAATTTTGTTTAAAAACATAAATGCTATAAATTTGATAAAAATCCATTAATGCTTATTCACTTGTTTTTAAAGAAATGTGAGTATTATATCAAATGGCAATCATCATAAATAATTATCATCGTACAAGCTGTCTATTTTTATCACGTATTGAAAAGTGGATGTTTTGTTGTTCATATCTATCTACATTAATATTTATTACGTTATCAGTGATAACGTATCACAGCCTTTAAAACGAACGAGATAAATACAATAGAGATTACATACGAATATAGGCTTAAACTTAATGCTTAGGCTGGACTCAACCAAAGACAGGTCTTATTTTGAAGAGAAATTAGTATTTAATGACTTATTCTTATCCCTGATGAAGTTACCATGAGATAATGAAGAATATACAGTAATTAGGGCATTTATTAACTTAGTAAATGTAGAATGTCAAGCTTTCAGCTTGAGCTAGCTTTGACTTTATAACCATGAGTTTAGTCTATAGTCAGTTTATCACAAAGTTAATATGGATAAAGCTCATGTTAGTTTTCAAAATCAATGTTGAATTTTGTTGCTTGATTGAATCCAGCTTCAAGGCAATTTATTTGTTTATAACTATCTAAGAGGCCATACAAATCAAAGCTTTTTTAATTGTTATGTTCTTATTAATTTCTTAGTAAGAGCAAAACCAAGGTACAGTGGCTTTGATGTATAGGCCACTTAATAATATTTAAATATTTTATTCTGATACAGGCAGTTTCATAACTAAAGAATAAAATACGATACATACTTAATTATTTATATGTTTAGGTACTTATGTGCATATTTACAATCAAACTAATTTCGAAGAATTACAC
Source organism: Hemithea aestivaria (assembly GCA_947507615.1). Lineage (NCBI taxonomy): Eukaryota > Metazoa > Arthropoda > Insecta > Lepidoptera > Geometridae > Hemithea > Hemithea aestivaria. The sequence continues at coordinate 8,438,079 of OX382326.1, read as the reverse complement.
TCTAATCATTGGCACAATTTTGTATAATTTAAGAATCCAAGATAGGTATTGTCTTTGTAAATAAACGGCATAAACTCACTTGTACTTATTTACTTCGGCTTCGTGCCGACTATTTATTTACAAAGATGAATCTTTCAATGAATCGTTTAGTGTAAAGATAGGTATTAATTTAAATTTAACACTTTATTAAAGTAGTCGCTTTTCCTGTGAACTAAAATTTAACAGTTTAATAGTATCTACCTATGTCTCCACTTTTGATAATATCGTGATTCTCCAATGCGTTTGGATTTTCTATCAAAACTTTGATCCCTTTTTTGGACCCTTCAAAAAGCATATTACATATTTGCAAAATTCTTTTCTTCGCAAATCCATTTCTCCGGTAAAACGCTTCCTCCAAATTTCAAATCGATGAATTTACGGATTTTATGGTTCGATGTTCTGTCATTTTGCCATAATCAAGTGAATGTACCTAGTCAGGTCATAAGTATTGTCACACAGTAAAAACTTTTCTTTTAGAATGCTGGCCACAAAAAAGTTTATTGAATTCGAATTTCGAATTGTTCATAAAAATAAAAATGTATACTTTTTAGAATTTTACTCATTTTTAAATATGGAGTGGACGCTTAAAGAAGACCGTGTTGCAGTTATTGCGTTGCATCGTTGCGGTTACGCGCCAATTCAAATTTTTGACATACTGAAAAATTTGAATATAACCAAAAGATTCGTTTATCGTACCATCAAACGATACAATGAAGACTCTAGTGTAGATGACAGGTCAAGAAGTGGTCGCCCTCGGTCTGTTAGGACTCCAGCAGTGATAAAAGCTGTGAAGGCGCGAATTCAAAGAAATCCCAAACGTAAGCAGAAACTGTTGGCCCTTCAGATGGGGTTAAGCAGAACCACGGTGAAAAGGGTGTTAAATGAAGACTTAGGGCTTCGAGCATATCGAAGAAAAACAGGACATCGTTTAAATGCTCGTCTAATGGACCTGAGACTGAAGAGATGCCGCGCTTTGTTGAAGCGGTACGCGAGAAAAAAATATCGAGAAATTCTTTTTACGGATGAAAAAATTTTTACCGTAGAAGAGAGCTACAACAAACAAAATGATAAGGTGTACGCACACAGTAGTGAAGAAGCGAGCAACCGTATTCCGCGTGTCCAACGAGGTCATTTTCCATCCTCGCTCATGGTATGGTTGGGAGTTTCTTATTGGGGCTTAACAGAGGTACATTTTTGTGAGAAAGGTGTAAAAACGAATGCAGTTGTGTATCAAAATACAGTCCTGACGAACCTTGTGGAACCTGTTTCTCATACCATGTTCAATAACAGGCACTGGGTATTCCAACAAGATTCGGCGCCAGCTCATAGAGCGAAGAGCACACAAGACTGGCTGGCGGCGCGTGAAATCGACTTCATCCGGCACGAAGACTGGCCCTCCTCCAGTCCAGATTTGAGTCCGTTAGATTACAAGATATGGCAACACTTGGAGGAAAAGGCGTGCTCAAAGCCTCATCCCAATTTGGAGTCACTCAAGACATCCTTGATTAAGGCAGCAGCCGATATTGACATGGACCTCGTTCGTGCTGCGATAGACGACTGGCCGCGCAGATTAAAGGCCTGTATTCAAAATCACGGAGGTCATTTTGAATAAACTTTATTGTCATAAGAATCTATGTTTTCTTAAGTTCATTTTGGTATATAAATGGTTACATAATAAATAAACTTGTTCCAATAATTTTATATTAAACATGTGACAGAATTTATGACCTGACTAGGTAGATAGAGATAAAATGATAATAAACTAGCTGCGCCCAGGGGTTTTACCCGCTGTGCTATAGCCTACGTGCTATTCCTGGGTCTGGGCTATCTCTATACCAAACTTCAGCTCAATCGGTCCACCCGTTAAGGCGTGATAGAGTAACAATCATACATCTAGACATCCTGACATCAAGACATCCATACATTTTTACAAACTTTCACATTTATAATATTAGTAAAATATTAAAAGGCACAATGTTATAAATATAAAGATTACTTGGTTGGTTAAAAATGCATAGAAGATAATATAGAAGATATATGTAGAATAGTAGTAAGTAGTGAGTATAGAGTACTCTACATTAAAACATATTCACCTAAACATATATGACTAGTTATATCATATACAATGTTCAATATCACTAATGGAGTAGATATATATTATGATAACTTTTTAACACAATGCAACAATCCTGCAAGAATGTTTTCAACATATAAGTCTGTTTGCAGTAAAACTGTACATACATATTATAATTATATAATATATTAGCTGCGCCCAGCGGTTTTACCCGCTTTTTTATAGCCTATGTGTTAAATTTCAGCTCAATCGGTCCACCCGTTTAGACGTGAAATAGTAACAAACATCCAGACATCCAGAGATCCATTCTTACAAACTTACACGTATATAATATGTATAAGTAAGATTAGTGAAGAATGGTGTAATAAGGGAATGCTATGGTGTGTTAGAAGATGTAGTGATAAAAATAGAACAAGTGAAATTTTAAAAATACTTTAAAAAAACAAGCTTTAATTATTCTTACCATCTTGCATCATAAAGTACTCGTCAAGACGAATCAAATGAACCCAAACTCGATGGGGTTGCGTTGTTTAATGACAGAGTTCCTATGGCCACCTTCCAGCTCCATCATCAGATCAGCTCGATGTCATAAAAATATTGCATTGTCATCCGATTTACACACGCTTGCAAATTTTCAGCTCAATTGGAAACCGGGAAGTGGGTCAAATTAAACTTGCAAGATTTGATTACAGACAGACAGACAACAGACAGGTGAAAGTAATATAAAGCTTGTAAAAAGGGAATGCTTAGATGGTTCAGATATGTAGAGAGAATGGATGAAAGGCGATTGACGAAAGAGGTATATTAGGCAAGTGTGAATGGACAAGCCGCAATTGGTCGACATTTCCTTGACCAAATAAATGAAGTTCTTAGGAAAAGCCAGAATAGGTACCACATATTCTAAGGAAAGGCCAAGTCAAGAGTAGCAAGAACCGGCGAGCGTGTATGAAGAAAGCGAAAGAGGTGTGTCAGGTCGTACCAAGTGGAGGGAAATAGTCTCTGCCTACCCCAATAAGAACCAGGCGTGATTATATGTATATTGAGCCCAGCGGTTCTACCCGCTGTACATTAGCCTATGTAACTAAAAACAAAAACGGCACAACTCACGTCTTTGTCAAATTGTCCGAAACCGTGGTCGAGATATTCTCGACAATATTAGACGTGAGTTGTGCCGTTTTTGTTTTTAGTTATGGATAACACTCGCGATAGTTTTAAAAATCGTATAGTAGCCTATGTGTTGTTCCAGGGTCTAATCTATCTCTATACGAAATTTCAGCTCAATCGGTCCATCCGTTTAGGCGTGAAAGAGTAACAAACGTACATCCAGACATGTAGACATCCATACATACTTTCGCGTTTATAATATTACTAGCTGCGCCCAGCAGTTTTACCCGCAGTACTTATGTAGCCTATGTATTATTCAAGGGTCAAAGCTATCTCTATACAAAATTTCAGCTCAATCGGTCCACCCGTTTAGGCGTGAAAGAGTAACAAACATCCTGACATCCATTCTTACAAACTTTCATTTGTAAGATATTAAAATGTTAAGATGTAGGTATCATGTATGTATGCATAATGTAGATAGATAATGATATACCTATAACATGTTATTTTATATTTTGTGCTAAAACTTCTAGTTTTTATGTAGCAAGTAACCAAGAGTTACCTTCTCATAAAGGAAATACAAATGTATAAAAACACATTGTTGCATTGTATTAACAATAACTGATAAACAATGTAACATAACGGACTTAATTGGTACTATAATTATTGTTAAAAGTAGGTAGGTATCAATATCAATTATAATTATTGTATTACATATTTATTCAGCTACCTAGCTACCTTATACTTGACTTACTTGTATATTAAGCATAGGATTCACTGTAAGCGAAATTATTGCAGAGACCAATTGATTGACTTTAATATTTAAACATTTATTCTTCTTACAAATTAAGATTACTGCTTCAAATTGTTTTCAATTAAAGATGTTGGTAATATTTTTGTATGTTTTATATCATTTACATTATTAACTACAACAACAAAAACGGCACAACTCACGTCTAATATTGCCGAGAATATCTCGACCACGGTTTCGGACAATTACGATGTCCTTCATCAGGAGTTCACGCCTGCAGTAACCGACGCTCACTGGCGAGCGCTCGCGCCGCTGCACGGACCGAGTTACTGCAGGCGTGAACTCCTGAAGAAGGACATCGTAATTGTCCGAAACCGTGGTCGAGATATTCTCGGCAATATTAGACGTGAGTTGTGCCGTTTTTGTTGTAGTTATGGAGAACACTCGCGATAGTTTTAAAAATCGTATTTACATTATTTCCAGCTTTTTTTATATTTGTTATAGGTTAGCCTTTGACCACGATCCCGCCTGATCTTAAGCCACGATGCGGCCGTAGATGGTAGCAGACTAAACCTAGAAGGTGGGATAAATCCCTCCTTGGCAGTCTCTTAGAGTTTGATACTTAAATAAGAAATTAGACTTATGGTGAATCCATAACTTTACCTTAACATGAAGATTTTTAAAATACAGTCAAATCAAAGGCAATTTTTTTACCATTTATACACAACTTATGCACAGATTTATAATTGATTTTGTGTGTAAACTTACAAAAACATCAATTAAAGCTTGCATATTGAGGCATACAATTTATTGCTTCAGTGATGACATATTGTGCAATAGTAAATCAAATATTAAAACACTTACAACAAAATTGTGCTTGTTCACATCTAAAATCGAAGACAACCATTTAGAATATCTGTCTGTGCCACTGGTTACTCAGCTCCTGAAAATATGAATAGACAAGTCACTCACAGCGATAAGCCATTGTCAACCAAATTGTATTTCAGTGCTTAAAACTGTAATTTTCTTTGGTTGCAATAAAGAGTACTCTACTCTATTAAGTTAATTATGATTAAATTGTTTATATCAATTAACTGATTGATGTGTAGGTATAACTCCTGATGAATAATTGAGATAAGAATTAATTAAATTATACTAAAATACAATATATCACAAATAGGTACAGTTAATTTAGAAATATTATCATAAGTGAAATAGGTACATAACAAATGTTTCAAGAGATTTAATGTTATGGAGAGAAACAGCTAAAGTTGGCTTCTCATATGTCTCATGCATGCATGCCGGAATATGGCACTGCTTGTCATTCTTTTAACAGCAAATTTGATTATAGCTGCTGGGAGGCTGATGGCAAATTAAATAGAACACAAAAAATGATACACACCTGTATTATGAAGCTATTGACATGGTCATGCAAGCATAACCTTCAGTATTCTCTCCACGTCGGCCCTACACATTGGACAGCTGGCCATCTCCGTACCTGCACAAGCCTGGCAGCAGCACATGTGCCCGCACGGCACAAACACCACCTCACACCGAGCATCCATGCACACCACACACTCAGATTCCAACACAGACTCCTCAGCATCTCTGTTGTTCACTACTCCAGTAAATATCTGCTCCTCTACATCTACTGGCGGTGCACTCGGTTCTAATTTTGAAGCCTCGTAATTATGATTCTCACTCTTCTCCCCCACATAATATTTGATTGCCCGTAGTATACCCTCTCTATCAGATGATAAAGAAACCCCATTCGCTTTTAAACTCTCAGATGTGATAGCCATTAAAGACTCATTCGAAAATAAGAACTTCACCAAAAATGGCAAACAATGTATGACTCCTTCTTGCAGAAGATAATTTGCCAACACTGGATCCAAACTCTTACCTACATCTAGCAATGTCTTTGGTGCAGAGTCTATTAGTTTCTGATAGCTCTGCAGCCAGAAGTCTGTAGCCTCATATGATTCAGTCTCCATTTCTTTCATTGTCTCAACAAGTTGCTTCCGGCGCTTACTCTGTTGACTAAACAAATCATCTAATAAATTAATTAAATGCACTCGCTGGTGAAGCAGCTCATTGTAGTTGTAGGCAATGTTTAGTTTTTTCTTTTCTTGCTCTATTACACTGAGCCGTGCCAAATTTGCAGATATTAAAGAAATTTCTTGGTTCAAACTCCAACTCTTAGTGTCAGTCCTTTCTATTAGTGATGCAACCAATGCTTTTTGCACATCTTGATCTTCAAGAAGCTGTCCAACCAGAAATGAACGAGATTGGTCTTTGGCTTTCAGTAATTGCTCCATTTTCTCTGCACCTTCCAAGTCCTGAGTAAGCATTGTTTCTTTCATATTGTTCAATGAATCTAGGTATGATTTTTTTGAGTTTTGAATGGTATAGTTTTCTTCAATGAGGTTCTCCATTGCTCTTAGTACATCAGATTTCTTCAGATTGTCATAATTCTGCCGTGATATTTCCAGAAGGCGATCATGTTCAATCTGTTCAAATGCCAACTGTTGTTGTATCACTTCTGGCTTTAAATAGTCTGACTGTATGAAGTTTGTAACCAGACATTCAATTTTCTTTTCATCATCTTGAATAAGTCTCAACAAATTCTGCCTCTCAGTTTCTTTAGCTTCGTGAACTTTTAGAATTTCAGAATCCAGTACTTGCTGATTTTGTACAATTTCTGTAAGAAATTTTTGCCGTTGTTTCTTTGCAGCTTGATGCAGTCTGTTCTCTTGTTCTAATAATGAAGCCTCTTGATCTTCCCATGTCATAGTACTGCTTCTCACAAAAGGATTTTGAATTGAACTTGGTGTTTGAACAGTAAAAATTTCTGAATCTACAGGTGAAGGGAAGCTGTATTCAATATTCATACTCTTACATAAAAATCTCATAATTTCTTCAGTACCTTGAGAACATATCTCTGAAGGAGGGAATGTAAAATAGCTTTCATCAAGTTCAATTTGAACAATATTTGTAGCGTGACATAGTTGTGGACATAACTCATCTAGATTTGCATTATATTTAATGTTTATTCTTCTAAGACTTTTCAACTTTCCCAATGCAGGTGTCAGATTTCTTAGTTTGTTTTTAGAAACATCTAGTAATTGCAGGCATTGCATGTTCTCAATACTCTCAGGTATATTCCTAAGTAGATTATCTTGTATGTGAAGTTCTGTTAGATTTACTAAATACCTTATTTCATTGGGCAACTGTGTTATCTTATTGGAATTAAGATTTAGTATTTTTATAAGGTAAAGATCTGATACCAAACCTCCTCCATCCAAGGACTGTAGTTTATTATTCTGCAGATATAGGTACTCTTTTCTGTACACTTTGCACAGTGAAAATGTGCCGGACGGGATGTGCCGCATTAAACAATCTGATAAATCAAACTCAGGCTCAGGAGACTCTTTAGCAATGTATAGTTTCCTTTCTAGCTTGGCACGAGAATCGCCGTCATTGACAGAATGTCTACCAAACAACGACATTGTCGTTCTATCTAAGCACGACACTCCACAACCCATGAAATTGTATTGAACTCAAAATAATACGTTGTTGGTCAATCGTCACCGAGTCAACATTGCAGTAAACAAACGGCCTAGTGACTCATTATATAAAACCAGGACGACGGTCACACTATACACAATTCAAAATAAACTTAATTACATAGGCAAATCAATAGTTTTTAAAATAAACACAATTTATTTTTCTAATTTACAAAATTGTTTCTTTCCTTCCTCTAGCAGAAATTTATTGACAATGATAAATGACAACTCTGACAGATGCCTATAATTATTTCTGACAGTGACAACTAAAAGAAATTGACAGCTAGTTAAAAGATTTTTTGTAATAAAGCGCTGTATGTATCGTGCATTTGCGAATAAAATATTTATTGTTATGAAATAGGAATTTCTATAACTGTTCTTTTCTGATTGTAATTAATTGCACTTATTCTTGGAAACACAAAAAAATAATATTTTTGGATTACGTTTATTATTGAAATGTTATTATTATTGAAAATAAAAAACATATTATTACATCAAAAATATTTTATTTATACAGTTATTCAACAAAACAATACATAGGTAAATTTATTTCATTTTAACTATACAATTATCATGTTATAATTATTTTTATAAATAATAATTTTAATTTATATTTATAATTACGAATCTATGTACATCTACTTAACAAAAATAATCAAACAATATTATTTTGTCTTATAGTGTTTAATTATTTATAATTTTTATAGTTTCTAAGGAATATTCTTAGATTTTTTTTTATTCGTCATAGTAGCCTTTGACCACGATCTCGTCTGATCTTAAGCGACGATCCGGTCGTAGATGGTAGCAAACTAAATCTAGAAGGCGGGATTAATCCCCCCCTGGCTTCACTGAACATCATGCCGAAACAAGGACAATACACAAGAACAAGATTAATTGATTTACTCCTCTTCTGGCGAGAATGATTCATGATGTGGTATTTCATAACTTTGTTTAAACCAGTCATTAGTTACTGGTACTGGAACGCCATAAAGAGTGTAGTCTGTACTTTTGTTTTTAGGTTCTTTCCTATTTCTACTATCGTCTTCGTCGTAGCTAACAGAATAATCTTGACTTTCTTCAGATTTTGTTAAATTTTCGCTAGGTTCTCTTCTTTCACTGCTATATTCATAAAAGCCGTCGTCTGGATCTCCTCTGTCTTTATATTCTTCGTGATCAGTGTTAGAACTTTGATCGTGACCATTCTCCTCAGCTATTACTTCTTTACTTTTTTCATCTGAATTTGATTCGTTATCCTGGCGGTTACGATCATGATGTACAGAGTCTGTGTAATAATCTTTATCGTATTTTGCATCATTATCTTTATAGGCATCATTTTTGTACCAGTCACCTTCCGTTGGTACATCTTCCCTTAAAATTACATAAGGTTCACTTCGCCCTTCGTTTTGTCTTGTCTTTGGCGTATAAAGCATACTAATGTTATGTCTATCCTGAAGATACTCTAATGTTGCGTATTTAGGGGTCTCAGTTTGTATAATATATTCACTGAAGGTAGATTTTGGGGTTGAAAACGACGTTCTGTACGACGAATCCATTTCATCTCCAATGTTTCTATTAACTTCATCAATTAACTTAGAATTGAGTTTTAAATCTTTTTCTTCTTTATTTTTCAGCGCTTCTTTTGTATATTCTTCGTCATTACCAGAATAGAACCCCTCATCACTCGTTGGTTTATCTTCCTTATAATATGCTTCATGACCTTCACTTGAAGGTTCATCTCTGTAAATCGGACTTCTATGTCTATCGTCTTCCGAAGATTTTGGTGAATAGATATCGCTGAAATCATGTCTACCTTTAAGATATTCTAGAGTGGCGTATTTGGGTGTTTCAGTTTGAGTATAATAACTGTAAGGTTTCTTAATAGGCAAAGAGGTTCTGTAGGAACTGTCAATTTCGTCGTTAGTTTCTGTATCCTTCAATTTTTCTTTGGCATCGTCACTAGATTGATATACTAGTTTCTGCGTATTCGGTTGTGATTTTGTTGGTAATTCGTATGTAATCAAATCTTCAAATTTATCCGACGTTTTCGTTTCAATGGGTGAATAAAATTTACTGTAGTCTTTATTAATCCTGGTATTATAATCTTTTTTTGGATATATGTGTTGTTTGACTATTTTTGATAGTCTGTCGAAGGACTCTTTTAAATATTTGTCGTAGTCATCTATAGGAACGTATTCAGGTTTCACTTCGTCTGGATCAGAATTTGGTGCAGCTAAAAGTCCTTGTTCATTATCTTTTGATGTGTCTGGATTCTCCTTGGCAGTCTCATGATCTTCTTGTATGTAACTAGGTTTATATTCGTCCTGGTTCTTGAAACCTGAGGGCGTTCTATTGATCAGTGATGTAATTGGTGTATATGAATACGTTATTTCTTTTCCAATTCCGTATTCTTCAGCTTCCGACGTCGGCACGACTTGCGGCGTTTTACTAAAATCAAACACACTAGTTGACGGCACATTAGGTAACTTGAAAGCTTGGGCGACCGGCAGCTTGATAGCCAGTGTTTTACCTTGATGATATCCTATGCCGTGTCCTTCGAACGGTTGATTTTTGGGTTTCTTCTTCTTGTTTTTGGGTTTCTCGGTAGCAGTTTCGTCTCCTTGGAATTGCTCGTTGTTTGCATCGCAGTACATTCTGTTCAGCTTTTGCGTGTCCTTATCGGAAAGTCCCGCTCTCTGGCCAATTTCCGCTCCACGCTAAAACACGATTAAATAGATATTATGCAGCCATGATTACTTTTATGTAATGTTATGCATAAAACGAGTATTAATATTACCTGTTTTGGCACCAGGGTGTCCTGACCGTTGGCGGAGAAAGCTTTCCGGCTATAATGCAGGACACTGTCGTAGTCATAACCGACGCCGTAGTCTGACACCGAGAACGAGTTGTATTTGCGAAAGTTATGCCTCGCCGCTGCGGAATTAAATAACGTTATGTATTATGACAGGTCGCGTGAGTTTCTTTAAGACTGTGCGTTAAGAAGCCTGCGACAAAGGGGCATAAGTCAATAGATGTTGTGACATTCGTTCCGCGTATTAGAAGCTCAATTTATATGCGGATTGTGTTTCGCACTTGCTGTCGCATACTCTCGCGAGTCGCTTTTCCGAATAAATTGTTTGTAAGTGTTTATATAACGTGTGACTTATGGTTTACTGTTTAGGACAGGATTAGTGATAATTTCGCTTGCGACAATCGATACAGCAATATTGTGTCAAGGCTGTAAGGGAAATTTAGTTGTGTGTGGCTGCGTATTTAACACCTGGCTCCAATTGCGACTATAATATATTAGACCAGCCTTTTATCTAACTCAAGAAAGATGCGTTATGCATAATATAATCGCCGCGGGGGGGTGCAAGGTGATATGTGGGACTCCCCCGCCATAGGTAGGTGCGGCGGGGCATACACACTAAAAACTTGGGGTTGTTCCTGTGAGACGCCAAAGTGCCGGCTGCAGACATACTGAAGTACTAGTTCCGACATATTGGACCAGCCTATCTTAGCACCAAGCGAACATCGTCCTGTTCTCGTTCATCCTCACAATTTTAAAAACCTTGTTATGCACTTACGCTGCACAATATTAGCCCAAACGACATCAATGTAGTCATCTCGGTCAGGGCTGCTCTGCATGTGGTAGAAGCCGAGGGAATGAAGCAGCTCATGTACTACGGTGCCGTGGCGGAAACATCCACGACCCACTGGGTGCCGACCGGATAGGTTCAACACTTGATACCCGCCTTGGTAACCCACTTGGGAGAAACAACCTGGTCTGCTACCCTGGAATATTAAATCACTATTATTATTGAACACCAGCAGGCCTATTAGCAATCGCCCATCTACATGTAAAATACTCGAATCCTTTAATAAAATTGGGTAGGTACATTAGGTGCTTAAACCTCCTCATTATTCATTAATATGAATACGAACGCAGTAATGTAGGTAGGTACAATGAAGTGGAAATTATTCTTAGTGGGTTTGAATTAGCCAATAGCCCTGCTGCTTATGCTCACTGATTTACCTGCGTGGCTAAATCCTTTCTTAACGGAAGTCTACTCCTAAAACCTATCTGCCAAATTTCAACCCAATTCGTTCAACGATTTAATCTGTGCTGTGATGTCACTGTTTTCTTTTATGTACCTACCTATTTAGATGTAGATTACTGCCGTGCAGAGACTAAACCGCAGTAAGTGCAAAATCGCGGTTTCGAGAAAATCGCGAAAAACGTTTTGAAGCCGTTTTTTGGACGGTTATGTATAAAAATTAATTTATATTTTATTGCTATTGCAACTAGATACCTCAGTAGTATAATTTAAGCACAAAAAATAATTAAAATATTTGTTTTATAATATAGAAAATAATATTTTTTGTAAATAGTGTCAGTTACTACAGGTAAATTAGTTTATATTAACTAATTAAAATGCAGCAATAATACACATTACTGCAAACTTTCTAATTTTTGTATTAAATTACCAACTAATTTGCAGTATCCAGCTGAACTTACTGCATTTTAATTTTATGTCTTGAATAAATTTGTCAGCAGTATGTATTTATTTTAAAAACTATTAAATGAAATGTGGCAAGTATAATATATGAAACATAAATAAGTTTCTATTTATTTTATTAATCTAAGTTGGACTTTAGACTTTTATTAATACTTTCAGTCTTTTCTTGTCAGAATTTTGTCTCAAATTTTGGTTTAGATAGCTAAACGGTAGATGGATTATACTTTCAAATATTTATAGAATTCTGGTAAGAAAATCAGACAAACCGAATTCTATGACGTGTTGGCCCACTTTTATTCTTGTTCAAATTATTGCAGCACTTCGAGGTTTCTCTATTACAGATGTAGCATAGCGAGGTTGTGTGTATAATTTTATGTAAGCATGTTTTGTGTCTGTAGCAGCTTTACAAACCTTTGATTTAAACGATTGTCATTTAAAAATTATGTCCTTAGTTATATGCATTATCATGTGAAATGACTTTGGTACTATATAGCCACTCTATTTATTAATCTTCTCTTCAATTTATTTATTTAAACACAATCTCCAGAGCCTTTCTAATACCAAAATTGAAAGAGATGGCAAAATTGATATGATAATGGTTTAGTCACATTATTTTATCGATTTTTTTTTACAAATAATGCGTTATGGTAAAAACAACTCCGGAACGTAATTTACTCTTCTCACTATCAGATTCAGCAACACTGTAAAACTTGGATTAAACTTGCATTTCCTTGATCAATCACAATTCTATTCACAGAAAACGATTTTCGTTTTTCTTCGTTATGCGTAATCAGAACGTTTTGTAGGTATTGATATTATCTATGTTAAGGGTATTCTGGCGGTTTCAGAAAATGAAAATCTGAATTGCTTCCGGATGCATCAATAAAAAAGATTATCATATATTTGTCATCATTTTTGAGTTATAAGATGTTTGGTGTTAAATGGCTTAGGTGTGTCTACCTTGAGCAGAAGGCGATTCTATTTGTATATCTAAAGTTCCTTCTAACAATCCTTGTATTTGTAGAAAAAGTTCTCCGCTTTCACTGGCCTGTGTAGTTATTTTTTCTTTAGTTTGATATTTTTGACTTAAGAAAACCTTTGCTTTAAAACACTTTGGCGTTTGTTGTGCATTTTATTTTACTAAATTAATACGAACCAAACGGTTGAACTTTTTTCCATTAGTTCAACACTATTACTCATTATGATAAAAAATCGAATCGAACTAAGATTTAATAAAAAGATTAATAATCATTCGGACATTTTAATTTATATAAATCGGACATTTTCATTATTCATCTTTATTTAACTTTTTATCCTAGCAACACCACATACGTCATGACATTGTTTATTAGCTTTTTTCTTTTACTTTTGACATTTCTTTTTATTTATATTTTATTTTAATTTAATTTCATTACTTAAACACAATTCATATAATCTGATATTATTATGGGGTTTTTTTTTAACAATTAGTATTTGTAAATCATGTAAGTTTGTCCATAATTTAATTTAATTTTTATATATATTTTTTAATATTTGTACACCGGTAACTCGATAGAATATTTGATACAAATGATTGTTTTATCATCTTCTCAACAATATTCTTACAAATTAACTAATTTAATTTCATTTCAAGGAGTCGAAATTGTGGGATTATTCCCATTACTGACTGTTCCTGGGCTGTTTCTTGTGCATCTTTGAATTCTGATGAGGGTAGCATTGTAATCCTAGAATTGTGTACTATCTGAGTGAATGGCTATACGCCATTAGATTTGGCGGATAAACCTGTTTGTTAAATAAAACTGTTGTGTGTAATGTAAATTAAATCAAATCTGACACTTTTACTACTCGACAAATCAAGGGTAGATGCATACTAAATCGCAGTATAATCTATTACGAATGAAGTAAATTCCAGAATAACAATCCAAAATGCCGATTAGAATGCAGCAAAATGAGCTTAAACTGCAAATTCAGTAGTAGCTATAATTTTAAATATTGCTACAAAACCAACCATACTGCAGTAAAAAAATATTTTACTGCAAATTCAGCAGTAGCTATAATTTTAAATATTGCTACCAAACCAACCATACTGCAGTAAAAAAATATTTTACTGCAATTTCGTCAGTAATGTTATCAGAAAACCAAAATGCAGTATTATTTTTTTCAGTACATTATCGTGTTACTGCATTTTCGTTTAATGCATCATTTTTGGTTTTTGTGTATAAAACAGTACTACTGTTTGTACTGTTTGTAAGAGTACGTTTACTGCATTTTAACTAGGGATACCATAGGTCACAAAAGACGTAAATGCTCTTACTGTATTTTAAATGGTGTATTGATAAATAATACGCAAATGTGACCCGCAGTAACTTTTTTCAATCATGGTTTTTACTACCTTAAAATGTATTAAATGACAAATGGGTTAGATTGGTGTATTCCTTATGTTGTGCCCATTAAGGTGTCATATATAACTAAAAATCGGCAAAATGTCGAATACTGCGGTTTAGTCTCTGCACGGCAGATTAGGTCTTAGGTTACCTATAAGTATTCTTTTATCTATGATGAGGTTGACCATCTAGCATTTTTAAATTCATGATCAGCACCGGTTTGCAATAAAGAATTATGTATTTTCATTAGGAGGAGGTACAACTTAGGTTAATTGTATTCTAACTTACTTAATTTAAGGTTTAGTGCGCTGACCCCGGCTGACCCACGTTTAAGTTCTTATAGATTATCGGGGTTATGTTACGCATATCTAATGTATACTCATCTAATATACTTGTCTTAGAATTTCTATTTATAAGTATATAATAATATATTCTGCATCACTAAATAGATAAAAAATCATACTTGTATAACCACTGCATCGCGATCTCCTTTTCTGTAAGGACGGAATTTTACGCAGGATGCTTGCGCCAAATCATCTATACCGTCCTGTATGGCTTGCACTTGTCCACTATCTAAAAAGGGACACATTTTAATTAGCTCTATGAAAGGTACTAGACGACCCACAGAATAGGTATAAGAGTATAAGGTTCCCTGCCCATAGATGAGAACCGATCAAAGTGACAATTCTCCAATATAACCTCTGGAGTCTGGAGTCAGGAGCAAAATTGTAGATAGGTATGCAGTTCTATTAATTTTGCTTTTGGCTATTGGTTTAATGCGCCTAAAGAAGTGGCATATACTGGGACATCGTCGTTGGTGCTATTACTGTTTTTTTTATTCATTATCTATAGGTAATAGGTAGATACATAAGCCTTTGACCACGATATCGCGATGTTAAGCGACGATATTGCCTTAGATGGGAGCAGACTATACCTAGGAGGCGGGTTAAATCCCTTCCTGGCTTCACTGAACAACTCGACCACCAAGAATAACGCATCTGATGAAACATTCTACGGAAATGATGAGGAGAGACAAAAATCAAAGTCCTAGAAGGCAAAGATTAACCAATCTTACCAGGGGTAGATTTCCTTTGCAGGAGGTCGTCTAGGTGGGTACCCCAACAGTGCCAGTTATTCTACCGCCTGAGCAGTGATGTGCAAACATTACTGTGCTCCGGTAGGAGGGCACTGTAGCTAGTGTAATTACTGGGCTAAAGAGTCTTAACATCTTATGACTCTTGAGTAAGAAGCGTTGGTGCAGTGCTCCTAGAATTTCACATAATTGTGAAATCCTAGGTAACACTGTACTGATTATGGGCAGCCGTTATCTCTTAACATCAGGAGAGCGTCTTGCTCGTCTTCTACTTCATCACATAAAAAAAAAAAAAAAAAAAAATATACTTACTAAAATGTTCTCTTTGAATAAAGTAAACGACTTCATTATCAGGCCACTTTTTAGTGCTGTCTGTGAGGCCGTTCCTAGACAAGCCTTCAACGTTTTCGACGATGAGCCGCCTCTGTCGGTCGTTCAGGATGAGATCTCCCTCAAACTTGCCACTGTCCTCCCACGCGTGATCTGATACTATCTCATTTTCGTCATACTCTGCATCTGCCCCTTCTAAAATTAACAAAAAGAACTTAACTTATTAATACTTGACTTATAAAGAAGAACTTAACATATTAATAAGTACTATTCACTTGGCTATTTTATTTAGATTATTAATATTATCTTCCCTAAAGAGGATACTATATAATTTAAGAGTTTAGACTTCTATTTATCGTTTTAGAACACTGTGACATATCTTCCTAACTTCTACACGCAAAGCTATGTTTTATTGGCTGCTGCGTGTGTTTTCAATTTAAATTTTGTTTTTAAAATATAAAAAGTTTTAATAATATATAGCTACGTCTGTGTTAGCCTAATAGTTGTGGGGGTACTCACTTTTGACTTGTAGATCCAACTGCGACGTCTTTAGCAAAAAGTTACTGAAGTCCTCCAACTCCTCCTGTGACATCGGCAAACACTCGACCGCACAAATCAACACCACCAAACACAAAACTCGATTCATTGCAACGACTTAAAACTACTCTTAATACAAATTATCCCACATAAATGCATGAGAACTGCTATTCCACAGTCAAGTCACACGTTTTCGAAAAAAGTGTGTCATATTAACTAACGGCGTTTAATGCGAACATTGTTATCTATTGATTTTATGTTAATAACTCCGGAATGGAGAGTTTTTACTCTCGCGTCTGGTTTTTTGCGTTTGACAAAAGCTGCCGGGGTGGGGCGAGGTTTAATATAGCTTCGGATACGACCATTTCACAAGGTGTAGGTCGGCAACTGGTGCGGGTGCGCTTACGACAGCCGTGGTGACTGCGGCGTGCGTTGCCGCCGCGCCGTTTCCAGCCGCCCGCAACCATTGCTAAATTATTTACCGGACGAGTTATTTTATCAAATCAACAATAGCTACAGTCAATAATTCGATATTGTAACAGGTGTATTGACGAAAGTCTGGTTTGCTCATGGTCTTATTGTGGCGCAATTTCTAATTGATTGACCGTTACTTTGAATAATTTTTACAAGCAATTTATAATATTTTTAAACCGCAGAATCTTGGCCTGGAACCGCCCCATCTCACTTAGGTACCTAATTGTCAATGACTGTCGTGCGGGTAACACAGATAGGTACCTACGTACGTAATTAAAATGCCAGCGTAAAATGCAAAAATTAGTTTTAATTTAAAAAATCTTCTCTTGACATGAAATGTGGCCCGCACCAATATTCTAATAACAGTTGCGGCCCTTATACAAGAAAGGTTACGGGCACATGTCTTAAGGAACCCTTACTTATATTAAGCACTGGAATAACTCATCTTTTTTCAACTCTAGAGCACTTTTGGAATTTGGTAAATAAATGTGGCCAAACGTAATTAAATGGTTGACACAAATTAAATAATGTGCCAAATATTTACATAAAACACTTTACCAAGTTTCACTTGACCGAGCATCAGAGCTAATTTGATTAGTTGACCAATGTTATTCAATACGATTTGCCATGGATGTTGGTAAAATATTCGCAATCTTTCAATGCCATTGTCAGACACGCTGAAACTGTGTCAACTTTTATACAAAGTGTTTTTAATCTCTGACCTACAACTGCTTGAAATAATTTGTTTTTCATTGAAAAATTAATTCAATGTTTCCCAACTGGGAAAAGTTACAATTTGCATATTATAGGCATATTATATATTTACTTAAAAAGGTTTGACCCTGTCACCTGTCTTTGTTTTTTGGCCTACCTATGCCTATGACTCATTTATTATTTACTAGCTTATGCTCGCTTAGCTTTGCCCGCGTAGAGAAATCCTTTCTAAGCGGAGGTCTACGTTATAGAACCTATCTGTGTTCTAAATTTCAACCCGATCTGTTCAGCGGTTTGGGCTGGGCGTTGATAGATCAGTCAGTCACTCTTCTCTTTTATATATTTAGAAGAAGATCATATGTTTGGTCAGTCTGTCACACAGAGACGTTAATGATGATCAAATTATGTCCTTCTTTAATTGAGCTTCCTTCCCTGTACCTACTAAGGTATAAGTAAAGCCGACAGTCTCTACGCGACTCTACCACCAGGCAATTATCAAAATATTATGAGGTAAACAATATAATAAATTAAATTATTATCTTTTATTGTTTTCGCTACGGCCATAAGGTGTAGCAAAGAGTGTGTAAAAATCACCAAATTAAGTAAATACATAGGTAGCTTATATTTTGACTAACAATACAAAGAAAACTATTATTAATAATTACCGAGTTATTTTTTATTTCACATGTTGCATACATTAACATTTAAAGATCCAAATCTTCTTAGCTCTGAGTGATCACTTATATTAGTCTAAACACGATTTTCAATCTCTGAAAAACTCATTAGGCGTGTCGGATCCTTCGCAATACATTTTATTCAACTTCAATATATCGCTTTCAGACATTCCTTCCCTTTGACCTATTTTCACGTCTTCCTATAATTAGAAAATAAAGAATTTTTAGCAAGAAGAAATTAAACGACTTTAAAATCCCAAAAGTGTATATTTTACTCGTTATAACTGGTTTCCTAATAAACGTGTAATTTTTATGAAGGTGTGAAGTATGATAATAAAAAAAGCTGCGCCCAACGGTTTTAATCGCCTATATGTATTATTTGAGAATCTAAACTACCTGTACGCAAAATTTTAGCAAAATCGGTTCAACCACTTTATCAAGTGTGCATCTGCACTGAGTGTCTTTTTTTTGAAGTATCAGTAAAAAATCTGAAATTTACAGGGGAGTTAGTAAAAATATAGTAAAAAATAATGCACAGGGTCTCGAATTTCTAAAACTTGAATTGAACGAGATATGACCAAAAGATTAGGACACTCAATCCTGATGCGCCGCTAAATACGAATATTTTCAAAAGTATTGACCCTAGGATTATAATTTTTAGTTCTGGAGTTAGTAAAAAATTTCTAAAAACTTTTGGGAAATTTTCAAATCAATAGAATGTACCGTTACAGATTTATAACGGTTTAACTAGGACACTCAGTTCTTACGCCGTAAGGATTGAGTGTCCTGCTAAATATGGGTTTATTGGAATAAATACATAAAAATAACATTACCATCTTGTAGTCTGACCCTCAAAACAATTTCTAAAAGAGAAACTATGTCGAAAAAGCTTACCCTTTTAAAATAAATGAAAGATTTCATTTTTACGAAACGTCTGTACTGAGTGTCTTTTATTTTTGAAAAAAAAGGGTCAAATAGTAGTTTTAGAAATTTGGCACTTGGTGCAAAAGTTTTTACTAATTGAATACTAAAACATGATATATAATTTGTTTTTCTAAATTGTATATTTTTAGAGTAAATCCACTTTTTGCGGTTTTCTGTGAGTGTCTTTTTTTTTTCGAGGTTGAGCAAAATTAATGAAATTCACAGGGGAGTTAGTAAAAAATTAGTAAAAACTTTTGTAGTAAGTGGCGAATTTCTAAAACTTAAATTGAATTTTTTATGAGCAAAATACTAGGACACTCAATCCTTACGTTTTAAAAAAGTGAAAAACCTCGATATCTCGGTAAGTATTAACTTTTTTTTCAGGATTTTTTTTTCTAGAGTTAGTAAAGAATTTCTAAAAACTTTGTAAAAAAAAATATACAGGCTAACACGTGGTGTTACTGAGTTATAGCGGTTTAATTAGTTTCACTGAGCGTAAGAACTGAGTGTCCTAGTTAAACGGCTCTACAGATAAAACTAAACCTCGTAGATAAAAACAACTTATATCCACGAGTTTTACTAATTTTTTACTAACTCTGGATATAAAATTCATTTTTGTAAGTTTTATATTTTTTGAGAAAATCCACATTTTCATGTTTTTCACTGAGTGTCCCATTTTTTTCAAAATATCAAAATGATTTTAATCGGCGCCCTCCTTCTTATTCAATTAAACAGGTCCCTAGGTGTATTATGTGTGTTAGTGTGTGTGTGTGTGTATGTGCGTGTGTGTGTTAATTCTGTGTGCAAAAGTTGATCTTCCCAAAGTCAGCAGCCTCGTAAAAGTTGGGCACCGGGAGTCGGGAGGCAGCCAAGTGTTTGAACGTGTATGTTATCAGAGAGAAAGTATTGCCAACAAATTAAATAGTGGTCAGTTGAATAATAGTGCCTAGGTATAAGAATTATTCATGGTGAGAACAACTCACGGCTTTATTCATTTAGCTCGCTCCGTAAAACAGAATTAATTAACCGCTATAAATCAGTAACAACACATGTTAGCCTGTTGGTTTTTTTTGTAAAAGTTTTTAGAAATTCGTTACTAACTACTGAAAAAAAAATCCTAAGAAAAAAGTTGATATTTATCGAGATATCGAGGTTTTTCATG
Source organism: Hemithea aestivaria (assembly GCA_947507615.1). NCBI lineage: Eukaryota > Metazoa > Arthropoda > Insecta > Lepidoptera > Geometridae > Hemithea > Hemithea aestivaria. The sequence continues at coordinate 8,417,736 of OX382326.1, read as the reverse complement.
TTTTTCGAGCGTCTGGACTGTAGTTATTTGATCATAAAAAGAATAATTTTAGTTTTAGAAATTCGACACCTAGTGCAAACGTTGTAACTAATGTTTTACTAACTCTCCTGAAAAAATCATTTTGATATTTTGAAAAAAATGGGACACTCAGTGAAAAACATGAAAATGTGTTTTTTCTCAAAAAATATAAAACTTACAAAAATGAATTTTATATCCAGAGTTAGTAAAAAATTAGTAAAACTCGTGGATCTAAGTTGTTTTTATCTACGAGGTTTAATTTTGTCTGTAGAGCCGTTTAACTAGGACACTCAGTTCTTACGCTCAGTGAAACTAATTATTCGCTATAAATCAGTAACAACACATGTTAGCCTGTTGGTTTTTTTTGTAAAAGTTTTTAGAAATTCATTACTAACTACTGGAAAAAAAATCCTGAAAAAAAAGTTAATACTTACTGAGATATCGAGGTTTTTCACTTTTTTAAAACGTAAGGATTGAGTGTCCTAGTTTTTTGATTATAAAAAATTTGATTTCAGTTTTAGAAATTTAGCACCTTGTGCAAAAGATTTTACTAATTTTTTACTAACTACTGAAAAAAAAATCCTAGGAAAAAAGTTAATATTTATCGAGATATCGAGGTTTTTCATGTTTTTCGGGCGTCTGGACTGTAGTTATTTGATCATAAAAAGAATAATTTTAGTTTTAGAAATTCGACACCTAGTGCAAACGATGTAACTAATCTTTTACTAACTCTCCTGAAAAAATCATTTTGATATTTTGAAAAAAATGGGACACTCAGTGAAAAACATGAAAATGTGGATTTTCTCAAAAAATATAAAACTTACAAAAATGAATTTTATATCCAGAGTTAGTAAAAAATTAGTAAAACTCGTGGATATAAGTTGTTTTTATCTACGAGGTTTAGTTTTATCTGTAGAGCCGTTTAACTAGGACACTCAGTTCTTACGCTCAGTGAAACTAATTAAACCGCTATAACTCAGTAACACCACGTGTTAGCCTCTATATTTTTTTTTACAAAGTTTTTAGAAATTCTTTACTAACTCTAGAAAAAAAAATCCTGAAAAAAAAGTTAATACTTACCGAGATATCGAGGTTTTTCACTTTTTTAAAACGTAAGGATTGAGTGTCCTAGTATTTTGCTCATAAAAAATTCAATTTAAGTTTTAGAAATTCGCCACTTACTACAAAAGTTTTTACTAATTTTTTACTAACTCCCCTGTGAATTTCATTAATTTTACTCAACCTCGAAAAAAAAAAGACACTCACAGAAAACCGCAAAAAGTGGATTTACTCTAAAAATATACAATTTAGAAAAACAAATTATATATCATGTTTTAGTATTCAATTAGTAAAAACTTTTGCACCAAGTGCCAAATTTCTAAAACTACTATTTGACCCTTTTTTTTCAAAAATAAAAGACACTCAGTACAGACGTTTCGTAAAAATGAAATCTTTCATTTATTTTAAAAGGGTAAGCTTTTTCGACATAGTTTCTCTTTTAGAAATTGTTTTGAGGGTCAGACTACAAGATGGTAATGTTATTTTTATGTATTTATTCCAATAAACCCATATTTAGCAGGACACTCAATCCTTACGGCGTAAGAACTGAGTGTCCTAGTTAAACCGTTATAAATCTGTAACGGTACATTCTATTGATTTGAAAATTTCCCAAAAGTTTTTAGAAATTTTTTACTAACTCCAGAACTAAAAATTATAATCCTAGGGTCAATACTTTTGAAAATATTCGTATTTAGCGGCGCATCAGGATTGAGTGTCCTAATCTTTTGGTCATATCTCGTTCAATTCAAGTTTTAGAAATTCGAGACCCTGTGCATTATTTTTTACTATATTTTTACTAACTCCCCTGTAAATTTCAGATTTTTTACTGATACTTCAAAAAAAAGACACTCAGTGCAGATGCACACCTTTATCAAGCAGGCATCAGGCATGAAGAGATAGCAAACCATCCATACCTTCGCATAAAAGCAGCATTAACGGAACAAAATATGAATAGCATAGGACCTGTACCTTATGTAGGTCCTATGTTCATCTTTTGTTTTGTATTATTTTTTATCTTACACTTAGGACTGACTGCTGACTTAGGAGTGTCTTTTGGATAATATTTTAACTCACCTTCAGCGGCACTATAGTTTTATTTCCGTTCTTTGTGAAAGCAGTCTCAGGATAGTGCATCACGCTATTATAATCGTACTCTACACCGAAATCAGTCACCGTATCATTGTTGTATTTCGCAAAATTGTGTTCCGTGCCTGAAGACATAAAATTATGATTGGTTAAAAGCGAAAATCTCTACTACTAAGGCCATTTTCACACATACAACGACACGCAAACTCTCTACTGTCTTGTGTACCTACATTTTGATATATAGATAATAGCTTTTCCGAAGACTTTGTTTCCACACTTCATTAACACACTATAGAGTTCGACCGCGCTTGTCATTACCTATTGTAAATCGTTGTTATGGACATCAGGAATACTTTTAATATTTAACAGACGCATTTTTAAACCCTAAGAAAATGTATCAACTTAAACCTTTATACATGTTACGTGTGCGAGTTTAAAACTCGATCTTAAAGATAGCTTCATTTCCTTAACATTGTCTGCACTCCTCCCATTGTCCAATACTTTTTCTCCAGTTCCAGGACAACTGGTAGAAAGTGCTACTTCAGCATAAAGTTAATCATAGCATTGTGCTGAATAATAAAATAAGTAGGTACTTTTATCGAACAAGTAGCAAATATAACACAGGAGAGGACTGTTCGTCATCATAGTGTGAAATAGGCCTTAACATCCATTTATTAAAACTTGAGTCATCCTCACCAGCTTTAATATTCTCCCAGATAATCTCGACATAGTCGTCTCTATCGTATGTGCTCTGCATGTGATAGAATCCAATGGTGTGCAACATTTCATGCACAACGGTTCCATGTTTCAAACATCCTTTAGCTAAGTTGAGGATTTGGTTAGCTGGCTCGCCGTCGTCGTCACTTGTACTGAACCCCACGTTTGAGAAACATCCGTTTGCAGTGCCCTAAGAGATTTTAGTAGTCATTTGGTGTTCTATACTTGAGTAAAGGTTATATATATGTACTTAGAATAGCTTTTTCTAGCCGCTGGATTTATGATATCAATGTTATAACAAGTGAAATTTTAAAAATACTTTTAAAAAACAAGCTTTAATTATTCTTACCATCTTGCATCATATAGTACTCGTCAAGACGAATCAAATGAGCCCAAACTCGATGGGGTTGCGTTGTTTTATGACAGAGTTCCTTTGGCCACCTTCCAGCTCCATCATCAGATCAGCTCGATGTCATAAAAATATTGCATTGTCATCCGATTTACACACGCATGCAAATTTTCAGCTTAATTGGAAACCGGGAAGTGGGTCAAATTAAACTTGCAAGATTTGATTACAGACAGACAGACAGACAGACAACAGACAGGTGAAAGTAATATAAAGCTTGTAAAAATATAATAACCACATCTTTAGACGTAAACTGACTGAGTGAGGCAACGTCTGGCTACACGTCTGGCTTTTAATCCGGAGACCCTAGGTTCAAATTTCAGTGTGTGGCAAAAAGTTCGCCTGGACGCTACCGTGTTTCGGAAGGCACGCAAAACTATGGGTCCCGGCTGTTTCCTATAAGATATGTAGGAGGCAGTCGTTAGGTCATGTTGCAGGCCCTGTAGTAGTAATATCGGCGACCTGAAACTGCAACATATATGTAGGTTCGCCACACAACCTATAAATTGTGATTTGACTCTGACAGAGTAAGTAGGGTAACCTGTTCTGTTGGAGTATAAACCCCAATTATTAATTAACGTCTGAGCATCCTTGGTCCTAGCTCCACATGCTCAGCGATCTTCAGTACCTACCTACTGCCTACTATGCTCAACATTCGAGCCACATGCTAACCAATCGAACACGTACCTAGCAAGGATGCTCTCACGTTAGTACCCGGCTAATTAATTAAGTACCTACTATGCTGCCCTTCCGTTCATATTGAGATAGCAAGCCGTTATAGCTTAAGTTTAATATGATGGTATTTAATACCTACGGAAGGGGATATACCTAGTCAGGTCATAAATTCTGTCACATGTTTAATATAAAATTATTGGAACTAGTTTATTTATTATGTAACCATTTGTATACCAAAATGAACTTAACAAAACATAGATTCTTATGACAATAAAGTTTATTCAAAATGACCTCCGTGATTTTGAATACAGGCCTTCAATCTGCGCGGCCAGTCGTCTATCGCAGCACGAACGAGGTCCATGTCAATATCGGCTGCTGCCTTAATCAAGGATGTCTTGAGTGACTCCAAATTGGGATGAGGCTTTGAGCACGCCTTTTCCTCCAAGTGTTGCCATATCTTGTAATCTAACGGACTCAAATCTGGACTGGAGGAGGGCCAGTCTTCGTGCCGGATGAAGTCGATTTCACGCGCCGCCAGCCAGTCTTGTGTGCTCTTCGCTCTATGAGCTGGCGCCGAATCTTGTTGGAATACCCAGTGCCTGTTATTGAACATGGTATGAGAAACAGGTTCCACAAGGTTCGTCAGGACTGTATTTTGATACACAACTGCATTCGTTTTTACACCTTTCTCACAAAAATGTACCTCTGTTAAGCCCCAATAAGAAACTCCCAACCATACCATGAGCGAGGATGGAAAATGACCTCGTTGGACACGCGGAATACGGTTGCTCGCTTCTTCACTACTGTGTGCGTACACCTTATCATTTTGTTTGTTGTAGCTCTCTTCTACGGTAAAAATTTTTTCATCCGAAAAAAGAATTTCTCGATATTTTTTTCTCGCGTACCGCTTCAACAAAGCGCGGCATCTCTTCAGTCTCAGGTCCATTAGACGAGCATTTAAACGATGTCCTGTTTTTCTTCGATATGCCCGAAGCCCTAAGTCTTCATTTAACACCCTTTTCACCGTGGTTCTGCTTAACCCCATCTGAAGGGCCAACAGTTTGTGCTTACGTTTGGGATTTCTTTGAATTCGCGCCTTCACAGCTTTTATCACTGCTGGAGTCCTAACAGACCGAGGGCGACCACTTCTTGACCTGTCATCTACACTAGAGTCTTCATTGTATCGTTTGATGGTACGATAAACGAATCTTTTGGTTATATTCAAATTTTTCAGTATGACAAAAATTTGAATTGGCGCGTAACCGCAACGATGCAACGCAATAACTGCAACACGGTCTTCTTTAAGCGTCCACTCCATATTTAAAAATGAGTAAAATTCTAAAAAGTATACATTTTTATTTTCATGAACAATTCGAAATTCGAATTCAATAAACTTTTTTGTGGCCAGCATTCTAAAAGAAAAGTTTTTACTGTGTGACAATACTTATGGCCTGACTAGGTAAATAAAGAGAATAAGAACCACATAATTCGTTAAATGCAACAAGGTACACCAATGTAAATAGATATTAACAAACCAACTTACCTGAATAACGACTGCATGTTCGTTTCCTTTGCTGCACCGGAATCTGATACAACTCTTGTTGGCAATAGCGGCCATACCCTCCTCTATGATTTTTATTTCTTCTTCATCTAAGATACAAAACATTATTTTTTTATCAAAACAATAAGTAAGTAGTAGGTAGTATGCGCATGATGGCAACTGGCAATTTGATTCACAATTGCCACCTGGGAGCAATCCAAGTGGTATAGGTGTTGTTTGGCAAAAAAATTATTCGAATATAATGGACGCGCATATTGTTTTTGTAAATTTGATAATATAGTGTAAAATACAACACACTGAAGTTGCTTGATCGACGTCATTAACCGAACTCTTGTTCATTTTATACCGGTTAGTGACGTCACGCTTCCCCACCCAAAAACTTATAGGTAAGCGTTAGATATATACGCATTTTTTTCATAAATCAAAATATACGAATATCCAAAATAAATAAAAACTAACCAAAATCATCTTCTTGTATATGGTAAACAACAGTATTGTCAGGCCATCGCCAGGCGCCGCCTTTCAGTCCATTCCTGGCGTCCGTAGCTTCTGAGACAGCTCGTTTCTGAACTTCACTCAATATCATGTCACCCTCGAAATATTTACCAAACTCTCCACCGCTTGTAAGGTCTGTTGATAAATAGAAAATAATATTTCCATAAACCTATAATATAATCTTAATAATTGATTTGAACTGAGGTTTCACAGGTCACTCTTAAAGGTATCCTTGCCATCTGTTTTTTAGGGTTCCGTATTTTTCACTATAAGTCTTGTAACTTGAACGACTAATGGTACGTTGAACCAACATCAGGAAAGGGGCGAAATGGATGGATCAGTAGTGCATCATGAGTGGCCCAGATGATGAGTTTAGTTTTGATTTTGACCCCAAATCTCGACGGTACAATAAAACGTGAACAAACTCATACAATAAAATCATACAATCATACCTACATAAAAAAATATTAATAGGTTTTACCTTGATATCCAAAAAAGAAATCAAGCGTTTTTTCCTCTATGGGCGCTGCGTTCAAAACAGTCAACACTACAGCTATGATTATGAGAATCATTTTCGCCACTTTCTATACAGGTGTTCCTACTAATAAAATAGTCCAAAGGCGTACTGCCAACCGCGACAACGCACCGCGCATTTATAGGGACTTCGGATGCATGCAACGGGATCCGATCGATCACCTAATTAGATATACAAACAGATAATAGCTACATAGTTAAGTACTTACGAAATTAAGTGGTTTTTGTTCCATAGGTTATCTTTGAAGGACCATGTTCCTCAGCAGGTATGTTCAGTAGATGTGATTAACTATCAGTTAACAGTCATTGACGCCAATTCTAACGATAACATAAGTGTGTTAAAATTTGATATGTTTGTTTGAGAATTTGTTAAGATTGCGGACGAGGACACTTGCTTCAATGTGTTAGAATTTTAAAGATGAAGTAGGTAGGTCCTATATGTCAAAAGGTGCTCAGGGAACAATCGCGGGAAAGTGGGTAAAGTAACGTTATAGAGCAGTTATAGTTTGAACAATGACAGGATAACCAAATTAAAATGGTCACAATTGAATTTTAAATGTGACAGTTTCATCGTAAATGCATGTAAATCTGCATCTGAGTTGCAAACTTAGTCTTCACAAAAGACGTGTAGCGTAGTATGCGTATCGTAAGAGTAATTAACATGTTATAACAAGTATATTGTACCTACCAATATCAATAACTGAGGGTAGAAAATTTTGTCCCACGCGCAGGGATTTTCAAAAAGGTCTTCTCTACTCTAAATCACAATACGCTTTCACTACGCCGCGCTCTCGTATGCGAAAAGCCTAAGTTAAATTTTACCATACGAAGAACTTCATCTAAATAAAACAAGAAGTATGTTGTAAATAACGTGCTATGTTTATTTTACAAAATATGTAATTACAAAAGAAATCGACACACAAAATGTAGACTGTACAAGCATGCAATTCAGATTACAATGTGAACTATGTATAATTTTAATGTACACTAAAATAACGTTAACTTAAAATAAAAAATAAACTTTCACTTAAACGATAAGCTTTAACATTACAATAAAGAAAAATCAACACATCGATTTGAGAATAAACAAATAAAATATATTTAAAAATACCATTTGATACATTATGGCATTTCATTAACATAATACTGAACTTGCTAATACAACAAAATATATGTACGCTGTTCTCCAACTGTGTAGTCAGTATACTATAATGCATTTCATAAGTATACTACATATTAAATATCATTTTGTGACTATATCAATAATATCAAGAATAAAATTATAAATCAAGTACTACTATTGAAATTTGGTCTACACAAAACATATTCCACTAATGTACAAGTCAATTATACTGAATAATAATTAATTTAGGCAGTCTTTAATATATTTAGTTAATAATAATCATATCAAATCGTTACACAAATTCATAATTCACTAAATAAATAATAATACCAAACAAATAATGGTAACATACCCTACAAAGTATCTAGCAATCAAAGTTAATATAATACAATATTAACATATTATAATAGGCTAAGAGCACATCTCCGGAAAACGATTGATACGAAAAAGATAGTTAAGTTTTAGGACCACTCAAATGTTAAGACTAGAAAAAACAATCTGCATAGTCCGTTAAACATAACTAGTCCTCTAGTTATGTTGGCTGCCCTGAAAACAGAACTAGCCATTCACTAGCAATGAAAACCATTGCTACCAACATAACTAAACGACTGAATTACTACTACTATAGCTGACTCGTTTGTTTTGTTTCACTAAACCTCATAATTTAGTTTGGTGCCGAAAGCATCGGTATAATTGCGCCAGTATGTAAAAGTTAAATATAATGTACCTTAAGTATTAACAAATTCTTAAGTTGGTTGTCTTCTTCAAAGAAAACTACCCTTTTAGGCTGCAAATCGTTTCGTAGCGGAGATGTACTGAGAGCCATTAATATGTATAAGTAAAGCACTGTAAAATGTTCTAAATATTGGTCTAGTTATTTATTGCATGAATTCGAACATCACTACCAGATCGATGCAAATATTATTATTAAGACTGTATTACACACTGTATTGCTTGTAATAGGCGAGTTTATTATAATATCAATTATGAACGAACAGCTAGTCTACGAATGATTTACGTAGATATTCTATGAAAGCGAACTGTGGTCTTACACATAAAATTATCAACATTTTAATTTGAACCAGATAACTTATCCATAAATTCAAACATATTTAAAAAGATGTTAGAAGCCAAGGTGTGAGATGTTTAAACAAGATTATTTTATTTTATTTAAAGTCATTTATTCTATATGCCGAAGAGTACATATCAATATGTACCTATAATGCTAATTTTATTTATGACCACAAGTATGCTTTCACATTCTATAATAATAAGTATACCGCGATATATCGATCACTAAAGTGACTATAACATAGTGTAATACCGGCCTTAGCGAGATAAAATGGGGTTTAATTCACGCTTACCACTAACATTCGTCTAATATAATTGCCTACATATAGAGGACGTCAAAAGACTCGAGCAGTAAGCGCCTCTACTTGAATAGTATCACAATAAATGTGCAGCAAAACTACAAAAGAACATTCAATTATTGCTGTATGAAGACCCGATTGTCTTAAGGCAAATTAAATGCTGACTATACTTACATATCTTTATTAATATAAATACTTGGACACGTGTAACTCAAGATCAATAAAATCCTGCACACTATCGCGCTACTGCGCGACACAAAAGCGATTTTGGACAAATATTTTTATTATTATTCTTACAAAACAAAATAAAATGAAAATATCTATGGTCTCTAAAGCCTGTAGAGCGATAGTAAGATGAAAGTGGGTAGTCAAACCTTGTCAACAAGTACTTCTATTAACAAATATCATTCAGTTTTCTTATGACTATTACAATTTGAAACTATCAAGTCGAATTATCATTTATATTTGTTTCATAATACCTAGCTACGGCTTCGAAGCCCACATCGTTTCTAAACCTTAGAATATAAGTATAGATCTCAAAAGTACGTTATTCGTAAATGGTTTGCTTCCTTGCAGGTAGCAATTTATAGGAAAAATATAGATTTTGAATATCAAAAATAAAATTATGCTTCCGATATTTAAAATTTAAAGAGAATGCACAAAAATATTTGCCGGCGTTAATTTAAAACCACGATAAGTTAGCAGCGACCCAATTTAAATTATTTGCTTAATTCATTATGAAATAAATTTACTTTAAATATTTTATTTGATGATAGTGCAAATTTATAAGTACAGAATTAACATTGGAAAGAGTAGAGTAGTATATAGAATTATTATATATCTAATCTCTATACTACACTGCTATAGGTACCTTTTAGCGGCATACGTGGAATAAATTACCAAAATTGCATTATTGATACGAACGCAGACAGAGAAAACTGATAGACAAATTGTGATTGAAAACTAAACAAACATTGTTACGCAAAAGCGTGCTAGGTACAAGGTCAGTGCAGATTATTGCGGCATTTTCTTTTGGATCGTTCCATATCATTTCACCTCACAACCACACGTCTACAGTTTTATCTATCTACGTATACCATTATTTTGTCTAAACTCATGCGAATAACAATTTCAAGGTTCATATTAAAGAACGTCGCTTTGGGTTTCGACTCAAGACTTGTTGTCTAACAAGTAAATACTGCGAAGAGTGCTCTTGAATTAGTTTCAATGTGAAGTAGCACTTATAACGTCTTTGAATATGTCCTTCAAAGTCCTTACCGCTCGTCCTCATTACAATGAGAAATTATCGTCTAATAAATACATGCTTTTGTACTTATATTTAACATGTAAGTTTATTGTAGTTATATTAATAGATCACTTTTGTAAACCGCTATAATTTGGCACACACTTATTGATATGTATGTGTTCACTTTCGTCCGTTCAAAACAACTGTATAAAAATATTGCTTTTGAGATTAAAATGTTTCAAAACTGCAGTTGGGGGTTTATAAATGGAAGCCCGAAGAACTCCAAATTCTGAACATGTGCACGTTAAATCCGATACGTTTACAAAAGTGATCGATTTCGCATCAACTAACGACGTGTTCAAAAATCTCTCTAAAATATTAAATTAACAGCATTACGATCGAATACATTCAAAAGGCTTAACAATCGTCTAATATTATTGTAAATCATATCAGTGTTAATACACTTCTAATAATTTCAAAAAACGTTCCTTCCTAATTCGATGTATTGAAAAGTGAACTTTTGAAGCTTACACGACGATACATAATAACTGCGATACAACAACGAGAAGAGTTTCAAGTACATTATGACTAACACTGAAGGCGTCGTTTACTTTAGTACACACTATGCAAGTCACATGCTGATATGTAAAAGACAGTAACTCGATTCAATACTGATAATGAATATTTGGCTTGCATATTTACGATTATTATGTATGTTTAAATACTACGTCTCACAGAAATATGTAGATACATATGACAGTCACACACACACACACAATCATCGGACTGACGATATCTTAGAGACAAAAACCACTTATAAAACCCACGAATGTTTTGTTGACGTACCAATCAAGTAAACCAATCAGGTAATTATAATAATGATTGTATCAGAGAAAGTATTAACAATATTTTTTTTTTTTACATAGAACAGCTAAGCGGAAAGACTTTGTGCATAATCCGATCGGGTATAATAAGAAAGTTAAAAACGGCATTTAACTTCACGGTTCTAGGTTTCTAAGAACATTTTTCTTTTTAGCGGTTTATCACTGCCACCAATGTGGAAATACGGCCTCAATTGGGGAATAATTATTTTAATTTTTATTGCTTTTACTTTCAAAAGTTTAAATGGTAAAATTAGATGCATGAAGTGTACTATACATTTCTGTAAGACGTTGCATATGTAAGTATATATAAAGTACCTATATATCTGCGAACACGGAAAGCGTCTTGTTGTAAGCGAGAATCCACACATCTGTCCAGTCTCTCCGGCACGATCACAGTTCACGCACAAATACGAATAAATACACTAGTATTAATTAGGCCTTTTTAGGACAGATAATCACATTTCATCAACTCACAACTCTCTCTACATACTCACGTTCGATGCGATCGATACTCATTACATTCTCATTCTTCTCAATTCTTTGGATTTTTTATACCTGAAAAGATTAATTACATTCGGTTAAAACGATAAAAATAACACTATAATAAACAACAGTTAACAGTTAACTACAGTTGTATTCAAAATACAACCGATATTTTAGATTTCCGTTAGCGCTAGTAAATTGAATGATAATATGTATGTAATCAGGCTCGGTATGGTCGACCCGTCGACTTGTTATTTGAAATCAAGTTGATCCGTATCAACCATACCAACCATATAAAGAGCCTGATTACATCCATAATATCATTCACTAGCGCCTAAGGCTAAAAGGTATCGAAATAACGCGTCAATACTGGGCCAGGCAATGATGAAGAGACGATTTAGGCGTGTACCAACTTGACACATGTGGAAAGATCTGATTAGAGTTCTACAGGTGGAGCAATTGGACAGTATAGACTTAATACGTGCTATATGTGTCCAGTAATGTAGTACTACTGACCGTGTATATGTTCACGCGGCGCTGTGTTGCTGCCTCGCTCGTGGCTTGATACTCTCGGAGACCTGCCACATCGCCTCCTCGCTGAGTACGTGCTATATGTGTCCAGTAATGTAGTACTACTGACCGTGTATATGTTCACGCGGCGCTGTGTTGCTGCCTCGCTCGTGGCTTGATGCTCTCGGAGACCTGCCACATCGCCTCCTCGCTGAGTACGTGCTATATGTGTCCAGTAATGTAGTACTACTGACCGTGTATATGTTCACGCGGCGCTGTGTTGCTGCCTCGCTCGTGGCTTGATGCTCTCGGAGACCTGCCACATCGCCTCCTCGCTGAGTACGTGCTATATGTGTCCAGTAATGTAGTACTACTGACCGTGTATATGTTCACGCGGCGCTGTGTTGCTGCCTCGCTCGTGGCTTGATACTCTCGGAGACCTGCCACATCGCCTCCTCGCTGAGTACGTGCTATATGTGTCCAGTAATGTAGTACTACTGACCGTGTATATGTTCACGCGGCGCTGTGTTGCTGCCTCGCTCGTGGCTTGATGCTCTCGGAGACCTGCCACATCGCCTCCTCGCTGAGTACGTCGTCGAACTCGTTGAACATCGCCTGGATGCGCTCGTTCCTCTTGAACTTGTACTGTCTGCTGTCGACACAAAACGTGCAAACATTATAAATTTTGCAATTTAACATTTTATATATTTGAAAAAAAAAAAATAAAATCTTCAGACGAAATGTTATACAAATGTTCAAGATATTACTAAATACCTACTAAGACATCATCAAGAACAACTTTTTTAATGGTATTGAAAAATGCGTTATGAGATTTTGGGATACATAAGATTTAGAATACCAGATCCAAGCGAGTATAGAATGTTAATTACAGACTAAAAGGAGTATTAGAATTTATTGTTAATATTAGAAATATAATGTAATACACACTCTTTATGGAACCTCTTCATGTTCTCCATGATGTGGTACTGTTGCCACCGCTTGGTGAAGTTGATGCTCCCGTCCGGCAACAAGTCTTGGTTGCCGATGTGGACGAATGTCAGATCTTGGAGGACTAGACCACTGAAAAACAAATATCTTGCTATAATAATAGAAGAAAAAAACAGAGTCTTTTCTTCGTGGTTCTCTCTCCTCTTGGAGAGAGGAAGAGGAGAGAGGAACCTCACATAATTGCCATTATAAAGCTAACCCTCACTATGCTCCAGATCCAAAATAGATCATTGATCTATTAACTCAGTCTGTAATATACGTACTGCAGGAACTGCAGGCCTATAGATAGGCCTCCTGATAATTCCACCACACCTTCCGATCCTGTTCGAGTCTTATCCAGTTCCTTCCAACTACATACATTTAATAGATATTATACATCCAATAAAACACGAATATTTTATAAAACTTACATGTAAGGTATACAAGGCGGTTGCGTTTCACTGAGCGCTTGTCTATACGCTCTAAACGAGGATGAGGAGTCGATGATGGTGCAGAAATCATGTAGCTTGTCGACTATAGACTGCGGCCAACCGAGCCGTTGCACCGGCGGGGAATCCAACGCAGACACCAGCGCCAAGTATGAGTTGAAGTTGTTCATCTTGCGAAGCGCTTTCATCACTTTTAGGAACTTTGACGCGTACTTCTCGCGCTCCCGGGCTTCCTCCTGAAAATGACAGAACACAAATGTTTATAGTTTACACACCTCTTTTCTATAATCGCTAGGGCCTAAAATATTACATGAAAGAAAAAAAAAACAATAAAAAGGGCTCAGTAATCCATAATACAAAAAAATGTGAGAAAATAGGGCCTAAAATATTACATGAAAGACGTTATAAGCCGCTCAATTAGGCGCAGATGTTAGCGCGTAGTGTCAAATTGTCAAACAAAACATGTTTTGTATTATTTTACTACGCGAACATTTGTGCCAAGTGGGGGCTGTAGCTTTACTAACAAAGTAAGTCATTTCAGACTGTGTGCACTTTTATAGTACACGCTAAACTTTGGGTAAGGTGCAATCAGCTATTTATGATTGCATTTTGAATCAAATTTTGGCATTATAAACCAAATTACCAACAAATTAACCGCCTGCGTCTTAGGGCTTGTTCACGTGTACCCGCGGGCGCGGGCGCGGGCGCGGGCGCGGGCGCGGGCGCGGGCGCGGGCGCGGGCGCGGGCGCGGGCGCGGGCGCGGGCGCGGGCGCGGGCGCGAAATATCAAACATACGACGCGCTATGAAAGTGTTCACGTACAACGCACGTGCGGTGTAAGCAAAGTCTGCCGCGCCCGAGCCCGCGCCCGCGCCCGCGTTTTATAGCGTGAACAAGCACTTATAGAATTAAGCCAAAATGTACCAGCTTAACTCCAATAAACATTTGATAAACAAAAGGACAGAACATTGTCCTAATCAGTGACCGCTTGTAACAATTACCGCAGTTATCCGCAGCGATTACCGATTACCCATAAACAATTAAATTAACATTTCACACAAGAGCGCGCGACCGTGAAAACCATACTTGCTTCAGTGGATTTATTACATTGTTTGTTCCGCCAGCAATATTGCGTCTGCCATTGGACATTGTGTCATAAGAAAACATTACGATTTCCCGGTCATTTTAGTGAAAAAAAGGTAGACATGTTTATTACCATAAAAAAAACATGATTGGGTTGTTTTTTATGTTAAAACTGTTCATCTGTTCGATCACTGAAACTGAATTATAATCTCGGAATATTCTCATCCAAATATTCTTTTGTTTATATTAGAAAAACGAAGATCCGATCTCGTTCATCTTCTAGGTCAGCCCCACTTATGCAAATATTCACTCGAATTAACAAATTTTCAATTAACAAAAATGTTACATTACACACAAAATTTATATGAAAAGCGTAATTACAAAAACAAGTGTTTTTTTTTAAACAAGCATTTATTGTGATTACCATCTAGCACCGAAGTACTTTTCAAAAACAAATTAAATGAGCCCAAACTCGATGTGGTTGCATCGTTTAATTACGGAGTTCCTATTTCCAGTTCCTTCCTTCCAGCTTCATCATCAAATAAGCTCGATGTCATAATAATATTGCATTGTCGTCCGACTTATACAGGCATGCAAAATTTCAGCTCAATCGGAAACCAGGAAGTGAGTCAAATAGATAACAAATAGCAAATACCGGTACCGGGGGTAGACTTCCTTTGCAGGAGGTCGTCTAGGTGGGTACCCCAACAGTGCCAGTTATTCTACCGCCTGAGCAGTAATGTGCAAACATTACTGTGCTTCGGTAGAAGGGCACTGTAGCTAGTGAAATTATTGGGCTAAAGAGTCTTAACATCTTATGACTCTTGAGTAAGAAGCGTTGGAGCAGTACATTTAGAATTGCACGTTATTGTGAAATTCTGGGTAGCACTGTACTGATTATGGGCAGCGTTATCTCTTAACATCAGGAGAGCGTCTTGCTCGTGTTCTTACTTCTCCACATAAAAAAAAATTAGCTTGTAATAAGTACCTGTTCCAATATCCGCGATCGCGCCCAGTAGCTCATTTTATTGAAATGTTCGGTGAATCTGGTGAGATTGGGCGAGCTCTCCTCAGACTGGTCCCGCGGCCACGAGAGTACCTCCGCGGTGTTGATTCTGATGAAGAGTTCTGCGTCCAACAGCGTCATCTGTTCCGCGAGCTCTGTTGACTTGAAGTCTAGCAGCGTGTCCCGCCTTAACGATACTGATCCGTAGCACGGGTTGTCGTACTCGTACCTGTTGTTTGACTGGGAACATACAAATATATAATTTAAATATATAAAAGGAAAGAGTGACTGACTGATCTATAAACGTACAGCTGAAACCACTGGACCGGATTCGCTTGAAATTTGGAATATAGATAAATTTTATGATGTAGAACTCCGCTAAGAAAGGATTTTATCACGCGGTCAAAGCCGCGAGCACCCTCTTGTTTATTATAATAGGGGATCGGACAAGGTCAAATATATTATAATATGATTTGGTGGAGTGCTGCCATCATTTTTGTACTAAAGAACATTGGCAGCACAAAAACAAGTGAAATTAAAAATAAAACTTTTTAAAAACAAGCTTTTATTGTTATTACCATCTAGCACCAAAGTACTCGTCAAGACGAATCAAATGAGCCCAAACTCGATGGGGTTGCGCAGTTTAATTACGGAGTTCCTATAGACACCTTCCAGCTCGATCACCAAATCAGCTCGATGTCATGATAATATTGTATTGTCATCCGATTTATAACATGCAAAATTTCAGCACAATCGGATACCGGGAAGTGAGTCAAATTAAACTTGCAAGATTTGATTACAGACAGACAACGGATAGGTGATAGTAAATAAAAGCTTGTAAAAACTAGACTCACGGAGTAAACGAGATCGGGTAAATCCGTAAGGATAAGGTTATTATAAAATCTGTTCATCTGCTTTTAAATATTCTTCAAGGATTTATTTACCTGTTGGAAATGCAACTGTTTCTGTTTGTCGACTAGAATTTGTCTGAGCGCTTTCGCAATGGGCAGTTCCTCGACCTCTACCAGCCAATATATGAACTCCATTATCTCCTGCATCAGCGAACAGTCCAGGTCCGCCATCCTGATAAACATATTTACAATTGTAGAACATTATCATGTAAGAAGCTATGGGTCCCAGTTACTTTCTATGGAATAAGTCGGAGGCTTTAGCAGTCAGAAAATTCCGACATAGGATAGGGCTCTGTAATACATAATATAAAAAATGTAAAATAAAGGTATATAACACTGAAAACACTTTAAAAATGTGTGCAATAATATAACGCAGCGACCCTCTTGAGGAATTTTAAAAAAGATATGAAGATAGATGAATTTATATTTCAAAATGTGTCAAATAGTGCGAGCGAGAGAGCGTCCGGCGGACTAAGCGCTCTATAACATGTGTGTACTGACGTGAGATCGGCGACGACCCGTGTGAGCAGACTGAGCGCGGCTCGCAAGTCGTGCGGGCGCGGTCGGAAGTGCTGCGCGCGCCGCACCAGCCGCGCCACCAGCCCCGCCGGCGACACCCACGTGCGGTACGTCGCTAGGAACGCCTCTTGGTACGCGAAATCTGAACAACTCTCACACATTACGTATGCCCGTGGTTAAGCTACCATTTTGAGCTCGTTTCTCGTGAACACTTTGTATGCGGCGGCCTTTTTTGACGGAAATTACGCACTGTTTCGATTCATAATTTCATAAAACACGACCTCAAAAATACAGCGATCGTGTTTTGCGCAGACAAAGTGTTTATAATATCTTTTAGCTCGTTTCGGGTTCCGGTTACGCGTAAGCGTCGTTTTTAACATCTTGAACGCTCGACGATTTTTTTTATGTCAATGTAATGCGTTACATAAGACTAAAACAATTGATAGCGGGCATTTTATATGAATGGCCGCATTATGCACCCGCAGTGCGCGTTAGTTCATATAAAATGTACGCAGGAGATTTTTGTTGTTGCGCTGCGCTTTGGCCCACTGTCATTTGTTTAGCTTAAGATTGCATCAACAGTGTAACAATGGGCGGTTCAGCGCCTTTGCCAATAGTATTTTCTCATACAGTTTTACAGGGCAGTAGTACGAGAGAAAATAAGACTAAACTATTTTGATTAAAATAGCAGTCATTCGACAGGAACCCGCTACGATAAGAGCTCAAAATACGTAGTTTGCCACAGAGCAAAAGTAAGCCAGTAACACATTTTGAAGATCACTCCTTAAAGCTGCAATAATAAAACTTCAAAAATTGTTACAAATCGTGCTCCGCAAAGCTTTGAACTTCTGTGCTAGAGGCAAAATTCTGTGATAATGTAAATTTGTACGCTGAGGCAAAGCTTTGAAAAGTGTACTGGTAACATAAGACCTATATTCATCAGCTAGAAAATTGATTTCATATAGAAGGTTAGCGACATCACAAGCAATTTCATATAAGCAAACGGTATTAGTAAAACAAAACCAGCATATCTGTCAGCCCCAAGAATGATCAACGACTTACATTCGTCCGTCTCTGTAAAGTGAAAGCATGACAGTTGAGAGGTTAGAAGCATGGTCAAAGATAGAACATTCTTAGCCCTCTAGCACACCATGACACCTGTCAAGACTAATCAACTCTTATCTTGCACCAAGAGTAGTCTGGCGTAAGAGCACAATACCATTGGGAATAGCTGCAAATCTCTTTGGAATGACAGTGCGAATGGCAAGAGTAGCGACTTGTTAAACTTCAGACTACTGTTGACGTAAATATATGAGTTACTAGCGCGCCCAGCGGTTCTACCCGCAGTACTTATGTAGCATATGTGTTATTCCAGGGTCTAAGCTATCCCTATACAAAATTTCAGCTCAATCGGTCCAACCGTTTAGGCGTGAAAGAGTAACAAACACACATCCAGACATCATGATATCCAGACATCATGAATCATGACATCCAGACATCCATTCTTACAAACTTTCACGTTTATAATATTAGTAAGATTTAGTCTTGACAGGTAACATCGTGTGCTAGAAGGGTTAGTTTAGAAATACACTTACGAGCCAGCAAATTGACACAATTTTTCATATATTTTTGAGTCGATTTGCTTGCTCACGAGTATAATTTGTAATTGGACGTCCATCCCCAACATAAATAACTTCATTCAAATGATAACAGTTAGTTGAATATTTGATACCATGGGATTATGAGTGTTTCGTCCATGCCTTTACCATCGTACTACGAGTATGAGATGAACTCTGAACTTCAACAATTGATTCCATTTCCCAATACTTGACATGACACCCCTATTTACGTACATGCCTGATCCACCTAAAAGTATTATTATTTGCTATAACATTGGCATCCCCGGTGTGAAATTGGTCCCATTTTTTTTACATTTTACAAACCTATAGTTTTCCCTTCCCACTAATTTCAGTATTTACTATCTGCTTGTCAGTGACAGGAGGTTAATTGTCTTTACTAAAATTTACTGGTAGGCTTCGGCCGTGGCTAGTTACCATCCACTGGACAAAACAGGGAGGAATTTATCCCGCCTTTTAGGTTTTGTGCTAACATCTACGACCGCGCCGTTGCCCGTTGTAAAAAATCCCGCGGAATAGGGATGTTGACTAATTTTTGGAATTGCTTTTATATGATAGATAGACCCATTTCATACATGAATATCATATTTTTATGCAAAATTATATGATATTTCAATATAAAAATACGTAAATAAAAATGATTTTTTGAATTCTGGCTAAAACGTTCCGAACAGTCATCTGACAGCGCGTGACGTCACACCACTGTACTAACGCTTCCTAAAACCCCGCCGCACACTCGCACTCGTTCACGACACTGCGCCAATGTCGCATTGGCATTGGTAGACACGTGTGTGTCCGCAATTGCTTTCACGAGTCGTACATCAGTCAGTGTCTCTCTACCTACCATTCGTTCGTAGACGAAAACGAAGCAAGATGGACGCGATTGATATAAGTTCAGAATCCGACAGTGATAAAGGAAAAAAAAAAAATAATTATTGTTAATAAGGAAATTATCTGAAAAAAAATTATGGATTCGTTTCCAAATAGAATCCTTTAATTTTGTATTCATATAATCTTGGTGGTTTATGTCGTATAAACATTTTTACGACGTCACACCGCTGGCCTGTACTTACGCTTCCTAAGCAATGTTCCAGATTTCGACACATTTTAATTATTCATAACTTAAAAACCACTGAACCGATTTTGATGTAACTTATACTGTGCCCTTAGTTGGTCAATATTTAAGCCAAAAATAAAGTCAATAACTAAAATGTATCTCTGAAAATATAAGATCCATTTTGGTTATTGACTTTTTTTTTGCTTAAATTTAGACCAACTTAGAGCATAGTATAAGTTGCATCAAAATCGGTTCAGTAGTTTTTAAGTTATGAATAATTAAAATTTGTCGAAATCAGGAACATTGCTTAGGAAGCGTAAGTACAGGCCAGTGGTGTGACGTCACGCGCCCTGATTGGCGTGCGCATTCGCGTAATATTAAGTAAAAATTATTGAAATTAAAATTGATTTTATTAAATTTTGGCTTGTAAATAGATCCTTAAAATGTGATTGTAGGTTTTTAAATGCTGTCTTTTATGTGAAAAACATAGCTTTATATGAATTCGTAACATGTGTCAACATCCCTATTGTAGTCAAAAGCTAACCGAATAAAATAAAATCAAAAGAATATGAAATGAATGTAAACGTAAAAAAATTGGATGTGCAATGACGGAAATCTTTTTCCAGGTCTATATTAAAAATTTTATCCACCGGGCATGCCAAAGATTAATAAAATATTATACCCGCATCCAACATAAATACTTGTAGATATACCTTTGGTAGCTTTAGTGGCGAGTACGATGAGTGCGTCAGGGTTCCCTCCGCGTACTTCTGGCCCGTCCTTGGTGGGTTCCTTGAGCACGAGCCACTGGCTGATGTCCGTTTGAAGAATGATATCGTCAGGATCGGCAGCGGATAGCGCACTGCTCCGGTCGCCTGACGTGTTGTTTTCAATACCGGGTACTGTCGCTTCGGTGCCGCTTTCGCTTCTCTGTAGACAACGTGAATTTATTGTAAGCTCATAGATATATGTTTGTTATTGTCTACAGGGTCTTTTTGAGAACAAATTAATGAAACATAACAAAAATAACATCACTAATAATTTTAGTAGCATCATATCGCTAGAGACAACGTTTCTGGCGCTTCACCGGCCGCTTCTATGGCACTATCATTTTTCCCAGTTTTATTTTTAAAGCTTGACTTTGATTTGAATTGCTTTGAATTTTAACGTAATAATCTGAAGTTAATGGGAATTTAATTGTTACCTGAGACGGCACAGGAGATGGTGTGGGCGGCTGTTGGACGAGCATTTCCAGTTCGTCTTCCAACGGAAACTTGCCCGGCGTCGATACACTTACGAACGAGTCGTCTGAATTCTGAAACACAAATTGTTCTAGTTAAACGAAAACAAAATTAAATGTTGGTATTATCATCCATCGCCACTGTTAAAAATCCCAGAAGAGAAAGAGAAATCGACTTTAAACAATTTTGAATTAAACGATCCTCTCAAGTACTACAATGCTTTAGCTGTACCACATTACTAAGTATACGTAAAGTATTTATTAAATGCCTCAAAAACAACTGAATTAAATTAAAAAACCCCCAACGCAATACGTAATTCACCATTTTGTGTTAGCGGCCATCTTGGATTTTAAATACTACTAGTTAAGCCCTTTCATTTGATACCCATATTGAGGGGGTCATGGAAGAAAAAAGTAATCCGCCATTTTGTAGCGGCAGCCATCTTGGACCGATTTCCACCAAATATGGCTAAGAACACTCTCGACTTACTCTACTTTCAAACAAAAAACTAAATCAAAATCCGTTCATCCGTTCGGTAGCTATGATGCCACAGAGAGACAGACACACACACACAGACAGACAGACACATCAAACTTATAACACCCCGTCGTTTTTGCGTCGAGGGTTAATTAAATATGTTTAAACGTACAACATTATTGAGTATAGTTTCGTCCGCAGAGCTGTTGAGCGAGGACGGTCGCGTGGAGGGCCGCGGCGAAGGGGGCGGCAATAATTCGTTGCTAGAGTTCATTTGTATCTGTAAATAACAAGTAGGCACTATTTGTTAAAAAGCTATAATAAATATTTCAAGACATTTCACACAGCGCCACCTAACTCCCAAGCTAAGCAAATTAATGCTTGTGTTATGGTGGTTAGGATGACGGATATAATACTTATATACTTCACGCCCTAACGGGTAGACCGATTGAGCTGAAATTTGGTACAGATATAGCTTAGACCCAGAAATAACATAATATAGGCTACAGTACAGAGGGTAAAACCGCTGGGCGCACAGTTTCATATAAAAATATGCGCAAAAACTCACTTGTTTCTTCATTTTAGGAGGCAGCGCGGGTGGCTCGGTGGGTATCGGACTAGTGCCACTCGATGTCGTCATACTGACGCTGTCTTCTGAACCACTGCAATTACACATTACTCATTAGAAATGAAACAATTTTAGAGGGTAGGTAAGAAAGAAAGTAGAAGAAAGACAAGAGTAGTAGAAGACCTAGGACGTCACGGCAGACGGCAATGCGGCATCCTTACTTAGTGGCGCTACCAACTGCCTGCACCAAGCGTTTTTCTTCCTCGTTTTTAATGAGAACTGGGGGCCTAGACAAGCGCCGTCGTTTGTCGCAATCGATAAAAAAAATGTACTGTTATGACAGTCGTTTTCGTTTGTTTTTCGATAACGAATGTCATCTCAGTATATTTTTTTAGCGATAGCGACAAACGATCGGCGCTTGTCTAGGCCCCTGGTCGCATTCGGAACACTTTGCCGTCCTCCGTGTTTCCCGAGCGGTTTAACTTGGGTATCTTTATTTTAGAATAGGTACCTTTCTAGGCATCTTACGTGATCCATCGTCCGTCCATGGGATGTGGTCAAGCGTAGGCCTATTTAGTATAAATATGTTTTTTTTTTGGGACATAAAACTCGACCACATAAAATATTACAAAAGAGCTTATTACTATAAAGTTTGCCGCAAATAGGTACCAGCTCAGCATGTGTAGGTCAGATTTAACCTACGCTGGTGTTCCACTGTTACCTTCGTACATCATTACCTTACATTTACTACTACGAGACATTTATAAACTACATTTTTTTGTTACGAGCCAGTTCGCTTTAATAGTAAGAAGTTAAATCACTAATAAACGTCTGCAATATCAGCAGTATTGCCTTCAAATCATACCTTAACGGTGGGTTTCCAAAGTGTTGTACTGTAAATGACTGAGCGATGGATCTTTGAACTTGTTGGTGTCGCTGTACTGTAATTGCTCCGGCGCTTGCGTGTTGTGCACTAAAAATTAAAGAAAATAGTTGTACTCTCATTCATTTATTATGAAAATATATATCACACTATGATAAAGCTTTAAAAATGGACTGAAAAGCTTTCAGGAGCTCAATCTCCCAACCTTCCTGCCCTTATCCCACACTATGTAGGGTCGGCACAACACGTCTATCTCCTCCATTCTACTCTATCATCTTACTAATATTATAAACGTGAAAGTTTGTAAGAATGGATGTCTGGATGTGTGTTTCTTACTCTTTCACGCCTAAAAGGGTGGACCGATTGAGCTGAAATTTGGTATAGAAATAGCTTAGAACCTGGAATAGCACATAGGCTATAGAACAGCTGTGAAGAGCTAGTCCGTCATAATATCTTCATTCACTTCTCTAGCACGGATATGCCCTTTCACTCAGTTCATCCAAACCTTTTTTGGGACTTAACCTGATAAGTCATTTCAATAAGTTATTGCTTTATTTATATAAAACACAAATTGGACAGATTTTTCTTTCATTAAAAAAGTAGCATAACAAAGTACCTTGGCTGAATTCAGAAGTCTAAATTCAGTCGTTACTAAATTGAGTCAAGTGTAATCACATTTAACACCTTAGCATCCTAAATTCATAAGAAAGATTCGTTTCCGATTGACTAAACTAAATTCAGCCAAGTGTAACAAGCCTTTTAAATCTGAATTTAGGACCTAAATTCAACTAAATGTAATAAGCCTTTTAGGAAGATTTGTGATTGACAATGAATGTTACCTGGCCAAATTGTAGGTGTGTATAGAATGCCGGACGGAGAGATCCGTGGGCGCGACAGCAGCGGCGTTGGGCGGGTGGCTGCAGTTGCCGAACATCTCCATGTACGCCATTACTGTATCAATTAAACAATCAAATGAGTAATTTTGTATGAAATTTGGTGTACTTTGAATGGTCTTTACTTTGGATTTATTTCAGATTGTCGGCAAAGCGAAGATGGACCAAAGGATGATTTTTAAGAAAGGATTCATAAGATTTTTTTAAAATTACTAATGAAACACACTGGTAGAATAATATGTCGTGTGTAACTGGTATAATAATATGTCTTCCCTCAGTTGAGCTGATTTTTTTTATCCAGTGGAGTAGACATTTGAGTCACATAACTTATTTGATACAAGAACGACGTATTCAAAATAGATAGCAAATTTTTATCTGTTTAAAAATTATTATGTTATAGTATTAAAAGAATTGTTTATTTGTATATGTAGTGAGCGATATCCAAAAAATAAAGAACAATTCTAGTACACCTTAAAATCGAGCAGAATTCAAATGAAACACTAATAGCTATGCGCAGAGTATCGTTCAGTCTTTGCCGAAACAAAAAGGACACGTGATCATTATGAAGCGCTAATTACATTCATCATCTCAGGTGGTAATTAAACAACACAGATACACATTTTGGTGTTGTTAACCGATAATTTTAAGCGCCATTAAGCCTATGTACATGGGACTTTGTCCGCTGAAGATAAGCAAGCGGTGTTTTCCGTGATTTCAAATTCAGTTTCAGGAGTGCTATGAATCGAAATGTTCCGCAAGCAAATTTTATAGTGCGCAGAAAAAGCTAAAGAATTTTGTGCAAGTGTAGTTTAGCACGTTTTATTTCAAAAATGCACGTTTTTGTTAACGCATGAAAATTGATGTAATGCAAACGTCATCCCTGTACATTTTTGTAGCGTTAACTGATGTGGAAAATTTTGTGTATTCTGTTTAAGCTCGTTCAAGAAAGTAATATAATATGAAAGTATATTTCACAACTTTGTGCATAATTTGCTAATGCAATAAAAACATCTAGTAACTTTATGCAGATAAACGTAAATTGCATATCCCAAACATTGCCTAAGAATGTAGTTTTAATACTGGCACACCAACATTCCAACACAGAGTGATACACAAATGCCCTTATAAGAGTGTCAGTGACGACAAGCTGTGAATGGCTAAAGCTAGACGAAATGAACCTCCAACGTGTCTTCTTCTTGGAGTGGATCTGTGAAAATTCAAAACTTCCTCGTATTCTTTCAACCTGAACTGAAAGTGCCATAGGAAATAAAAAATGTAAGAATCTTTGTTTCAGAGTATATCTCACTTCATTTTAATTTTTTACCCTAAAAGAGCTTGCGGCTAACTTAAAATAGGTTACTGCGGTGGCAATTGCTGTCGCTCGTTTTCCACACCGACTGTCATCCTAGTACATTCCAGTTGGCGGGCTTATCATCGGCAAGTAGGCCGCATGGCACATGTTGCGCAAAATTCCCATCAGCCTTAACCACAGGCTTTGGCGTATTGCTAGAGGGATTGGCGCCCTAAACTATACAACCACCATTGCTAAACTATACAATTCCGGGATGTGTAACCAGCTCATTTTATCGTAGTTTCGAGTAACTTATAAGAGGTTTTCAATAGAGTTTTAGTAGCATCAAATGGAGTTTGAAAATTAGCTTTCAGAATGGAATAAATTTTTGACAGTTTTTTTTTTAGTTCAAGTTGAAAGAACGTGGTTTCCACATGTATATTGGTATCTATCGGAGCTAGATAGCGCATGCATGCATAGATCCACTCACCGCTGTAGGCGACGCTTTGGAACACTGCGGCGCCGCACCGGCACAACAGACAAACATGCCGTTATAGCCCCACAATATTCACATTCATATAATACGAGTGTAACCAATCATCCTCAGATCACAGACGTGCGTCAGAATGGACACCGCGAGTATTAAATTTATAGAAAACTGTGTAAGAGCTGTTTTTTTTTTTTGCAGTTATTTACTATATTTATCAAGTCAATTAAAAAAGACGATTTAAGCTCGCTTTCATTAAGTGAGGGCGAGATGAACATGTTTATTGATTACTTGGAACCGGTTTCGATACAATCTAAATGAGGCCTGAAAAATATACTATTTAAAATAAAAATACATAGACTTATTCAAATCAAAGTAGGATGACTCGCGGCATTTATCCTGATACATATCTATGTCATAGACAGCTTTTCAAATGAATTGAAGATGGTTGATGTGCAAGTCGCGACAGTCAGAGTTAAAAAGGGTAAAAGAAAAGACTAAGATTACCGCCTGGAAAGTTTCTTTTCTAGGGTAACCACAAATTTTATTTATAAGCATCAAAGAAAAGACTAGAATTTGATACCATCTCCAATTAACACGAAAATGTGCTGTTGAAATGAGGACAATTGGCAACTGTTTACAGAGAACGTTGAGGCAAAGTGTTTTTAATTTTAAACAATTTTATAAATGTAAGACAAGGCTTGCCTGACGGTAAGCTGTTACCGTCAACTATAGACGTCTGCAACAGCGGTATTGCCAAACTGAAGCAAGAAAAATGACGTCACGGTTGTTCGCCATCTCACTTACTCATACCGAATACGTAAGCTGACGATAGTCGATAGTATTTTGTTTTTAATTTGTATATGAGGCAAGTGAGATGGCAAACACCCTTGACGTCATTTTTCTTACTTAAGTTTGGTGTTCACGCCGCAGGACCGTTGTCTTTAAGATTCTTGGCCGACAGGGAGTCGGGCATTATCGGTCAAGCAGGAAGGGTTTTCCCTTCCTACTCGGTCTAAAGACGCGTCTCCAGCTCTTATTTTTGTCTACACAATCAACAGAAACACGTCAACACGCAGCAAAATTCCCCTACACAAAAAAAAAAATGTCTATGCTTCAAGCTTTTTGCTTTATTTATTCATTTATTTATTTACTAGCTGAGCCCGGCGGTAAGCTTCAACAAATGTTTTTGCTTTCCATAGCCGATGCAAAGCAAAAACATTTGTTGACATTTGAAGCATAGACTTTTTTTTTTTGTGTTGGGGAATTTTGCTGTGTGTTTTTGTTGATTGTGTAGACGAAAATAAGAGCTGGAGACGCGGCTTAATATTGAAATACCAAAATCTACGTCAGTTTAAAAGTAAAAACACGGAAACATGAAAGATACAACAATAGAGTGCAATATCATAATGAACCCATCACTTACAATAGATATTACAGGACAGTGCCGAAGGAAAGTAGGTACACAACAGACATAAATCATAGCACACATTTTCCGCCATGTTTGTGCGCGAGATCCGTAAAATTACAAGTTTGTGCCTGATTCCACTTTCGTTAGCTTTCATCGAATCATGCGCATGAAACATTCAATTTTGCATGCACTGTATTCATACCCACTTCACCTCAATAGATATTACCGGTGCAATGAAAGTTTTGGTTCAAACAATTACATAGTAAAAGAATAAACACGTTCCCCAATATTGAAGAAAACCACGCAATGTTACGACCATCAAACAAATTGGAAGTTACAATCAGTTTTTTAAAATCTATATTAAATCTTATATCAATGCTTTTGAGATTATCTCTCTTTGTAATTATACCGCTAATAAAGATTACCAAGAAAGATTTTTTAATATGTAAACACTTATTAGAATACCGAAACAAAACGTTATCATATTATCGTAGGTCATATCGTATCCTACCTAAAGTAGGATTCCCCATTGGATCATCTTCACTGTGTCACACCTTAATGTGTAGAAAAATAGATTAACGACACGATAGTCAATTGTTTTGTCAGATCAGGTCTTCAACTCGTCACTGCGCGTGTACTTCAATTTTTAGGCTGCGCAAACTACAGCGCACCGCATCGCATTACAAACATTGCCGCATGTAGCGTGCATTATTCATATAATATTTACGCAGATTTTTGTTATGCAATGCGGACTACTGTAGCGCCTTTACTGTTGATGGTCGTAACATCGCCATACATTAGTTGTTAAGAGTTGATACTGACTGTGTTTCTTCTTGAGCGGCAGCGGCGGCGGGCGCGGCGGGTGATGGTCGGCGAGCGTGTGCGGCCGCGCCTCGCCGTGCACTGAACACACCGGCGACGATCTGTGGAGGACATGAACTTAGAATATCACTATTACAGTTGTGGTACACAAGACTGAGGGCTTATGACTTATGAACATCAATCAGCAGGCCGAAACAGTGATAACGAGGATGGTATGTACAGCTCTTACTGTAAGTTTTTAAAGATTAACTCTATATTATTATTCCTGTATATAATCTGGCTATACGATATTCTTTAATATTCTTCTCTGTACAATATTCTAAACTCCTTGGAAGATTTATCTGCATATTATATTTATATTGTTGTACGGCAAAACTTACTGTTCCCTACATTTTTACATGCAGAAAGGAGCCTGTGTGTTATTATTGAATCTAAAGCTCCTCCAATCGCTATAGCAAATTTTAGCTCCATCGGTTCTACCATTTAGTCGTAGATGTAAAATCACATACAACTAATTGCATCATACAAATAGGCTTCTCAGCGGGTGAAACCCACTGACACAGCTGCTAGTTTTGAATATTAGCAGGAACATAATTTTTAGGTAAGCCAATCCGTACAACCACAAATAAGAACAAATAACATCACTGTTTACAACACACAAATACAAGTAATCTTACATTACATGATGGGTAATTAACACTATTGCTATGGTACTCAGGTTGCAAGTAAAGCACTTACAATATTGCGTACCCATAATTACGCTAGAGATCTATCAAAGGCTATTTTCTTTCGAGCTTCAAGGTCAAATGAGGCAATGGTGGAGGTGGTTTACTGGATTGCGACACTGCGGAAGATTATTTTGAGAACCGAGTATTGTTTTGGGTTAGACTTTAATTGAACTAGCTGAACTGACTGAAACTCAGGCCTGTATAAAAAATCCGTTACTTTACTAAGGTCCAAGCAAAAATGTCAATCAGATTAAGTTGTTTTGGCATCCCTCATTATGTATACGAGTATGTAGACATTGATATTAATAATATCATATTTTTTATTGATTTGGAAGGTGTTATTTATTTATTACTGCATACCTGTGCCAGTTGAAAATTATGTTATGTGTTATTCCGGGAATAAGCTACTTATATTTCAAATATTAAGCTCAGCTGTATAGGCGTGAAAAGGTAACAAACAAACCCAAACTCAACACTTTCGCATTTATAATATTAGGGTTCATAGTTCACAAAAACACTTTATGTATTGCATTAAAAGGAAATTAGTTCAAAGGGGTACGATATTTGGAATCCAAAGTTCAAACTCAACTCAAACTTGGACAGACTAGAACTACTTCAACTCTTGTTTTGAAGCTTAATATTAAATTACGTACATCTCACGTCAAACCGCGGTGAGGTCGCGCGCAATATGACACTCTAGGATAAAAAATTGCAATAGATTTACATACATCAAGCATAATTGCAGTAAGCGAGTGGCACACAAATATTGATTGCTGGTTACACAATTACCTGATTTCGACAGTGGGGAAGTTCTGTTGTACGTCCGCGCGAATGTTCCGCCGCTTGACCGGCAGCTCCGGCGGCGTCTCGCTCTCGTCTGACGTGATGCTCGCCAGTCTGCGGCCACGTTAATGCAAGCGTTAGCCAATTGTTTACTAGCGTAACATTGAACTTCTATACTTGTGTAATACATGAGATATTTGTTTGAAAATGGAATGTGACCTTGATTGTGAGAATTCTGAACTATTGACCTTGACATTGGCATAGACAATCGTCTTTTGTGCTTCTGAACTTGTACACCTGTGTAATATAGGTATGAGATATTTATTTGAAAATGGAAGGTGACCTTGATTGTGAGAATTCTGAACTATTGACCTTGACATTGGCATTGACAATCGTCTTTTGTGCTTCTGAACTTGTACAACTGTGTAATATGGGTATGAGATATTTATTTGAAAATGGAATGTGACCTTGATAGAGATAATTTTGAACTTTTAACCTTGACGTTGGCATAGACAATCATACAAGTTTGTCTTATGCGCGTCTATTGTATTTTTATGTATTTAAAGTATCTGGTATTGCAATTGTGGTGTTAAATAAAGTTTTGTATAAATTGAGCAACTGCTCTTTTCACAATAAAATCCTAATTTAAATCTAAATAATCCAAATCTAAGTGACTCTACTACAGCAAATAAGTTGGTGAGAACAATATAAATTGTGACACATTTTAATACCAATTATTGTAATGGATATCAAAAGAATGGTTAAAGAATAAACTATTTTTGATATTTGGCAATAGCAATATTGTTTGTACTTGTTGAATTAGGTGCAGGATTTTCTACCATCTTTCAGGATTTTCTACTTTCAGGCATATATCCCTAACAACGATTAGAATCTATGTCGAAATAACATGTTGTTATTACAGTATTTGCCTATTACATACTACAGGTACATGTGCTAGAAAAGTGTATTAAAAACCGGCTTGAGTATTAGTAATTGTTAATAACAAATCTTAGTCACAAGTGCAGGTAATCAGTGTGAATTCGCCTTTAGACTCACGTTTTATCTCTAAAATTCTCAGTATTGAGTGCAATTTCCTCCCGCATGGTGTTATTATCTGTTAAAATACTTATTCTATTGTCACGCAATGTAAATTCACACTGATTTCTGATAAGGTCGATGTTACACATGATATGCTTTCGTCTTTAACGCTTCTTTTGATCGCACCTTTATTTTTTACTAGTTATGCAATATAAACAAAAATAAATGTAAATATTGCAAGGCATTACACAGTACATGCGCCACGTAACCCCAAATTAAGTAACTTAAACTTGTGTTATGATGCCTAGATAACGATATTCGTTATCGAGGCATAATTATATAATTTTTTATATTGTGCTCTTAGATTTGTGATTTAAAAAAATATATATTTACGGAAATACAAAGATAATGGTCGATGAATTATAATAAACATTCTATAAATAAACGGATAGACTAGAGGAAAACTATTGGCAATATACAATAAATAAAAGTTATTTATAGTTTTATGTACGAGAATAATATCTTTTACAAGGATAGATAAATAATATTCATCCAATGAAGGCGCAAGAAAGAGATTTAGGGCAGATCTTTGCCCAATAGTGAGATAGTGCGTAGACTAAAAATAAAAATTACCAAAACAAAAAGAAAACATATCACATTCCACATTGACTGTAGCTAAATACTACCTTTTGTCCATGAAATAGTATAGTCTGTTAAACATAACTAGTCCTTTAGTTATTATGTTGGTTGTCCTGAACTCCTGAATACAGAACTAGATGTTACTAGCAATGAAAATTAGTGCTGGCAACATAACTATGGGGCTTTGCAGTTAGCAGCTAGCATTGGTTACCTTTGGCAACAAACTATTTCATATATCTTAATGCAATAGCTACATCGAACAGTCCTTAAATTGGAAAGCTGCACCAATTAAAGCTAGGGAGCAGTCATCGATGCATGAAACGGCCAGTTACTAAAAATATGCGAAAAAGTTGCCAGTCTCAGCTGCTGCAATAGTTAATCTGCAAAGTGCCTAAATCCGCATCTCCTGCTCGTGTTTTGGTCTACACAATCAACAAGAAAATGTAAAAAATTTTCACACAACATTGCCAAACTACACTTTTTTGTCTGCACCAACAATGTTTTTGCTTACAACAAAACCACGTACAACAAAAAAATAATATCAATATTCATCAAAGTCGCCTAGAATTTGAGTGTTTAGGTACTTTCTTATTACTTAGATTAAGTTTCAATTAGTGATGTCTCCACACTAAGGTACCAGCGGAAGATCAGCATAGGTCAACTAAGATCTACACATGCTGAGCATTGGTACCTTTTTGCGGCAGGATGTGATTTTTCTATAAATATTTATACTATGTTGTTTCTCTTATGCTTTGTATATTATTACTAGCTGACCCGGCAAACGTTGTTTTGCCATATAAATAAATAATAAATAAATAAATAATAATAAATAAAAAACATAAATAAATAATAATTTAATAATAAATAAGTAATTAAATGACGATTGATCAGTTTTCGACCGGAGAGGAAAAATAATTAAATTACTAAAATGGCTATTAAAAAATAAGGGTTGATCGTAGAAGGGTGAAAATTGAGGATTGTATGTATTTTTGTATGTTGAATCATAAAAAAAATAGAAATTAAAAATTTTGTCTAAAAAAAAAAATTTAGGGGTGGACTGGACTACCCCTAACATTTAAGTTGATGAAAAATAGATATTGGCCGATTCTCATAGATTTCATAATAAATAACTAATTAAATGACGATTGATCAGTTTTCGACCGGAGAGGAAAAATGATTTAATTACTAAAATGGCTATTAAAAAATAAGGGTTGATCGTTTAAGGGTAAAAATTGAGGATTGTATGTATTTTTAAACGGTTTTATTTAGCTTAGTCTGTTTGTTTTATATTCATTTTTCTTGGGTCAAATTTAGTAATTGAAATTTCACCCTCTTCCTGTCAACCGATTGATCTGAAATTTGATATACGCCTTTGGTTCTGGTGACAATACAATTATGTATATTCAATATTGTTGTAAATCCAAGATGGCCGCCGCTACAAAATGGCGGATAACGTATTTTTTTTTTCATATCAATATGGGTATCAAATGAAAGGACTTGATAAGTAGAATACAGTGCACCATACAAAATCAAAATCAAAGATGGCCGCCGCTACAAAATGGCGGATAACCATTTTTTTCAATCCCATTAATATGGGTATCAAATGAAAGGGCTTGACAAGTAGAATACACTGTACTAAAAAGTCTAAAAATAAAAAAATGTAAAAAAATGTTTTTAAGTTAAACGGTTTTATTGTAAACATGTACTAAAAGCTAAAAAATAAAATCGTGAGGCACGTCAAATATCTAAAACTCTAATGAACAGTTTCACTGACAATTGTAGATATTTGACGTGCCTCACGATTTTATTTTTTAGCTTTTAGTACATGTTTACAATAAAACCGTTTAACTTAAAAACATTTTTTTACATTTTTTTATTGTATGTTGTATCATAAAAAAATAGAAATTAAAATTTTTGTCTAAAAATAAAAAAAAAATTTAGGGGTGGACTACCCCTAACATTTAGGGGGATGAAAAATAGATGTTGGTCGATTCTCATAGATACCGGATAAGCACAAAAAATTTCATCAAAATCGGTCAAGCCGTTTCGGAGGAGTATGGCAACGAAAACTGTGACACGAGAATTTTATATATTAGACTAGCTTACCCGGCAAACGTTGTTTTGCCATATAAATAAATTATAAATAAATAAATAATAATAAATAAAAAATATAAATAAATAATATTTTAATAATAAATAACTAATTAAATGACGATTGATCAGTTTTCGACCGGAGAGGAAAAATAATTAAATTACTAAAATGGCTATTAAAAAATAAGTGTTGATCGTAGAAGGGTGAAAATTGAGGATTGTATGTATTTTTGTATGTTGTATCAAAAAAAATAGAAATTAAAAATTTTGTTTAAAAAATAAAAATAAAAATTTAGGGGGGTTAGGGGGGTTACCCCTAACATTTAAGTTTATGAAAAATAGATGTTGGCCGATTCTCATAGATTTTAATAATAAATAACTAATTAAATGACGATTGATCAGTTTTCGACCGGAGAGGAAAAATGATTAAATTACTAAAATGGCTATTAAAAAATAAGGGTTGATCGTAGAAGGGTGAAAATTGACGATTTTATGTATTTTTCTATGTTGTATCAAAAAAAAATAGAAATTAAAAATTTTATCTAAAAAATAAAAATAAAAATTTAGGGGTGGACTACCCCTAACATTTAAGGGGATGAAAAATAGATTTTGGCCGATTCTCATAGATTTTAATAATAAATAACTAATTAAATGACGATTGATCAGTTTTCGACCGGAGAGGAAAAATGATTAAATTACTAAAATGGCTATTAAAAAATAAGGGTTGATCGTAGAATGGTGAAAATTGAGGATTGTATGTATTTTTGTATGTTGTATCATAAAAAAATAGATATTAAAAAATTTGTCTAAAAAATAAATAAAAAAAATTTTGGGGTGGACTACCCCTAACATTTAAGGGGATGAAAAATAGATGTTGGCCGATTCTCATAGATTTTAATAATAAATAACTAATTAAATGACGATTGATCAGTTTTCGACCGGCGAGGAAAAATGATTAAATTACTAAAATGGCTATTAAAAAATAAGGGTTGATCGTAGAAGGGTGAAAATTGAGGATTGTATGTATTTTTATATGTTGTATCATAAAAAAATAGAAATTAAAAATGTTGTCTAAAAAATAAATAAAAAAAATTAGGGGTGGACTACCCCTAACATTTAGGGGGATGAAAAATAGATGTTGGTCGATTCTCATAGATACCGGATA
This sequence comes from Hemithea aestivaria, assembly GCA_947507615.1. Classification (NCBI taxonomy): domain Eukaryota; kingdom Metazoa; phylum Arthropoda; class Insecta; order Lepidoptera; family Geometridae; genus Hemithea; species Hemithea aestivaria. The sequence continues at coordinate 8,383,403 of OX382326.1, read as the reverse complement.
AGCACAAAAAATTTCATCAAAATCGGTCAAGCCGTTTCGGAGGAGTATGGCAACGAAAACTGTGACACGAGAATTTTATATATTAGATTATCATCTTGTGTCCAAATAAATTTATTTCTATTCTATTATGTTTTTGTTGGTTGTGTAGACCAAAACACGAGCAGCAGAAGTGGCTGTAAGGACTAGTTATGTTGAACAAACTATATCGAATAATCGCTGTAAAGAAGCAAATAAGAACATAAAACACATAGGACACTCACTTCGAAGAATGGTGCGATGTTACACAGTTCATGTTCATATTGGTTACATTCATGCGGCTCTCAAAGCTCTGTACTGTGCATCTCACTTCGCTCACACAGTCTGTACTGTTAAAAGTACTGCAAAAACAATAACAGGAAGCTTTGAGAAATCAATGTACTACGAATACTTTGAAAAGTTAACACTTTAACTGCGAAAGTCTAGACAAAAGTAAACTACGAACGAATCACTCACGAATCGCAAAAAAATTTAGTGCAAAAAAGTAAACTAGTTTGTAGACAAAAGTATTAGAAAATTGTTTTCATCAGATTTTTATTGAAAATCGGGACAATATAAAATTGCTAACGCTTGCCTTGCATATTTTTGCTGAGTAGTATTTCTAAATGACTTGAGCATTTCAAGTCCTAAGGGGTTATTGGCTAAATCAAAAAGTTATTAGATCACTATAAAACTGGCGCTCGACTTAGTGAAAATGTTCGCGCGAAGTGCCAACTTCTCATATTATTATGATGCTTTTGACATGTTGCTTTGATCGAGGATTTCACATATTTCGCTAACTATAATGGAAGTGGGAATGGCACATTAGCCGAAAAAAAATCTTAGATTCTAGCCTAGCTTAGCCATGATATAATATTCTACAACAAAGTTGAGAATCGACATTTTGTGTAGTCATTTAACTCATTTTAATTACATCGTATAATATTTATGATCTTTACTTTTCAAGTTAGCCGATTGTCCCTCTGCACGTCACGTCTCACTTCACGGCTAATGCTATATGATTTTTTTACCTCATTTATCTCATTTTAAAACAATGGTAGTTTCCGCAGTTAAAGTGTTTTTTGTAGGTACATAATTTTAATTTACGTCATTGTAGTTTGTAGTACATCAAATAAAAAACACAAAAACAATACAAAATGAACATGATAAATTAGTTTTAAGTGAAAACTTCAAAGAGTTAACGTTAATTTTAATATTTCGTGCAAATTCGTGAATGGATTGGAAAAAGGTAACAAATTACATAAATTCAAATAGACATGCACATTGGTTAGAGAACTGTAATCGTGAAACAAACCAAATATTAAAATTATAAGAAATATTTTCTTATTTTTGGAAACAAATTGTAATTATATCTCATTTAAGGCCCTAAATTGACACCGTTACATTTTAGAAAAAAACGTTTACAACATTCTGTGAAATTAAATACACTTATAAAACATTATCAGGGTGTGTTTCTTAAAATGTTCTGATTATGTTAAAGCACGCATAATCTATTGTAAACTTAGCTTTTGAATTTTTAATCCAAAACCATTCAGATTTAAGTTTTGCTCGTTTTAAGGTGAACGCACATCTATCCGAGAAGAACGCGCCGAACGAATCGAGTAAAAATTTTGTATAGGAAATCTTCTTCCGATTCGGACGATTCGACGTGGAGAAGTGTGCGTGGTTTCATGAAATTCAAAAATTCCAATTCAAAATTAGATTCGTTCGGCGCGTTCGACTCGGATGTGCATTCAGCTTTAGGGTCTTATTATTACAACGATTACAGTTCTCCCCACCAGAATAAAAAAGAAAGGTCACAAACACAAATAGATTACCTATCCGTATGGCTGGTATAGTGGTGGGAAGAGAACGAGGATGTAAAACTGTGCTCCGTGGATATCTCCGCGTGACCCACCGACACAAACCCTGACTCGTTGGAAAAACTACAAACCAAAAATAGTACATAAGTTACACAGAAATATCTATAGAGAGAAAGCAAAATATAGATTGTGAAAAAAGCAGACTTAAATAAAATACGTATTGTACTGACAAAGCAATAGTATAGTGGCGTATAGGACGAGTCTATCTACGTAATACGCAATATATCCCAATGGGTCGATGGCTTTTTGGTTGGATTTGTCAGCCGCCGCTATAAGACTACGTAATAACTAATGCACAGCTTAGGAAAATATGAGTATGTACTGTGTACAAGTGAAGATTTTAATTGCATTTGTTCTAAATTAAATCTCTTTTGCAATTCAGCTTATAAAAGCAACGTTGCAGATGTGAATTGAAGAAAAATGCTTAGGAATCGCTACCAAAATAAAGAGTTTAAATTTTTTTAAAGTTAACTATCTATGTTATGTGCGCCACTATAATACCCTGCCCAAAAAAATGGCGACAAGACAAATTTGCATATTGCCTGGGCAGGACAGGGTTACTTTGAAAGTAAAGATCATTGAAGTCTAATAATATTAGTTTATTCAGTCTTTGCCCAGCAATGAAATAATAAGACCGCAAACGCTTTTTTCTCCAACAGAAACTTTGGAAAAACTGACGATTCTACGCTGGGATTGCAGCCTAATCACTAACAAAAGTGTGCAATGTGAAGTGAACTAATAAATAATATATTTTAGGACATTTCACACAGCGCCACCTAACCCCAAGTTATGCAACTTAATACATGTGTTATGGTGGTTAGGATAACGGATACAATACTTATATACTTTTCTTTTGTAAATACGTACTTATAATAGGATATTGAACTAAAGGTAAGCAAATAAAACACATTACATACTGTGTGACGTACCGATTGTGGTTGGAGTGCGCGTGCGTGGAGTTGGAGTGCGACTCGTGAGACTCCACCGACGCACGCACGTCGCCGTTGTTGCACATGCACATACCTGCAACAAATCAGATAGATACATATAAGATTGTTTATTGCCAAAAAGTTTAGTACATTGTTTTACAGTAGTATACGTATAAACGGTAAGACATTTAAATGCTATTAATAATTAACGTAATATAGGTTAAGATACATGAATGATGAATGAACATGGATATGCACTACGTCCAGTCCAAATTAGATCAGAATCCATCGTTCGGATGACTCGGATATTTAGACAAGACCGAATTCGGATATTTCTATTTGCACTGCATGCCTGGTCCGTGAATTCGTGATGAAGGTAAATGACTTAATTCGGATACACTGAGACGCAGGGAAATGACTCGAGAAGACTGTCTGATTTGTAATGGCTCCTTCTTTTTTTTTTCAAATTGCAAAAATAAATTTTTTACAGCAAGAAACCACATTCTTTTGCAATGTCTTTGATGTGGGGAGAAGATAAATGACACTTTCTTGATACCAATATAAAGAGATTTCAATTGGCGGTCTTATCGCTCAGAGCACTCGCTTCCAGACAACCGTGATGTATGTGTCAGCCTAAGATATTTTCAATGGGTAAATAGTTTATAACTGACCGAGTATATCGGAGTTGGGCGGCGTAGTGAACACGTGGTCGTGGTTGGAGTCGTGCATGTTGGAGTTGCGGTCTTCATCGTTGGACACGTTCAGTACTGAGTCTAAGGAACCGCTGCTGTGCGACTGAAGGGATAGCCTGGAAATAAAACAGGATATTATTAGTTTTCATCTGACCAGTATTAACAAAAGAACAAGATAAGAAGTGTGTTTGTTATGTATTTGGCCATTTCCCCTTAATTTTCCTCGACTACAAAAGATTCGTCGCATTTTTATGTTAAACAGTTACTCGAAGACGCCTGAAACGATTTGATTTTTGAAGTAAAACTTCTTTAGGCGCGACTAGGGAGTAACTCAGATTTTTTTTCTGACGGAAGTAACGCTTACTATAGTCTGTGTAGTTTCCGCCATTTAAAAATAATAATTCTGATTGGTTGAAAACTTCTTTAGGCGCGACTAGGGAGTAACTCAGATTTTTTTTTCTGACGGAAGTAACGCTTACTATAGTCTGTGTAGTTTCCGCCATTTAAAAATAATAATTCTGATTGGTTGTAAGTATATGTCATATACTATGGTCTGTCTAATTTAGCTTGATAATTTTGACAGCTCACTATAGGGATGGGGTAGTGTATAATCGTTAAAGACTCGATTCGATTTTTATATTCATCGAATATTGAAAAATTTCTTATCTTATCTATTAATTATAAATTATTAATAGGTGGGTATGTTAATAAAAGCTCTCCCACAATATCACCTAGTGCATATTTTTATTTGGTCAGTCAGAATATTTAGTGGAATAGGTACGTGCCAAAATAATTTTTGAGAAAAATCTCTTGGGTGAAATAAAAAAAAATGGAACATAGAGTTATTTATTATTAAAATAATGGGGTACATCCTAAATTAAATTCATCTTCGTCATCATCATCACTAGGCCCACTACTGGAACTCTCCCCTAAGTTGATTATCAATTCTTGATCACAAACGCTGTCAAAGTGGACATCTCGCTCCCAGTCTTCTAATATATATTTTTTCGTGTGTTCCACGACATTATTATTATTATTACATGTTTTACTTCAATCGCGCGTAAAGGTTACACGCACACACTTTTTTTTTTCTGACGGAAGTAACGCTTACTATAGTCTGTGTAGTTTCCGCCATTTAAAAATAATAATTCTGATTGGTTGTAAGTATATGTCATATACTATGGTCTGTCTAATTTCTTTTTTTTTTTTTAATAATATGGCAACATGTGCATTTTGCCAGTGTCGAGTAAAATTCGTGAATGTTCACGGGATATTAAATTGAAGTTTTACTTCAATCGCGCGTAAAGGTTACACGCACACACTTTTTTTTGAAAGGGCGAATAATTGAGAACGTCTCGTTAATATTTTACCGAAATCTGTAGCATGATTTAGAAGTTATAATACTCGCCAACGTATTGTTTAAAAGATTCGTAGATATTCCAGAGAGCAGCATAAAACCCACTGTACATATCACTAATTGCATTTCAAAAGCCAAAACGTAGTACAAATTATACCCTTACTTGCAATCACAAAACGCACTAATTGAAACAACTCTGCACACCGCAGTCATATAAGGGCATAGATGTCAAGACTGGATTTCTCCATACATTGAGGTAGGTCGATGGTAATGCGGCCCTTAAGAGGAATAGCTGTGTTTGGTCATATTCGAAAAGTGACATATAGACGCATAATGTCACTTTCGCACATCGTTACAGAAGCCAAGTGTCACAGTCACAGTCGCAAATTGTCATTGTAGAAAAATTTCATCATTAAGAAATTGCTACTGTGACATTTTGCTACTATAACAAACAGCGTTTTTCTTAATGTCTTAGAATGTGGCCTTAATGATTTTAGAATGTGGCTAAACACGCCTGATCCCCTTAACCAAGTACTAACCGGTCAATAGAGAGGCCAAGTAGGGAGTTGTCGTTGGACTTGCGACTCGACTTGGGCGGCAGAGGCGGGGCCGTCTCGATTTTCCTGTAACATATAACACTCTCACTTAGTAATGCCAACTGCCAACCAGTTGAGAAAGCTCGCATTTGATAGTTTTGTATGGAATTGCATGTTTACTGTGTGGGAAAGTTGTGGTTTCCGACTAAGTAGAAAGAGTATAGTTTATAGATAAGTTTGTTTAGTTAGAAACTTTGATACTGTAAGAAACAGATGTTTCAAGTATACGGTTATGTGAAGATGGAAGTCGAGTTCGTCTTCCACCTTTTTGGCTTTATTAACTTGACGACCTGAAACTGCAACATATAAGTCGGCTACACAACTTATAATTGTGATTTGAATGGGACAGCGTAATTAGGGTAACTTGTTCTGTTGCCTTATAACCATCCATTAGTATTATATTACTATTTTTATAACCACCAGACTTCATTTAACTATGTGCAGGTTTTTTTTTATTTTTTGTGGCAAACATACAACCGGCCCACTTTATAGTAAGTAGCTAATATGGATATTTGCAACACTAACGGCATGGTGAGTCCGTTGTCGACCTTTCAAGACACTCTTTTTGAAGTCCCATGTTGAAGCTCAACGTAAATGTCAAAGATTATCGAAACGTTGACATATTACGATAAAGTGTGTGAAAAAATAAACCAGAAGTGGTTTTAATAAAATCTGATGTAGATTCTTCCGAAGATTTTTAAGCTTCATCAATCAAAACAGCCTGCAAAACCGGTATTGTAAGCTCTCTCTCGATTCAATAAGTGTTACCGCCCGAGGGTAATGATTGCGTTGTCTTATATAACGATTGTGAGACAATGCGGCAATGTTATCTGAGGATGGGGATCAGAGTTATTTTTTTCACAATCATGTGCCATATACGGTTTAACAACTTTTAGGGTCTGTTTTTACTCATGTGAAGCGGAGCGGATTAAAATTGGCCAATTACCACTTTTAAAGATATCCCCATCCCAGCACTGTGATTGGTCAATTCTTGTCCGTTCGGCACGAGTTGAAACGCACCCTAAGGAGAGCATTTTGAAATACTAGACCACAAGGAATTAGCTATATCTAGCACGTTCATATCTTCTACTATCTATCGAATTGAATGTTATTTCGAGTGATGATATAGGACCTAGTTAACTTTTTTCCTAATTTAAAAATTCGTTGACAAAAAGTACGCCACTTATGTAAAATTAAGTAGATGTGTCCACACCGGTTCCTTATGTATTTTTTTAATTAAAAATAAAACATAGTAAGCAGTAGGCAGTGGGTTGGTCTCAAAAACTGGCTGAACTTTCGACTGGGCCCCACATTGGGTGTGAGCGACCTTTCAACTTTCAATTTAGCTGTTATGTTTGTTATTATGTTTGATGTTTGTCAATAAATATGAAATGTTATAGGAAAGTATAGTAAAAGTAAAGAAATAGGAAATGTTACCGGGTGGGTCGCGCCGGTTTAGGCGGCGGAGTATCAGGCGCGTCTAACACTGACTCGGATGAATGCGACGCTCGGACGGTACCCGGCTCGCTTCCCGACTCGCCGGTCAGAAGGGACCGCTCTTTGGGAGTTAGAGGTATGTCTGGAAAAGAACACACACGTGTTAATTTCGTCCTAGCAAGTTTAGTGACACAAGTACACGAAAATTAACAAAAATCATTGACATTATATTTAGAAATAATTTTGAATAGATGTGTGGTAATTCTGAAGTTTCGGCGCATTCTTATGAATATAACGGACTGCCTTTATAACTTACTTCGCGAAAATCGTGTAGTATTTATGTTCTTGCATAAAAAGCGATGCCTTAGATGGCTCTGACAAAAGCAAAAATTATTTTCACTATGTAGCCATTTTAATATTTCTTTCGTATATTGACAATCAGATATAAAATCCTAATCCAATGAGAAACACGGAATAAAAATAGCCTTATTGAGTGAATTAGCAAAAAACTCACATTAATATATAACATTTTCACGTATATAATATTAGACAGCCTTTGGAAACAACATATCATCATTATCTCCCATTTAACAAACATTGCAAAACGAACAAATAACCAACGTCACAACTCGCAACTAAGATAATGCAATTCGAATGCAATAACATCGGATTTGCTACACATCATTACAGCTTTAGATGGTATCTGTGTAAGCAACAGTGACATGGTTACACAATAGTTAATGCACGTACATTGTACACGTTTCGAAGTAGACCGGTGGATGTCATATTACTCTGTGAAAGTTTATAAATTACTGATGCTCCTTTCTAAGTTATTTTTTTAATGTTAGTAGGATTACGTCTGCATCCATTATCAATAAGTGTCCGACATTATGATGGTTATAGCGAAGAAGTGGGCTTGGGCAGGATACATTGCTCGAATGGATGTGAGCCGGTGGACGGGACGAGTCCTAAAATGGAGACCCAGAGCTGACTCTACAGGACGGGGCCGGCCACCAAAACGCTGGGTGGACGACATTAGGAGACACGGAGATCAAGACTGGATGCAGAGGGCACAAGACCGCCGGAAATGGATAGAAGGAGAAGAGGCCTACATCCAACAATGGATCCCGAACAGGCTCTTATGATAATGATGATGATGATTAGCCCTTATACCGTTACCCTCTGACGTGACTCTTTCTAAAATTTGCTTGGATCTTTCTTCTAGTTTCAATATACTATAATAGTATATTATAATAAAATCATCATTAATTACCCATTACATCTCAACGCCAACCGTAGGCATCTTCATTAGGCCATTTGAAAAATATATAAGCACATACTGAATTTTTTTCATAAAGTTTCCAGATATAAGATCTATTTTGTTTGTTGTCGTTGTCGTGACAGGCTATAACTTGATGCATTGTTTAATGACAGATTAATTAAGATTTTGCATGGTCTGCAGTAGCTTTCTAACTTCTAAGTCCTTTATTGGATTAGAAATCGGATTAGAGCTTCCAGTGCACCACGAATTTTAAGGAAGCTAACCAGCTGTAAAATAACAATACAGGCCAATTTGATACACTTACAAACACCAAATCAACTCAAATCTTAACTAAATTACATAAAAATTTTAATCAATATTATATTGGCTCGCAAGTATACTTGTGTGCATCAGAACCCTACAGTTAAATCTTAACATCATTAATTACTGCCGTTTTATATTTAAAAATTTGAACTATGTCGTAGCTCGTCGCTGTTTTGCTATTAGCCTACGATAAATGCAACGATCTCTACACAAGATACAAACCTACCTTGTGCAAAGCACGAAAACGGCATGTGTTTACTATACCTTCCTAGCTATTGATATGTTCAATGTAGATACATCCTGAGAGTAATTAAAAAAAATAACCCAAAGTAATTAATTTTTTTATTAACATAATCGACCTTATACAAAGAGATAAGTTTAGTTTGTAATAACATAACGATCGAAAAATCACTTATTCCATATTATGATTCAAATTTATCGGTCTGATTTGTCCTACTCCTTCGCGTAAAGGTGTGAAAGAGACAGCTGCTTAAGCAAAAAATCTTTAATTACAAATTTTGATATAATAACTACATTATTTTGAAAGTTAATCACTATAAGTAGTAATAAAATGTATAAAACTTACAAATATGAAATCCCATATTATTTTCTCCTTGTAAATGTATTATTTTTGCAATTATAAACAGATACGTTCCAATTGACGGTCGGCGCGAGACTGACGCCGAAACAGTGCTCATTGTGGATTTAAGCACTGTTTAGTTTGGTCGCTTTTGAAGCGGTTACGCGTAATCTAGTAGCGTAGTAGTGTAGAAATCGTTGCCTAAATGCTTCAAATACCTGGATTATAAGGCATTCAAGTTAACATTTTTTTACAATACGAAAATTCCCTTATATGGTTAGGACTCCATGGCTTCTACGTAAGACCATGGCTAGGTATTTCCACAGACTTAACAACGTGCCTATTAGACATATTAGGTTTTATTACGCATATTCGGTTAATTTTAAATAAACTTTACCTTTTAACTTTATTAGTATTAATTAACCATAATATAGATTATCCTGTCTATATCTGTTTCCTGTGTTTATTTCCTGGACACTTTTGTAGTAGGTACTTGAAGTACTGATTTTCACTTTTCGTAAGTAACCTGTATAGAGAGAGCGTGGTTTTACGACTCATCTTGTATTTATATATTATATTAACACTTTTCTCTACTTTACTAGGTCTTCGGTCCTATGTATAGCATTAAGCGATGGGCTTCATATCTCCCTAATAAAATTTTTATAGACTCACCAGGTAAAGAATTCCTCTGTGTGGAAGCTCTCGGCGAAACCAATGCCGGTCTTGGAGACAACGCCGGCCGCGTCATATGTTGCTGAGCCAATGAGGCAACTTCTTCTAAAGCCGCCGTGACTCCTTTAACCACTGTGCTGACATGTTCTGGCGATAACGCTGCGGCAGACGTGTCTAGTTCTTCATTCCCGGCGTCGGCTCGCAAACTCACTGCGGTGATCTCGTCGCACAGTCTGATTAGCATAGCTAGAGCAGTGCATAGTCGCTTCACTGCTCCCATCAACGTTTGTGATCGACTGCAGTACGGTTTTATTGCTGGAAGAGACAAAATGAGGTTAACTAAATCTTGAAGGTACAATAAGGAAACTCTATCTTCTACACACCGTCCTCACAGTTTAGTCTTGTGCTTCCTTAGGATGTTTTATTGATTAAATATTCTATCGTTGCGTTTTTCTTTCTATTTCGTAATTCGTAGGAAACCTAATGGAAGACAAAGATCATTTGGTAAAGGAGGCTACTTAGAACGATAGACTGGTCTAAACATTGCAACCACAAAAAATGCTCTGGCAGTAGGTAATCACAGTTCATAAATAAATATTGCAGGAAATTTCGAACAGTGTCATCTGACCCCAAGCTAAGCAACTGTTAAAATATAACAATGATTGGGAAATATAAAAATGTTTTGGTAAATCAATCGTTGTGAAAAAACGATTGACAAACACTGCAATCCCAGTAATTGCATTTTTCAACGTTAGCCATAAGCGTGTGGAGCTTGGCTTGAAAGGCAGATAAGCTGAAATGGGTACTCTTATTAATTATAACAAAAATAAACCATTTAATTCGCGCGGTCTCACATAACCGCGACAATAAATGCCATCACTGATTTACAGCGTCACGCGACGTCTGAAAGAGTTGTGGTGTACCGGATATATCAAAATGTACATAAAACTGACAGACTGACAAGTTGCGTTTGATATTATTGAGAAATGTTTGATTTCTAATGAACTTTTGCAGTTTTTCTTTCACTGATGAGTTATAACTCATTCAATTAGCACAAGAAACTGTGGCATTAACAATCAATATTTTACTGGACATGGCTATACAGGGTGACTGGTAAGTCACTTATACTTCGTTTCAAAAACAAAGATAATTTTCGCGGGGTTCGAAGGTTGTGTATCTATGAAAATATCATAGATATATTCACAAAAACTGTCCGATATATCTTATGATATATGTATATCAGATATATTATGAAAAATATCCGATATATATCCAATTTATTAAGATATTGATCCTTTAAACCCTGCAAATTAGCTAAAAAAATATCTTTGTTTTTGAAACGGAAGCCTCAAGAATATGATATATTAGAAAATTACACGTTTAAAATGAACAAAAAAGACAAAGAAAATAATTATATAATAAAAAAAATCCTATTTGATCTTATGCGCTGTGTCTGAAAAGGAAAAAAAACAGCTGATGCTACAGGTAAATAAAACTGGATAAAGTTTTTCCGTACCGTCGGACATCAGAGTGTGGTAAGATGTGAGAGTTCATACGAATACTTTACATTTAAATAGAATATTTTTGTCAAAATATAAGTACCTATTGTCATTATTTGTTTCGAACGAGAATATTGTACTGATTACGTTGTTTCAAGATTCAAAGAGATTTACCAGTCACCCTGTATATTCTCAAATATCTTACCTTTATGAATGTTTGCAATGGATTCAAATACAAGGGTACCATTGTCGGGTAGCATTTCTAGTTTTCTTTTGGTAATGACATCGGAAAAATGCTTCAGGCCAAATGTTACCTGTAAAATGGAAAATAAGATTAATATTTAATACTAGTTTAACGACGTTCCGATTATTTAAAACTCTTTTTAATAATTAATAATATCCACAGATTTATGTAGTTAGTGAGTTAACTATTATTATAGTCCGTTCAACATAAATTTAGTTATTGTTATTATGTCTGCAGCATCGATTTTCATAGCTAGAATCCATGGTTCTGTAGGCAGCCTACATACTTACTAAAGGACTAGGTATATAATATTATGTTGAATGGACTTGCAATTTAGTGAAAGAGCATTTCACATAATATTACATAATACTATTATGTTCCATAAAGCCAGAAAGGCCGCCTACTTTACCAACATCACGTTGACAAAACCACTGGTATCTACGTGTTATGTGAGTATGTGAGTCTCTAACATAAACAAGTGAATTAAATAAAAAAATTTAAAAACCCCCAACGCAACGCTTTCAAAATATGTAATTCGCGGTTTTGTGGTAGCGGCCATCTTGGATTTTAAATTTGTTATAGTGCGTTGTATTCTACTAGTCAAGCCCTTTCATTTGATACCCATATTGATGGGGTCGTGGAAGAAAGAAGTTATCCGCTATTTTGTAGCGGCGGCCATCTTGGTCCGATTTCCACCAAACATGGCTAAGAACACTGTCGACCAACTCTACTTTAAAAAAAAAAACTAAATCAAAATCCGTTCATCTGTTCGGGAGCTACGATGCCACAGACAGACACACACTAAGACAGACAGACAGACACGTCAAACTTATATCACCCCGTCGTTTTTGCGTCGGGGGTTAAAAATCAGCCCTAGCGGTTCCGTAATTTCTATTATTTCTATCAGTTTTTTTCTATTAGTTTTACTTGTATTCCACAATAATATAAAGGACACATGTTACGGACAAAAGAACGAACGATCAATCTGGCGAATCCAATTTATTTACCCAATTTATTTTAATTTATTATCATAACAATTAAAAATACTCAGTGTCAATGCAAAGGTGACCCCTTAGTACGAAGTAATAAATGTGTATTTGGTGCAATCCTACTGGCTGGTTGACACATTTGATAAAAGGAATTAGGTAAAGCTACTTTCTGAGCTTCTGACCTGATGATTTTGAGTCAAGTATTGGCCAGAACAGGACATACACTTCTCGTATAACATGAATATGTGCATGGGCCTCTATATCAAAAATAGATTTTTCAAATACGATGATATGGATAACTTTGCCATATATTTTTTTTAATATAAAAAATAATCTCTCCGTACGTTAGGAGTTTATTTTTGTCAAGATTTTCATAGAAAGCCTCCATTATTACCTAACAAACGGCATCCTACATAAGACATGTAGGACACCGCCGGAACATACGAAAAAACATCAATCGTGTGAGTCTTAGTGGTTTGTGTAGGTATAATAATTAATCTGGTTACAGAAACTTTTACTTTTATAGTACATATTCTTCGCTTAAGTCTACTTTGATTTGAGAACAGAGTGTAAATGTGTATGGGATAGAAACAGTACCTCTTTGACCAGTCTTTCCAGTTCTTTGGCAGGTGTGATCTCCCCCTCCTCGTGCGCATTGTGTTTTGTCGCCATGTTCCGAAGTTTCGGACTAAGTGGTGAATGCGATCTGCAACAAAAAAACTTCAATCAACAACTAAATAAGTCATTACTTCAGAATAACCAAGGAAACGATGTTCAGCCAAGGTTTATAGAAAAAACAAAGATGACCTAGACGCGATCAGATTGTCTTGGCTGAGGTGGCACGGAAATTTATGGAAAAACCAGCTGAACGGCGCAACTTCGTCAGCAGTTGAAAAATACTTTACGACATATTCAGACCTATCAAATATACACAAATATTTCATAAAAATCGGTCTACCCGCTTGGATGGAGTTCAACAACAAAATGACTCTGATCTGTCTCTGAGATTTTTTATATCTTAGATTGTACCTACTGATTTGAAAAAGGGACATAAAAAATGGACTGAATCAATTGACAAAAAATGTCGAGGCTGACCTGAAGTTTTTCATCGTTGATCAACCATCTACAACAAGTCAATATAATGTTGATGATATTGCCCTTCTAATTACACATATTTATCACACCAAAACTGCTACCGCTGTGTGTGCTTTCCATACTGAAAACAACGATAGAGAAGAATCTGAAAGCGCCTCTAGCTGAATCTTTGCAATAGTTCCCAAAACCGGGAAGATTGGCGTGTTCTTGTATTAGAAACTCGGATAGCTGCACTGCACTAAGTATCACATCAACAAGTTATACCACTTTAAGGTAGAGGAAAAACTAAATGGTGTTTAGCCACAACACGTCCTGGTTACGTCCCTAAGCTGACTGACGAGTGTTTATTTAATCAGCGGTTAGTTCCCCCGTGGACTGTCGCAACAACTAATAACAGTTGCACGGGTCTGGATTGTTACGTCAACCATGCTTCGTGCTTTTAATTATTGTTTTTAGGCACGTGGCAGCGGAAATGAAAGAAAAAGTGACAGAGAAATCACTACTATACGCGTATGTGACTTAACTAGGTGTGACATAGTATAGGCGGAGCACAACTCAATAATAAAGCGGCGTAGTTCATCATGACAAACACTCTGATTAATATGTCCACTAACGAGCACAAATAAAAAAGTGATCTAAGTGTTTATAGACTGTATGCCTGTATATTCTAAGAAAGTAAGTCATGTGTCCAGTGTCCACAAAAATAGCTGTTACAGAAATGGTAAAGCGGTTATGCATTAAAGAAATCTTACGACGCCAAGTCTTTTAGCTAGAAGATAGCTAAAAGGCTGCGCAGTGATAGGAAATAGGAACACAAATAAAGAACACAGAGAGATGAAAATCCGGCTCATATGGGATAAAGCCAAGTGGAAACGAGACTATGCGTCCACTTGTTTTCTCTAACCCAGATAAAGAAAAATAAAGCACTATGCTAATAGTGATAGTACAAACATTAATTCAGTAAGCAGGAAATATATACAAAATTCAGATGAATGAGTTGGACCAAAAAAATCATATAAAAATTAACGTCATTAACGTCGTCATCTGTTTAATATGACAAAATGAACCGGTCTGCACGATGTTCTTCATACCGGTTGGCGAGTTGTGCTCATCAAATAATAATAAAGATCGAAAGTTTATGTATTTATGTAGGTATTGTCTGTGACCTTGCTCGAGGTTACCTCTCGGAATGTTTGTCAATTAAATATATTAACTTCATTGTACTTGTAAAAAATTCTCACGGATACAAAAGGTAGTGAAAATTAACAAAGTATGGGGATTAATTATAATACTCGTAATATACACGACCAATATTAAATATGCGAAAACTGATAAGGAAGTGTAGATGTTGAATGTTTATTATCGTTTTGGCACAGCTCAAAAAATTACGTTTATCATATGAAGAAATTCAAATCCAAATACACTAAAAAGTATAGGTTATTTTTCAAGGGATGAAACCACTAAGCGATAATCATAAATACTGCACTATAGTTGAGTCTGGAATTCGCTAGGACCTTACTATATAATAACTTGAAAGTAGTGTAGTGATTCGATTGAAATATATTTATATATAGTAGATAAATTAAATATAAATAACACATATTATTATTTAAGCGTTCTATTTACAATTATTATTTAATATTATACTCGTTAAAGAACAAGAGACTGTCAATTTATTGAATTATATTAAAAGTGCTACTATTGATTGAAAGTATTTGACATGTATTAAATAAATAAATTAAAACAGATTAGTATAAATTCGAATAATCATTATAATTTAATATTATGTACATAGATATTTATATGAAGATTATCAAGTTAATATTTTAATATAATAGTATTCCTATTGATTCGTTACGAGTCCGGACACTATTGCGAGTGGCGGGAGTTGTCTCGAAATAGGGAACGGACTCGGAATTATTTAATTATTAATATTCTGGCAGCGAAAGCGAACAGTCGTCCAAGTGTAGTTATTGTCGAATATTCATAATTTACTAGAATAACAGTAGATTATTTAAGAAAGTGTTTAAGTGTGAATAAATACCAAGAAGTAAGAAGAAGTTTTATTACAACTCAGAAGTGGGATGCTTCACGCGCTATGGCAGAAAGAAATCGTAAGTAAAAGTTTTTGTTGATGCAGTGTCAGTACAATATACACACATGGTCTTGAATTTTGAGTGAATTGTAATGAAAAAAAAAGTAAAGCATGTTTCATGAGTAGATTGAAGTTTCGAGTACGTGGCTTTTTCTTTTGGCAGGGGCAACTCCCCTGTAAAGGTTTGGCCGTTGTGTGAAACGAATTTTGTGCCATAGAAGTTGGTTAGGGCAACTCCCTAGCACTTTTATCGCATGAATTTTAAAATGTTAGAATGACGCAGACAATATTGTGATCGAGGCGACACTTCGACATAGTATTGATCTGTAATTTGGAAACGTAGTAAAATAAGGCTGGGGCTACTCTCCAGCAGTTTTGCTACATTTCAAAAGTCGTTTTACATTTACATCTACCCACGAAATTGTATATCTGTGAAAAAGTTTAATGACAAAGCATTGTCCAACTGACCATGTCTGTTATACTTTACACATGTATTACAAGTTGTATCAGTCTAGATGTGCTGACTATTTGATTTATTTGGATAACATATCATTCTGACAATTCCTAACCGGCCATGTAGGTGTGCTGGTTTTCTGCAGAGATGTTACAGCCATGTAGGTGTGCTGTTAACATATCACTCACAATTCCTAACCGGCCATGTAGGTGTGCTGGTTTCATGCTGATAATGTTACAGCCATGTAGGTGTGCTGTTAACATATCACTCTATTCCTATCCGGCCATGTAGGTGTGCTGGTTTCCTGCTGATAATGTTACAGCCATGTAGGTGTGCTGTTAACATATCACTCTACTCCTATCCAGCCATGTAGGTGTGCTGGTTTCCTGCTGATAATGTTACAGCCATGTAGGTGTGCTGTTAACATATCACTCTATTCCTATCCAGCCATGTAGGTGTGCTGGTTTCCTGCTGATAATGTTACAGCCATGTAGGTGTGCTGTTAACATATCACTCTATTCCTATCCAGCCATGTAGGTGTGCTGGTTTCCTGCTGATAATGTTACAGCCATGTAGGTGTGCTGTTAACATATCACTCTATTCCTATCCAGCCATGTAGGTGTGCTGGTTTCCTGCTGATAATGTTACAGCCATGTAGGTGTGCTGTTAACATATCACTCTATTCCTATCCAGCCATGTAGGTGTGCTGGTTTCCTGCTGATAATGTTACAGCCATGTAGGTGTGCTGTTAACATATCACTCTATTCCTATCCGGCCATGTAGGTGTGCTGGTTTCCTGCTGATAATGTTACAGCCATGTAGGTGTGCTGTTAACATATCACTCTATGCCCGGCCATGTAGGTGTGCTGGTTTCCTGCTACGAGATGTTACAGCCATGTAGGTGCGCTGTTAACATACCACATTGACGAGTCGTAATCAGCCATGTAGGTGTGCTAATTACCAACGACGTAAAATATTGATTTTATAATAGTACATTACAACCATGTAGGTGTGTTGTAAGATTTCTGAACGCTATATTTATGCAGCCATATATATATACAAACATTTTATCAGTCATTATTATTTACAATATTATACAATATTTTTTTATATTGAAATCTTGAGTATTTCTTCATGCTAGTGAATTATTATGATAAAACCCATTTATCATGTTGAATTATTTATGTGGAAAAGAACGTTAAGTGTCCGGAACGTTTCAGGGCACGATGAAGTTGGAAGCCGCACTCCTGCTCGACCTAGAAGGAGGCGTAGACGATCAACATCCAGCGAGCCTGAGGAAGTACCCAGGAAGAGGACTCGGGCCGCAGAGGGGCTCAGAACAGAGGATCTGCTGGAACTGATATCGGCGCTCCAAAGGAACTCAAGTAAAACAAACCATACTACTAATGTTGTTCCCGAGTTTGACCCCGACAATAAATCTCAAGATGTTGAGCGATGGTTGAAAAAGGTGAACGAGTGTTCATCAATCTACGATTGGGATGAAAAGCAGACTTTCCACTATGCACTTCAGAAGTTGCGCGGTTTAGCAAAACGGTGGTATGAATCGCTCCCATCCCTCGATTTTTCATGGCCAGAGTGGCAGTTAAAGTTTAGGAAGGCTTTTCCCAATGATATCAACTACGGAAAATTGTTAGAGGAAATGTTAAACCGAAAATCTCGCATTGACGAAACCTTGAGAGATTATTTTTATGACAAGTTAGCACTTTTAAGTCGATGCGAGATTGTCGGTCGTAAGGCAGTAGATTGCGTAATATATGGTATTAGCGATAGCTCAATTAGGAATGGTGCGCAAGCTCTTAAGTGTACGGAACCAGAGGATCTGTTGAACTATTTAGCGTCACAACGAGTTTCTCAATCGAGAGATTCCTCTCGTATAATACAGACATCCAATTCCTTTAGGAGAAGAGATTTTCGTGGCAATGATTCTCAGGTTAGGCCGTCGTCATCAAATAAAAGTAGTGAGCTCATATGCTTTAATTGCAATGAGCGTGGTCATGCCTTCTATACGTGTAGCAAGCCGTTGATCAAATGTACAAAGTGTGGTAGAGTAGGCCATAATTCGGAAGGCTGTACTAAACGTCCTTTACAGACGCGTGAATTCAATAGCCCAGACATTCAATCAGCAGAAAAGAGCAAGAATGTCAAAAGAGTAATTGCTAAAGAGCCTGTAGGAATCATAGATGAATTAAATAAAGATTTTTGCCTACCCACCAACACAAAGCCATCTACAGTAGATAATGATAGCAAGTACTACAAAAATATCTGTGTTAACGGTATTATTTTAAATGCTTTTGTAGACTTTGGTAGTGATTGTAGCATGATTAAACTTTCACAGGCTAAAGAGCTTCACCTCCCAGAAATTTGTTCACCTTTACCGACCATAAAAGGCTTCGGTAATTCTTCCGTGGTCCCCAAGTATCAATCGAATTTAAGAGTTAGAATTGACGAAGTGGAGGCTGAATTGAGTGTTTTGGTGGTTGACGACATGTATCTGAACACCCCGATGTTGATTGGTCAGGATTTCACAGAGCTTCCTTCTGTAACTGTCTTAAAGGATAAAGAAATGCTAGTGTTTTACCATACGCCTGATAATCCTTCCGGTAGCGAAGAGAAGTCCCTTGAAATGTACGTGACAAACGAGATTACCATAAAAAAGGGAGGATTAGTAGAAGTATGTTCCAAAGAGTCTTATACAGGTGACGTTTATTCAGACGGAAGCACACGATTAAGTCCAAACCAAGAGTATTATTTGCACCAGGGCTGTTACACTGTCAGAGACGGCAAGGCTCTAATTTTTGTTACGGCATTAACTAATGATCCAATTACTTTTAAAGCCAACACTTTAATAGCAAGGTTGAACCCCATTTTAGAGACTAGGTCGTTTATGGTACATACCGACAGCAATAGAGATAACCAGCTTCCGCCCTTACAGGTATCCGACATTAAAGTCGACGAAGGCATAGATCAAGTGTTTCGTGACCGATTGTATAAGCTTTTGGATAAATTCAGAAATTGCTTTGCGACAGATCTTAGCGAGCTTGGCTGTTCGAAAGACGCCGTGATGAACATAGATCTTCACGATAAAACCCCTGTAGTTTATAGGCCTTATCGCTTATCCCACCACGAGCGTCAAAATGTACGGAATATAGTCGACGATTTAATCCAGAACGACATTGTACAGGAATCTAGCTCTAACTATGCAAGCCCTATACTACTTGTCCGAAAAAAAACCGGTGAATCCAGACTATGCGTAGACTATAGGGCCCTAAATAATAAAACGATAAAAGACAAATATCCACTTCCATTGATTGATGATCAGGTTGCAAATTTAAGCGGCAATAAGTATTTCATCACCCTAGATCTAGCATCTGGGTATTATCAGATCCCCATGAGTAAAGAGAGCCAACACTTGACGGCTTTTGTCACCCCGGATGGACATTATGAATTTAAACGCATGCCATTCGGTTTGGCAAACGCGCCGTCAGTGTTTCAGAGGATGATGAATCGGCTTCTGGGCTCGCGTAGATTTAAGTCCGCCCTTGCGTACATGGACGATCTTCTTATACCGGCGTCATCAATTGAAGAAGGTTTTGAGCGTTTAGAGGATGTACTGAAAGTCATCCAAGAGGCGGGTCTTACGCTTAAACTGTCAAAGTGTAGCTTTTTCGTAACCAAAATTGAATATCTAGGATACGAGATATCAGCTGAAGGAATAAAACCCAGCGACAGAAAGATAGTAGCTGTTCGTGATTTTCCCGCACCGCGTAACGTTCATGAGGTACGTCAGTTTTTAGGCCTGGCAAACTATTTTAGGCGCTTCGTAAAAGGGTTTGGAGAAATTGCGAGACCTCTGACGATGCTGCTTAAAAAAGACTCTTCGTGGCAATGGTCTGACAAGGAAAGAGAATCATTTGAGACTTTAAAGTCCCGGTTGATAGAGCGTCCCTTGTTAGCTTTGTATGATCCAGAACTAGATACAGAAGTACATACCGATGCAAGTTCGTTAGGATTAGGCGGGATTCTTATGCAATGGCAGGTTTCTCCAAGAGTATTGAAGCCAGTGGCTTACTTTAGCAGGCAGACCACACCTGAGGAACGTCACTTCCATTCATACGAACTAGAAACCCTTGCTGTGGTCTGTTCGTTGAAAAAGTTTCGTTCATATCTCTTGGGAATAAGATTTACCATTTATACCGACTGCAACGCAATCCGAACCACACTCACCAAAAGGGACTTAATCCCTCGCATTGCACGGTGGTGGTTACAAATTAGCGAATTTGATTTCTCCATTGAATATCGTCCGGGGTGTCGTATGAATCATGTAGATGCTCTCAGCCGAAATCCACCTAATACTACTTCAGATAAAGTCGTTAATACTTATAATATTAGCACGGAAAATTGGATACTTACATTGCAAATGGCTGACTCTGAACTCGACCGTATCTTTAAGATCCTGAAGCCTGAGTCTAGCGAAGAAATCGTCGAGATTAAAAAGAATTATATCGTAAAGAATCATGCATTGTATAGAAAGATTGGCGAAGATTTGCGATTAGTTATTCCCAAAGATGCTCGGTGGCAAATCTGTAAAGCTAATCACGATGATGTTGGTCATTTCGGAATCGCCAAGACTCTGGAACGAATACAATCTCGATATTGGTTTCCGAAGCTAAGACGTTTCGTAAAGAAGTATGTAACGGCGTGTATCGATTGCGCATATAATAAGGATAATAATCCTCTTCAGACACGTAGTGGATTTCTACACCCTATACCCAAAGTAGAGCAGCCATTCGATGTCTTGCATTTGGACCACTTAGGACCATTTGTACGTAGTAAAGGCCGTAATAGCTATATTTTGACAATAGTAGACGGGTTTACAAAATATCTGTTTGCAAAACCCGTCAGAGACACTAAAACTAGAAGTGTTATCAAAGTGCTCGAGAGTTTATTTGCTGATTTTGCCACACCTCGACGAATAATCACCGATCGTGGTACAGCATTTACATCTGCTCAATTTCATCAGTTTTGTGTTAGTAAGGGCATTAAGCATATACTTAATGCAGTCGCCTGTCCAAGAGCAAATGGACAAGCGGAACGATTTAACAAAACCATACTAACAGCTTTGACCACTCAGACTCATAACAAAGACGAACGCATTTGGGACGAGCAACTTAGGAAGGTGCAGTGGGGAATCAATAACACCGTCAATGCTTCTACACAAAAGAGCGCAGCCGAACTACTGTTCGGAATTAAATTAAATGGGCCCATAGACAATATGTTGTTAGCAGAGAATGACGGAGATGCGGTTCCTCACACCCAGTCTAGTGAGATAGGACACACTGCAACCACATTTGATCAATTACCATCAAATCCCGATAGTATCGAATCCACCTCTCAGGTAGCTGTGCCTCTTCCAATCTCTGCAGATGTGGAAGGCATTGGGTACGTGGAACAGGTTTCTTGTCATTCGGTTCCATCTACAACTCCTGAGAACTCACCGGCACAGACCTCGAATAATTATACATCCACCGAATTTGATAAAATTAGACATGAAGCTGCAAATACCATTCGTACAAATCAAGAACGTCAAAAAAGGGCTTACGATGCGAAGAGGGTTCCAGCTAAGATTTACTCAGTGGGTGATCTAATAAAGGTAACTAAAACCAACTTTAATAATGATGGTAAAAGTAAGAAACTTATGCCTAAATTCATCGGTCCATACAAAGTAACTAAATGTTTAGGGAATGATCGTTACGAAATCTCGAATATACCTGGATTTGCCACAAAGAAATACCAGTCTGTTGTAGCCGTGGATAGAATGCGTCCATGGATAAATATTCAATCTTTAGAAATCAACAGGTCCTGTGATTCCAATAGTAGCGATACTAGTAGCTCGGGGGAAGATTAGTTTTATAGGGTGCTAATAAATTAATTAATATACTATTGTTAATCAGCTAAAATAATTATCGTACTATAATAATTATTGTACTTCTTACAGGTCGCATAATTATTTTCGATGTTATTTCACTGTATATTTCTTTCTTTGTCGTGTAAAATATGAATGTAGTGATTTACATGCGTGCTCCGGAGATAGCACGCAGTCGGATGGCCGAATGTAGTGATTCGATTGAAATATATTTATATATAGTAGATAAATTAAATATAAATAACACATATTATTATTTAAGCGTTCTATTTACAATTATTATTTAATATTATACTCGTTAAAGAACAAGAGACTGTCAATTTATTGAATTATATTAAAAGTGCTACTATTGATTGAAAGTATTTGACATGTATTAAATAAATAAATTAAAACAGATTAGTATAAATTCGAATAATCATTATAATTTAATATTATGTACATAGATATTTATATGAAGATTATCAAGTTAATATTTTAATATAATAGTATTCCTATTGATTCGTTACGAGTCCGGACACTATTGCGAGTGGCGGGAGTTGTCTCGAAATAGGGAACGGACTCGGAATTATTTAATTATTAATATTCTGGCAGCGAAAGCGAACAGTCGTCCAAGTGTAGTTATTGTCGAATATTCATAATTTACTAGAATAACAGTAGATTATTTAAGAAAGTGTTTAAGTGTGAATAAATACCAAGAAGTAAGAAGAAGTTTTATTACAGTAGAGAGTGGAAGGCTCTGAAGCAACCCTAGGTAGAGAGCAAAAGGCGAGCTTCAAGAAATAAGGGTTTGAGCGTGTCTTCTTCCAAAAATATACTACGGACTACGGATAGATAGGAAAACTAGCAAATCAAATGTCATTGATTGGAATGCGTTGCGAAACGGTTTGCATTCATGCCCACACCGCACCTCCTAAAGGTACAAACAATGTCTATTCAGTAGGAGGTCCCTGTTCACCTTACTCTGCATTTACAACCATTGATAACGGCTCCTGCTAAAACACCAAGTTTGTATATCGTATGTTATATCTTATCTTCGTATTCTAACAATCAATTTGATTCTTTTATTTGTGATTATTTATTAACTTTAGTACAATATAGTTTTAAGTTTTTTTTGGGTACAATAAAAAGTTATCATTCGTTCATTAATTTGACTAAAATTTGGAGGAAGTTTCTTTTATAAAGTTGGATAGTTTATTGCACAATTATAATATGAAGATTAGTTATAATTGGGTCTAAGACAAATATTCGACAGAGGAACGTATGGCGTTAAGTACTTCATACTTAAGATTGAAAACAAGATAATAATTTAGTAGAATCACTTTAGATATCGTGGCGGTAGAATCGCTATTTAACTAACGAATAAAATGACAAGTGTGCACGTATTCTCTACAATATGTAGGTACATTCTGGGGAATGTTTCACAAACGAATTCATATGGGAGCAACTCGTTGCTTTCGAGTCGAGAGAATCTATCAATTTTCATAGACGTTTTGAAAATCAGAAGACGGGAACACGATAGCGAAGCTAATGCATGTAGAATCATCATGTTGTGTTGTTCTAAGGTCAGCTACCTACATCACCTACATGATTCATGATTATAATAAAATCCATACTAATATCATCAGACTCGCTTATGTCAAACCCCTGGCATTTTAAAATACCAAAAGAAACAGGACCTAGTTCATTTACTTCACCAAAACTCCCGATAAACTGAAACAATTTATTACTAACCGCAATTACATGGATACCTACTGAACCGGTTTTGACGAAAGTTTGTTTATGCAGATGTATCTCAAAGGTTGAGCAAACAGCCTTGCATGAGTAACCGATATAATATAGGTACTTAATAATAGCCTTGCGAATTTATGTTGAAGCTGACAAAACATACATTTTATAAGAACGCTAGAAGTGACGCGTTGTTGCTTACTGAAAGTATAGGTACTAAAAATGTGTAAATTGGTTCAGGAGCTTTGTCGTGACGAGATAACATACTACATACTTAAGCATGTTCATTATTAAAGGGATATATCGGATTACAATCGATTTGAAACGTGAATTAGCGGCCTCGGACGATGCACTTTAACATCCGGAGTGTATTGTTTACACAAGTAACATTTAATTCATACTGTTTGCCATTGTTAGCGAATCTCCGGTGCAGCTTGTGTGTGCGTTTGTTGAACCAGTCACCGACGGGCGATCTCACTGCGTTAGCCATGAGAATAAAGAATGCTGATTTGAGGCACCACGCCTGATCACTGCACACTGCACTTATTTTCGCTATCAAATTCTTTGCACAGTTTCTCACTTCCTCAAAAACACAATACAGCAGTCATCGTGACACTTCGCACTAAAACATTAAAACATAATCACATAGCATTACGCACTAAACTAATGAGATTTGAGCTGACAATGTACCGAGTGGGACACTGGCTCGCGAATGACTCATAATCAGCCACATTTAGTGCAATGTCCACATTAATAGTCCCAACACTTATTAAATTAACAAAGGCTAATGTTTCGACACCAAAACCGATATTTCTACGTGACTATTTTATATTTTGTAGAATTAATCACGCGGCAACACAATGACATTGTCGTACCGCCGGTGGCCGAGATAATACTGTTAAAATAAGCGACGATTTCTTACGCCGCTGACAGCTGAGATAGCGATGTATGTAAATTTATCAATATAGATAAGAAACAATTCTTGAGATTGTTCTTTATATTGTGTATACAATTTACTAGATAAAAGCGTTACAAGAGAGCTGGCGATAAGTGATATAAGCCCAAAAGATTTACACAAACGTGATGGGCCATGGGAAACTTAACACCCGTTAAATTTTGTATCAGAAATAATAGATTAGCGCCAGGAAGGTGCTCGACATAATTTCCGTTCCATCAACATGATTTCCACTTCGCTTCGCCCGCGCGTGGATAAGCGATTCGAGTTAATTGAGCCACAAATTGGGTGTCTCCTATGTGATAAAAGCTTATCTGTCTTTACTGAACGTTCTATGATATAAATTTGACCCATGAATGACCCGTGATCTCATAAAAACGAATTTTATGTTCAGGGTCTGACCAACAAATTTATATTTTCTTCAGAAACATGTTTTTCTGAAATGTTTTCTACAGACTAGTACTTGAATTTTATCAATTAAACGTGTACATAGGACATTAATACAACATGTATAGTACTCATATCTACGAGGACATATGCAGGAAACTTTAATTGAAACATGAATGTTCTGGCCTCTACAAACGATTCAATAAATTAAACACAGTGATTTTAGAGGACAATTTTAATACATAGTACGTCGTTTATCAAATCATATTCGTACAATGTTCCGGTTCAAAGGGCTAATAGCATAAAAGCTAGGAGAAATGTTACTAAATGTGAGACTTTCTAAAGTATATTGCACGGAAACAGTGAAAGACCGGTATGGCTAGCATCAATCGAATGTCGTATTCGTCTTGAAAACCTACTTGACTTTGACATGGTTTCATATGCTTTATATTTTTAAGATACAAATGTTTACCCCAGCAGTTATTAAATTTAATGCACTTGTATTAATTCTACTCCTCATTGATTGAAAAAGATTGATAACAAGGTGAATGTTTTTACTGAACAAGAATAATAAAATTAACGAGGTTAGATCGCGGTCAAACGCTTGTTAGTCTGATAAAAATAAAGGACTTTAGTTTGTCATTCTACTGCCGTTATTCCAAATAGTATGAGAGTCTATCTTCGCCCAATTATAATGCTCATAGATATATTTTAGACTAGCTGACCCGCGCGCACTTCGTTGCGCGTGACAGTCAATAAAGCGAAAGTTTGGTGCTGCCATTTAGGATTGTATTTCCATCTCCGCGATTTTGTGAGCGTAAAATAGTTTTAACCCAGTGGGTAGTGAATAATATCGGACTGGGTATATCTATGAAGTTTTGTTTAGCTATCGCAGGAACCAGTCCTGTGTCCTTTCCCGGAGGTCAAACTATCTCGGTTTAACGGTTGTTGATTGTCTTCACAAATTTTCACGCCTCTTTTCAGGAATTAGAACTATTTGTGGTCCTTTCCCGGTAACCCTTAAACTTATCTCTACTGTAATGTACCTAAACCTAAGTTAAATTATAATTATTGGTTACCAATTTCTCACACTATCTTTCTCACGACTCAAATCAATTCTGTGATTCCTGAATTCCCATTAAAACTCTGACTCTCCTTCCTCCTGCCTGTAATACTGATTCTCCTTAATAGTTAATTTCTGACATAAAAACTATTCAATAACTTTCCATGCAAACGTTTTTCGGAAATAATTCCCGTTCTCCTGGGAATTTCACAAAATCCCTCCTTATTGGTCGCCTACGTTATATTAAGAATACGTTGACCAAATTTTAGCTAAAACGAAGAAGCGGCTACCGATTTCCTACACAAACTGCATCCCCCCCCTTTCCTCCCCTTAAAGGTTGATTTCTGGGATAAAAAGTGTCTCGTATCATTTTTTATGACTCAAACTAAAGGTTGTATCAAATTTTAGCGTAATAGATAGAGTCAACGGTTCTAAATTTCATTTTGTTGCAGCTATTTCGAAATTGATTTGATTTCCATCCCCGCGGCGTTGAATTAGTATACATAGTTATATTTCCTCCCGCTCTGGATAGCGAAGAAAATCGAGCCAAGTATTTCTATGCAGTTTTTTTTCGCTACCACAGGAAACAATCCTGTGTTACTTTCCTGGAATTCAAAATATTTTAATACAAAATTACAGCTAAATCAATTTAGCGGCTATTGATTCCTTTTTCCAGAATTCCTTATTCCATAAAACTATTTGTTTTCCTTTTAACTATCTATATTGGGAATTTAAGCTAAATCGGTTCCTCATGCCTCATACTATCATTCCCGAGACTCAAATCGATTCCGTGGTTCCTGTAGGTATGCCCATAAAACTCTGACCTTAAAAGTGAGGGAAGGTGAAAGGCCCTTTCACCTATATGCATTGTCGACTTAAGGAACTAAGACTAAGGGACTATCTCAATTATGTCCTTTCTTTTGGCTCAAGCTGTATCTATTTCGAATTTCTGCAAAATTAGAGCTGCGGGTACTAATTTCCCATAAAAACACCGATCCCCCTTTCTCCCTTTAAGCTTGGTTTCTGTAATAAAAGCTATTCCAGGCCTTTTAAGTCTCCAATTAACAACAAAATCACAAAAAGTAAAGAACAATTTTATTTTCTACAATTTTCAGTTTAAATGTTCATATTAGGGATTTAGAATTTAGATATTTAACGTGCCTCACGATTTTATTTTTCAGCTTTTTAGTACACTGTATTCAACATGTCAACCCCATTCATTTGATACCCATATTGATGAGATTAAAAAAATTGGTTATCCGCCATTTTGTAGCGAGTGCCATCTTTGATTTTTATTTTGTATAGTGCACTGTATTCTAGTTATCAAGTCCTTTCATTTGATACCCATATTGATTGGAAAAAAAATGTAATCCGCTTTTTTGTAGCGGCGGCCATCTTGGATTTAAAATAATTTTAAATATACGTAATTATATTGTCACCAGAACCAAAGGCGTACACCAAATTTCATTTGAATCGGTTGACAGGAAGAGGGCGAAATTTCAAATTTGCGATTTTTTTTTTACTAAATTTGACCCAAGAATAAAAAATAATAAAACAAACGGAGTGAGCTAAATAAAACCGTTTAAAATAATAAAAAATGATATTAGAAACCTCAATAATTGAAGACCTATCCGTAATCCGTAGATACCTAAAACGTATGGGTTTGATGAATAAAATGAGTTTTAGTTCTATGGGGAGCCCAAAAAATATTTTTTTTCTATTTTTGTGTGAAAATCTTAATGCGGTTCACCGAATACATCTACTTACCAAGTTTCAATCGTATAGTTCTAATAGTTTCGGAAAAAGTGGCTGTGACACATGGACGGATGGACGGACGGACAGACATGACGAATCCATAAGGGTTCCGTTTTTGCCATTTGGCTACGGAACCCTAAAAACCACCTCAACAAAAAAAATAACTTTAGAACTTCCGAAGACTTTTATTAAATAAGGCATGCAAACGAATTTACTCACATAAAGTTAATAAAATAATAATAATTCAATTAGACAAACTCAACATAAAATTAAGGACAATGATTTTTCTGATTATGTGATGGAACTTTAAAGTGAATATATATAATATATCTAATATATAAAATTCTCGTGTCACAGTTTTCGTTGCCATACTCCTCCGAAACGGCTTGACCGATTTTGATGAAATTTTTTGTGCTTATCCGGTATCTGTGAGAATCGGATTTATAATAAAATTATATATTTATAATAAAGGATTTGGGGGAGGTCTTTGCCCAGCAGTGGGACAGTACAGACTAAACAAAAAAAAAAAAAATATAATAAAACAATTATTATTTTGCTATCTCAGTGTAACTCTCATATTAACTTTTAATCATTCCTATTAATTATTTATATGGCAAAACAACGTTTGCCGGGTCAGCTAGTTATTTATAAAATTATTCAACAAATATGGTATATGGTATGTAATAAAATAATTAATATCAGGTATTTTAAAGTTACATTAATTTTATAGTAATTATTAAGTGTTAAATTTTTGACTCGCAGTCTGTAAAACTCTAGGATTCAGGAATAACGACATGGATTGTTGACCGCCCTTTGGCATAATTTATTTATTTAAGGACATCCAACGCAGGAAACACATTACAATTAAAAGTCTTAAGGCTATTATGTCTTTAGTCTGTGTGATCCTACAATTATAGGATGCCACAGCATGCACAACTAAACATAATACTAATAAATAATACTACATAATAGCAAAAAGGTTTGGTTTCATAAGTCGTTTAAAAAGGTACTCATGTCCAACAAATCGCTTGCGAGTTTTAACGACGAACAGCGCCATCTAGTTTCATAATGGGTAAAATAGTGGCACATCGGAAAAGAGTTTGTATTTTGTATGTGTTCTTTATAAAATATGTTGAGCGTTAAAAACTATTCAAAATCAATAAATAAATGTCCTTTTTGGAGTCTAACTACATACATCCATATCAAATAGGGCTAGCGGTTACTGATTTCCTATACAAAATTTGACTTCCACTCTAAGGCCAATTTCAGGGTTAAAAACTGTCCCATATCCTTTTTAGAGGCTCAAGCTATATCTAAACCAAATTTTAGCTTAATGGGGTCCTTAGTTACTGATTTTTCATTCAAACTTTGACCTCCTTTATCCCGCCTTAGAGGTTGATTTCTGGAATAAAAAGTATCCCATATCATTTTTTACAACTCAAACTACCTTTGTGCCAAATTTTAGCTCAATAGGATCAGCGGTTCTAAATTTCCCATACAAACTTCGACCCCCCCCTTTACCCCCCTTAAAAGTAAATTTCTGACATAAAAAGTATTCAAAGTTTCTAATCACAATCCCAACAATCATTTCACGAAATTTCAGCTCAATCGGTTCAGCGGTTACGGATTTGCATACAAACGTTTTTCGGGAATAATTCCCGTTCCCGGGGGAATTTCGCAAAATCGCTTCTTATTGCACGATGAAGTTTTCCAAAAAATACGCTGTCCAAATTTCAGCTCGATCCGTCCAGCCGTTTGGGCTGTGCGTTGATAGCACGAAAGTGTACGAACGATTTTATATAATAAGATAAGTAAATCTTTAGATTGATATAACTCTTTTATTTAAAAACCGATTTGACTAAAACCAACACTAAGGTTCAAGTAGAGAAAACTGCAACGTATTAGTGAAAATTTTATTCAAATCGGTGGTGTTGTTTCACCTCACCAGTGACACAAACTATTTACAAATTTAGCCCAAATTAAACTAAAGGTCTACTTTCGTTTACAGGCATATCGATAGATGGCGTATTTTTAGTTTGTCGCACTTTTTGCTTTTTGATTTTTTTGAATTGAATTTACTTTATATTCTATTACTTTTACTTCGAAATTTTGATGTAAATTAGGGGCGATGTGTCCGATATAAATGATTATTATTTATTTTATTATTTTATTTTACGTTTCCCTAGGAAAAATTGACAAAATGTTTTACGATCTAGATCGCGCAAGCGACTTTTTCGCGTCGTTTTGTTCATATGCGTATTTTCACAGTTCACCTTAGTAAAGGATCACAATGAATGGGGAGAAATTTCCATTCTTATTATATGTATGGATAAGAGATTTGCTAGATAGATCAACACTTTATTGAAAACAACCGTGAATATTCTTCACAACAAAACGACAATTAAGGCCCTTCAGCCTGAAGGCGTAAAATCCTGAATTTTCGTAAACTCTTTTGCTTACTCCTGCAGGACTATTCACTCAGGGAACCGAACCGAATGTGAATCAAGTCGTATCGGCTTAATACGTCATTACATTCATTTTTAACAATTCGATCTTCGACACATAAGTGAATAGTCCTGCTGCAGAACCCTATGTTTTTGTACACCTCAGAGGACAACACAAAATCAAAGCACAACTTTAGACTAGTGACTAAGTAAAAGTAGCAGTTTTATGGTGTTGAAAGAAGCTAACCTGAGTGCAGACGAGAGATGTGGCGGGTGGTGCTGCTGCGCCGGTGATCGCATATTGGAGATACGCTCGAGCAGGTCGTCCTTGAAGGAGCGCGCGCGCCGCGCCAATTTGTTGGCTCCACGCAGCGAACCTCGGTGCCCCGACCCACCCTCGTAGGAATCGTTCTCTGCAAACAAACAATTCCATACACACCGACGAACACTACTGGACTGAGCTTGGGAATATAAGAAATGAAGCACTCATAGTAAGTTCTCAGTAAGTAATAAGTACAAGCAACACAAATTATGACTTGTAAAAAAACACTTGGGAGTAGCTTACTAAAAGATACTAAACTAGCTGCTCTCAGCGGTTTTTCCCGCTGTACTGTAGCCTATGTGCCTATGTCTTATTCAAGCGTCTAAGCTATCTCTATACCAAATTTCAGCTCAATCGGTCCACCCGTTAGCCTGAAAGAGTAACGAACATACATTCATACAAACCTTCAGGTTTATAATATTAGTAGGATATCAAACAATTTAAATTGAATTTAAATTGAACTTGAATCCGTAACAAAAAGGTAGGGTTTATGGTTTTTCCTATTTTGAATAGAAATTTGATAGCAAAATGACTCCTAGACGACGTGTCGCTTTGTTCGTGAATCACTGCACGATTATCACGGTGTAAGTGTTTGTGTCAGGGCATGTGTATGTTTGTCGTCCAAGCAAGTGGGCTTACTTTAATGCTTCACTTATTTTTTAATACAACTTCTTCTGTTAATTTGTGTATTCTTTGTCAAAACAGGAAAACTGGCAACTCAAGCTTGCGGGACAAGGTTTCACGATGCTTACATCACTTCAAAGTTATTTTTGGTGTTGTTTTCAAGTTGAAAGGGTCTTCAATAAAATGTTTATCTTTTAATCGTGTGAAGGAAAAACATAAGGGCCATTGAACTGAAGGACGAGCGCAGTAAAGAGTATTGACATAGATGCCATATAGGACAAATTCGGTGACTAGTCCTGTCATAGTAATCCAGTATGAATCAGAATAGCAAACAAATTGATATCATCTGTCTACTCTCATAATGAAAGCGGTCAAAAATGAGACTAATCGTAAAGTTCCGACAAAGGAAACTAAGCTGCTACAGTACTGTCACATGGATATACACTAGCGCAATTCCATCGCCCACGTTAATTTTATTAAGACCGCAGACACTCAAACTGGTAGCTCTATAAGTCTCTCGTTTTAAAACATAATTAAGTGCCGGTTACTGCACTAATGAGCAACGCAATGAGTCTGAACTAGCTCGTAAGGAACGACATAAACAGCAGACAACGTAATAAATGCAGCTACCGCGTAGCTATTACGAAAGTGAAGCCAAATTTCGTCTATTCATTTTATTATTATTCAATACTACGCTAGAACTAATATAATTTAAGTAGCATTTTGTCCAACCAAAAACATAAATGTGAATATGGAAGTCAACCTAAAAATTAAATTACGATAGGATTGAGTGAACAGTGAACAGTCATGAGTACTGAATGGGTAGCAAGTGGCAAGTAAACAATTATATTAAATCTCATCATTTATTGATCTGGCTATTTTGCACTAATAATTGTCCTATATATCTTACTGAAGAAATGTACTACAAAATAATGGGTGGAATGCAGATATTGTATATGAAGTAGACGTGTGCGCCGCGCCGCCGCGCCGCCGCCGCCGGTCATTTTGGTCACGCCGCCGCCGCCGGTCATATTATCGGCGTGAAATCGGCGTGGCTTTTTTTTTCACTTTATTTACGTTATTATAATATTGTTATCATCATTATCATCGAAATAAAATAAGTGAAGACACATGAAATGTCCCCCATAAATTTAAACGACTTGAAAGGGGATAAATATAAATTTATACGGTATGTTCACGTACAAATTTATGTAAAAGAAAAGAAAAGAATGAAACTAGTCGGGGCTTTGGGTCGACACGCAGCTACCACTAACTGTTGCTATTGCTACCCGAGTAGTAAATTACTAACATTTTGTGAAATTAAACGTATAGCGAAGCAAAGGCCAACGATGGGGATTGTTGGCAATTGTTGTCGCTGTGTGGACTTTCCTTGATCGTTGTCGCTGTGAAGTCCACAGTCCAACATACTGGCGTTATGTCACATAACATCGCGGTCGAGTCGACCTCTCGTTGAAATATCTAGGACTCGTCGTCGATGAGCGGTGAAATTTCCTGGAGCACTTTGCCCGGTTGTCTCCCGCCTGATCTGTCCGCTACTCCAGCGGTGGATGGACAGAGCGCACGGGTCGTTGACCTTCAGGCTCGTGCAGGTGTTTTGCGGGTACGAATGCTTATGCTCGGAAAGTACTTGCATGCATCACGTAGTCGGCAGAGAACCAACCCCTGCTTGCCACCTCTGTGGTTGTGGAGTGGATTCGCGTGCCTAGCATGGGTCAGTCAGCACCGTACCCTCATCGCAGTTATGGGGGAGGAACTCTCACTATCAACCACGGAAAGAGCCATGGTTGGCAGTTGGCGGCGGTCTTATTCTGCGAGAGGACACTATCGCAGAAGGGGATCGTAAAACGCGAACGGGAATTCACCACTGACCTCCCATCCTCCCTCCCTAAAAAGGCATCGGAGGTGCATCTTCCACGCCCTTCTCCGTCCCCCTATCTAGGTCTAGACGAAGTACAGGGCTACTCGTCGCTGACAAACCGACCCACGAGGTGGTGCGCTTTGGAGGGTGGGGTCCTCCTGTCAATTAGGACCTAACGCCGTTGGGGCTGTGGATGAGTGCTTCGCCTTTCCCGCTACCCCGGCACTATGGCGTCCCCAGGAACACCTCCAGTTTTTTAGTGGGGATCTCCGACAGAGTGGGTATCATCCAATTTATTAACGAGGTAGACCCGTATCGTCAACCGCTGAACAGTCCAGAATGACCCCTACACGAACACGGCTTTTATATTAAATCTCCCTTTCATACAACGAGCGGTCGATGAGTCAAGTTTCTAAGAACGCTTCGTGTAGAAGCGAAAAACATGAAAACTCTCTCGTTATTTACTATTTTTATCGTAGCAATATCTGCAGCCGTTTTCATCATCGTCATCGTTGTAAGTCCCTGTAGGAGTCTAGTCTTAGTTTCAACAAACCCTCAAGATGAAAGTCTTCAATCAATGTGAGTTACCATGTTGACTTACGGCACTGAAACGTGATCTTTTACTATTGGCCTCATCTTAAAGCTCAAAGTCACTCAGTGAGCTATGGAGAGCTCGGCAGGCAGCCGAGTGAGCTATACTCGAGGTTTCTCTACGCGATCGAATAAGGAATGAGGAGATCCGTAGACGAACTAAAGACACTGACATAGCCCACCGGATAAGCAAAGTGAAGTGACAATGGGCAGGCCACATTGCACGTAGAGCGGATGGCCGATGGGGTCGAAAAGTGCTCGAGTGGAGACCACGGAATAGCAAACGCAGGGTTGGACGTCCACGCACAAGGTGGACAGTGGACAGACGACCTTCTAAAGGTCGCCGAAAAACGTCGCCTACAACCAGTATATATGGCAGTCCAAAGGGGAGGCTTATGTTCAGCAGTGAATGTCCTATGGCTGAGATAATGACTTTACTAACAAGCAATTAGTTATTAACCCTTAATGCAGGCATATGCGAATGGTTGGGTGGTGCATTAGATGGTGGAATTAATGCTCACTATTACATAGTGTATCGTATAAATTCCTCGCCACCTCTTTAGCGTCAAATTGGAGCGGAATTCTCATTATTTCCACTATTTATTGATATTTAATTAATAATTATCATAGATTTCCGCAAAATAACGGCTAATTTTATTAAATAAAACAAGTAATATTTAAGAAACGTGATTTAGCACACTTTATTTTGATTTTTTGTTGAATTTTACCCCCACGCCGATTTCACGCCGATTACGCCGCCGCCGCCGGTCTTTTTTCGACCAGACGCCGCCGCCGGTCGTTTTATAATCGGCGCACATGTCTAATATGAAGTAACGAAATCTACTAACGAAACGAAAACTTCATATAAGCAGAGCATATACGATGTACGATTGGATTGACAATCGACTATAGACTTACGTTTTCAGATAAGAGAGCGCACTGATCACGTAAACTCATTCGTTATTAAAAACTGCACACATCACAGAGTCAGTTTTATTCAATGGAGCTCGGTGTCTCTTTTATTGCTATAGCCTGTGATATATATACGTATTTATATTCCGAACGAATAAGGCGAAGCTAGACTACTTGTAT
The DNA here is from genome assembly GCA_947507615.1 of Hemithea aestivaria. NCBI lineage: Eukaryota > Metazoa > Arthropoda > Insecta > Lepidoptera > Geometridae > Hemithea > Hemithea aestivaria. The sequence continues at coordinate 8,348,500 of OX382326.1, read as the reverse complement.
AGGGCGAAACGTATATTTTTATTCGTGAAGGCGAAACCGATAACCATATAGAGTTGTAACTAGCTCTATGTGTGAATTAACGATGAACTATGTATGTGTTAATAAACGTTAATGTAGTACGAATATTAAACACATTGTATCAATAAATCTACATAGCTAAAAGGAAATTCCCATTTGTATGAAATATAAAAATATTTTGTCGTAACTACCCAAAGATTTATCCGAAAGATGTATGACATCAAGGTTCAATAAATATTTGTGTAAAAATTTTAGTTTTGCTGGATTTTTTCATTACTAGAATCAATGGCTAGTTCTGTGTCCAAAGCAGCCAATATAAGAACTAAAGCAGTGGCAACTTAGATAGCCAAGGTCTGAGAGTAGCAAAGTTGAACGGATATAAGGCATCACTCGGCAAGACAACACAAAGTCATTAGGAGAATTATTGTGCTTAGTGAGAAAGAGTAACCACATTGATGGAGCTAGGTAAATAGTAAATACCTTACTGACTTACCGAGATTTATGATCATTGTGTCATCCCTCTGACATCAGATGTCATTTTAAGTCGATTTTTTTGTGATAAAGAGAATTCGCAATCAATTGGACCTTTTGAATGGGATTGAATCAAGAGCAACAAAAGTGGTACCTACACACATCTTCAAATCCTTTAATTATTTTTTATCGCAATTGTACGGAAATCTTCGTCGATTCGACTACTTCCGAGAGTTTAATAACTTAAATTACGACGGCAAAATATATTCAAAACTACACAATCATTGAAAAATTCATACAAGTGTTATGATCTAATTGGAGGCGATGATTCGGAACGTTACCTTGTGCCTCTTTAGTGTTCTGGCTTCTGATTAGTTTCAATAACTTCCTTATAATCATTCTACCAAGGTTGGAATGTTTAAAATAATATTAGATAAACAATTTAAAAATCATTCATAATAACATCCAATCATTAAAATATAGTCATACAATAAATATAAAATGGTTAAACCTTCCGTTTTCATATATTTACTCCGAACAATGTGATGCAATAAGGAAAATTGAAAATATTGGACATTTTGCTTTGTTTAGTACCTACTAATTGCTTTGTGATTAGTACTAATTTGATCGCATAAATTTGCTTTTCCTTAAATAATTCTGGTCATAATGACTACCTTTTAGACAAGCTGCAGCTTCCAATAATATTAAAAAGATAAAATCGAAACATCTTCAAACCTACCACACAATGACGTAAGTCGGCTACATAGACATCGCACAATCCTTACTTGGTGACGTTCTTGAAGCACTTATCCACACACAGACCACATAATTAATAACCCAGACACTAAGAGATAGTAAGCAAGTATTAGTTTATCAATATGATGCAGTTGATGACGCGTGAGTTTATAAATACGACTGAAGGCGACAGGGGGACGCGCCCAAAGCCGCTGTGACGACTGGCGTCTCAACCAGTGAACCTTCGTGCACTGTGCTCTGTGCCGCGACAGACGGACGCCTGGCGTGGGTCATGCTTGCTACTCGGTGCGTCATACACACACAAACCTCGTCATAAACACACACTAACTCGATATCAACAACTACTTAACATGCGGCTCCAGTGTTCAACGCATGTCCTGTCCGATCCCTACGCACGCCAAGGGACCGATAACAATTTATGTGATAACGACAAAACAATGAAAAAGTTGAATCGTTGAGTCTAGTTAGACATGGGCAAATTGTTAACTTCTAAGAGAACTAAATTTAAAACCATAGAACAAACATATAAAGAACTTAAATGGAGATGGACAGGCCATATGATGCGAGAGGAGAAAGAAAAATGGACAAAAATAATAACAGAATGGTATCCAAGGGATGGAAAGCGAAGCAAAGGTAGACAATTGAAACGTTGGGAAGATGACATAAAGAAAGCTGCGGGCCCGCTGTGGATGCAGGCAGCAAAGGACAGGACAAGGTGGAAGCTCTTGGAGGAGGCCTTTGTCGAAAGACAAGCTGTTGTTGTTAATTGAAGTTTGTTAGTACTTAAATATTTTCTTAAAAATGTATGTTTAATAATATGATAACAGCAATAAAGGCTATTTTACAAGCTTTATATTACTTTCACCTGTCTGTTGTCTGTCTGTCTGTAATCAAATCTTGCAAGTTTGATTTGACCCACTTCCCGGTTTCCAATTGAGCTGAAAATTTGCATGCGTGTGTAAATCGGATGACAATGCAATATAATTATGACATGGAGCTGATCTGATGATGGATCTGGAAGGTGGCTATAGGAACTCTGTCATTAAACAACGCAACCCCATCGAGTTTGGGCTCATTTGATTCATCTTGACGAGTACTATATGATGCATGATGGTAATGATAATTAAAGCTTGTTTTAAAAAGTATTTTTAAAATTTTACTTGTTTATTTTTATTTTATTTTATTAAGAGAATTAAAAACACGGTAGCGTACTATTAGGTCACATTAAATAAACAAATTTTAGAGTCTCAGATATTTTATGTTAGAGAAAATTTAAAAATTTTAGGTTAAAGCAGTAATTCAGAGAATTTAAAATTGTAAACCCACTGACATGTTTTAAAAAGGAAAGTATAGTCCCCGCCCAGCTATTCCAAAATTAATTTATAATTCTCCTCGCATACCATAACTTTTTAGACAACATTATGTGTCTCGTCAATAAATTATATTGCAACAGTTCTTATATAATAAAATCGCAAACCGGCTCCGAAAAAAATTACTAAACGGCCTCCAGTCTCCAATCTCCATTAATAGGTTTGAGCTAAAACATATCACATGCCGTATGCCAAACTGTGCATTAGGTAAGTTATTAGATAGAATTTAGATTTTTCCTTATTCTAATATTTCCGCTGCGTTAAATTTAAACGCAATTTCATCATTATCGATAGCAAACATTGGGAATACCTGATTGAATACATTTCTTGTTGGCGGCCTTAACATTATGTCAACAATAGAAACCATTGTGTGCATGGAGTTCCCGCGGCTCTTACGTATTGTTACACAAGATCAATTCATTATACGCACTACCATCTACAAAGCGCAAAGACGCGGACAAGGAAGGAAAATCGAAAGCTTCAGGTGCAACGACTCTTCCGTTTCGCTCCGTGGAAATGGAACATGGATCTTATTACATCCAACTTTCAATTTTGCAATGTAACCATGAAACTTGCTATCATATTACCAGTATGGTTAGAAATAACATTAATAGTTTCAATATCATACCAGGTTCGGGTTTCCGGCAAGCGCCGTCGTTGTTTATCTGACGATAAACTCCGGTTCCAGGAGCGACGGTGCCGTGCGAGACGCGACGCGGGGTCGGATGACATCGTGCATCCACCACAGAATAGTAGTGTCTTCCATCATCCTGACGAGCTGTATACAAATTATCTCCCGCAGGCGAAGCAAAGTGCTTAAAACTATCACCCGCTAAGTTCTGAAGACTAGCACCATTCCTTATCTTCCCTTTGAGTGCCTCTTTTCTCTTTCCCTTTTTCAAAGTCAAATTATCAAAACTTTTGCATGGAGTCAGCGGAGAAATATTATTATTTCTTAAATCATAATATTTGCTCGGATCAAAAACACTGATGCGAGGGTAATGGTCAACAATGATGTCTGGAGTTTTATATTTGGCGGGGTTTGAAGGATGTGGCGCACATTGCAACTCGGGCTTATTGCGAGAGCTACGGTGTTTAATATTTTTTATGTTACGTTTGATTGCCGTTTTTCCTCTGTCTTCAAGACCGTGTAAAACTTCAGTTTTTTCTAGTAGGGCACGGGGATTTAACCCACTCTTGTAAACATGATAGCTTCTTTTATTTCTTCTTTGATTTAAATTGTCGTCATGAATAAAGCTCTCATCGTAATGAGGCATTTTAGCTCTATATCATTTCAATGGATCAAATTTTGTATTGAAAAATAATCTTTTTTACACTTCTCCACAGTAAACATTTATCTCAGAATTCTAGTTGAGAGCACAGCGCGGAGATTTTCAAACAACCGGAGATCGGTGCACTACGAGGCGGATGCTGTTGGCATCGAGGAAAAGAGGCCCTTTAGAAAACGTTGAAAGTTGGCACCACAACAGCTTGTTTATGCGTCTTAGCACTTGCAATATTGCGTTTCACTTGCACACAAATAAGATTGTTCCACTATTCCGATTAGAAAAGTTTAAAATCGAAGGCTTATCTAAGGTCACCATCAAAAATAGCAAATCCGCACTGTTGGTACAATTAGATCATAACTTATTTACAGTATGTGTTCGCGTCGGACGCTACGTGAACATCACGCGCGATGCTCTGAAACGACTGATGTCCAGGCCCGCACTGACAACCTTGACACTACACCGAATACAGTCTAAATTTACTCGGGCCTCAATAATAAAACACCATGTCCACTACTTTTGTCATCACTCATTCAAGGAATATCAATAAAGCTCGTTCACACTAACATGAATATGAACATCAAAGGAGTCACGGCGACTCATTACAAGAGTTCCCTCTCAAATGCGTAATGACCAATTTGTTTTAAGTCACGAACAGATTCAAGAAAGTTACGAAACCAAAGCGTCTTGATAAACATTTACACTAGAGGGAAACTTAAACATTGGAATTTACTACTTTCTCTGTGAACGCCGAACAATTTTGGCCACAAAACTATTATTTTCGCCATGTCATAACTAGTCGTGAATTTTAATTTCACCCTATCAACGTTAAACTGAATGTATGCATTTTAGTCCAAACGAAACGTTGTTTTTAACAGCACCGAAATGAATAGTCGTCTAAAAATAGCAGACTTTTTTCACAATGATCAAAATCTCGATAGTGAACAAAACAAGGAGTGCGCGGAACGAAGTGCAACGAAGCATGATATCGTATCGACACGACGACCGGGTGTCGATATATTGGCGGAGGAGTCGATGCAGCCGGCGGCGGCGAGCGACGGCGCGGCACCACTGCCTCGGCGGCGCGGGCGCACCCGTGCCGCTGTCAACCGATGAGAGTGAAAGTGCTGCCTCCGCCGCACATCTCAACAACCCGCGCTGCACACCGCACACCTGCTCTTGCAAATGACCAAATCGACACCCGCGAGATATTACATAATCAACGGATATAGTATTTCTCTGTTACTATGATGATTATGGTATTTCTGAGCGCAATTCTAGTTTCAACCAAGTTGATTATTTCTAGTTGTAGTAAAAAAAAACTTATTATTTCTAAATTTTAATCAGAATAAAGAAGTATTCCATCCTTTCCCAAGATTTATATAAGTGACAAAAGAAACACAATAGCTTTGTAGACTCTAAAAAGCTTAAGTGGATCGGCAAAACCAAAGTAAACCAATATTTGGCTAGAAACATGCACCAAAAAAGAATAGATAAGACTACCGCAAACCTTAATTTGGAAAGCAAAAATGAGAAACTGCACAATTGAAATGAATGGGTAAACGTAAACAAGTAATTTAACTTAAATAATGTATTATTTTTGGCCTAAATACATATTATTATTTCAATAAATTATAATTAATGCCTGATACAAATAATTCAGGAACGTATTGACAAAAACCTGAACCTTCATATTATAAAAAGTGGTAAACAAATTTGTCGTTATGAGAACATGATGTTGAAAATATCCGATATCATTAATGTACATATTTACATATGTTATTAATAATAATCGGACATACATAATTTACATATTACATTAAAATGTTAGCGTAATAAGTAAAAATACTTTCAAATAACAGATCGCAATTAGGCAAGCATAAATTCCTTAAAACATTGCAATAACTATAAATCTAATGATTTAATGATGTCGTGTCGACAATCTACATGTGTAAAACTGGATGTTAAAATGGCTTTACACTGGTTACACCCCAACTGGTATTTAGGACATAACAAAATGATCTAACCACATAACAGTTGAGGAAATACGAACTAATTCGTGTATCAAGTTACATGATCACACTGTTAAACAATACTGATGGACGTGAATAAATCATTAACTGTTGCAACATTTTAAAATTGGGAATCAACCGACTGTTAAGTAAACCCATTTAATTTACTGCGAGTGGCGCATGCACATTTGCAATTACACTTCTACCAGTCTTAAAATACACCTCGCCACTGCATAATATGTTCCGAACGTCAAGTGGAAAGGCATGTACGTTAAGATTGGACGATTTCTTCCAAAGCGGACAGACTGAGACAGCAAAGACCAAAGTATGCTACAGATCTGTGTCACTTGACCATAGCCAGGTCTACGTGCAACGAAATACCTTAACGGTCTGTAGAGAATACATTTAATTGCAATGTCATGCCATGTAACATTAACACGACATTCATTGGCGGATACGAAATTTCAGAGTCATTATAGTAATTAATTCTCAGTACGCAGGTGAAAATCTTCTATTGCAAAATACAGAAGTCTGATCAACGTGTATTTAGTGTCCAAGTCGAACTATTTTCATGACACAGATAAATAAACGGTAATTTGGTTGTCACGAAGAAAAACAAATAGAGAAGTGCAAAGTCACGGAACTTTACAATACAGGCAGACTTAAGTAGAGTAGCTCTACATTAGAAATGAGAAATTATAATAAAGTTTTACCTTTCGCTAGTGAAAAACTATTTTTAAACAGTGCTTGTAAATTGTGTACATGAGCTTTATATTCAAAGGGATACTGATAAAATTCTTTACATAGAATAATCAGTTGTCAAACGTCACGTTTTATGAAAACTTACGAAACAGCAGACGTGTAGTGTGTAGTATAAGCCCCGATGACACGAGGCTTTGATGAAAGAAAATGTTTGTAAGTAGACTATGTTGTGATTTGCTTCAGTTGACCTACAAAGTTGCGCATTAAGTTAGAGGATCAATTAATCGGGCGCTTTGATCTACGCTACGCTGTAATGGTTGGATTGGTTATATGCAATTCCCACACAGACTCTCGGCCACCGGCCACGGTCTGTGGTGCTCACTTTCCAATAAACTAGCCACGCTCGTGATACCTAGCCTAACGGGATCTCACTGGATCGGCCGATCATTACACTCGGTCTTACATTACTAGACACGGAAACGTCTAAAAGAACTTTTTTACTGACTCCATTACGAATTAAAGTACGATAGTCATTGCAATCGATGAGTTATAAATACAGTAATTTACAGCACCGACACGAATTCAATGTGATGCAACAATGCTTTGCCTACAACAAATTACGTATTATTCAATTTGAACACTTTTATGATCGTCCGACTGATCCGCTTTTTATATTTATAGAAAGCACACGAGATATTTTAACTTATTAAGTGCCACAGTCGTTTATCCATATAATAAAACATTTTGTGTAATTGCAGCAGATATCGAAATAAAGTTTTGTAATGAACATATTAAATCCACCAATCGTTTCAGTATATTGATACATCTCAACGTCAGGGACCTTCAAATTAGAGGTAGATAAGTACATGTTTCAAAGTAAAAATAAAAATGAGGTCCTCGTTACAACACATTTTTTGTGACATTACGAAAAGCACGGCTCACCACAACGTGATGGCTTTATCCAACATTGCGGCGACGGAACAGCTCATCACGACACGACTCTATGCAATAAAACCGTAATGATGAAGCGAATTGCAGCACATTTCTGACTTGATGATGCAACGTGTACAAAAAAATAATACTGCTTTGATGCATATTGTAGGTAAACTTAATAATGGCCACCTATTTTGTGTCTAATCTAGATGATTGAGGATTAGAGCGCATGTTTTTAAGCGCATATTGGCTGCAGTTTACCATTAGGCCAACTCCACATTGTGCGTGCGCGACTATTGAGCTCGCGACCGACTACATTGTCGCAGCAGCGACTGCTGCGCTGTCGAAAGTCCAATATGGGGTCAAGCCATTTATCGTATATATTGGGCACATTCATAATTAGACATTAGTTGAACTGGCTACGTCTGAATCAACAAAAGACCGATCGTATTGTGGTGGAAACCTCAATTTCTTCACTGACAGTCGTCAATGTATACAATGAAGATATCAACTATTAAATTGAGTCTGTCAAAGAAAAATAGAACCAACTACTACGTAAAATTAGCATCTCATGAAACAGTTACTTTAGTACCTGTAGCATTGGTTGGATGAAGGTCGAAAACCTTTCAATAGCAATTTGTCAATTGGTATAATTGAACATAATCGGCGTATAGTAATTCACACGCGATATTCTCACGTCTCTAATGTGCCAATGAGAGATTCGTGCTGATATTTGGAAATACGCACCAACGTATCTAATACAACATCCCGTGTAAAATATCTGAGCTATTACCACAGATGGAGGCAAATGAAAATCTACCTTTGTATGTTAGGGACAAACAGGCAGACCCGCCTACCTTGTTGTGAGCGGTTATCTTCTATAGACGTCCAACGCTAGTGGTATTGCCGTCGCAGAGTCCGTCCTTGCCGACGGTAAACCGTAATTGTAGGCAGGATAAATCCCTCCCGGCTTCACTGCCGGAACATACCAAATATGACTGTTTTGTCCATTGAATGGTAACATCGGCCGAAGCCTACTACCAGTAGAGAGTGGAAAAACGGCACATAATATTATGAACATCTTACTAAAGTAATACAATAACCAGTAAGAGTGATTTGATAAACTCCACTATAACTTTAAAGTAATTTTAAAAACAAGTGACTATTATGGACCAGTAATAGCATTAAATTGTAAGGTCGCTAGTTCTGACCTCCCTTGCAATCACGTCGAGCAATCATCGGTAACTAATGGCCGTACATGATGTGGAAGTATCGCCCAAATCTCTCCCTAAATATTAAGTTTAGGAACGAAATCCTTTCACTTTTAAGACATATTTAGAGAATGCAACTCAACCCTGGTCTTATGGAAGTACTTTGAAATTGCACCTGTCAGCCAAACACAATATTAGTGATGTCTAAGGAAGCGACATGCAATTCCAAAGTGGTCTACTTATCCTCTCAAGGTCTACCCATCCTGAGGATTACCAACTGTCATCAACATAAATCATCTTTTGTGAAGAATTGAATTGTCGCACTCAAACCAACATTTGCATTTTGCATAGAAGTCATCAGAAAAGCACTATAATCGAGGTAACATGAGGCAAGTGCAAATGGGCTTCATATAACGGGTCTCCATATTCAGAAGAACATTACGAAATAGCTTGGATAACTGTAGAATATAGCGCTAAGCAAACACGCATGTCATGCAAAAATATGCGAAATTGATAGGACTACTAAATTAATAGGTTGATTGGAATCGACCAGTCTTGAATTGCAAATCGTTCCAATAGACGTCAAGAACATTTTCTCCACCTAGTAGGTGCAATTTTAAAATGTTTTATCTCTAATCTCTACCTAAGCGTGTAATACAAAACTGGTAACTGGCCTAAATGGTCAGTGTTATTAAATATTACATTAAAGGTTAGAGGAACGTTTGAAAAGAAAATTGCGCAAGAGTTGTCTAGGCGTAAACAGTAACGCAATCTCCGATGTTAAGATTCATCAGAGGTTATTAAAATAATGGTGTGCTTATTATACAAATATCTAAGTAGCGGTGATCTTCGCTCAGGTTATGTGACTGCTAAATTATATGAGTAGAATACCTGTACCTACTTCTGACAAAAGAGAGTCTGCTGAGAGTAAGATAGTTCTGGAAGATTTGATTCGACTACATCTGCTTTAGAGGTTTATTGAAGCTTGTGATCACGCAAATGCCTCGCCCATTGTTTTTTCTTCTACAGAAAACGTTTTTCATGGCAGATTTACCGTACAATTAAAAAATATAAGTCTTTCTCTATTAAAATACCGGATGTCCCCGAATGGACTGCAGAACGATCAAGTTTATAGCTTGACTTTCAAAGGTAGCTGTTAAGGGCTATTTGAATAAATAAGCATAAAATATCGAGGTAAATAGATGCCCTGTAAAGACGCCCTTAGCCGATAACTGCAGATTCACGACACAACACGGACGCGGCTGCGGTCCCGTTAGTGCCTCTGTGCTAGGTTACCCAGATCATTGTCCACGATGAAATTCCAAAACATCGCTGAATAACGAGACTAGAAACTTTTAGAGCAGCGAAATAATCTTCTAATTAGGGAAAACGCCGCAGCGGAATTCTTTCGACGACGACTGGGAAATTGGCTGACCGCGATCACGTTCCGCCTGCCTTCGTGACTGCTGCGGAAACAAGTACCACAACCTATCTCTGTATTACAGCTACACACGGTTTCTATTTATTAATCCGTCAATTTGATAGAATTGCCTTATTTTAAAAGCACCAACCGTATGGCTAGTTGGAAGGCTTACGAGGGGTGATCCAAAAGTAATGATAATCAGATATTTGTAGAGCTCATAAAAATCTGAAAAATTTTTTTTTGCTTCCTCATATACCCACTAGTTCAGCATAAAAAAATCATATCAATATGACACGGTTACCGGGAGGTACATTCATTTGAATACGAACAGTCGGAGAGTAAACATGAAAATGGCGAAAAACGAAATCAGAGCTGTCATCAAGTACCTCTGTTTGAAAAAAATGTCTACCAAAGACATACACAGCGACCTAGTGGCAACATTGGGGGACTCTGTTCGTCCATATTCCATGGCTTTGCGCTGGGCAAAGGAGTTCAAGCTGGGTAGAACAGCCACAGAAGTTGAACATCGCGAAAGCCGCCCTTCCACGTCCCTCACTGCAGAAAACGTCAAAAAAGTAGAAGATATCGTATTGGCAGATCGAAGAGTGACCATAAGGCATGTGGCTGAGATCACAGGGATCTCATATGGTAGTGTTTAAAGAATCTTTGTGAACGAACTGCATATGAAAAAGGTCTCTGCGCGTTGGGTACCGAGAATGTTAACTGACGAGCAAGAGAAAAAACGAGTCGACATTTCGAGGGCGAATCTCGAAAAGTTCTAGACGGATTGGGAACTTTTTTTGTCTCGTTTCGTGACCATGGACGAGACCTGGATCCACCATTTTGAGCCGGAAACCAAACAGCAATCGATAACTTGGAAACGAGCCTCTTCTCCGACGCCGAAGAAATTCAAAGTGTCAAGTTCGGCAGGAAAGGTTATGGCGTCCGTTTTTTGGGATGCTGAAGGAATTATTATGGTGGAATACATAGAAATGAGAGCCACTATTAGGGGCTCCTACTGCGCAGACCAAATAAGAGGATTGCGGGAAGCCATTAAAGAAAAAAGCAAGGCAAACTCCGAGCTTGATTGTTGTTTCACCAAGACAACGCACCTGCTCACAAAGCCGCCGTCGCGATGGCTGCCATTCAAGAAACGGGATTAAAATTGTTCAAATACCCACCCTATTCGCCAGCCCTGGCTCCCAGCGACTTCTATCTCTTTCCTCGACTCAAGGAACACCTCCTAGGCAAAAACTTTGAGGGCGATAGCGAGGTGATGACTGCTGTAGAGGCGTTTTTGGAGGGTCAAGTTCAAATGAATGTACCTCCCGGTAATCGTGTCCTATTTATATGATTTTTTTATGCTGAACTAGTGGGTATATGGGGCAGCAAAAAATATTTTTTTCAGATTTTTATGAGCTCTACAAATATCTGATTATCATTACTTTTGGATCACCCCTCGTAGTTCTATGTTAGAGACTAATTAGGAGAACAATTATTCAGGTTTGTGAAAATTGTTGTGTCGATTCTGCAAATTTGAAGACTATCTTCAATTTACAAAACCATGTTCGTATTTCCCGCTCGCATTTAAATTTTATGATCGGTCAGTATGCAAAGCGGAGTTATTGAATAAAGTAGGTACAGTGAATCCCATCCGCTATTTGTAACCACAAGAATATTAATAAAATATGTAATGGGATGTCGAGAGTCGATGCGAAGTGAACGGCACAAATAATAATTTCGCGGCTGCGCTGCGCCGCGGAAGCTTCGATACAGGAATGTCTAATTCAAATAACCCTATTGAGTGTGCGATCCCGTTAGAATTCCGACTAGGTTGCTCCCTTTTCGTTAACAATAACATTTTACAATCTAGATCGACGGAGCTTTCGTCTTAAACTTTATTTTATTAAGTCCTTTCTAAGATTAATAAATATAATCAGGCGAAAGCCGCAACGCAGTACAATTTTTGATACAAAATAAAAACCTAAGTACTGTTGTACAGGGCTTATATTGCCAGGTAACATGGAATGCCTTGCCTTGTGTCCGGGATTGATACCAATGGCTTATAGTCCATGTAGCCACACACCTCATAAATCACTAGCTTAACTCAAAAAGTTACTGCAAACACAAATTTGGTTGTAATTCTAAAAAGTTCATTTATGGTTACTGGAATATTAATAGAAGTGCCACATCATTATTTAGATCACACACATGTAAAGTAGGTTATTGTGTCATTACCTAACACTTTATCCTGTTGCTTTATCCCATTACAGGAAATGACAGCAAGCCATAATGAAGTTTTAACACCTACATATGTATATATAATACTAGCTGTGCCCAGCGGTTTTACCCGCTGTACTGCCCTTGTGTTATTCAATCTAACCTAAATGTCTATACCAAATTTCTGCTCAATCAGTCCACCCGTTTAGGCATGTAAGAGTAACAAACATACATCCAGACATTCTTACAAACTTTCACATTTATAATATTAGTAAGATAACTATGCATTTAGGGCATTTGGGCCTTATGAATAAAGTTTTTCAAATGTACAGACCACATATTATGTGAATAATGCAGGTAAGTCATGAAAGTTTGTAAAAAGGTACATAATATAATATGTAACCAGGTCATCAATTCTGTCTATTATATGTGCATCATATGAAATGTTATCAGAACTGAGAGATATGCATTATTTATTTATTATTTAGCACAAAGCTTGGAATAACTTACAACTATAGTAGCATTTTCTACCAGTTGTCCAGAAGGTGAAGAAAATGTACTAGTAACAGTGGGGTAGTGACAATATTAGGGAGATGGTAATAATATATGAGCATAAAACAAAGACAAATGCCATAAATTGAAATGATAAACACTTAGCTGTGGCAGCGTTCTTAGTAATATCAATTAGACCGGAAATTAATTGATTATGGTAGAATCAGTTGACAAAACCCAATGTTTGTGTGCATTAGCACACTTGTTTCGACTTCAAAAACACAGCAGTTGTGATTCATACAGTTAACACATGGTAGCATGTAACATTTCCATCATGTTAAAATATGAGTGTATTTTTCTATGTAGGTACATTTAGTTATATCGAAAATTTCATCAAGGTACAGATATTTTTAACCCCCGATGCAAAAATGACAGAGTTATAAGTTTGAAGTATCTGTCTGTCTCTGTGTGTGTATGTGTTGCATTGTAGCTCCCAAACGGATGAACATATTTTTCCTCTAGTTTTTTTGTTTGGAAAGTAGTTTATAGCAGTTGTCGAACCTCATATATTAGAGTTATGTGCCCTATATAGGTAACTAGCTTAAGCTTGCAGCTTTGCCCGCATAGCAAAATCCTTTCTTAGCGGAGGTCTACGTCATAAAACCTTTCTGTATTCCAAATTTCAACCGAATCCGTTCAGTGGTTTGGGCTATGCGTTGATAGATCAGTCAGTCAGTCAATCAGTCACTCTTTCCTTTTATTTAGATTAGGAATCCACAGTACAGTAGCAACTAGACTTTGATCTAAGTTTCTGCTGTTCTTTTGTCTTTTAAAATGTTCATATCTTCATAGACAAACATTTGCCTGGATTATTTTAAACATTTGTTACTTGTTGGTAAGTAGGCATTGTAAACGGTGACTAACACAATCAGACGAAACATTATGATTAATTACCTATTACTTTACTTACCTATACAATAGAGAATTTCTGAATTAAATACAAGACACACAAATATTTATTAATTTTCTGAAGTTAGCTGTTGGCCTCACAGTAATCAATTAAATATAGGCAATAGGCGTGATGACAAGGCTAACATTTTTTAAATGTTATTAGTCCGTAATTAAAATAATAAAAAAATATTCGATACGTATTTTTTTGTTTGTCAATATCATTGAATTTGACTGAGATATAAGGAATCTAAAATTATGGGGGAGAAACACTACGTCACACCTCAGTACAAATCGTACTGAGGCGTGACGTCATTACCCCCTTCTCCGCAACTTTAAGGCGCTGTAACTTACTCATTTTTCATTAAATTTACAAGAATAATTTTTCTGTCCACATGCCTATTACTGCGGAGCAATAAAACAGCTAAGTTTTGATAATTAGCTATTGTTTATAAATTCTATATATTATTCATTAAGCTTTGCACGAAATAAACATTATGTCTTGGTTATTGGGGGTATAAAGAATGATAACTTTGTAGATGAAGAAAAAATAAATCAGAGTTGCAGAATTAAAGAGGCTTGAGTTCTTATTAGCAGCATACCACTAGTTTATTGTCTTATCATAACAGAAATATTGATGATAGAACTAATAAAACTACAATACCTGTTAGGATTAATATCTTAGTTAGTTGCAGTAAAAAAACCTTTTTGTTTTTACACATAGTGAGCATGGAATTCTATTTTCTATCAACAATGATTATGGTATGTACCTACCTATAAAGAGGTATGTAAAAGTTTAAGAGTGCCTAAATAATGCACAGATATATAAACAGATCCAAAACTAACACGTACAAGTGAAATTATTGTATTAAAAGTTATTTATAACATTATCAATGACATGAAAATTACAATGAATATGTTTAGGAAATAGAAAATACCAAAGATTCAAGCACTGCGTTACGCTTTACTTACCTTGTCCACATTTCTCAGTCTTTGGAGTGGAAGTCATTATAGTTGGGATTTCACTATGACATATTAACACAAACGACGGAATTCAGTTACAAATAGATTGTAAAACGATTTTAGAACCAAAATCACAAAAATATCATTAGATCCAACCGGCAGCCATGTTTGGAAAACAATTCGCCAGTGTTGCCAATGCCCTATCTTCAAAAGTAACGCAGACAGGTTCGAAAAGTAACGCATTTACAATAAAAGTAACGCATTTAAAAAAAACACGATTTTAATACAATTTATATACAATGTAATATACTTACTCAATTTAAATATAGGTACTTATACTTTTTTACTCATAGATTTCAGTAGGTAATAATATTATTTCCTCATGTTTGAACTAGCATAATAAGTATTTTTAATAGAAGAAATAAGTATTTTAATAAGAAGTTGTAATATTGCAAACAAAAAAAAATACATATATCGCATTATGGCTCGTCCACATATACCGGCCAATGATTTGCTGAGTGTGTCTATGTTTTGTCTATGGATGAACAGTTTTTGTCTATAGACGAATGTCTTCGGATATTTACGGTTTTTTCACGGTAAATTTCTGGTATACATTTTGGGTTCCATAGCTGACGACTTTAATTATATTTTGAATATTAATCAATCATGGACCATTTGAAGCCATTTTGTATGAATAATTACTTTAAACTACCTAATTAAATTTTCTTAATTTTTTGATTTATATAATCTATGCCCCAAGTGCATATATATAATCTGTGCGCTCGGGCGAACGTTGGGCCAACGACTCGCAGAATCATTAACCGGCATATGTGAACGTGCCATGATATTGACATATTAGTTACTTTTTTTTAAATTTTTGTTTTCCGTTTCGATTGCGTTCCGTTTCACTAAGTTATTATTTTATATTCTTCCATTGTAGGAGTTCATTTAAAAAAATCATTACCCCAAAAAGTAACGCAAAAGTAACATTTTAGGACAAGTAACGTAAAAGTAACGCAAAGGGTCAAAAAGTAACGCAAAACGTTACAAAAGTAACGCACTGGCAACGCTGCAATTCGCTTTTTCAGGATTGTGGCGCCATCTCTTGATGCTAGCCTGCAATTCAAACAAATGCGTTCATGTTAAATGAAAACGCGTTCAAAATATTTTTTTTGCCACACGGGCGACTTTCACCATATTTTCTTTTACCTGATCTGTGCTTTCACCTCCTACAACTTTGAATGAACATGTGGACGATATACTTTCGGTTTTTAGTCTGTGATGTTTGAACATTATCTGTGATTATGACAGCAACAGCAATTTGACAATTGACATTGACATTTACGAGAGAAAACTTTAATTTGTCAGTGAATTTAGTATTTTTTAAAAATCTTTTACATGTGATAAGTGATAAAGTTTTAATTGCTGTGAATTAAATGTGACCGAGTGAGTTGTGCCTTATAACTACGTGGTACATTCGACTATCAACAATTGTTCGCAGAGAAGAAAACAAACACCAGTTGGAAGCCAAGCGATAGCGCTGGGACGAAGTAATCATGGCGGATCCGCTGAGTTTACTTCGACAGTACAACGTAAACAAAAAAGAAATAATTGAACGGGACAATCAAATTATATTTGGTGAATTTTCTTGGCCTAAAAATGTTAAGACTAACTATCTTATGTGGGGGTAAGTTGAACCACATGGACTTATCTCGGTGTTATATTTAGAAAGAAAGTTACAAGAACCAGTATGTTTCAGGTCTGGCAAAGAAGGCAGTATTAAAGAATACTACACATTGGAATGTCTTCTTTTTATACTTAAAAATATACAGTTGACACATCCAGTGTATGTCAGGCAAGCTGCGGTATGTACAACATTATCATACTTGTGAAAATGAATGGTGTCATGCATCATGCAAGGAAAGTAAAAGAGGTTTTATTCTGTAGGCTGCCAACATA
The DNA here is from genome assembly GCA_947507615.1 of Hemithea aestivaria. NCBI lineage: Eukaryota > Metazoa > Arthropoda > Insecta > Lepidoptera > Geometridae > Hemithea > Hemithea aestivaria. The sequence continues at coordinate 8,331,736 of OX382326.1, read as the reverse complement.
TCGGCTGTACGTCGTCCAGATCGTAAGGAACTACTGGCTTATCTGAATGGAGAAACTACAGCTTGTGCTTCTATTGACAAAAGTGCTCCTTTGGAAATCCCTACTCAAGTAAGAAAGTTATTTGAAATTTTAAACTTATATAACTCATTAAGTCTATTGTTGAGACAGTGTTAAGACCTTACCTAGGTTGTTAAAGTATCTAATAACTGTAGAATAGAGTGGTGCAGATTTGAAAGGGGTAAAAATTATTTAACCTCCTGTGCACACTAAATATCTGAAATTGGTTACACATGATTAGGACTTGTAAAATTCACAATATTAATAGGAGGCCTTACAATGATTCTGAGTTTAGACTATTCTTAAAACCATAAACCTATACCATACCTCCTACAAGTATAGATCTTGTTAGAAAACAAATAAACACAATTTTTAACTGCAATTATATATTTTTTGTTGGTTTGTTAGCTCTCAATTTTGTTTGGATCCTTATCATAGAAACATTAATGTGTTTTTAGGTTAAAAGAAGTCATGATCATGAAGGGGGTGAATCAGTGGCGAAGAAGCCTCGCATTGAGGAGACCCATGTGCAGAAGGTACGGGAACAGCTGGCCGCTCGTCTTGATGCTCCGAAAGAGGCATCTGTCACTGTTGACAATATTAAGTATGTATCATTGAAAAGACATCTTTGTTATAATAAGAAGAAGAGGAAATGACTACTCATGCAAATTGCTGCTTGATGAACCCATTAAACTTTGACTGTGGAAAACAGACACTGTTTTTGAGATCAAAACACAGGTGCTGACACATTCAAATGTGTTTTGTGAACTGATGCTACCATAGTTGCTGTGCATAGCTTCCTTCTATATTATATTAATGAGTACTTATAGTACTAAAAAAAGCCATTGCATCCAAAGTGTAAATAAAGTATTGAAACACCATTTTTATAAAGACTTCTATAAATTATCTTCTTTTAGGTCTCTCTCCGAGGCTATGTCAGTGGAAAAGATCGCCGCTATCAAAGCTAAACGTTTGGCTAAAAAGAGGACCACAATCAAAAGTAATGACTACTCGGACACTCTGGGAGTGGTTGGATCAGACTTGAGAGCAATATTAGACTATGATGTAGATCTCACCAAAGATATCATCAGCCGAGAGAGGCAGTGGAGGACTAGAACTACAGTATTACAGAGCAATGGGAAAGTAAGTTGTTTTACATACATAAGTCTAATGAGTTTTAATATCTATCTAAATAAAGAAAATGTGGCCGACTGTCTGATCTATCAATACTCAGCTCAAGTAGTGGTTTGAAATTTTGCACACATTTTTGCAAGATTTAATACAATACACAAGTCTTTATTGAAACTCCACATGAAAACAAAAACTTAAAAAGATTGTAAGAGACTTTCTTAGATATTCACTAAGAAAGAATGTGGAAGGGGGCACGCAGTTTGGCCCTGAGCCCTTTTGTGGCATTCCCAAAAGTCTGGCACTCAGAACCCTAATAAACTCATGCATTGGGGTGTCAACCAAGCTATGGAAAGGCTGTCCAGGCATGAGTCATTCAAAGTCTTTTGTGAAAGCCTATGACAAACGGTTTAATAACCAAGTCATAGCGCTAAGCAGAAACAACCTACGCATCATAACCAGATCCCTAACTGGACACTGTCGCCTTAACAAGCACATGTTCAAATTAGGGCTATGCAACACACAAACCTGTAGATTCTGTGAGGAGGCGGATGAAACGCCTCTCCACCTACTACGGAGAGTGTGGAGCTCTGATGCGCATACGTAGCATCGTTTTGGGTCAGCACCAGCTTAGCCCGGACGAGCTTAGAGAGAGTAACCCCAGGAAAATCCTTGCAAGGGTCAGTGGCGAACTTTAACGCCGCGCAAACGGGGCCTTCTCACCCTTAATGTGGAGATCACAATAGATCATTTCTGGCCGCAGTGATATGAAAAGCCACAACAAGCAAATAAAAAAAAAAAAAGAAAGAATGTGAATGGTCAAGCTGCAATTGGTCGTTCTAGCTGTACTTCTCTTGACTAAATAAATGTCGTTCTAAGAAACGGCCAGGTCAAGTACCAAGAACGCGTGAGCGTGCATGAAAAATGTGACAAGGAAGCGAAAGAGGTGTGTCAGGATCATACCAAATGGAGGGAAATAGTCTTTGCCTACCCCACCGGGAACCAGGCGTGATTTTATGTATGTATGTATAAAATACTAATGTAAAGTGTGAACAAATTCCAGATGTTCGCAAAGAGTATACTAGCGTTGCTAGGCAGTATCAGAGCGCGGGAGGAGGGGCGGTCGGGCGCGCCGCGGCCGCAGCCCGTCATAATGCCAGCGCCGGCCGTGCTGCCCGCGCAGCAGACGCAGTACAACAGATACGATCAGGAACGATTCATTAGGCAGAAGGAAGGTAAGTATGGGTTGACAGATCAAACAGGGAGGGAAAGAAAGAAACAAACGCATTTTTATAATACGACGTGTAGAAAGTTTGTATTCGTAGTAACAGGTATCTATCAGGTTGCTGACTTTCTCAGCCCCCTATATAAGATATAAGAAAAACAGGTATCTAACATGCAAAAGAAAGTGGGAAGGCGAATATTTGATGCTAGTTAGGATGCTTGCATTTTTTTTACGTTATTTACACACAAGCAAACAGTCCTCTTCGCCATAGAGTGGTTCACATTGCCTAAAGAAGACGCATTGTTGACGTATTATTATAATCAGTCCAGTAGGCTGAGTAAACTTCTGCCTACCTGGCTTCACAACAAGGTCGTAATTACTGCTTGGCTGACCACATGGTTTTGTCTAGCATTGTTAAATAGCCACGACCAAAGCCTCTTCTGACTCATGTGTAAAGCAATCGGTAAACCGCACATAACTAATATTATAATCACAGGTGCGATTCAAATCAGAGACCAAGAATCACATCTGCACCTCATAACCTCTTGTAACACTTAATTCACAATTAAAGTTTATTGATTAATATTTTAATTGTGTGTTTAAAAAATAACTATCAAAAACTTTCATTGAGACTAAATTAACAAATACATAACATATTTTTTATTTACATTGAACAGAGACGGAGGGATTCAAGATCGACACTATGGGCACATACCACGGCATGACACTGAAGTCCGTGACGGAAGGCCCCAGCGTGCCTGTCGCGGCTCGTGCGCCACAAACACCCAACCATCCACGACAGATGCAACGTAAGTATTGTCTGTATTTATTACTAGCTACTTAATATCGTGAGTTTGATTCAGACTGGAATGTTTGATACATGGAACTAAATTGTGTGTATAGGAATAGTGTATTTCTTTAAAAAATGTTCTACAACATATCCAAATGCACATTAGATCAGTAATAAAATCCATATAATTCATATAAGTGTAGTGTGGTATTTTTGAAAAGGTAATAAAAGCCCATCAGTTATATTATAATACTTAAATAAAAATTACCTTAAATAAAAAAAAGAAATATGTCCTGTTTAATGTCTATTTCGGGGACATTTATTATTTTATGTCAATTGCTCAATTAACTAACAGAACAGTAACTAATTCCCATAATATGTATTGACAGAGAGTGGAGCAATGAGCGGAGGAACGGGTCGAGCCGGTTTGCTACCGGTTGCAGCGGCGCGGCCTCCCCCAGGAGCAGGGGGTGGCAAGCGTCCCTCACGTACTCCCATCATCATCATCCCCGCAGCAGCCACCTCGCTCATATCCATGTACAACGTGAAGGACATGCTGCAGGACTTCAAGTGAGTACTGCTCCCTGTGTGACTCCCCCGGTAACAAGCGTCCCTCACGCACTCCCATCATCATCATCCCCGCAGCAGCCACCTCGCTCATATCCATGTACAACGTGAAGGACATGCTGCAGGACTTCAAGTGAGTACTGCTCCCTGTGTGACTCCCCCGGTAACAAGCGTCCCTCACGCACTCCCATCATCATCATCCCCGCAGCAGCCACCTCGCTCATATCCATGTACAACGTGAAGGACATGCTGCAGGACTTCAAGTGAGTACTGCTCCCTGTGTGACTCCCCCGGTAACAAGCGTCCCTCACGCACTCCCATCATCATCATCCCCGCAGCTGCCACCTCGCTCATATCCATGTACAACGTGAAGGACATGCTGCAGGACTTCAAGTGAGTACTGCTCCCTGTGAGACTCCCCCGGTAACAAGCGTCCCTCACGCACTCCCATCATCATCATCCCCGCAGCAGCCACCTCGCTCATATCCATGTACAACGTGAAGGACATGCTGCAGGACTTCAAGTGAGTACTGCTCCCTGTGAGACTCCCCCGGTAACAAGCGTCCCTCACGTACTCCCATCATCATCATCCCCGCAGCAGCCACCTCGCTCATATCCATGTACAACGTGAAGGACATGCTGCAGGACTTCAAGTGAGTACTGCTCCCTGTGAGACTCCCCCGGTAACAAGCGTCCCTCGGCACCTTACATCCGTTCATAATCAACATCTGGTATCAATACAAATATATGTATTTTTCCATAAGAACACAGTACAAAAGCATTTCTAATGGACCCCACACTAGGTCAAGCCTGTCTCGTGGGGTCCCTATAACCGAGTTTACAAAAATATGCAATTAAGAACTGTTTTAAAAAATTACAATAAGTGCCTAAAATAATCCTTATTTATTTATTTATTTAAGTATGTAGAATTATGAGGAGACTCAATGAACTCTGGCAACTATGTACTAAAATACCTATTTTCTAAACAGATCTATCACAGCCCTCACGGTTAGATACTGTAATATAACTTAAATTAGTTCTACATGTCTGCACGTTTGTCTGGAAGAGATCGCTATTAGCGATAAGACAACTAATTGTAACACTTATTTTGTCTAATTTTAAGTTTTTCATATTGTAATTCTGGTGTTCAGTAAAGAGTTTTACATTCTATTCTACATGTATTTTTTACAGATTTGTGACCATAGAGCAGAAGAAAACTGAGGGTGCGGCTAGAGAGAATGAAGTATTACTGCAAAGAAGAAAAGGCCCTGCTGGCGACCATGTGCCTAATAACGCCACTACTATCACAGTATGTACATACTATTATTTAAAAATATACAATGAAATTGTGACTGACTAATTAAGTGATCTATCAACGCACAGCTCAAACTGCTAAACAGATTGAGTTGATATAATATTATACATACCTGTTACAATCATATTTTACACGACACGAGTGGACTGTTCTAGGAAATCTTAACACCTTTATTTTCTAGAAAGGTGTTAAGATTTCCTAGAACAGTCCTCTTACGTGGTTCCTTGCTATGTGTGTCCAATCCATTAAGTAGGATGTGGTCAAACAAATATTGCATTTAGGAAAATAAGTTACGACTCATCAACTCATAGGGCTGAAAAATAAGGAAAATTAGCTACGCAGTTCGACGTTCGAGTAGATAATTTTCCTTATTTTTCAGTCCTATGAGTTGATGTGAACATATTTGTTGACGAATGTTTCTTTTGTGTATAGGTACCATACCGCGTGGTAGACAACCCTAGCCGTCTGTCGGCGGCGGAGTGGGACCGAGTGGTAGCAGTGTTCGTGCAGGGCCCCGCCTGGCAGTTCAAGGGATGGCCCTGGGACGGCAACCCTGTGCAGATATTCGCTAACAGTCAGTACATCACATGTATATAGCAATGCTAGCTGATTCACCGCGTTTAGACAACCCTAGCCGTCTGTCGGCGGCGGAGTGGGACCGAGTGGTAGCAGTGTTCGTACAGATATTCGCTAACAGTCAGTATATCATATCTATTCCTTTAACAAGCTTTACACTGCGGTTTCACCCGCATAACTCTTAAGCTGACGACAGATAGGGGCGAGACGGAGCGGTAAAGCGGTCACGATCTGCATTTTATTTTTACTCGCGTTTGCTTTATGTGACAGATTACGTACAAATTCGAACATTACAAAAATTCCGTCGGGCACTTTGACTGCTTTTCCGCCTCTGGCCGGCGTCAGCTTTAATCACGTGGATAAATAGGGATAAAAAGTGGCTATGTGTTCACATACCGTGTTTCACCTTCTTGGATTGTTGAATTCTAGGTTTAGAGTTTAGAGTATAATCCGCGCACTACGAAAATAGATCGTTTATTAGCTTGCTATTGCATACAGTGGCATGGTGTCAAGTGGAATGTGGTCAAACGTAGGCCTATTTCGTATAAAAAAAAAAGTGACAAAGTAACAGTTTCGTGCTCAACTAGTAATAATTATTACTAGTTGAATTGTGGCGCTACCAACTGCCCGCACCAAGCGTTTTGCTTCATCGTGAGAACTGGTCGCATTTGGAACACTTTGCCGTCATCCATAGGCGTACCCAGGGGGGGGGGCAGGGGGGGCAGCTGCCCCCCCCTGGAAATCGAATGCCTTATATTATATCTTGTAAAATAAGAAAAAAAAAATCTTGGCGCTCGCAATAAGGTGATCACACACATTTCGTAGTCAGAATTATATATTTTTTAGCTTTTTAGTAACAATATTTCATTTTTTCACCACTCGGAACGTACTAAATGCACACTTTTTGTCATCATATTTATAAAATTTCTTGGCACTTGCACGAAGTTCGTGGGTAGCTAAAGAGGTAGTAGTAGTATCTCTTACATGTAACTTTCGTGGCCAGAAATAGGATATTTTCTTGGGGCTCGAAATAAGCCGTTCGCGCATTCCTCATAATCAAAATTTGAAATCTCAGCTCGCAGAAAACAGCTTGCGCTTTTATTAGCAAGAACATTCAAGTTTTTCGCAGCTCGGAACGAACTAAGCTCACTTTTCGTAGTCAGAAATATAAAAAATACTCGGCGCTCGTAAGCTGTACGCGATCTTATAAGTGAAAATATTTAAATTAAAAATTACAGAAAAAGATAACTGCACGTTTTTCGTTGTCAAATATATACAATCTTTTTGAAAATAGCAGCAAGCTGCTTGCGCTACTTTAATTAACTGCAAATTAACTGCACTTTTTCGTTGTCCAAAATATTAAATTTTCTCGCCGCTCGCAGCAAGCAGTATGCGCTCCTATATGTCAGAATATTTAAATTTCTAACCCCTCAGCGAAAGATAACTTCACTCTTTTCGTAGTCCAAAATATAAAATTTTCTCGGCGCGCACAGTAAGCTGCTCGCGCTATTTTAAATAAGAATAATTTAATTTTCCAACCGCTCGGAGTAAGTTAACCGCACTCCTTTCGTTGACAAAAATATAAAATTTTCTGGGCACTCACAGCAAGCTGCTCGCGCAATTTTAAGGAATATGTTTGTAATTTTCCTACAGATCAGAGCATGTTACCGCACTCCTAAAAATATTAAATTTTCTCGGAGCTCACAGCAAGCTGCTCGCGCTATTTTAAGAAAGAATATTATAATTTTTCTACCGCTCGGAGCAAGTTAACCGCACTTTTTCCCTTGCCAAAAATATAAAATTTTCTTGGCCCTCGCAGCAAGCTGCTCGCGCTTTTTTATGGTAGTATATTTTAAATTTTACCGCTGCGCTTGCAGGAAATTAACTGCAGTATTTTCGTTACCAAAAATATATAATTTTCTCGGGGCTTGCAGCAAGCTGGTCGCGCTATTTATAGGAAGAATATTTTAATTTTCTTACCGCTCTGTGCGAGCCGAAATCAAAGTATGGCGTACGGTTAAATAGGTCCTATCTGCTCAAAACATATAGGCACATAACACAGGCATAAAGTTCAAGTTCAGTAAAAAAAATCTGAATATGCCCTTGCCTGCCCCCCCCTAGGCCAGAAGCTGGGTACGCCTATGCCGTCATCCGTGTTTCCCGAGCGGTACAACTTGGGTATCTTGAAATCACGAGTGAATTGGAACCTTTCTAGGCATCTTACGTGAACCATCGTCGAACGTGAAGATCAGGTGGGATGTGGTCAAACGTAGGCCTATTTAGTATAGAAAAAAAAAAACATAATTGGCTTAATTACTATGGCGTGTAGATTTATCGACTTAGGACTGTTAAAATTGCAATAATACGTTCATTTGTGATGTGAAACGTCACATGATGTTAAATGCAGCTACTGTGCTGTGCGAATATAATTAATTTAATGAAATCAATCAATTCTTTTCAATCATTATAATGATGCCACATTTCTTTCTACGCTTGTTGGTATTTGATAGATGATAAGTTGGCTGTTTTCCTCATTAAATCTGAGATTGAATACTGGCAAACAGTCGAATCAATTCACATTTTAATTCTTAACACGTGAGAACTAATAATATTCTATTAATACTATTATATAATTGCGAAAGTATAGATAAGTGTATATGTATGTGCGTGCGTGTATGTTTGTGTATGTGTGTATTTATTATCCTCTTCACGCCTGAAACAAGTAGATTTGTGTTTTACTAATTTAATAATAGCATGAAATAATAAAAATTCAATAAAACACATTCAAAAAGATTAAGGAGTATTATTGAAATTGGGCTATGTTTTTTACTTGCATAACTTTTTCATTTCTGTAAAAGGTTTGTATATTAATGTGCTGTTTTTTTGAAATGTCCGTGAGCAACAATATTACAATGTAATTTTGTTTTATCTTCTCAAAGATAAATCTTACAAAACATAATAATAATTTATACTTGTAGTAGACGCTATATTATTCTAAAGCGTACAAAGCTCACACCCACTCAGGTGTCATTATTCAAACAAACAATAAATGTAACCTTGCTGTATCTATTCGAAATGAATATAAATTTTCGCTTATATAAAAAGTTTCCGACATTGAAGGTTACGTGAAGCTTCTTCACATAGTATTTCAAGGCAAGTATGAAGAAATAAAGAAAAAACATTTATTCGACGACAACGAAGTGTGAATGGTCAAGCCGGTAGTTATCGATTTAGGCGTCCTTTCTTTGACCAATTAAACAACGTTCTAAGAAAAGTCCAGCAGGGCTATGCAAGTGTAAGTGCATTCGGTTCGGTTCGGAGTTCGGATACTTATCCGTCAGGGAACCGAACCGAAGACCGAATTGTAAACCAAAAATGTATGAAATGACGTATTAAGTCGTATCGACTCGTCGTAGTGCATAGCCCTGCTGGTCAAGAGTACCCACAACCGGCGAGCATGTATGAAGAATGTGATGAAAGTTAAAGAAACGAAAGGGTTGTGGCAGCCTCTACCTCTGCCTACCCTGACTGAGCTGAAATTTGGTATATAGTAGCTCGGGTCATGGAACACATAGGCTACTTTTTAGCAGATTTTTTTAATAGGTAGTAAATCCGCTGGCTAGTAGTCTATACCACTATACATATAGATACCATGTCGTGGACATAATCTGCTAAGGGTCTCTTGATACAGTTTAAGACGCAAGCGATAAGCTAGTTTTCAGCAATTTTTTATACTCAAATCTTAATTATATCGGAATACTGGATATGTGCCAACGTTATTGGCAATGTGAATGATTGCTCTCAGCTCGAGTATCAAGAATACGGAGCTAAAGTGAGTGATAGCTGTTAGCTACAATCACTATTTATGACTGTCAATAAAACATTCAATACCCTTTGTAATTCAAACTTCAAACCAGTTTCAACCTTAAAAACATGAGATATAAAGTTGAATTTGTAAACTCGTAAATTGTCATAATGTAATGACGCGGTGTGTAGAAAGTACTAAATATTCACGTGATCTGCGAGGCGGGAAGAAATAACGCGATGACGATATTCAGTGAAGCCGAGGGATTTATCCCGCCTTGTTTAGTGTGATACCATTCACAACCGCGTCATCGCTTATGAAAAGTTAAAGAATTGGCGTATGTTTGAAGAGCTGAACTTCTTTATGCATGTGGAAGAAGGGAATAGAATACGCTTTATTGCACACGTAAATACAACAAAATTAGCTTAAAAAGAAGAAGAAAGCGAAAGAAAACAATAAGGGAAGCCTAGACTATACGCTTCAGCCCACCACTAGGCACTACAGTCTTAATAATTATAATATTTCATAAAACTTCACTCGCATTTTCTATTTAGTTGCTCCAGACACGTTAATTCTATTTTGTTATATAATTTACGGCATCCCATTACTTAGCAAAGACCTCCTCCAAACTTTTCCATGTGTCGCTCTTTTCTCAGGCCAACAAGTCTGGTAAGAATCCGAGTCTTGCATCTTATTGTGGGCTGGCTTTAGCAGTGCCGTCGGTCTCTTGGAGCCTACTACGTTATATTAATAATATCAAAAAACCAACAAAATAATATATTTATCTTTTGTACAGTTTGCGCGTTCCACCTGAAGTACGACGAGATGAAGTTGGACGCGAACGTGTCTCGGTGGGCGGTGACCGTGCTCAACCTGTCACGTACCAAGCGGCACCTCGACCGCGCCGTGCTGCTCGCCTTCTGGGAGACATTAGACAAGTGAGTACACTGTGTTATAATGTAACGAGATGGACGTTGGACGCGAACGTGTCTCGGTGGGCGGTGACCGTGCTCAACCTGTCACGTACCAAGCGGCACCTCGACCGCGCCGTGCTGCTCGCCTTCTGGGAGACATTAGACAAGTGAGTACACTGTGTTATAATGTAACGAGATGAACGTTGGACGCGAACGTGTCTCGGTGGAACCTGGAATTGGATCGTTTACTCGAGCGGTCAACTAAATTAATTCTAAGTTTAAAAGTTAAAAAATGTTCAACGCCGGGGTTATCCAATAAATTTTAATAGTAATTTCTTCAAAGTTATCTTACTCTCCGATAAATACAACTAATGTGAGTGCGGGCTAAATAAGTGCTTAAATTCAGTTAACACAATAAATGTGTGTTCAAAGCCAGCTCCATTTGCGACACACACACTTACTGTGTCACAAACTCAAACAAACAAAAGGTCAAAAGCATTTTTTGAATGGGAATTTGACAATGCGTTTATGTACACGAAGTGGAGCGCGGAGGTAAATAATAATTTATATTTTGCCTTTCATTTTAAAGTGTTACCATGAACAATAATTCCACCATGTTTCTTTGTTACAGGCATATGATGAAGAATAAACCACACCTTAGGTTCTGAGTAGTTAGATGTATATAAATATAATAAATATTTAGTTTTAATAGTTTAGTTAATGACACCGTTTGAATATACTGCGGACATTGTGACAATATAACAATATTGCATTGTTTTAATCACTTTGGTCTTAAAAACATAACCCTTGACCTCTAGAATATAAAAAGAACGTAACGTCTTCAAATCGCTTTAAACCGCTTATCAGATCCCATAGAGGACTCATCCATAAGATTGCGCATTACCGGAGCATGCTTGTCGCTGATAATAAGCATTGACGCTGCATAACACACGTCAAATGTCTCTGAACCAATGAGTTTCTACTTTATACGAGCCAATCAAAACCAGCCGTCTATGTAAATGTCTTTCAATCAAAGAGTTTCTACTCCGAACCGACCAATCAAAACTAGCCAACCGGATCCCGCAGCTCGTCTTTGGCGATTTTGTTTTCATACAAAAAAATCACAAATGCGGGGTCTGGTTTAGTCTGTGTTAGATTCCCATTACCCTAGGAGGGTGACCCAGCTACTGTAAATGTATTTCCAAATTTCACTTGGTGCAAAAAATATCGGGGCCAACGGGAATAAACAAATACATTTTACCAACTCAACTATAAACTACAAGTATTTTTAGGAAAAGGTCAGAGTGATTAAAGCAATGACAATATAGCAATGCTCCATATAACACTTGTTCTCTCCACCTTATATAAGATGCCTTGAAAATATATGCAATTCTAAGTCAATTTATACCATTTAATTGTATTTTGGCCAAGTTGTGTTAATTAGTGTAAATGATTTTCCCTCAGAGCCTATTGGCTCATTCACACCCACTACGATTGATGACAACTTCAATGTACATTACTGCGTTTGTTATTTTACTCAAATTAATGAAAAGGTTTAACCCTTTAACCGCCAGACTTAAAATCACTTGTCGTGCCCCTAGCGCCAGGCAAGTTTTTTGAATTATAAATACCTACAATTAAAGTGATGTCTAATATTTATTCTATTTGGGAGAGAAGCATAAAACCAACTGTAAATCATAACTTTATTCACTATTTATCTAATTACGAGTATAGTTTTATAAAATACAGTGTTATGACTTAAAAAATGTAGATTTAAAGTGCAGTCGGAAATATACGACTCTGGCGGTTACGTAACAGAACAGGCTTGTCGGATATATCCGCCGGTGGCGGTTAAAGGGTTAACAGGTAATGTACGCAATTTTGTCAGATTCTAGTGTTTACAAGTAGGTGGCCAATAGGCCCTCAGTACTTTCTTATAGGACTGCCCCACTTGGTGTTAATATTCAAGCGAAATGTTACGAGTAAATACTAAATAGAGCATGTCAACGCACTTTAACCATCGCGCGAATATTTGCGCGTAGTAGAAAGCATTCTTTATACAGGGTTATTGGTAACTAACTCACGATCTTTTTCGGGCATGTTACTTACATAAATACTGAAAGCTTTTGTTTTGCGACTTCTGGAAATATGCGAAAAAAAATTACTTTTCCATACATTTTTAAGTGTCTTAACTTTTTGTACGAAACCGCTGATTTTTTCAGATTTGTAAAAGTCGTAGGAAAGTTTATGTACTAAGTTGCATGTTAAAGATTATTGTGTTAGATACCATTAACCCTGTATATTAATATTTTGATAACCTGTAAAAATAATGAAGTTACTCTCTCTTTTTAATAAATATAAATATGTATTTTGTGACATATTATGTTTTGTACTGTAAAGTACATTCTCGAATAGAATTTTTATTACTCTTTTGACATGATTGTGTTTTTGACTCGATAGGTAATATTATGTTGATTATAATTAATGTTTAAAGGTGGACGCACATCTATCCGCATCGAACGAGCCGAAGGAATTTTTGTATAGGAAATCATCGGATGATTTGACTCCGGCAAGTGTGCGAGGTTTCATAAGATTTTATGTAAAGAATTCAAGATTCGATTCGTTCGGCGCGGTCGAAGCGGGTAGATGGGCGTCCACCTTAAGAGTGTATGATCAAAGTTAGTTTGATAGAAAAGTAAGAGGAAATAAATTAATGCATATCACTCTAAGGGTGTAATTCTAAGCTAGTTTTGATCATGCATTCAAATGTTTTGCAGCCAAAATGTTTTAAATGGTATCGGCTATCGGACTGTTCAAAGATCTGTGATCTTTGTCTGTGGACAACAATAAAGTATTGTTGAATAGTTTTCTTCTTTTATTTTTCTGTTTAATGCGTCACAATTCGCAATGAATTAGAGGAAGAAAAAGCCTTAACAAAAATGCCTTAACACTGTTGTAGCTTTTTATACAGTGTGATGACGTATGGTGAAAATATATGACGTCACACAAGGCATCGAGAAGCCTTGAAGCATAATAATATTTTGGATGAATTTACTTAAATATATCATGATATATTCCGAGAATTTTCGTGAAAGTAAACGTGTAAATTTAAAAATATCGTTTTTTATTAGTTTTGCAGTATGATAGGCAGAATCGAAAGTATTTTTTATTCTTTCCTGCCACTACTAACATGTGCTATTGAAAACATTACTTATTGCGGATACTCAAGGATAGTCAACTTGCCGTTCTTATCTTGATATACATACGAATTCTGTCCCTGTGCATGAAATAAAACAGCGTGTATCGATTTTAGATGTCTTTATTTAAAATTTTATTTCAATGATAGTGTATAACAATAAATAATTCTGTTCTCTTTAAGAGATAGTACACACATATTTTAGTATTTATTATTGTAAGTACAGGTATGTTTCGTACACAAAATAAAACCATCGATTTACCCATAACAGTTATCACATCGTTAGGTGTGTACTCACTGTGTGCCCGTATTTACTTTAAATTTACAATTTCTATGAACAATATCAATATGCCAAAATATGAGTATCTCAAGCTTGGGCTCACTACAGACCTAAAAATGTAATATAAAAACAATTGGAGCAAATATCGTTGTTTACAAGGTGTTACAAAAAGATTGTAGCAATGTTAAAGAAAAACGACATATTATCGTCGTTCGAGTTCGTATCGAGTTTAGTCTTGAATACGAGACTGAGACGCCGGACTGAGATGGCTTAGGTGTGAGAAGTTCGGCGGGTTCTTTTCCCATCAGTGGGAATGTAAAGACTAACAAAAATCCACGTCACGTTAAATCATAAAAGATAGGACTTCAATTTTATTTTTAAGACGTTAAAAAACCTATTTTAAATCCAATTTGTACCTACATAAAATAGTTTTAAAGCAAAATTTGAATGAGTTTACCTATAGCTTGAAATGCAGAAGTGTTTTAGTGATTAAATAAATTTAAGTAATGCATGACTACATCTTATTGTAACAACGTGTTTAAATTTTTCGAAGAACATCGACGACACAGCTTCGCCCCGGTAAGGAATGATAGGACCAAAATATACCGATCACAAAGCTACACCGTCAATGGATTCAATAACTAATATAGATAATTGTTAACACACTTTAGTCTTTAAAAGGGGATAGTTTTGAGTATATCTACAACTGATTTAGATTTTACAAAGAGGTGCATATGTATGACACATAATTTAATTTTAAAATCGCATGAAGCCCCCCGTCTGTTTTTATTTTTTAGGTAAGCCTCCTCCTGACAACGATCTCCCCTGATTTTAAAAGATGATGCGGTCGAAGATGATAGCAGACGAAACCTAGAAGGCGGGATAAATCCCTCCTTGGCTTCACTGAACATCGTGCCGGAACAGTCATATAATGACAGCTTTAAGATACGGTTTTGTCCAGTGGGTGGGAATAGCCGAAGCCTACCACCATCTTTTATAATAATTATTAATAGATATTATATTCTTGTAGTTTGTAGTAGGTTTTATTTTAGATCTTTATTTGATAGATCATACACTTACTACACCTTTTTGTAATATCTGAATTGGAGTTGTCTTGAAAATTAGATACAGAATTAAAACGCATTTTGCAGAATCACATGAATGTTCGTGAATGACGGTACGATGAATTACATTGTCATATTATTGCTCTAGTACTAAATATTATACATGATACTAAAAGGTGTAGTAACACTTAAGGGATGGGTACATTTACTGGTCAAATTGAAACTTTATTAAAAAAGTTGCAGTAGGACTTTTCAATTCGACCGGCGCGGCTGATCGAATACGAGAGACGATCGAAGACGAGAAGTGGATTTTTTGTCTGGTTGCATGAGTTGAATAAATCCTCAAGTGTTACTACTACTTTATGTAGTACATTGCACATTTAGTTCTTAAATATAGTACTTACTACGCATACATAACACGTAATGAAGATCTAAACGCTACGAAGTAGCTTAATATTCCAATTATCGGCCGAGTTCGCACGATTAGAGTTAATAACCACTGTACAGTTAAGGTAACTGCAGCCACATTTTTCGCTTTAAACTTTTCTTTTAAAATTTACTTATACCCTTATTTTAGTCGTGTCATTTATTTTGATTTAGAATAACCTTTTCCTCGAAAAAGTTTGAGTAAAGTAGAGAGTGAGAATAGGACTAAAATACGTATGTAAGAGTTCATTAGTTAAGAAATAAGCCCCAACGGTTTCATAGTTATTTTGTGTGAGCTTTTTTCTATAGCGAACTAGACGCAGACGGATAAACTATTGCAGCAACTGGCACCGGTAACTTTCTGACGATTCGCTATTTCATATATTATACAGCTTCATCGAACAGGAATGTTGCCAGTCCCAGTTGCTCCAATAATTGTTCAGTCTGCAATACTTTCTGGTAGCTACAGTTATCCAAACGTACAGCAATATATTTTTCAAGTTTCTAACATTTAATTTTTCAATAGTGCCTATCCCCTGGCAAGTATCTAAAATATCTAATGCAAACAAAACGAATATATCAAATGAAAACATTTGCTTATACTAAGGTTATCTATGAATGAACGATGAACTATAAAACTATGAGTTTAGCACAATCACTCATAGTGACGCAAATAGGGCTTCGAGTTAGACGAGGTTCGCTTCACGCCTATTTGTGGACCGACAGACTCAGAATATCGCACCGATTTTCAGCCTGCCTATCTATCTACTCAGCCTGTATCCACCCACTGCAGAGTATAAGGCCTTCTCATGTTCACGCCACATCTTCCGATCCTGTGCGAGTCTCATCCAATCTCCTCCGACTTATTTCACAATATCGTGTGACCATCGGGCTGGTGGTCTCCTCGATATACCCCTGTCTTGGATACCATACTGTCGCAGTAACTGCCAAACCGACCTATAATTGGGATTAGACTCTGGCAATGTGATTACGGTAACCAGTGGCGGCGCTAGACCACGCGTGGGCGTCGGCGAAATTAGGTTCGCGAGGCCCCCCTTTTTCGGCAAGCATTTTTACAAACTGAGAAGGGACATATTTAAGCGAATTCATAAAATTTTAAATACTTTACACCTTTTTTACACTAAACGACTCGTAAGATTCATCTTTGTAGATTAACGGCATAAACTCACTTGTATTTACTTCATCTTCGTGCCTTACGCCTCGATGATAGGTATATTTTTTAAATTCTGTCTAAGTGAGTATGAAAGGTATGCGTTTATCTCGCTCCGAGTGGTAATAAAAGCATTATTATCTGTAGGAGCGCGAGCAGCTCGCTGGAAGCGCCGAGAAAATTTTGAATTTTTCAGCACGAGTAATGTGCGTTTAGCTTGCTCCAAGTGGCTAGGAAACTAAATATTCTTATCTATAAAAGCGCGAGCAGCTCGCTGCGAGCGCCGAGAAAATTTTGAATTTTTCAGTACGAATAATGTACGCTTAGCTTGCTCCGAGTGGCTAGGAAACTAAATATTCTTATTTTCTTATCTATAAAAGTGCGAGCAGCTCGTTGCTAGCCTCGAGAAAAATTTGAATTTTTAGCTTGCTCCGAGTGGCTAGGAAACTAAATATTCTTACCTATAAAAGCGCAAGCAGCTCGCTGCGAGCGTAGCCTCGAGAAAATTTTGGATTTTTCAGTACGAATAATGTACGCTAAGCTTGCTCCGAGTGGCTAGGAATCAAAATATTCTTATCTATAAAAGCGCGAGCAGCTCGCTGCGAGCGCCGAGAAAATATTGAATTTTTCAGTACGAATAATGTACGCTTAGCTTGCTCCGAGTGGCTAGGAATCTAAATATTATATTCTTATGTATAAAAATAAAAACGTGAGCAGCTCGCTGCGAGCGCCGAGAAAATTTTGAATTTTTCAGTACGAATAATGTACGCTTAGCTTGCTCCGAGTTGCTAGGAATCTAAATATTATATTGTTATGTAAAAAAGAGAATATTTTGAAATTTTTTTTCACGAATTATGTGCATTTGCTTGCTTCGAGTGGCAAGGAAACTGAATTAAAATTAAATATTTTATCTAGTAAGAGCGCAACCAGAGAACATTTTGTATTTTTTTAACTCGTTCTAATAGTCACGAGATTACAATAATTTTGCTAATTAGAGAGCGAGCAGTTAGCTGCGAGCGCCGAGAAAATTTTAAAAAGAGTTTGCAAGCCGCTGATTTTGACAAGAAAAAAAATAAAGCCACATTAAAAATCTTAATTTTCATGGCTCCCATGGCCGCAAGGCCCTGGATCAGCGCCTGATATTAACATGGAGTTAGTAGTACCTTTATATAGTTCGAAAGGCTGTATGTCGCTATTTTCGCCTTCCTAAAATATTATAAGTCCTACCTAAATCATTATAATACTTGAAAAGGTCTTCTTTTGATGCATTTTGATCTTTTTCTTTTTGAAGCCCTTAAGCACTTCACAATCACTTAACTCGCGAATATGTTTAAAAAAAATGAATAAATAAATTTTAAATAATTAAAAATTTTGCGAGGCCCCCTCAAGCGCGAGGCCGTCGGCGGTCGCCGACGTCGCTGACGCCTAGCGCCGCTTCTGACGGTAACCTTGCCCAGTTACCGGATGAGACTCGCAAGGTGTGGCTTGCGGCTTGATCATGGGAAGCATAGCTGCATCCTCTATACTATAGTGCATGGATAGGGGCTGATAAGATGGAAAAGACATTAAGTATATTTTCTGTTGGAATAGAATAGTTGGAGTATAAACCTCAATTATGTTTTTTTAACAGCGAAGAAAACATGTACGTTTCTTTCATGGCGATGTTCTCCTTTTTAATATCCCATGTTGTAGCTCAACGGAAACATCATAAGATAGGAAGCTCATTCTATTTTCAGTGTTTGGAAAGAAAAAAACGCGTCAAATACGATATTGTCGTCTTTGAAATACGAACATGCAAATGTTGCGGAGAAAAAGTATAAAGATTGTTTTTTAAAGTCTTGGGCGAATATAGTCGAATTACAGTTATGTACATACATCCACTGGGAATGGTTTATGGTGATCATATCCAATTATATCTTGTCTAAATTTTCTTTTGAGGAAATCATATTTGTCCAGAATCCAGATAGAGCCTAGTTTTTACTTTTATATCCGTGAGTTTAATCAATATTTTACATAGTTAAAATACCAATAATGAATTTTGGCTTCACAAAAACCCGAGGATCGATAAAAATAATGTATACCTACATGTCATCATCTTCTTCCTGCCCTTATCCTACACTAGCCGACCCTACGACACAACACGTTTTTCTGCTCCATTCTACTCTATCATCCGTAAAATCTCATATGTATATGTATTCTTATGTGTATCTCCATATAATTCATACATACGTACTCCAAAATAGAAGTGGCTGAAGTTATAAATAACTCTTGCGGTTAACGTGAGGTCGTGTAGAGTGTCGATTTACAGTTTAGTATCTCGTAACTTTCTTGGTTATGTAATGTTGAATACGTATGCACTGAAACTGTCTGCTCTGTATGTTTTCAAGGCTATGTTTCGTTCATTAAACGATTTAAAAGTCTAATAAATAAAATTAAAGATATGTATTATAATATCATCGTATACAGGCAACAACCGCGCCGCGGAAGCAAGATATTGTTTGAAGTTAAATTTAAGTGATTTTTCCAAAAAATGTCGTGGACAGTTTTTTGCCCTGTTGATCAAACATCGTTTGTGAATTTATGACTAATTAATTTTCCAAAAAGCGTATTAATATATATTTTTTTTCTTAAAATGTTGCAAAATTTTAGACAAGAAGAATTAATGCCAAAGCGATATGTATACTACCTACACATTTGCCCGGTAATTGAGTCTAACAAAGCTCTATTCTACATATATGTAGCCATCACCTTGATGCGACCCCTCACAAATCGATACTACCGCAATGACGGTCAACACTGCGATAAAGATTCAAAGCTACTATTATCTAGAAACTAGAACCGACAGCAGGCCATTGAGTTCTGTGTGTCCATATCTAGAGAAACAGCCTTAAGGAAGTCTTGTTCCATTTAATAATTCATGTTCATCACAAACATAATAAATAATATAAAGTGTGAGCTTATTTATAGAACACCACTAACACCCGGTAAAATATTGCTCACAGAAATGTTAGGTTTTACTCGAATTGTAAGCACAATATCGTAACACATACGAGGGTAGTTATATTTATATTTGCTTGAACATTTTTCATTTAAATTTACCCGTCCTAGTCGAATCCAGCAGCCAGCAACCCTTGAGACCTCGAAAGCAAGCAAGTAACTGAGGTAGGGACAGCGCGGCAGGGTAACCATACATTAGAACGGAACACAGTGTTTTATAGTACGTACTGAGTCACACAGAACTGCATCTTTATATATATAGTACCCTAAGATTTAAGACAGTCTACAATTGGCAATGAAAACGCTGCACCTCGCTAACAAGGCCCCACAGGAATGATTCGTGCAAACTAACGAAATGAACAATGAACTCTATAAACTATTATTCACAAAATATTGCCATTGATTAGGCTAAAGGCAGTCCCTCGTCGAGAACATTCATCTGTAATGTAACATAACTCTTTCAACTTTCGCGATTTGAACTCATGTTGATTTTTTTAATCGGGACTTATCGCGTAATTATTCTTATGTTAGGTTGGTTTTATAATGTTTTTACATAAAAATATTTACGCCATAAGTTCCGATTAATAAAAATTAACATCTAATGAAACAGTTCAGATTTGATTCAACTAACATTTGAGACAAGAACCGAGCATTATGGAGAAAATATTTTAATCATTTTGTAACATGAAAGGGATTTTTTTTGTAATTGACTTTATAGTTTTAACCATCATCTCCCCAGATATGAAGCGATGATAAAGTCAAAGATAGACCGAATCAACATAGGATTATAAATGACTTCCTTGCTTCAATGATGGCAGCGCATACCGATGTTAATGGATTTATGGCGAATGCACATGATTGAATTAGATCATCTATCAAGCGATGTTCGTCTCTCAGTAAGACAGTATTCTGAATATATAAAAGGTAAGGGTGACTGACTGATCTATCAACGCACAGCCTAAACCTCTGATCCGATTGGGTTGAAATTTGGAAATCAGATAGGTTTTATGACGTAGACCTCCGCTAAAAAAGGATTTGTCCACGCGGGTTAAGTCGCAAGCATAAGCTAGTGTAATAAAATGCTCTCAAATATTCTTCATTCGTAACATTACAGCCGAATGTTCGCTACGAAGAACCACCTAAAGAACACGCGCTCCGTTGTGGCTTACCAAAACTATATCAATTTTATTCGTAAATATTCGAATTAACCTTATCAATTTCAAATGGTAAGACAACATTGCTATAAAATATTAATTATAAAAACACCCATACATAATAATAATACGTACAGGACATACTCATACCACATAATATAAATATTGTAGTTACACAAAATCACGGCCATAAAATTTTGAGTGTAACGCTAATTTCAGTCAAAAAATAACATCAATCGATATTAAATCTACGTCATTTTTAAGTTTTCCATTAATATAAAACTGTTCGTAATATTTTTGCCATTGAATCAAGTTGTTAAACATTAGAGACTTCAATTTTCGTCTACCTAACTTTACACTTTACATAGCAAAATATCTAAAATAAAGAACAATACTTATCAAAAACCAAGTAAGTACATAATACTCAGATATGGTAAAAATCAACAATTTTTTATGTAATTTTGTCACAAATGCCTGTTTAAAGTCTAGCACAGACTAACCCTTTAGTACTCGAACGTTGTAGAAGTTGGCACCACTTCCAGTACCATTTGTAGAAAAACTGTTATTTTATCTGGAAACAAAATATTGGGTTAGTAAAGTAAATAAATTGAATTAAATATAGGACAATTTTTTGTAGAAAACAATCAATCATTAATAAAGCATCGGCGGTACAATGATTTGCCAAATTTTATAGAATAGAATAGAAAACTCGTTATTGAAACTCCAAAAATGTACAGAAAACTTATAACTAAAACACAAATTATTCCTAACTTAAGTGTAAAAATTGGTGGTATTATCGCTAAAAGCGATCTCTAGCGTTACATTACGCTATTATTACGTGACGGCATTTATTTCACTTCGAGATTGAATAGAGGGTGAGACCTGAGAACACGACTAAAAAAATGTTTTTTTTAATACAACGAAGTAAGAAGACGAGCAAGACGCTCTCCTGATAGTAAGAGATAACGCTGCTCATAATTAGTACAGTGCTACCCACTGCACTGCGCCAACGCTTCTTACTTGAGAGCTTCTTAAAAATGCGATAAATAAGAAAATCTACCTAATAAAAGGTTAATAATTAGCTTACCCATAAACGGCAGCGAGTATCCCCACTTGACAAACGGCAAGTAGACCAACAGTCCGCCGAAGATAAATGCCGTCGCGTAGAGGTACTCCCACTGAGGCTTGTCGATTATTGGGGCTACCACGAGATACGCTGACACCACGAGCACGATGAGGGGGATTACTATTGGCACCTGAGAATATAAACAATTGAATTATAATAATTTTCCAAAGTGATTCATATAAATAAGGAGTTATGGGTATGAAACATTAAAAAATCACCCCATCTTGGAAAATCTGTAATTTTTTAACGATTTCGTTGACAAAACATTAATGGATTCAATTTGAAATTCACTCAAAATTCCCCTGGGTGTAGTAAGGGTGTTTAGACTTTTTTATAAAACAATACTTAGCGCAAGGATAAAAGTATCGGCGTAGTGTAGGGCGTCCTTGGGCGAGATAGGGTGACGCAATAATATTCGGAATGTCGTAGAGAGTGGTTGAAGGAGGAATATGCTGGACTCTGGACCAAGATGAGTGACGTGTATTGGGGAAGACAGTCCAAAAATGGATGATCGTGGGCCAATGATGAAGAGTATTTTCAGTACCCACCTTATAAGGTCTAGGTGCGTGTGGCTTGGTGTACCGCATGACGATGAGAGCGAGCATGGAGCCGCCGTAGAAGATCCACGCCGTGAACGAGAAGAAGTCGATCAGCGAGTCGATGGTTCCGTACAACACCATGGCCACTGCTATCAGAGACTGGAACAATGGGAATAGGGGGTAAGTTTTATAATATGTTAACTTGATAATGTGTCCTATATTGTTAATAATTCGAATAAGGCGTTATATTTTTTAGTTATGTCCTATATTGTTGCTAAAACTACGGAAGAAAAACTAGACAGAGCTTGCTAAAATAATTAATGAGGTACACTTAGTAAGCCCACTCGCTTGTTCATGGACACGAGTACCTTCATGCTCTTTGCACACTATTACTCTTTGTATATGATAATATGACCTATGTTTCTATTCATTCAGTTCGATTCAGTTTTAGTAAAAATACTTGTAATAATTTCTCTAATGATTACAACACACTTATCATGTGCGACATTTTTGATAAAATAACTAAAACTTACGTGGAAAATGAGTCCAGGTGCAGGAGTGAATCGGCGAACGTGAACATAAGATAGAATATCCAGCAGGTGACCCTCTCGTGAGGCAGCGAAACACAACCTGAAACCACGAAGCTGTTAGTGAAATGAAACACCTTGTCGGTTTCCAAATTTGATCGCGACTGTCTCACTTTCCGTCATCTAAAAGTAGGTTAATTTCTTCTATTTTTCCTCACCTTCCAGCAACAAACAGAGTTCCATTGGCAGATTCAAATGTGGAAATGGTGACATTAGATATTAGATAGAGAGGCATTAGCAGGCCATGGGACCGAGCAGCCTGTTTCCATGTGACCGCAACTTCCTCACATTCCATTATCTAAGAGTAAGTTGCTTTTCTAGGTTTACTCACATTCCATTATCTAAGAGTAAGTTGCTTCTTCTAGGTTTACTCACCTTCCAGCAACGAACAGAGTCCCATTAGCAGATCCAAACATGGATTTGGTAACAGCGAGGGGCATTAGCCAGGCTAGTCCAAGCAGCCTGTTTCCGAATGTGATCGCGACAGCTTCACAGTCCATCATCTTAAAGTAGGTTTCTTCTAGGTTTACTCACCTTCCAGCCACAAACAGAGTTCCATTAGCAGATCCAAACGTGGAAATGGTGACAGCAAGAGGCATCAGCCAGGCCATAGGACCAAGCAGCCTGTTCCCGAATGTGACCGCAACTGCTTCGCTGTCCGTCATCTCACTGACCGACATTACCGCCAGGTAGGACACGTTTACTAACGCGTAGCATAGCGTTACCAGAGGAATACCGATTATAATGCTCAGCGGTAGGTTCCTACAATCAAATTGGTAATTAGCACATATCATTGGGTAACGAGAAAGCAAAGTTTTAAGTAAGAGAAGAAAATGAATTGATTCAATTACACATCCACTCCCATATTTGGCATAATTTTCTAATTTGGTGAAAATATTGAATGAGAGCAGCGTTCAACTTTAAGTAAGTTAAATAAACTCATGCTTGATATCTAAAGTCAGTTAAAAACAAACTAATAATTAAAAATAGTACGTATACTAAACCCTTTATAGTGTTTTCATAACAGGTTTCTACTTACTTGGATGGATTTTTAATTTCCTCAGTGACATAGTTGAGATTATTCCAACCATCGTAGGCCCATAGGCCGGTGTAGAATGCGGTGGCAATGTTGCCCAGATTCGCCTTGGAACTGGCGAAGTTTGGCTCCTGTAAATGTCGCGTATTACCTGCACCATACGAACACAACTACCGTCAGTTTTTTACATATTTACAACCCTATCTCATGAACGAACGAAAGCGAAATGACCGTGGCATGAAATGATCCTCAATATTACAATTTAACATAAAAATTACAACATTTTTCTCCGCGTTATAACTTCCTTTACAATTCAAACGGTTTACACTTTCAAAATGCAATAAAATCAATGACAATTTAATGTAGATGGTTGATCAATACTCTTCTCGGTGGTTATTACCTAATATCAATTTGTAAGCTCCTCCGGAGACGATGATGGCTACCGCCACCAGCTTAGCTGCTGTGAATATGTTCTGAACGTTGGTTGCCAGGTTCACACTGTAGCAGTTCACTGCCAATATCATCACTGCGGGACAAAATGCATAAATTGATAGGACGTTTGTTATTTTTACACTAAATATCACATTTTACATCTTTGTAAATTAATGGCATAAACTCACTTGTATTTATTTCTGCCGCAGCTACTCCCTGAAGAAAATCGTCGTACAGGGTCGAAACGGTCGGCTCGAAGCCGGAGTAAAAACAAGTGAGTTTATGCCGTTAATTTACAAAGACGTTTGTTATTTAGTCAAATCAGCTTGACCTTCACCAATGCATGTCTCAATGCTATTTTGGTTCTGTGTCTTAGGTTACATGATTTAAGCGACAGGATAAAATACATTCAATGAGCTGAGCAAACTTCATGATCTAGATCTATTTTGCACAAGTGAAGCGACAATAAGACGATGGTTGAGTACAGAATTTTTCTCTAAGACTCTTTAATGTTACTGTCTTTATCTAAATGATTTTATACTTAAGCTAACAGTTTCTATAAAATACTTTGTGTTATATACGTGTGAACCTTTAATTGGCTGTATGGCGTATAAACTGTAAATTATTAAGTTTTATTTTTAGCTGTTGGTTTACCTATAAATAAACAATGTATGCTAACAAAAAGATTATGCATTGTACCTATCGTGTGCAATGGCTAAATCAGCACGAAAGATGGACTGCGACGAATTCTAGACTAACCTAGTTCGGCACGTAAGAATTCAACAGCGCTTTAAGGACCTACTTATATTATAAATGTGACGAATCAGTAAAGAGCAAGTAATATCAACCCCATAGTCGAGTGGCAAACGCTTGTGGCTAACGTAAAATGTTCTGAATAGTTGTGGAATAATGAACGACAACAACCGTTTCTAGGACAGAGAAGGACAGGGATGAAAGGTTCAGCCCATGGAATGCTTATGTGAAAATGAGAGCTTTCATAAATACGCGTATATGCATATTATTTTAATGACCCTTGAGTAGATAGTCTAATATTAAAAGATTCAACACACTTAAGGCACGCTAATGGGTGGAATTTTGGCAACATTTTGATCATTCGAGTCTATGATGTAGGTAGCGTGATATATAAGAATTTACAACATCTTAATAACCTCTGAGCACCAACAAATTATTTCAATTCAGTGGCGAGCTCTATAATGATCTGGCGTCTACGCCTGAAGCACTTGGTTGGTTTCTGCTGATTAAATTGAGTTTTATTGTCACGATGGTCGTGTCGGAGAAAAGGGTATTGTTGTTAGACGTGTAGTGTTTGTTGTTGCCAATATTTGCGTGGAACCTTGTAAATTAGGCGCTCGTAGATTGAACGAGGCATACCGGCAAATATTTGGCCTCGTTTTGTGTAGGTAGACTATGGGCGCACCTAATAGAAAATCGTACTTTATGTACTTACTAGCAAATATCTTAACATGTACAGACTTAAGTGAGAACTAAGGCGCACTCTGGACCAAATGTGGTATATAACGACTACCATGAAATTTTACAGGAAATTAATTAATTAAGTAAGACTATATATCCCTATAGAGAATGCGTTGAATGTCGTTCAATCAATAAAATATAATGATAAAGTTATTAATATTATTAAGCAAGTAAATGTTATTATACCAACAAGAGTAAACTTAAATGTATTTACTTAGCTGAACTCTGTCTTGCTACTCGTAGCTCAAGTAAATTAGCAGTGCCATTGAAATGTTTCCGTAAGTCTGGTTGATATGCGTGTACAGTGCACACAAATATAAAATATATCGTTTAAATATGAGGTGAATGTCTTACCAATACATATGACCGCCACAAGTTTGACCAGCGAGTCTGGAGGCTCGCACTCCGCCACAAACGGTTCCACCGCATACTTCGCGAAGCTCAGACAGATGATGGCCATTTGAGACGGTTTCAGCACCAATGTCGACACCTACAACCATACCAGCACTTGAAATACTTTTACTCGAACCACATATAGGTTCATATTTTTAGAGTGGATTAAAAATGTTTAAATACCTTGACTTGTTCCCGATTTCGCGCGACCCGCTCCACTTTCGGAAGTGGCAGCAGCTTGTCTGTATTTGACAAACAAGGTTCACAAGTAGTGCTTAAGCACTAAGGTCCTGAGCTAATCAAATCCAGTTTCAAGTTCCACGAGAACTTATCAAAATTGTTACTTTTTTTTAACACTAACTAAAACCATAATAGGCACTTCTATACTATAACAAACTTATTCACAGCAAGGAAATTAAAAATCATAAAGATTTTAAATAAATCTTAACTAAATCAAACTTATTGACATGTAATAAAAAAACATATTTATGAAAATCTTCCTCAATAATAAATTAGACAAACTTTAAAAAAAATAAGATCTTCATCAATGTATTAAAATTACTCAGAGAATCTTAACTATCGCTTATTATACGAGGACTACGGTATAGGTACCTACCCTTTTATTAAATAAGGCCTAATCTCCACAATATCACAAAACGAATGTTCTAGCAGCTACTTACCCATGAAAATAGGAACGCAGGCGGAGCTCCGAAGGCATCCATGAAGTACGCATATTCCGCTCCCGACGACGTATTCATGGTTCCCAGCTCCGCATATGCGAGCGCACCTATCATAAAAAATATAAGTGTTAGTATATAATTCTTGCCTAGAAATTTAAAGTTCGAAGATTTTAAGTTTATATGAGTCCTAATCTATACTATCCCTTATCCCTTGAAGGGAAAATTCCCGTGAAGTGTCAGTGTATTACAACTTTAGGGGAAAGTGCCTTAAATGTGCAAGTGCACATTTTCAGAATATAGGTACCTATACATTTTGCGGAAACTGGACTTTTAGAGAAAGTTCACATTGCGAGATATTATTAATTATTGGCTTTAATTTCAGTAAATTGAAGAAATAATCCAGAAAACCGGAAAACTGATTTTCTACCTGTAAAAACCAGTTCAAGAACCTGACGGTCATTTGACATTTGGGATTTTACGAATAGCCGATTTGCATACTATAGGTATAATTCTAAAAGTGAATACCTACATTATTCGTCATTCTTATAGCTCATAAGTGTTGTTCATTACTCCGCAAGTCACATTACAATGTTTTCAGAACAAGACTTCATAAAAATATACTCGCTCATTGTTACTATTGACTTTATTGTACAATTGATGGTCATGCTTTACAATAGTTCACGCGACTGCTCTGTGAACTGAAATACATATCTTCATAATGTACACAATTATTAACACGTACCAAGCTAATTGAAGAGCTGGTTATTAGTAATAAGGTCGAGAATTCTTTACACTTTAAGAAATTACTGGACTTGAGAGACATCTTATGTCTCTGGATGACGAGAGGACTTCGTACCTTTTGAATACATAGGTTATACATGTACCTATTCATAGGCGGATTTAGGGGGGGGCCAGGGGGCCAAGGCCCCCCCAGAATCGTTGTAGAGTTACGAATTTTGCACATATTTCATGGTAAAGATTATAATATTTTTCTCGGCGCTCGCAGCAAGCTGCTCGCGCACATATTATTAAGGGTGTTTAAGCTTTCGAAGTGCTCAGAGTGAGCTAAACACACGCTTTTCGTAGTAAAAATTATAATATTTTAGCCCGTCTGCGCCTTGGCCCCCTCCCAGAACCAAATCCTGGATCCGCCTATGTACCTATTTATGTATATTTTAAATACACACTATTCGTACGTATGTAATAGTAATGTGGGCATGACGAGATTGAACAACCAATCTCAGGGGACAGGTTCAGTTCAGTCACAGATAAAAGAATGCTAGGTTCAGTGCAGCGCAGAATTTTGTAATTAAAGTAAAACTGGATGATAGCTGATTTGGTAACTTTGTCACTCATTATTACAAAAAGGCGTTATGCCTTATCATCAGGCAAGTGTCAGGCTAGTTTCTTTCATCTGCTTAAAACTAAATACTTACCGAGCAACGAGAGCAGGCCGCAAGCCATCCAAATGATGAAGCTGATGCCCACGGAGCCCGTGCGATCCAAAAGCCCAGAGGGCGAGACGAATATTCCCGAGCCTGTAAGGGTAAATCCTGAGATCGGGCGTATTTAAGTGATTTCCGTGGCAGATTTTAAATCAAAGTATTATTGCATTTTACATGTATAACATCAAATTTCCCATAATTATAAGCACATCAATCAAATAGGCATCATTATAACTTGTTTTGTTCAGAAAATATTTAAATTTAAATTTTTGGTGCCACGGAAATCAATAAAGTGTGGCATGGGAATCAAAATTAAAACTATTTTGTTTGAATTCTATGTTATTATTTAAATATTGACCTCTACATACTAATCATATAAAATAGAAATGATTAAAAACGGTGATCCAATCAGATACACACCAAGCATCAAGTATTAAAAAGGTCTATATTGGCTCTCTATATGATAATCATGTAAACTAAATAAAATCAACGTATTGCAGTCTTAAACAATGTAAAAATATTGAATATATAGTCCTAGAATATGAGATTAAGTTCTCAGTCACAGTCACTGACAGGATTCACTCCAGAAGCTGTCATCATATTGTACATTTATCATTAGTTAGGTTAATCTGGACTGAAAGTTGCAGTCAGCCCATTGTTTCGTTTTATTTTTTCATCATACATCATCTCAGCCATAAGACGTCTACTGCTGAACATAAACCTCCCCTTTAGACCTCCATATATAACACCGGTGTTGGAAGCGACCTGCTTCAAGCGTCTTTCAGCGACCTAAATAAGGTCGTCTGCCACACTTGTGGGTAGACGTTCTACGCTGCGTTTGCTTGCCTGTAGTAGCCACTTGAACACTTTTCGACCCCATCAGCCATTCGCTCTACGTGCTATGTGGCATGCCCATATTACCACTTCAGCTTCCTGATCCGCGGAGATATGTCAGTGACTTTGGTTCATCTCCTCATTCCTGATTCGATCACGTAGAGAAACTCCGAGTATAGCCCTCTCCATAGCTCGCTGAGCGACTTATTAATGTGGGGATATAATGGTGCCGCATAAGCCACAGCGGCTGTCTACTATAGTACAATATAAAAAAATCTGATGTATACAATATAAAAAAAAAATCTGAAATAATGAAATATACAAATATAAACTGTCAAAATCACTTCCAAATCTGCGGCTTCGCTGTAGTTGGGTAAAAAGTGAAAGAATGCGCAAGAAAACTCAGGGGAAAATTGATCACCGTGGTAAAATGCCATAAGAATCAATACCATGGAAATCAAAATTGTATAGTTTTTTGTCAATATTTTTAAATACCATAATTATAGACCAAAATTAATAAAATATATGATAAACAATACCCTTTTTCTAACTGCACACACTAGTCAAAAAACCGTAATGGATAAAAAAATATTTTTAAACATGGAAAAGGTAATCAATGATCTAGTGAACCAAAACCACGGCAATCAATTTCTCACCTTCGTAAATCCAGTTTATAACAACGAGAGGAGGAGCCTCTCTTCACTATGTTTAGAGCGCAATCGAAGTTAGCCAATAACGTGCGTACAAGCTTCTAAGTATTGTGGTTTGTGAAATGTGGGTAGTTATGTCGCGCGCCATGGGAATCACTTTTTGTCTGGGGACAAACCTAAATTTGTTATTTTTTCTAAAACTACGCTAAGTACAGCCTTCGCGTATTTTTTTGATCATATAACAGTTCACCCTTTACAGCTTTGATCACAGGAATTAATTAAATTCCTTTTATAAATTAGTGTAAAAAATATATTTTGTTCCGAAAATGTGTAAGGGACAGCCCACGGTAATCAAATTTCAGGGCTTTTACATTTTTTTTTAGATACTTGCAGCTAAATATAACCCGATGTCTATCATGCATTAAGTAGATTGAACCTTAGACTAACAGGAAAAAAATACCTTTGGGTAGAATTTTTATGTTACGGGTAGTTTATTCCCCCAGACACGTAAAATTTTGACTCTCAGGAATCACCCGTAATCAAATTTTACATTCAGCAAAGGCTTGAAAACCTATCAAGTTCGCGACGAAATTCGAAGCCTCTTTTATCTACATCGCAGTGTATTTTATGATGATTAAAATTCTGAACGATAGATTCAGAAAAGCAATTTCTTAAATTGTCTTTTTCGTCTTTTGTTTAACTAAAATAGCAAATGCATAGTGTGTATTTGTCACCGTATCATTTAATTGGCCTTTTCATCCATCGAGGACATATCCAATCTATTACAGACGAATTAAACAGATATCTGTGGGATTTAATTACACTCAGTCAGATTCTGCTGTCAGATTTACCTGCTGAAAAGGAGTCTATTCTAGTGTCTAAGTTACCTATATGATACCAAAATTTTCTGCTCCATTACGTTCAGTTGTTTGGGCGAGGAGAAGTAACAAACACACATACATACCTAATACCTACATACATATGTATATCCATACTATCGCCTTAATAATATTAGTATGTTCAAACGTTAATTTGTTGCATGACGCTACGTGAGATATTAAATCTAGTATTACCGTAAACGTGCATGATTACGTCATTATAGAATAATTCTACCTGTACATTGTACATTACTCAGGTTCCGAGAAACAGAGTGTTCAAAGGGCATGTCTAAATGTACCTCGTGATAATATTTGTCTTCCATCAGCTTATGCTGAGTTTTCGTGTTTTGTGATGGTGTAAAGGTTACATACTGTAGTGGTGTGTCTCATCAGAATCATAATATTAAACTCAATACCCATTATTTTACAGTGTGTTGTATCGCTAATCGCTTCTAATGGTGAACGCGCATCGACCGCGCCGAACGATTCGAATTTTGAATTGTTTATAATATGAAATCTCATGAAACCTCGCACTTGCAGGAGTCGAATTGTCAGAATCGGAAGATGATTTCCTATATAAAAATTCTTTCGGTGCGGTCGATGCGGATAGATGTGCGACCACCATAAAACTGCGTTTCTGATACTATATTTCTAGCCGCCTATACGTATGTAATACCTTGTGCGAAAGCGCTTTAAGAATGACAATTAGATAAAACAACAAGACTCTTAAATAAACAAATGCGTCGCGTGGTGTACGTAGAGCTTGAAGAGTCATGTGATATGAAATAAAACATGTGTTTAGCATTCCCATAATATTTGGTTTTTTAAACACGTTTACATTGTATTGTCATGTGCGAGAGTTTCATACTGACTGTCAGTGTCAATGTGTACCTACTTAAATCCATATGTATATTAGCTAGGTATGTATATTCACACATATTTACCAAAGACATGACTAATAACCTAGTCGAAATCAAGCGTTTCCAAATCGAACCAATGTTAGCATCTCATTAACAAAACGCTTTATCAGAGTTATTTAAAGATTTCAATTAGAATTCATCATCATCATCATCATCTCAGCCATTGGACGTCCACTGCTGAACATAGGCCTCCCCTTTGGACTTCCATATGTACCGGTTGGAAGCGACCTGCATCCAGCGTCTTCCGGCGACCTTTATAAGGTCGTCTGTCCACCTTGTGGGTGGACGTCCTACGCTTCGTTTGCTAGTCCGTGGTCTCCACTCGAGCACTTTTCGACCCCATCGGCCATCCGCTCTACGCGCTATGTGGCCTGCCCATTGCCACTTCAGCTTGCTAATCCGCCGGGCTATGTCGGTGACTTTAGTTCGTCTACGGATTTCTTCATTTCTGATTCGATCTCGTAGAGAAACCCCGAGCATAGCCCTTTCCATAGCACGCTGGGCGACTTTGAGCTTCGAGATGAGGCCAATGGTGAAGGACCACGTTTCGGTGCCGTAAGTCATCACTGGTAACACACATTGATCAAAAACTTTCGTCTTGAGGCACTGAGGTATATCGGACGAAAAGACATTGCGTAGTTTCCCGAATGCTGCCCAACCGAGTTGGATTCGGCGGTTGACCTCTTTCTCGAAGTTGGACCTACCTAATTGGACTACTTGTCCTAGATAAATATACGAGTCCACAACTTCGAGTACCGATCCTTCAACAGATATTGGGGTGGGCACAACATTGGCATTTGACATAAGCTTCGTCTTGTCCATGTTCATTTTTAAGCCCACCCGTTGTGAAGCTCGGTTGAGGTCATCGAGCATCATGCTGAGTTCCTCCATCGACTTTGCCATGACTACGATGTCGTCGGCAAACCGAAGGTGAGTGATGTATTCGCCGTTGATATTGATGCCAAGTCCTTGCCATTCCAGGAGCTTGAAGGTGTCTTCCATTACGGCAGTAAACAGCTTCGGAGAGATAACGTCTCCCTGTCTTACGCCTCTTCTTAATGGAATCGCCTTCGTGCTCTGCTCCTGTACTCGGACTGACATAGTGGCGTTCTTATACAAGCACTTCAACACTTCAATGTACCGATAGTCAATATGGCATCGCTGAAGTGACTCGAGCACCGCCCATGTTTCCACCGAATCAAAGGCTTTTTCATAGTCCACAAACGCTAAGCATAATGGCAAATTATACTCCTCGGTCTTCTGTATAACTTGCCGCAGCGTATGAATGTGGTCTATGGTACTAAAGCCTTTTCGGAAACCGGCTTGTTCGGGAGGCTGGAAGTCATCAAGTCTGTGTTCGAGACGGTTCGTGATGACCCTTGAAAACAGCTTATAAACATGGCTCAGAAGCGTAATGGGCCTATAGTTCTTCAATAGGCTGTTATCACCTTTTTTGAAGAACAGCACCACCTCGCCTCTGTTCCACGTCTCAGGCGTTTTGCCCTCGGACAAGACGGAATTAAAAAGTTTCTGGAGGACTTTAAGTACCGGTGTTCCACCCGCTCTCAGAAGCTCTGAAGTGATTCCGTCTTCGCCCGGCGCCTTGTTGTTCTTAAGCTGCTTCAGGGCCATCCTAATCTCGTAAAGACTGATGTCCGGGATATCTTCGGTATAGTGTCGGGACAGTTTGGCTCTTGGATCTCCTACCAAGCTGTCAACGGGCTTTGCGACCGAAGTGTAAAGCTGTCCATAGAACCTCTCAATCTCCCCTAAAACCTCTGCTTTGGTCGACGCTATGCTGCCATCGTCCCGTTTCAGCTTCGTCAGCTGGCTTTGCCCAATAGACTTGTCCTTTGCGAACACTTTGGAGCCTTGGTTTCGCTCAATTGTCTCCTTAACACGGTTAGTGTTAAAGAGACGTAGATCATGACGCAAGGACTTAGATATACGTCTATTGAGCTGCCTATAAGACTCGGCGTCGTCGGGAGATTGCAACTGTAACGAGCGTCGTTCAGCCATGAGGTTTAAGGTTTGATCAGCCAATTTCTGAGGTCTATCTTTACGACGGGGTCTAAAAAACTTGGACCCTACCGTGCGTACAGCTTCCACTAGCCCGTCATTGATCTCGTCCACTGATGCTAAGTTCTCAAGGCAAGCAAAGCGGTTTGTGAGCTCGAGTTGGAAGCTTTCGGGGTTTTGAATATGGGCCCTGGTAGGTCGGAGCGTAGACTTCATCAGACTGGACCTTTCTAGCTTAACGTTAATATTTAGTGAGCCTCGTACAAGTCGGTGATCACTGCCGGTTTTAACCCTGTTGATCACAGAGACGTCACTAAATATCCGTTTCTTGTCGGTCATGATGAAGTCTATCTCATTTCTCGTGGAACCATCGGGGCTCATCCAGGTCCATTTCCTGTGAGGCGGCTTCTGGAAGAAAGAGTTCATCATAAAGAGTTCCTCTCTCTCCAGGAAATCAGCCAGCCTCTGTCCCCTAGGGTTCCGTTGCCCATACCCAAATCGCCCCACTCTCAACTCATCGCCGCTTTTCTTGCCCAACTTCGCGTTGAAGTCCCCCATAACAACAGTGAAGTAGGTTTCGGAAGTATGTATGGCTCTACTTACGTCCTCATACATAGCCTCTACTTCATCATCGGAGTGTGACGAGGTCGGCGCATATACCTGAATGACCTTCAGCGAATACCTTTTAGATATTCTGAGTATTAGGTATACCACCCTGCTCGACACACTGTCGATGGTTATAATGTTGTTTACGAGGGACTTGTGAACGAGAAACCCGACACCACCTTGGGACTGTTGGTCGCCCTCCCGGTAGTAGAGCAAGTTACCGGACTTCAGGGTTACGGTGTCCTCCCCCTCTCTACGGACTTCACATAACCCGACAATGTCCCAGCGTAACCTGCTCAGTTCCTCTTCCAGCTCGCAGATCTTTTCGTCAGTCCTCAGAGTGCGAATGTTGTGTGTTACCAGGGCCAGTCGTCGTGGGGATGGGTAGCCGGGCATCTGCCGGTGATTCTTAGCACCCCCTGCTCCGCCGTTACCTTGACTGCTACCCGCGTCAGGAACAAGGGAGCTGCCGGGGACTGGGGGCCTGGTATTTATATTGCTCGTCATTTGTAAGGGGGGTTTTGCCATACGCGCCACGCTTGGCAGGCGGGTTGGCGCGCGCAGTTTTTTTATTTAGTGTGGTTAGAAGCCGGAAGATGCTGCTGCCCATCTCCCGGTGTATTCCCTTAGCAGGCTCCTACTGCAACCACGGGACGATATGGTGGGGGACTATTCTAAGGCCGGTCACCCCACGGCTCATGAATTCATGATTACGTCTAATTTAAATTTAATGGCTTTCATAAAGGGCCATCATCCGGAAAATCCATGTTTTCCATCGCGCTTTAGGTTTTCCATATTTTTGTGCCTCATGATACAATTCTTAATCTCCATATACTCGTATTTCTCTATATTATAAGTCCTTAATAGCGAGACAAGTCTACTCATTGTCCATGCTAAACCCACAGATGGTGGAAGTAGCCTAATCTATACAAAAAGTTAAGCTTTGCAGACTTGCAATATAGAGATTAAGAATTTTACAATGTGAAGAGTGCTCACCAATCATAGTGCCGACGATTAGAGCCACCCCACTGAAGAGTCCCACCCGTCTCTTGAGGTGAACAGGGTCGTCCGCAGCTGCGTCCGTCCCCTCCAACTATGAAACAAAACACAAGTTTTACAAACTTTTTAAAAGCTTTTAACATGTGTAGTGTATGTGTACGTGTGTATATAGTCTTTTCTAGATTCACTCATGTAATGTTAAAGTTTATAGGAACTTTAAAATGTAAACCACCCGTCTCAAACACCCCGTAAACAGTTTTTATGAAATTTTATCTCTATGTTTCATCTACACTTTCTAGTATTCTTCTAATCTGTGACACTTTCTTTGCTCGTGTGAAATTTGCTGACGAGTATTTTAACGCTGTATTATACCACAGTAACATGTGATATATTTTCTTAATAATGGCACTTGCTACGAAAGATAATTCCATTATTCCAAACCATCTACGTTTTCAGCAAGTGCAGATTGGATCGAGAAACAGTTTTACCAAAAGTAATAACAAATAATAAATACCTATAATATCTATGTGCTTAGTTTTACGAGTTACTTTACTATATAAAATCAATAGAGAGAAAATCTAATATCATTGCAAACACAATATTTACAGTAAGATTTTCTTCGTAGATAGTAATTTAACCTCGACATTTCAAGACCGAGCCAAGCAGCTTTCAACGTTTCGCAGCGCATTTCAAGTGCTCTTAATGTCTTTCAACGAGATCTTAAGAGGGCTTCGCAGGAAAACTACGTTGAAACTACCTTTAATATCACGATCAAACATTCCGAGCTGTTATAAAATCTAATAAGCCCTCCAGAGAGCTTGCGAGAAATTTATTTGCAAATAACAACTTTATTTACTTTTCAACGTAGAAAATACCAGGAGTAGTTTAATTCAAATTAAACGATGCAGCCATATATGCCCTAATTCTAATTTCTGGTCCATACTGACTCGTAAACACGTAGGCACTGCTTACTCGCTACGACACAATGTATGTACAACATCCATTGTTCATGCATCATATTCAAGCCTATCTCTTTGCGTTCCTGTGAGTATATAATGCGAATGGCCTCACTATGATTGCTTCATTTCTTTAGTGAGCGAGCTCAATCTTGTAGATGCAGTGTTGCCAGTGCCCTATCTTCAAAAGTAACGCAGATAGGTTCGAAAAGTAACGCATTTACAATAAAAGTAACGCATTAAAAAAAAAACGATTTTTATACAATGTAATTTACTTACTCAATTTAACTTATACTTATACTTTTTTATTCATAGATTTCAGTAGTAGCCCAGTGAATGAGTGCCCAAAAAGGGTATGTGGATCGAAAAGTCGAAAGCAGAAAAACCAACTTAAGAACTTTGTTTGGACTAGTAAGGAGATAAACATACTAAAAGTCCCCACCACCCCTCCAAGGCGAACCCGAGGGGGGCAGGCCGAAAAAGGTCCCATTTTTAGGTTTTTTGCTTATATGTCAAAAACTGTGCGTTGTACGACATTTTGTTGTACTACATTATTAAACCTCATAAAAATTTCTACAACTTCGGCCTTGAGACTTTTTATCTATCTCCAATCGTTGTCCAGCTAAGAACTTCCAAACATGGTCTATTATGAAGACGCTTAAATTAGTTTTCCATACAAAGTCGGTAAAAAATTCTTACAAATAAAATTTGACCAACTTCTGGTTGTATCATAATAAAATTTTGCAAATGTCTAGAAATCTGATGACAGTTTTATAATCTGGTACCATTGAGCTGATCTGATGATGGAGCCAGGAGGTGTCTAATGAAACTCTTCAATGGCTATTAGTAAACCCGTCGAGTTTGGGCACATTACATTCGAATCGATGTCGTTGGTCCTATGGCTCGTCCACATATACCGGCCAATGATTTGCCGAGTGTGTGTTTTGTCTATGGATGAACAGTTTTTGTCTATAGACGAATGTCTTCGGATATTACGGTTTTTTCCGGTAAATTTCTGGTATACATTTTGGGCTCCATAGCTGACGACTTTAATTATATTTTGAATGTTAATCAATCATGGACCATTTGAAGCCATTTTGTGTGAATAATTACTTGAAACTAGTTAAATTTTCTTTATTTTTTGATTTATATAATCTGTGCCTCAAGTGCATGTATTTATAATCTGTGCGCTCGGGCGAACATTGGACCAACGACTCGCAGAGTCATTGACCGGCATATGTGGACGAGCCATGACATTGACAATATTATTTACTTTTTTTAAATTTTTGTTTTCCGTTTCGATTGCGTTCCGTTTCACTTAGTTATTATTTTATATTCTTCCATTGTTAGTTCATTTAAAAAAAATCATTACCCCAAAAAGTAACGCAAAAGTAACATTTTAGGACAAGTAACGTAAAAGTAACGCAAAGGGTCAAAAAGTAACGCAAAATGTTACAAAAGTTACGCACTGGCAACGCTGTGTAGATGTTTCGTCGATATGTTTCAAATAACAACTTGTTTTCTTTCAAATAACAATACGTAATACGAGCTTATTTTCCTTCTGAAATAATCTCGATAAACTTTTATTAAACCGTTGAAACCAAGAAAATCTCTTCATATAAAACTGCTTTCTTTCGTAGCTTATTCAGCTGTGAATCTGCCTTAGTTATGAGATTTTAAATTATCTACCAAAATGCCTTTAGCATTTAGGCTCCATCTACAAGAAAACTTTATTAAAATGTTGCTATATCTATAGGTAGGCGCGGGTGTAAAACACATTTTACGACGAAAAAGCTTTCTCTTGCTGTAAAACTTTCCAAGTATTGCTGAGTTATGGAGATTGGTCGTAATCTGTACCTAGGTAGCAAATGACATGACTTTATGAAAGATTCGGATTCCGGAGCTTTCAAGCCGGATCCGTCCGCCGCAAGGCTTTCAAACTGTTACCAAAGTTAATTCGTTAAACAGATAAGAATACTGTTTCCTTGCTACTTGGAAGTCGTGGCTTAGTTTGTTTCTCAGAATTATTCTCGAAGATTTGAAACTCATGCGTTGTATTAAGCATCAGTTCTAACCGATGATGTTTATTGGTGTCCATCTTTATACTATGGTATGTCATTAATATTTTATTCCTTTGTAATGGTCAGTGAAGGTACCTCACTTACTTGTCCGACAACATGCCAGCAATAAGTAAAACCTCTTTCTACCTGGCTTCACTGAACTTCATGTCAGAGTCAGCCCCTCAAGCACAGAAGCTGCGTTTGCGCTGCGTAGACTTGTCTTGCTGTCAAGTCAACTGTCATTCCATCATTCCATACTTTCACAAGAGTACAATGTATGGGATGACAATTCTACTCTTGAAGTTTCGTCGGGATCCCATGGTTAAGCTACGGCCACAGAACACGCATCACAATGACCGCTTGTCAACACGTTTTTATTCAGTGTTTATCGAAATTTGTGTAGGGGGTGTTCCTGCGGGACGGTATAGTGTCGGGGCTGGGGTTCGACGAAGCACTCTTCCGCGGCCCGACGGCAGAAGTTCTCTTTCATATATCGAGGTACATACCTTGTCTCCTGGGTTGAGGTTGCCGTCGGCGAGCGCTCCCGCCGCGCCGTCTTCGGCGTCGCAGCCGGCGGAGCACCCGCGCCATACCAATCCGCCTTCGCGTGTGCTCCCTGCAACAAACGAAAACAATGTTACTAAATGTGCCGATGTATCTTTTTTGCAGTAGTATCTTCCATTTACGGAGATACATTATCTTAATGAAATCAGTAGTTTCTTCCCTTTTTTTATAAAAATGTAACAAACTGTTAACGTTTTGAGTGGCGATAACTTATAGAGATGATAAGCTTACACTATTTTATATACGACGTAATCCTCACTTACTCGTAGCACATACTGCAACTATTTTATTCCATCGCAAGGTCTGTTTTAACGATTTCAAGATCCTTTCAGTTTAAAATGTAATAAATTATACCATAGTATTTAAATAGCTGTGGTAACTCACAAAAATATTCTAAATCAACAGAACCATTCGTCACACACTTAAATAAAGATATACGAGAATAATAATTATAACGACATGATATTAATATGTAAACATTTCGAAACATTATATAGCCAACGAGTTTATAAGAAAAATAGTCCAATAAAATATCTGAAGTTTCGTAAATGATTCATATGTGAGCCATAAAGCTTTGGTAGGTTACCACGGACCGCAATTAAATATGTCTCTTGTATTAAAATAGCTCGGAGATGTTTCGACAGAACTCTCTGAAAATAAAATAGTCTGGGATATTTAAAATATAATGACGTACATAACTTATAAGAGTAACCTTGTTGATATACTTTATAATAATAGATAAGTATTATGCTTGGGTATTTAGAGGTGCAATAAATTTATCGTCTAATCTCAGTGTTCGGTTCCAATGAACGTCATGACAATTTTGTTTAGTGGAGAGACTGGACTAACTCTATATATAAAAAAACTAGCTTAAGCGCGCGGCTTTGCCCGCGTGCAAAATCCTTTCTTAGCGGAGGTCTACGTCATAAAAGCTATCTGTGTTCCAAATTTCAACTCAACCCGTTCAGCGGTTAAGGCTGTGCGTTGATAGATCAGTCAGTCAGTCATTCTTTCCTTTTATATATTTAGATAAAAACTATATTATAATAGAAATAGTTTTCTTCTATCTACCTATAGTATTATCGTCCATGATTTTTGAATAGCACAACGACAAAATTTATTCACTTAAAATCACTTCACTATCACAAAAAACATAACATATACTTATAAAGTTGCTCTTCATAACGTACGTGTTAAAGAAAAAAAGATTTAATAAAAATTCTCAAAAGTTCGCGTATTTTACAATTCGCAAAAAAGATGACAAATGATTACATTCACTCGGCAATCAACGAGATATTTATGATGTGGAAGCTAAAATAAATTATAAAGGGAATCTCCATGTTTTTTATGAAAAGCTCGTGAAAATCGCGACACACCCATGGCACGTCACAGCCTGGGTGTCTACTGTTATAAAATCACTCGATTTTATATATTTCAGTTCAAACATCTGAAAATTTCGTATCAAACAACCGAAGCTAATCTAAAAATATACTAAATTACAGAATGTTGGCGTCACAATAGCTGTCTAATAAAATTCTTATAAATGTTCCCTTTGAAAATTCGTGTAGAATTTGCCAACATCTTTACTCAATTAGAAATATCGCTGAAAATCTGAAATTTTCAGTATATGCTACTCAGTAGCCTAGACAAATAAATATATCAGCCATAGTCTAAGATCTACTCACATAGTCTAAGATTAGAATTTACTCTTTTCTTATGTAAGATTTACTGAAATAATGATCTGGTATCATGTGAAATAGTAGATGCAACAATGGAATAGCAAAAAAATATGCAGTCTGCAGTACTAGTAAATATTTTTTACGTTAAATATATGTATGTAGGTAATAATAACGTTTGTTTTCTATGTATTCGGGATTGGTTTACAACCCCATCTATATATAATAATGCTCTAATAATATAATCTTGTTGCTAGAAAAAACTCTCACTCAAACGCAAATAAATGAAATTTGGCATCTCAGAGATCTCGCTCTATAATAGCATTTTTACATGGTACGTGCAGCCAATTACTAAATCTTAACAAAACATATAAACACATTCTTTATTATTTGTTTATCGTACTTTTGTACTCATAAAATCAGTACGAGATCATTACAATAGTTGATTATACTCTTAGATAAATGCAGAATTCACAATAACACTAAAAAGTTTTATAAATGT
Organism: Hemithea aestivaria; assembly: GCA_947507615.1. Classification (NCBI taxonomy): domain Eukaryota; kingdom Metazoa; phylum Arthropoda; class Insecta; order Lepidoptera; family Geometridae; genus Hemithea; species Hemithea aestivaria. The sequence goes on along the minus strand of OX382326.1, from coordinate 8,290,675 downwards.
ATAACTACATAATATTATATTAGTGTTAATATTGTTTTGCTTCTTTACGCTTAAAACGTCAGAAATGATTATACTGAAATTTATAAAAGTGAATCTGTACCTATATTATATCATGATTATATACAGCTTAGAAGTACTCGTACCTAAGGTGTAAGTTTAACCCACGGGTTAATTAACCATAGAAAAGTACCGAATGCTGTTTTACCATATAAAATTGCTCTATGTGTACCTAAGTCTAACCGTGGAAAGGTACTCTGTGTGTATGTTTGGCTCTAGAAAAGTACTATATATGTAATTTTTATCATATAAAAGTGCTCAATGTGTAAGTTTGGCCCTAGAAATGTACTCTATGTGCAAGATTTACCATGTAAAAGTGCCCTGTGCGTAAGTTTAACCGTGGAAAAGTGCTCTATTTGTGAGTTTAACCGTAGAAAAGTACCTACTCTAAGTGTAAGCTCCAAGTTCAGTTATGAAGGTGTTTACCACGCATTGCGCATATACAATAATTAGATATATTCAATTATATTTTAGACACGCAATTTTATTAGATAGAGGTGCCAGACATATTAGTAACGCCGCCTCGCCGTCAGTACAAATAACAATGAAATTTGCGGCTTCAGTCATTCTTGATGAGAAGCCATTTATTAACTGATAATGTATGGGCAATCATTTACATAATGACAGGCAAACAAAGCACTTTAGAGATGGTGATGATGGCTTTACAGAGACTTATGAAAATTACTTGTTTTTCCTGCTAATATATTTGCCTGAATGAAATTATTTAAAACGATAAGACCGACTGTAGACCTGTAGACTATAGACTGTAGACCACACAGGTCAGACGTCTACGAGCACTCTGTATACCTACATATGTCAAAAAATGGTCCGACTAATTTGAGAAATTTTCCTCTTTTTTTATAAAAAAAAAGAGAAATACGTAACAACTCCAAACCAACCGCAGCGAGCAATATCTTTGTTTCGCTAGCCTACTGCAGATAGAGAAATTAATTGACTAGATCGAAGCGAATCAACGAAATATATCTGTTTTTACTGCTTTCACCGAGACAGCCTTGGGCGGCTCAAGGCCTATAGAACTATTATAGCGAGCTTGCTAACATATAGGTAAATAAATATCACATTTTTATCTAATCTTAAAATCAAACTCTAGTAAACGATAAATATTATGTTTGCAAAGCATTGAGAGCGATTAATCAACGGTTTTGATGGCCTACTTCCATTAATATCTGGTCAGCACAATCGTTTTTTTGTTCAATTAATGTCGGAGGAGAGGACATTGGAGTTATGACCGTTATATAAATCACTAATGACAATATTTTCATTGAATGCGAGAATAAAGAAAAGTCAGGGATTCTGTCTCCACGTGTGTCGGACTGCACATGAATGTTTCCATTTTACCGATAACCCTTTCACTGAGCTTAGCTTCATCATCAACCCATGTAATTATAATTATTTTTCTACCCGCAAGGTTGTCTGAAACACATCGCTTTTAATGATGAAACGGCCAATTGTTACACTTAGGTTACGAAATTGTGTTTTAGTTTTAAGATTGTACTGTTACAATAAAGAGTTTTCTATTATATTATATTCTAAGTATAATTTTTACAAGTGACATAAGTGTGAACAGAACAGTGTTGCGTAGAACATCGTTCTGAGGTCATGTATTAGGGTAACCTAATTTTTTTTTATGTGATGAAGTAGAAGACGAGCAAGACGCTCTCCTGATGTTAAGAGATAACGACTGCCCATAATCAGTACAGTGTTACCTAGAATTTCACAATTATGTGAAATTCTAGGAGCACTGCACCAACGCTTCTTACTCAAGAGTCATAAGATATTATTGAACAATTAATTGTTCATAATACTTCTTGTATAGGGTACCTACCTAATTATTTTTATAACAATCATTTTCTTGATTTGAAACTCTAATGTCTTCATTTGAATGAAGATATTGGAGTTCCACTACAAATTACTAAAGACAATATTTTCGTTAAAGAGAGAAAAATAAATGTCGGAGATTCTGTTTTACGAATAAATAAGCAGGTCAAGAACGCGTTGGACTGCTCATGAATGGTTCCATATTGTTTTACTTTTAAAGACTTGTTTTTGACAATAATATTAATATAGGTATATTAATATACCTATTAAAAACTTATTTCTAACAAATGTTAAACTATTCAATACTTGTTTCAGAATATGCAAACTCGTATAATTTCCAAAACTTGTACATAACTTTATCCATTTTCATACAAGCTTAAAAAACAATAATTATAATTGATCCATTGCCATCACTAATCATAATGGGCTAACTAGCATTACGCAATTTATAATAGATATTAATATATACCTAGGTCTACGTAAAAAATACTAGCATCTGGTAATGTCACAGTGTTTAACGTACGTAGAACGATTCCCAGTCAATTTTGAGCTACTGTAAATAACTCTACCTTAAACAAGGATATGTACATTGTAAAATTGTAATGGGTAAACACACTCCCTTCGCATCGAGTTCCCATTATGATGACACTGTCGGGTCTCATGACATGAATCACTAACCGGACACATTATTTGCTAATAACCAAAACAATGCATCAATGCATGCTTCAACTCACGTACGCTGGAGAAAATATTTATTATGTAGGTAACCTATGTTGGTACGAATTACATCATCCATTTAGTGCCTTTATAACACAAGCTGCGCCCAGAGGTTTTATTCAATGAAAATGTGTATGTTATTCCATAAATTTCAGCCCGATCGGTTCAGCAGTTTAGGCAAGAAAGAGTAGATAACAAACTACGCACTTATCATACTACCTGCTCCCCGTGGTATTACCAACGCTAGTCCTGATCACATAGTATATCAGTATAAATACCTACTAGCCTATGTATTTTTCTAGCTTAAAAAAAGAGCAAGTCACATAATCGTATTAGTAAACTTTCGCCTTTATAATATTAAGTAGGATTGTATGTGATAGTGTACACAAAAATATCTGCATTGTAGGTTCAAAAATATAAATATATATTTTCTCTATGCGAAATGTATAATTAAAGTATACCAATGTAGAAATTGAGTACAAAGGAAAAGAATGAACAGAATGAAAATGAGGCGAGGAAAAGGAAAAAGGAACACATAAGGTTTTATAGGGATAGTGTTAAAAAAAATAGTAATAGAGAACGTAACGTACCTACCTATTTGTAGGGAAAGCTATTCAATTGGCTTAAAATTAGACGTAATAGAGGCAATATGTAGATATCTCAAAATTTTGAATAGATTAAAAGTAGGTTTAGAAAATAATATTTTTAAAAAATTATTATTCAAAGGTTCTACTTTTATCTTATTTTATTTATGTAAGACTACACAGCCTAATTTGCAAATGTGTCACAGTCACAGTTGCCTAATGTAGTCCTAGCTTCCTGTTGATAATCATAGATACTAATATTATAAAGGCGAAAGTCTGTGAGTGTGTGTATATATTTGTCACTTTTTCACACCTAAACGAGTGCACAGATTGAGCTGAAAATTGGTACAGAGATAGCTTAGACCCTGTAATAACATATAGCGGGTAAAACCGCTGGACGCAGCTCATATTTGTGTTAAACATGTAATGTTAATATATTAAGCTAAATATTACCCAAATCTAATTAGATATCACATTATACCTCATTCACACGAAGATCACGAGTTTTTAAGTCAACACTTATACTGACATATTGAGTTTAGTAAGAAAATAAGTTTATTTTCGAGCGACAACGCGATGGCCGGCACGTACATTTAATGGGAAAATACACAGCTTAAAGTAAATATTTTATGTTACTTTGTGGTTTTATTTTGTTTACCACATACTCGTGTAAAAACCGTGCATCCGTTTCGACGATAATCAATCTTTAAAATAGAGAAAATATTTAGTACAAAATTTGCGAGTGGAATGGGAAATGGACCCAATTTCAAAGCAGTAGGTGACCTACAGCTTTGAAAAGTGTTGCATAGAACATCGTTTCTATCACATCGTTATGTCAGGAACATGATAAGTGGCTGAAAAGTGTTTAGTATACTTCTAAAAGAGAGTGCAATTTAAGAAAGGTGACCTTCAGAATATTATAAGCGAGAGAAAAGATTATACACAAATTCTACCTACTTATTATTATATAAATGGAAGGTTTGTGATAGACTTTAGACTACATTGTGGGTTTGCAATAAAAACATTTTTTCTAGGAAAACGTTTTTTGTAAGAAAATGGGAGTTAGCTTTGAAAATACGTATAGATACTTTTTTTTGTTAGCAAACGAACGAGACGAGCTAAACGCTGGCCTAAAGATAAGCCGTAGGTTTTTAGGTGTTTTGAAGGATATTTTCCCTTTAGTCCCATTCGGTTACTGACTATAGTAAATGTAAGGAAGAATACACTTATTACTACTTATACATCATTAAGATAACGTGCAGAATTGTTTGTGTAATGAATCATGTTTGACTAAGAATAAACCCATTGAAAAGGACTGTTTATAAACCATGACCTACAGCTAAGAATAACATCGCAAATCGTACAATCTTCCACTGTGGTTACTAGACGAATAACTAGTTAGATATTAGATATACACTTGAAATAAGGGCGGAAAACGCCCACCAATTACGAAACTGAAGCCAAAAGCAATACATACGAGCACTACTATTTATGTATTTTGCTAACAGGTAGAACAAGAGATGAGCCTGAAGTCTGAAGTTTTCAAAATGCTAAGCAATAACACCGACCCATTATAGTCGCAGTATTAATTAAGAAGTTATTTCAAAAGGTCATATCTTAGGTCCTATGCAACACTATGTTTCACTCATCATCTAGAAACATAAGTTGTTTTAAGTCTACTTATTAGCCCAGTAATCTCACTAGCCATCTGAGCCTTCCAACTTGCCAACCGAAACAAATCTCAGCATAATATTAAGTAAAGTTGTGATAAGACGGGATTGACAAACCTATTTCAACCATTAAAAAATCATCCAGTCACTGTTAAAACTACTATTTTAAGTGCGTAGGATGACAAAAATTTAATCATTTAGTCAGACGTGTTCGTGGATTTATTATTAAGTTCTGAATATCATGTGATGAGGATCGAGCTATAAAGAAAGAAAGAAAAAAAAGAAAGAAAGAAAAACATTTAATTAAGCATAGAGACACAGGCACATAGAAAAGAAAAAAAAATTATATATAACAAATAAAAAAATATATATAGGATATGAAATCCAGCAATAATCTTTAAAATTAAAATTAGTTCCGCTAAATTCCGCGGGACCACTTTCTTGCTATCTGATTGGGAAAACGTATTCCTTCCGCCTACTAGTTGTTTTGTTTGATGAGTGTGATGTCTGCTTACGAGTATTACAGTAGTGTGACTATAATATAACATTAATGAATATTAAGTACCTGTCTGCATTCATTTAGTTCCTCAACCTTCTACACCATTTTTAATTCGTTATTGGCACAGCTATACATCTAATAGACCATGGGACATATACCTACAGAAACGAGTTTACACCCAAAAGAATAAATCGATGGGAGGATTTTCCAATGTGAGAACTTTCGTTTAATGACCACGACCTTACCCAATATTCTGCCGCGATTCGTTCCAGTTGGAAGAGATGTGGTCAAAGAATATCGAATAACTGGACAATTGAGACTTTATATCATACTCGTATGTATCTTTATGACGAACGTAGCGCAGTGTTACGCAGGACTTCGTTCCTATTAAAGACCTACATACCTATTTACCTCTAGGTATATTACGACTACAAAAAGGTGCTTATTATCGGGCTAGTATTCGGCCTTTTCTTTGATAGTCTTCCATAAAAAATCAAGCATGAATTTGAGACTAAAAAGACGATGACTGCAGTCCAGTGTTAATAGCTGATAAGTTAATATGTAAAAGTAGGTGTAGAAAGAAAAAAATACGAAATTAAATTGCATTCCATACATTAAACGCTAAGAATATATTGTTTGGGTGTCAGGTACAATCATAAATTGGTTTACCTGTTTCTATGAATTATTGACGTTGTAAATTTACTATGATAATAAAACTGTGACTAATATAGTCAATAATAGTCAATGTATGCATGTAAAAAAGGCATCATTCATACTTAATGACATAATTTTCCTCAAGGTTTAGCCTTTAGGACTGTTTTTAATAAAAAACTTAGAGGAAAAGCTAAATACCTAGCATGTTTCATTCACAAAGAGATATATGCAATTCCTGTGGTTTGAAAATTTCATATACCTAGAACAACAAACTAAATTTAATTGTTTTTCCTCTACTCAAACCAACAGTACCTATTTAAACATTGAGGCTAATATGAGTCTCAATAAACGCTTAGAAGAAACTCATTCATTAGAAATTAATTCATTGATTGAAACGAATGTGGTTACTATGACCAAAGAAAGGGTAGTTCAAGATTAAGGTTGAATTGATGATTCGCCCCATGTCTATTAACTACTTAGATTTGAGTCAAAGATATATAATATGGCAAATGAAGGTTCTTTTTTATACCTTCGTCAGGGTACACGAGCACTGGTGAGAATCCATTCTGCAGCTTGTCTGGTCCCGAGTGCGAGGGCTGCACGGAGGTGCGCAGGAGTGCGGCCAGTTTGTCGCGCATCGCATCGCACATGCGGCCGGCGCTCCAATACTCTGCCGCTCACAGAACACTATGATCTCTACTAGCGCCGGCGCCGACAGTATCCCACACGACACAGATTACTATACAGTCTCTACGACAACTCAGGCCCTTCAGTTGACACACTTAAACTAACATACGCTGAACACGTACGCGACCCAATCCAATATTCCAATATTGCTTATTTATCACAACACGTTTCGTAATCACAACCGATTTTAATGCTAACAGCTAAAAATATCGCTGAAAAGTACACATGAATTTATTTTCTCAGAATTTTACGATGCATAAATGTATGTAGACTGCGCGTGTACGAACGAAGACCAGTAGCGGAGGACTGTCTATTCCGAGCGCGAGCGAGCACGTGGGCGCCTCTGCTTCCCACCACCGATCAATGGACGGAGATCTGATATCTTTACTATTCCTATCAAATATGTACTATATTATCCCCATTGTCTCACTGCCGCGCAAACAAGATCATTAACAATCGTCATTTTTTTTGCAACGTTTTCATCCGCAGCCAACTTTCGTACGTGACCTTGCTATTCCGCTCGTAGGCAATAAAAACACGTATAGCCACCATGACGTGGTGTTGGAAAATATAATGTAGTTTCGAATCCATAGACCTCGTAGGCGGTGCGTAGCAAAGCTACGAGACGTAGCAGCGTAGCAGGGTCTCCCGTATCGTGTAGCACCTCTACGTCATCACAATAAATCTCAACGCGTTCTAATTCTAAGTGTTTAAAGATAATAATAATAATTATTAAGGTGATGTAGAAATTAGACACTGAAAAATATTAAAGCACACCCACAGAAATCTTAATAATAAGCCAATTTAATTTGTTGGATGTGTGATGGAGTCGCGTACGTGACAAAGAACGCGTAGTATTTAGAATTTGAATATAGGTCGCGTTTCCTATTTTTCGAATAGACGACAGAATTTCGCTGCCCTTCATCGCCCAAAAGGCAGTACAATTTTTTTGAAGTAAAACTTCTTTAGGCGCGACTAGGGAGTAACTCAGATTTTTTTTTCTGACGGAAGTAACGCTTACTATAGTCTGTGTAGTTTCCGCCATTTAAAAATAATAATTCTGATTGGTTGAAAACTTCTTTAGGCGCGACTAGGGAGTAACTCAGATTTTTTTTTCTGACGGAAGTAACGCTTACTATAGTCTGTGTAGTTTCCGCCATTTAAAAATAATAATTTGAATAATATTAATATAACATTTAAATAATCTTTGTAAAGCACATGAATAATAAATATAATTAAATTATAATATAATATTTATTTATTTAAGTTAATATTTAATCATTTCAGTGATATATGTCGTCAACGCCAAAGAAGTTTTACTTCAATCGCGCGTAAAGGTTACACGCACACACTTTTTTTTTACTTAAATATAACACTTTATAGCGCACGATGTAAATTAATATAAAGAATACACACGTTTTGACAATTTATCTTTATCCGCAGGGCAGCGTGTACCTACTTGTATATCAAAAATATGACATACACGTACTAAGCACATTATGATAATTCATAATGTGCCTTTTATAAAATTGTATTTGAGAAGAATTTCCTAAAACAACCCGAAGTTGTACGATAAGGATTTCATATCTATGATCAAACTGGTGTTTACTGTGGATCAAAAGTAAATTGAGCTGAAATAGTAATTCTTTAAACTCTACGACGCTTCATTGGTACCACTAAAGTACTCCTGGTACCTACGTAGGCTTTAATTTAGTGTATTTTTTATTTTATTAGAAATCTTGAAATATTTTACACTAGTCTCGCAAGGCTAGGCTCTAATGTTTTATCTGTTACTTTTAGTAGTAAACATACATAGGTACATATAATTACGCCTGGTCCCCGTTGGGGTAAGAGACTATTTCCCTCTACTTATAGTACGATCCTGACACACCTCTTTCCTTAACTAAAGTAAACCTCTAATAGTAAACTCCTCCTCGTAGTAGTACTTCTAATATTTTACTATTAAGAATTCTCAGGAAGTACCTACCTACATCAAAAGTTATCATATAAAACGCCACTAGATCTAACAGCCATCTTAGCGCGATAGCTAAGCATCTACATGCAAATTTTTGGCACAAGATGCAATTACACGAATGCCGATGGAGTGGCACGCTTTTTATAATGTTCTTACATCACTTCACCTCAAATAAAACGATTTAATCAATAACAAACCTTGATACAAAGCAATAAAGATAATATACATATCTGATAAGTGCAAACTAGAATTGTTTTACCGGAGTGAAATTTCAAAATAGTTTGTTATATGCAATAAATAAAAGTATTTTTGTATGATATAGAGACCTTGGGAACAGTAGAAACTGAATTATATTTTATTGTATAAATGAATAGATTTTTTTTATAGAATTATATAGAATAGAATAATACTGAATATAATATTGTATAAATATATTACCTACATAAAACACATCTTACCACTTTTTTAATTTTATAGTACCTTTTTTATGGGCGTCAAGAAAATGACAAACTAGATAACTATAAAAGTCTATAAGAACATACGAGCAAATTATTTTTTAAAAGTATATACAATACAATACTCTTTATTGCAGTTAAAAGATAACAAAAAAGACTTAAAACTAAACTATATAAAGGTCTACAATAGGCGGCCTTATCGCTTAGAGCGATCTCTTCCAGGCATATATATTATTATAATTTTATTTAGTAAATGTGTGTTGAAGTATAAGCCTTCGAATATATCTATTTATTTAGGCTTTGTATACACTGGGTAGCACTGTACTAATTATGGGCAGCGTATGCTTACCATCAGGAGAGCGTCTTGCTCGTCTTCTTACTTCGTTGTATAAAAAAAATCTTTTAACAGCAACTAGAGTTGACTTTGGTAGTTTAGGGGGAGAGAACTCTGCCCCCGACTCTAAATCCGCCCTTGATTCTAGAATATACGAGTACATATCTATTTTGGTACCACAATAGGGCCCAGAACGCTCTGGAAAATCATATTTCACTAATCGAATGATTAATAGTTACCTATGAATTCAGCGAATTAATTCAATGATTCACACGTGTAATAACTATAATTTCACGAATTGTTTTCATTGGGTGATTTGGCAACACACCGATGATGCGTGCAGCAAATTATGTCCGCTGTAAATATATGTTAAAAACAGTTATATGCCGTCACATTAATTCCAACACCTATGTACTATTATCGTAACATTATTCGTACTTAGGTATACGAGAAGAGGTATATTATATACTTACGAATTTACAATGATTAAAATCCAAAATCTACTAAGTAATTTTATAAATCGCACACCCTATAAAATACAAGCTTAGCAAAATAAAAAGCTGTGGTGGCCAAGGGGTTATGTGGTGCGGATGCAAATCTGGACCACCGAGAACTGAATCCCGGACCCGCACCAATGATTTTAATATTAGTCATGTGCGGTTTTTTCCACTCGCTGTACTGGTGGTAGGCCTCGGCCATGGCTAGTTACCACCCACTGGACAAAACCGTGTCGCCAAGTGGTCATTGTGACCGTATTCCGGCATGATGTTCCGTGAAGCCAGGGGGGAATTTATCCCGCCTTCTAGGTTTAGTCGCTTAAGTTTAGGCGAGATCATGGTCAAAAGCTAAACTATAAAGAATAAAAAAAGTGAATTTTGCAATCACAAATTCATCTAATTCTATACACGTATTTAAGATCATTTTGATATAATTGGGTGTGCGAAACGTTAAAGCTTAAATTGAAGTGGTTGTATGCACTTACGTTACGTTTGTGTTAGTTTATGTATTTTCTAGTTGCGTCCCAATCTTAAGAGAAAATCGGGACAAAATTTGTAAAAGGGTGCATTGCCAATAAATATCAGTAAAGGAAAAAACAACATTCATTTTATTAAATTTAAATCAAAATAAAACCCGTCAGACATATCTTATATTCAGCAGCAAAATAATACCATTATCATAAAAGGTACTATATATTATTGTGCGCGAAGTTTATGGACGTTACCCTACATGCTAGGTTAACAACCCTCTGAGAGAATATTATGAGACTGGTTGCCGCCGCTCCGCTCGTCCTGTTCGCCCTTGGTTTGACCTTCGTGGGTTGACCTTCTTTCCCTCCCCTGTCTTCAAGCCGAGGTATTATACCGGATTTGGTTATAACAGAAGTTCCAAAAATAGCTACTGATTCGATGACATTTTATTACGTTTTGACCGAGTATACACGTCTCTTTGGAAAGCTTATTTTAATGTAAAGCATTTTACTTGCACAATATGCAGGTTTTCGCCACACAAACGGTTCTCAGCTATAAGAACGTCACGTCCTTTAAAACTCTCGATTTAAAACTGCACACGTACCTCTACGCACTTGATTTAAAAATCTCTGGATTGAAGATGGAACAAATGTCCTATCTGTACGTCGTAGGTATACGTTATGTAATTAAATAATATTCTATAATATATAAATAGGCATTTAAAGAGAATCAACGTAATCTAGATTCTAAACAATAATCACAAAATGTACAGAATGACATTTTCGTAACACACAAACATTTATTAAGTTTTATATATTGCTAGCACATAATCATGTCTTAGATTAAAATGTCTGTACACCTATCGGATTAAGTACATCCTTCTTCGTCATAAAACGCGGTCAATGGGTTTTCACTACCTTGACTCTTGATTTTCAGCTACATTTGACTTTTCTAATCAAGTCCTAAGTTTTTATCGGGTCGCACGCTATAGGGAATCTATGAACACGTGTTAATTAACACGAATCGTGATTATTTTAAGATTTATGGCTCTATGAATTTATGAGCATTGCATTTACCGTCGAGTTTAAACGACTTTAGAAAATAGACGTTCTCAAGTTGGATGTATTTTTAAGTTTATTATCTAACTCTGTCCCGAACCCTTTTTGTTGGAGTATTTTCAGTTAATCCCATTTTTTATAGTTTATTTAATGTTCATTATAAGAATTATACAATTAACTGATTTTCACATTAAGTTTAATCTAACCTAATTTTATGTTTGATATTACTATATAGAATCTAGCTTAGTTAATTTCCTAACAATGTTTAGTATGCCATGAAGGATTATTCTATTCTATTTTTATGCTAGAATTCTTCAAGTTTTAACACGTCAGAGTCTGGAAATTATATTAAACGCTATTTTTCTGTGATCGGATCCAAGCGCTACTAAGACGATATGACGTCAAAATACCATTAAATTCACTGACGTAATTGAAATGACAAATTTTGCTGTCAATTTCATTAAAAAAAATATCTAAGACTGATCTAAAATACCTTGGGCTTTCTTATTTGTTTTGGATACACACAAATGAACAGCGGAGATCTCTGTATTAAAATTAGACTCGACGGTCAGTTATTCTGAGATTGCGAACGATGTCATGTGACCCGGCCTAGGATAGAGGAGGCTGGCCATACTACGTCAGTTACGTTTTCAATTATAAATCATTTACTTTAAACTACTTTGAACAAAATTAACATAGTTATGTCATTACCGTCATAGACGCTCTATTGTTTAGTTACTCGGAAGCTGCAAGTTAACAACGTGTTCGTTACTCGTCTAATTGTAACTTTTGGGGTAAATATAAGAGATGGTACAGAATCGAGAGATCGCACAAATCGATACGTTCACGCATGCGTCATAAGGTGAGATATTTCTTTGCTAACTCGAGATCGTGGGCGGGTGACGTGTTCTTATGAAATATACATAAAAAACTCTACGTAACTTACGTCTTACAAGACTTACTGAATAGACAACTTTTTTAATAAGATTACACAAATTTTTTGACTTGTAACGTTCTCATATTAACATACGAGTATGCGAAAGTTAGGTGGACGTGCGTGTTTGTTACCTTTTCATAGCAAAACTACTGGAATTATTGTCTGGAAACTAGTTCAATATAAAGTTGCTGCGGTTTCACCCGTGATCGGGAAAATTGGGATAATAAGTAGTCTATATGCTCTTTCAGGTTTCCAGACGCAGTCTTAATTTTATCGCAATCGGTTCAGTATTTTTCGTGAAAGAGCACTTTGACATACAAATTTTCAACTTTATTATACTGACATGATACCTTAGATTGTCTAATGTACACAAATAAGAAAAGCAGAACGACCATAACAAGCGTGTGAGCGAACTTCATTCTAAACGCTCACATTTCGTTAATGCTATCTCAGTCGCACATTTGCCGGATTTTGTTTTGTCTATCTGCTCTGGCGACACGGTTTTAATTTAAAAAATCTTCGAATAGTGGCCAATCTAAACTTATAAAGTTATCTGTCGGTAAAATCGCGAGGTACCAAAATCATCTAAATATAATTAAGGGTATAATTGTTTAACATCGATCTCTTCCAGATCTTTACAACATATGGGATAATATTGTACCAAGTTGATGATAGAGTTATTTAGTTGTCGTGCGTTACTTCCAGCCTCAATTGAAACGTCCTTCGCCCTTCGTACAATGTCACTTGTCATTAAGATAGCGATAATAAGGTATATTGCGTACTGCACTTGACTTCTAATTCCGATGATGATTCAATTAAAATGACCATTCTGGAAGATTCCGTAGATAAATAGATATGTACATAATCTTATCTAATTTCTTTACAATATGTAACTAAAGTCTGCAAAAGATAGTTTCGGCTGAACAAGTATTCTTTATATTGAGATAAAAAATATATAGTATCAGTTGATCACTGTCCATTGTCCATTTATTAAATCACATACCTACTAAAAACAATTTAGATAATATGCTTAATATTGCTATACATTTTAAAGGGAATATGATATTGAAAATCTCTTCATATACAGATTATCTGCTGCTATAGCTAGGAATTGTTACATTCCTAGACCTATAGTACGACTCGTGCAACTTTGCGTGCATCTTTAAAAAAATACTTAACGATCTTTTCTCACACAAATAAAATCAGAAAAAAATGTCAAGCTGTTTCCCAGGAGTTCCATAACAAACATTGACACAAGATTTTTATATACCTACTAGAAATTAATTAATCAAGTTTAGGTACTTACTCATTATAATTGTAGAGGTATTGTAGAATGTTAATTTAATGCCAAATTTATGACTTATAGACACGTCTTGTCTTATCATCGGTAATTCGTTTAGATAAAAATAAAATATCACTTTTGTGCTTTCAACTTCCGAAAATCTACGACATCCGGTGTCACACACTATAAATTGCACATTTTTACAAGCTTTATATTACTTTCACCTGTCTGTTGTCTGTCTGTCTGTCTGTCTGTCTGTCTGTCTGTAATCAAATCTTGCAAGTTTAATTTGACCGACTTCCCGGTTTCCAATTGAGCTGAAAATTTGCATATGTGTGTAAATCGGATGACAATGCAATATTTTTATGACGTCGAGCTGATCTGATGATGGAGCTGGAAGGTGGCCAAAGGAACTCTGTCATAAAATAACGCAACCCCATCGAGTTTGGGCTCATTTGATTCGTCTTGACGAGTACTTTATGATGCAAGATAATAATAATAATTAAAGCTTGTTTTTAAAAAGTATTTTTTAAATTTCACTTGTTCACATCAAACCGCCCGCTATCTGGTCATCCAGTGTGTCATTTATAATACTTTAATCTAATCGCGTTTGATTTGTCATAAGATTATAATAAAAATTACTGCAATAAAAGTTTGTACGCATGCAATAAGTAGGTAATATATTAAAATTAAGTGTTTTGTTATCTTACCGGAATTATCTATATTCCATTTTTCTACACGTAGGTACATTTATTTATTATTCTTTGACATAGAAAGGATTGGTTATGTAGTTACATTTATTCTTATTAATAGTCTTTTAGATTTGTCATACAATTATTATAATAGAAAATACTGCAACAAACATTTGAACGCATGCCATAAGTCGGTATTTTACTTTAATTTATTGTTTTGTCATCATACCGGAATTACCTATATTCCATTCATTATCTACACATACATTTATTTATTCTTTGAAATAGGAAGATCTGAACTTTAGCTGCACTTTACCTTTATCCTTATTCTTTTATTATAATTTTGTGCTAAAGTATAATTTAGATTAGGTAATGTAACAGGGTACCGAGAAAAGAAACAGGAAAATTAATTTAAGTAAATTAATTTAAGTGGACGCGTTACATAGCAGGTATTTTTTCATTATTTTAATTCTCGCATCTAACGGTTCAAATTATGCGAAACCCAAAAAAGCCTCATGTGCCCAAAGAAAGATGTATTAAATATTTTGTCAGTTATACTTATTATTCTAATACAATAAATATGTAGGGGAGACCCGTACAAAACCGTTTACCTGGGTAAAAGCGTACAGTACAAAAAGTGATTTTTGAGTGGTGTTCATCTAATATTTTGAAAATATTATGCTGTCACAGTAAAATTAACTTATCTTACTGGTAAATGTTCATTTAACTGCGTTGATATGTGTATATTTACCGATAATTTATGACGTTTTTACCGCCGAAATAATTAGTGTCAAGTTATTGCGAGTGATGTTATTACTGCTATTATACTTCGGGTCAAAACCGTACGGGGTAAAATTATAGCTTCCAGTCCTTAGCTATACGGTTATACCCCGGTCTCCCCTATGTATATAATTTACCCCTGGACATGTTTTTTACTTTATATGCTCCACATATCATTTCTTATGACACCTTATTGTGGGCGAGTCATCATGAACATACTATAAAATATTATATTCCCACAGTTGCAATGAAAGCACTTCACATAATAAATGAGTTTGATAAATAGATGATGTTTTTGGCTCGTGTTATTGCACAAATAGCTACTTATGTACGAGTATGTATCATGGTATGCTTATGTATATTCTATATACTTATAGAGTCGATTGTTTTCTAATTGAAAAGATATAATATACAGTATACAGGTATTGGCATAGGCGGATTTGCAGGGGGCCAAGGCCCCAGAAGCATTGTAGAGTTACGAATCCTGGGAGGGGTCCCCCCAGGACCAAATCCTGGATCCGCGCTTGGGTATTGGTATAGAATACTTAATATTTTTGTCTTTGTTTATAAGTCTTTGCCATGACAATATATGCTGGGATAATACTGGGACAGCATTTACTCCATGTTTTATGTGAAGCTACTTGTAGGTAAAGTTCCTATGATTTTTAGGTGTCAGTGTTCGTACGTCGATGTTCCTAGCTATATATAACGCTAATACTCGTATATAAATTTTGTATACGCACTACGTCGCTACATTTACGCTACATGTTACATTTTGTGACAAAATGATCAGGCCAGGTCTTTAAAATTGACGTAACTTGCAACTTGATAGACCAAAAAAGTCAACGTCCCTATAACAAACTATAAAAATAATAAACGGATATATATGCGGCATGATTTAGTTTGGGATGCCACACTATCATTAAAATATTATTATAATTCAATAAATAACCAATATGTTCGGTATTTCGTCTTTAAAGTCACTGACTATTCGTATTTGTGTACCTAATTATTGTATTAGGAATAATGTCTATCACAGTCTATCCCTAAGTTTTTCCACATTTTTTACCTGTACCTGTAGGAAAGTTAAGCAACAGGAAATCTTAAGTCAAAAATTCTCAGAATTGCATGTCCAATATGCAAAATGGACTAGGTCGAAAGGAAAATCGATCGATAAGGAAAATTAATAAACAAATAAGTTAAAATAGTTATTTAGTCTTGAAATCTGGCAAATTGATAAAAATATTATCATGAAAAGTATTATTCATGGAAATTTAGTGGTTCTACATGCGAGAAAAATCCCAATGTAAAAAGATGATAAAAGCCCCCCAATGATAAAAGCTTCATTAAAAATCAATGAGATGTAGACAAAGAGTTTACGATAAATGTAGACCAAAATATATGAGAACCACACATCTGTGCAACTTTTTAGTTGCACAGATGTGGTGTGTTTCCACACACAGTGGTTTTCCACTCCTACGAAAATGTTCCAAAAAAGTATACGAGTAGATAGAAGAAGTAAGAAAACGTAGAAGCAATAAGTTTGCCGCTCTCCTTGCCTGGCAAACTTATTTATCTATAATGTTGATACATTACATAGTACATAATATCTATGCATTTATAGCTATACATATAATGTACAGTTATAAAGCACAAAAGCTTTTATCTCTAAAAGCTTGTAAAGGAAGGGTGTGTAGATACAAATGCTGCTACTGCTGAATAGTTGGGTGGTTATCATCCAATAATACTCGTATCGTCTCTTTTCATGAAAATATGAAAGGAGACAATATACGAATTATGAAAGGAGACAATATATAGGGTCTTCATACGAAGTTGAAAATTTAAAAACTATTTTGTCCGTCAGTGATTTATGTAGGTATTCAGTAAGGGTAGGATTCAGTATTTTTCAATAATATTCGTGACGGACGAGCTTTTTGATTGGATAGTATTGTTAAAATTAGTAGGCATCTATTTATTTACCTATACACATTACACAAATAACTTATATAATATATAAATTTATTGTATCTGGCTATGTTTTATATCTATATTTTAATGTATCTGGCATTACAGATACATAGGTAATAACTGCATATAACCTGAAACTGCAACATACTTATATGTATTATAGGTTCGTCGCCACATAACCTATAAATTTTGATTTGACTCTGACAGTGTAAGTAAGGTAACCTGTTCTTTTGGAGTATAAAAACCCCAATTATATTATAATATTATTATTTGCTAGCGATAATAATTTAAATGTATCTGAGTATTTTAAAAATACTTACCTAGATACTTTTAATGTGGGTTTTGTGCAACATCTATAAATAAACCCTGACCTACATTAATTGTATAAACAAAACAAAAAAATAACAAATTTAATGCATGGTAAGTAGACCTATTTAGTAATGGAACACAATTAAATTGCACATCATTTCCTTAAACTTAGGAACATAGTGTTTGGCT
Source organism: Hemithea aestivaria (assembly GCA_947507615.1). Lineage (NCBI taxonomy): Eukaryota > Metazoa > Arthropoda > Insecta > Lepidoptera > Geometridae > Hemithea > Hemithea aestivaria. The sequence goes on along the minus strand of OX382326.1, from coordinate 8,273,021 downwards.
GACGGATGTAGATTCAAAATGGTTGATCTCTACCTACATATATTGCTTTCGTATCAAATGTAAGTACGTGATAATATTCTTAAACAAATCATAAGTTAGACAATTATTATGCTCTGTCTGCTATTCTTCCGTAAAACGACTGCACTGGTTGCATTTAACTGATTTTAAAATAAGGAAGGGTTTACAATAAGATGAAATATTTTTTCATAATGCTCACTGAATTCAAAGATGCCTGAACCAATATTTGAAAATTTTATTTTTGTAACGATAAAAATAGTTAAATTTTATCAGAATAGGTGGAACAGTTTTTATAAGTAGTTATAAATTAAAATGTGAGTCTCATCCGCTCTTAATATGGTACGAGTTTGAAGTTGGTTTAATAAAAGTATATATTACTAGCTGTGCCCAGCGGTTTTACCCACTATGCTGTAGCATATGTGTTATTCCAGGGTCTAAGCTATCTCTATACGAAATTTCAGCTCAATCGATCCACCCGTTTAGGCGTGAAAGAGTAACAAACATCCAGACATCCATTCTTACAAACTTTCACGTTTATAAAATTAGTAAGATATATTTTTAAATTCACTTGCAAACGTACTCGTCTCGTTCATCTTCTTACATAAAACCTCAATAAGTAGGGGGGAGTACTTTAGTAAGTAGGTATGCCCTTATCCCCGCTCGCAAAAGAAATTGGTTTTCTACACAAATTATATTGATGATGATAAATCGCTCAGTTTGTAACGACGTGGGAAGTAGAATTAATTTTACTCAATTTAGTTTTTTTTTTCAGTACCTAAATGAAAACGGTAGAAGTTAGAGAGTTAGAGGTACTCAATTATATTGACAGATTAAACAAAAAGTGGTGGATCAAGATTTTAATTTTTAAAAGCTCTAGAAAATTTGTTTTAAGCGGGCTTATGATTATAATAGGCACAGATTCTAGAATTGAAGTAACATTTTGAAAAAAACATTTTTATTACAAGCTTTTATTTACTTTCACCTGTCCGTTGTCTGTCGGTCTGTCTGTCTGTCTGTAATCAAATCTTGCAAGTTAAATTTGATCCACTTCCTGGTTTCCGATTGAGCTGAAATTTTGCATGCATGTATAAATCGACAATCCATTATTATGACATAGAGCTGGTCTAATGATGGAGCTGAAAGGTAGCCATAGGAACTCCGTAATTTAACGACGCAACCCCATCGTATGCTCATTTGATTCGTCTTGACGAGTACTTTGGTGCTGGATGGTAAAAAATAAAAGCTTGTTATTAAAAGGGTTTTTTTTTTATTTTATTTGTTTAATTTTGGGTTAGTGTGTTGCGAGATAAGGAAAGGATTTTGGAGACGACTTGTATACTTGTATGAAAGATTACGATTTATTGTGAACCTTCCCTCCTTTTTAAATCGGTTAATATAATCTCTATGAGATTCTTATCCGTTCCTTTCTTAGCAAATTAAATGGGCGGTAATGTCTTAAAATATAATATTTCTCCTGTAAAAAATTACCAACTTCTACCTGTTAAACTGTCTCTATAATCATAGCTTATCTATGTAAGCTTAATTTTGAATAAATGCATTTTAAATTTTAATTGAGTTGAATTTGAGTTTAAATTATGTAGTCATTATAGTCATCTAGCTATATGTAGATATAAGAGTCCGACCGAAACTGGTTTTCCGGCCGAAACCGAAACCGAATGTTCGGCCGTGGGTTCAGTTTTGACCGAAACCGAAATTTCGGTCGGACACTAGTAGATATGTACATATATGTATTTTTGCACTAAACGATTCGTGAGTACTTAGATTCATCATTGTAAATTAACGGAATAAACTCACTTGTTTTTACTTCGGTAGAAACGGTCGGTACAGGCCGACGTAAATACAAGTGAGTTTATTCCGTTAATTTACAATGATGTACATATTATATAGCGAAACTACAGCCGCCAGCCGGCCCTCAGTAACAAATTCAGCAGCCATTTAGCTAAATTAGGACAATGACCATTGATTAATAATAGCAGTAGTTTTGTCAATTTAAATTCGGTTTAATCGATTGGCGTAGGTACATTGGCACATCATAATAATTGTAATTTATTTGTTCGTTGAGAGGCGAAGCTTAAAACTATGAATTATTAGCTGTGTCCGCTGAAAGCAGCTTATATGTTATTACAAGGTCTAGGCTATCTACAACCTATATTTCAGTTAAATTGGTTCAGCCGTTTAGGTGTGAAGAAGTACATACACATCCATACTTTCGCATTTAAATTATTAGTAGGATAATCACAATAACGTGTAGAATCAAGCGTCCTCAAATTTAGGCCGCATCGTCGTTTACCAGGTTTACCAGCAAGTGCAAATGCTGTCAAAATTCTGGTATATTTTTTAAGTAGGTATGTATGTACTTACATTGTAAAGACGAATTAGGATTTTTATCATTAATTTATAAACCTTCCAGTACCTACGCTTATTAAATTAATGTTGGTAGATTTTTATTTTAATTATAAATATTTGTTTATGGACAGTATTTGAAATTTTAACATGATTTTTCTGAAAAAAATCGTTCTCATGATTTAAATAATACTTTTAATTTTATATGGATTTTGTTATATTTTCATCCCTTAATGACTGTATCGATTGAGCTGAAATTAATATGTAGCTTAGACCTCAGAATAATACCTAAGGTTGTATTATTCAATGGGTAAAGCTGCAGGACGTAGCTAATTGCATTTAATAAAAATGTTAAGAGAGCCGGTTTCCCGAGAAAAGCTATCAACTCTAATACTTAAGTTAAAGTTGCTCTAATACGTAAAGTTTGTTAGTAAACCTAAAAATCACCTTACCAATTTATTTAAGTTGGACTAGATGGAATAACACCTCCCACCAAAAAAATGTTATTCGATGAACATCCAATAAATTTTAGAAGTTTCTCCCTGTTAACCCAACTTTAAATAGTTACCATACCTCGTTTTGTAAAAAGTCTAAAATCATAATTATAAAGTAAAAAAATATATGTGATACACACATAACTTAGGGACTTTAGAGGTACGTACATCCTACCTACGCTACGTAGGAAAATTTACCCCCACGTGAAAACTTCCTCTCACCGAAACTAGAGAACCAATTGGGCTAGAATTTGCTACGCACGTGTAGCTTAGATCAACAAATTACAGGGTAATTAAAAATTACTGATGACAAGGCACGTTGCTGCTATTTCACTATATTGGAGAAAATTGGAGCAAATGCCGGTTTTATAAAGTGTGAACACCATTTATTATATATTGAGTATTTATTATGCTATACACGTTTTCAGTCCACACCTGCACTTAGTCTCCACAAGGCAATGTGGTATAGAGATCCCCTTTTTTGCTAATTTTAAAGTATATCTACTGAGTAAGGACTTAATAAATTTGATCAAAAATATTTTTAACTAGTGAACAGTGTGCTTAGCATAGATATACCGCCTCTTATGTACATAATATAATGTAGGTATCTTTAGTAGGTATATATAGTCATTTATATACTTTAAATCCTGTTTATACATTTCGCGGTCCCTAGATATTTTATAAACATTCTTCCTACCACGAGCCCTAGTTCCTAATGTGGCTCGCTAGACCAAACGTGGTTTTAAATTCTCTACTGCACGGGAACCATATATACAGCATGTATTTGACAGCTACACTTAAGTACAACAGATTCGACTGAAAAATATAAAGAAATTTCACTCACCGTTACATACATTCCCTGGCGGCTGTTCATGATGATGCATTGCTCGAAGCACCGTGTTAAGTGTAAAGGATCGCGCCCTTTCATGTCACAGACGAGACTGAACGGGCTGCGGTGCCGGCTGAAACAGTGAGCCAACCCCGCCGCCCGCGCCCGCCCGCGCGCGCAGCCTCTACCACCTATAACATAAACTGTAACCTGACTGATTTCTAACTGGTACTGAAACTGTGGTTGCTGGTTAAGACTTTCTGCTTCTGCAATGCAGTTGCATGAATGACTTCACTCTGTATCTATCTCTAATCTCTACTTACAAATCCCACACCTCATGAAATACCGGCATAACTTAAAATTTAACTTTTCATTATTACAACCATAAATAAGTTGAGGTAAATTTGTAATTGCTAAAACTCATATTTTTAGTTAAGCTAGGCTTTTATTTGGTGGCAGGCCGCGGTTTCGTTCTGCGAGAGTGTCATCTCGCAGAAGGAGATCGCGGAACGCGAACGGGAGGTCACCACCGACCTCCCGATGCGTGCCCGGAGAAGGGGGCGTCGGAGGCGTATCTTCCACGCCCTTCTCCAGCCCCCATAACCTGGGTCTAGGCGACGAGTACGGGGGTACTCGTCGCCGCAAGCACGGACCCACGAGGTGGCGCGCGCGGTGTTTCCGCGCGCCCCTTGAGAGGGTGGGGTGAAACTCCTCTTCACCCCACCGCGGAGGGGTCCTCCTGTCAGTGAGGACCAAACGCCGTCGGGGCAGCGGATGAATGCTTCGGCGTACCCGTTGCCCCGGCATTATGGCGTCCCGCAGGACACCCCCAGGTTTTTTAGTGGGTATCCCCGCCGCTCCCATCTTTGGCGGGGGAGTCCCACATACCGCCCCGCGCCCCCCGGCGCTGGGTGATGATGCGTAACGCATTTTTCCTGGGATAAAAAAAAAAAAGGCTTTTATTTGGTGGGCGAATAATTAACGTTGTTTTAACGAAACCTTTCTGAGGTAGGCAATAGATAGATAAGCTAAGTGTACGTTCCTAATCTTCATTTCGAAAATTGTGCGTGGCCTAAATGCGGAAAGCCTCTGAAATAACCTGAGGAAATAATCATCGATATAGGAAATAAGCTATTTCCTCTGTGAAAATATAAACGATCACGAAGATTCGTGCATGGACCCGGGGCTCAGGACTCGGGACCAATACGACACTCGCCACGTGCTCTAAACACGCCGAGAAATATCACTTAGCTGTAAGATTTGTAACAGCAATAATAATAACAGTTACTTTATCATAGCCTATAGTAGAGCCTTCCCGAAGATTTCTCCTACATAGGTAAGTTCAGATTTAAAGAATATTAGGCTGACCTTACATTGGGTTGATCAGCGACACACACCGTGAATCGATACGATCACGTCAATGTGGTACCAGCCTAAGTAGCCAATATGTCCCTTCTAAATTATACTCGTAGTATCAGTCCTTTAATTATAACAAACAGCGGTAACAACCAGTAGTTGATAAATTATTTGCCTTTTGTAGTTAAATAGGTACCCTAAATACTAAATACTTAAGTGGGTAGGTATCTATATAAAACAAACTACCTAAGTATGTCCTAGATAGTCGTAGAGCTTAGGAACACGAAACCACAACTATATCTACCAGACAGGCAATTTGTACATTTAAATTTTTAATACTTTACTGAATATTACTGTCAAATATTATTTATTTGTACGGGTAAAAAGAAACAGGCGCATCTAATCTTACCTACTAAGTACTTACATATTCTTACTAAATTTATAGACCTGTTTGCATCAGCCACAGATAAAAGATACTAGTACCTACATCAGCCAACAGTTAACTTGGTAGTTAGTTCAATCCATACTTCACAGATGTTACATAAGCGAGAAGGTAGAGGGCAAAAGGGCACAAGGACGTAGTACCGGTCAGATACGATCAGCACGTAGGAACAAGTGATCTGGATCGATGATGTGACGTCATCAGGAGATAAGTTCATGAAACTTACAAATGAAGACCTGTGGACTGTGGAGAATATTAATATATAGGGTACAAACTATAATTGTGAACACGGGACAAATATTTATTGTGAAATCTACAGATATTTCTTGTGGACTGGGTGACTTTCTGTATCTTTTATAAGTACATTGTTGTCTAACCACCATAACATAATTATTTAGTGTGGGACGCAACTTGTGTTGATACACTGGCGTCCCCACATCTTCCAGAGACTCAAATTACAGCAGGTGCGGCGGCAGTTTCTGCTGAGCGGCTCAAGATTTAAGTGGCGTAAATTTGCTAACTTCGATGGCGGTTACAGTTTTGAGCTGTTTGGGGTAGAGAGTAGAGACATTGGGTCCGGCAGCTCACCGCATTTTCCAAAATTTATCTGAGCGCTTGGTCGAGGCCCGAGGCGACGCGACTTGTGATCGAAATGCTGTTGTATATTTGGCTCAACGTACCTATAAGTATTCCCATTCAGCGTGGCAATGCTGCCAGCATTTCTGGGCACTCTGCTATCTGACAATGGTTTGGAGCACTTGGAGTTTCTCCTGTAGATCAGCTTGTGGTCGATCTGTGGGAAATGTTAAGTGTTCTTTACTGCCGTAATAGCTGTAGTATTGTTAGTTCGTTTTTAGCCCCCGACGCAAAAACGACGGGGTGTTATAAGTTTGAAGTGTCTGTCTGTCTGTGTGTGTGTATGTGTCTGTCTGTGGCATCATAGCTCCCGAATGGATTTTGATTTAGTTTTTTTTGTTTGAAAGTAGAGTTAGTCGAGTGTTCTTAGCCATGTTTGGTGGAAATCGGTCCAAGATGGCCGCCGCTACAAAATGGCGGATTATTTTTTTCTTCCACGACCCCCTCAATATGTGTATCAAATGAAAGGGCTTAACGAGTAGAATACAGCCCACTATATAAAATGTAAAATCCAAGATGGCCGCCATCAAAAAAATGGTGAATTACGTATTGCGTTGGGGGTTTTTTAAATTTAATTCACTTGTTCTCAATAAAGGCATTTGCCACCCTTTAAAAAAGTATTAAGTTTAGCTTGGGACTTGGGGTTATTGATGCCGCTGTGTAAATGGTTTACATTATGCAATATTCCATTTACATGATTTTATTTAAAAGCAATGACATCTATATAGTATATTATCATTTAATTAAAAAACTTCAGGCACTTCAATAATATACAATAATCTATTTAATTTGTTTTTAAGTTGTTGTTTGCACTAGGTTCCCTAGTAGTAGTAAAAATTAAAACATTCCTTGATGGATTTTTAAATATTTATTGATATAAAATAAAAAGCAACCATTATTACAGCATATATTAATTAGTTACCTTTAACCTAGAGCTTAATTTACGCCATTTTAGACAATAATTAGGTATACTATGATTACCTATTTATAATTTATATGATTAACTAATGTGAATGTAGTGTATGTTTAAATCATAGAGTTAATTTGAATACAAACATAAAAATATATCTTGGTGATATGAAATTAGTAACGTGTTTATTTTTATTCGTTAGCCTTTGACCAAGATTTCGCCTGATATAAAGCGACGATGCGGCCGCAGATGGTGCAGACTAAACCTAGAAGGCGGGTTTAATCCCCCCCCTGGTGTTACAAAAGTGTAGTAATATATAAGGGCCCAGTTTGTGAAGACACCCTCTTAAATATTAATACACTTTCTGTAACACTTAGCTCAGTGCAAGGGCGGATCCAGGATTTGGTTCTTGGGCAAGGTGCAGACAGCCAAAAATATTATAATTTTTACTACGGAAAATGTGTGTTTAGCTCGCTCTGAACAGTTAGAAAGTTCAAATATCCTTAATAATAACTGCGCGAGCAGCTCGTTGCGAGCGCCGAGAAAAAAAAAATAATTTTGACCAGAAATATGTGCAATATTCGTAATTCTAATCCGCCTTTGGCTCAGTGTATGCTTTATATTTATTACACTTAGTACTCATATCCACATAGTATTCATTAAAAAATAAGTTGTTTTTAAAGAATTGTGACAAAAACAAACATTATTATCATCAATAAAAGTTATTAAAATATTTATTTTAAATTTGAGGAATTAAATTTGTCTTTCCTAAAGATTTCAGTTACCTTATTTTATTAATCAATGAATATAAGTACTAAGTATAAGACATAAAACTGTTGATACATAAATATAGAAACTGTGATTTGTGTGATAGATGAACTACTTCCCCCAAAGTGTAAATATTCTATTTACTAACTAAAAGCAGTAAGGCTTAGGATGCGCAAAACTTCTCTTAGTCGAGATAGTGGCCTATAGATTATCTCTTTCACGCACGAACAAGATACATCTGCTGTCTCTTTCGTACGTGTTTGTCTCTATGAAACGTTTAGTTGTCTATTGGTTAGCTCTTTCACGCACGAACAAGACACATCTCCTGACTCTTTCGCACGTATCTGTCTCTATGGAAAGTTGCGCATCCAAATCCAGAATGAAATTTCTTGAAGATGTCAATGACCAAAACATCAAAATTATGTAAAAGTAGTACATAAAGAAGTATGCATTGTATTTTCATGAATTTTCACCCAATATACATTTATAAATAACTGCGCAAGGCTTAACTCTAGGTTTAGTTCATAGTCTTCTGCCATGAGCTTATATGTTTTACTAAGTATTTATAAAGATATACATAACCACAATGTAACAGTCTTAAGCTGACGCCACACAGACGCGGCAAGGCGCGAATAAACGTCAGTTCTGTTCCTGAACGCGCCCTCTCTATGATAGCTGGTTACAACTTCGATTACAAAAATTCCGCATCTGTGTGATATCAGCTTTACAGATAATTTGCTTTTGTTCTGTTGCATTAGTCATAAAAACAATCAGCATGCTGAGTAATCTAATTACATTTCTGTCAACAATCTTTAGAAATATGGTTTAAATCTGAAATAATGTTTGGCTATACTAGAACACTATCAAAAGCGCATTAGTACATGAACACTGGCGCCATCTTACATATTCATAAAGTTTGTTGACATTGTGCAGGTATCAGCTCGATCGCTTAACCAGGTAGAATGGCAAATGACATTTTTTTTACCTCATTGGTGGTCAAGAGTCAAATGTTCTAACATTCTTAACCAAGTAAACAAATCGAACCATTACCAATGATATCATAATAATAGTTACAAGGTTACAAGGACAGAGTTACAAGGTTCTTTTAGCAGTGCGACAAAGATCTTCTGGCGCGTGGCCAAAGTTGGAACTAACAACACTATTCCTGTAAACAGCTACTTCTTCAAGACAACAGCGCTACCTATAGTCAAATAACTCTAGTCGCACATGCTACAAGATCCTTGTCTCACTGTATTAGCTACTTACAACTAACATTATATAAACAAATATACACAGAAATATTTATTTAACAATGAAGCTATTTAAAAGTATCAAAACAGTTTAACACTCAATTTATTGATCTACTAGTTTGGAACACCATTCACAAATATAACATGTTGTAAGTGTAATTGGCTTATTATCTATCGTTAGAAGGTTACTGTACCCTCACTTCCTTTGAATCTTTGATCATGTTGGAAAAAAATCCTACTTTTTTGACTAAGAAATATTTCTAGTACATTATAAAAATGATAAACAAAATATGCCAATGGTAAAAAAATCTCTATACAAATTACTCCTTTGAATAGAGATTGTGTGATATCCCAGCATTATTTTACAGAAAATGGTTCAATAAAAAGTTCAGAGTTTATCTTTGCAAGCTGACAAAATCATGTGCTGAATTTTACTCTTAGTCCAAAGTTAAACCATTTTAAATACTTTTAATATTATGAATGCGTGACACAGATACTTTTTTAACAATAATAATGAAGCTAATGTGTACTGTTAATTATAGCCGCAGCGGTCAAATTTTAGACATAACATTAGAAACTGTAAAGTTATCACATTGTGACTGGTAAAATTTCAAACATTTCCATTAAAACAAGGATAATATCACATTTTTATTAACTATTATATAGGTTAACTCTTTATCAGATGGTATTGTTACACACATTGTTAGATTCTACTATAATCTATTTCTGTTATTCTTTTATTTACTAGATAGGCTCGCATTTGCATCCCATAAAGCTTATAATAAATGATAAAATTAGATTTTTTTTTTGATGATGAAACAAAATTAATCTTGAGGTAATCTGAGCGAATAAATCAATATTGTGAACATCAGATTTAATTTCCGCCTTCTTCATAGAATATTTTGTTTTATCAGTAACACAACAAACACATAAAGAAAAACAATAAGGACAGTTCAAAATGCCTATTAATCATAGTTTTATCATACTTCATTGTACTTTCCACTCTGTGTGTGCATCTTTTTTTTAAACATGTGTGCAACAGACAAACACCCAAACTGTGTGACACCTAACATTTCTATACATTTTTTTTACATGATATTAAAGGAAACATATCTTATACAATTATAATAATATATACTAATATGTATTTATTTATAAAAATTCATATAACTAATAAATTGCAGGGCTGAAGCTTGTTATGATTAAGGCCTAGCATGCACAGTTGTCACCTTCCCTGTTGCGTCTGTTGTCATTGGCACTAAGTTTGATTTGGTCGGGGAACTCGTTGAACAACTCTGCCTCGGTCTCCTGTGCGAGGGCATTCCGGGCGATCGTCTGGAAAGCCAGCTCAACATTCACAGCTTCTTTGGCACTGGTTTCGAAATATGGGACGTCGTTCTTACTCTGACACCATTGTTGTGCACGCTTCGCGGAAACAGCGCGGTTTTCTAGGTCAACCTTGTTCCCCAGTATGACGAACGGGAACTTGTCAGGGTCTCGCGGTGACGCCTGAATGAGGAACTCGTCTCTCCAACTCTCCAAGGACTTGAACGTGTTGGGGGCAGTTACGTCAAAAACTAATACGCAACAATCCGCCCCGCGATAAAACGCCATTCCCAGAGACTGGAAACGCTCCTGCCCGGCCGTGTCCCAAATCTGCATTGTGACGATTCTGTCGTCCACGATTACCTCTTTTGTGAGAAAATCTGCGCCTATTGTTGCCTTGTACTGGTTCGAGAACTTCTTCGTGATAAATTGATTCATCAAGGACGTCTTGCCAACCCCGCTATCGCCAAGGATGATCACCTTCAACAGTATCTTTTTTCTTGAAGCCATTTTGCACAGAAATTTTAACTATCGTGGAAAAATACAAAATTAATCACACAGTCTTTGTCTGCACTTTTTTTAGGATAATTTTGACATGAAACGAAATTGATGATAAATGCGTCACCTGTTTCACAGTTGCCATATAAAATATGCAATTCCCATTATTCCATTTATTCACCTGGCTCATTGATACATAATAATATTATACAGGTTTTGTTTATTGAAACAAGTGCTAGGGACTATTGGATAAATATTTAATTTAATTTTATATTTTTTTACTAAAGTTCAGCATTTATTGTCGAATTTCACCGTTAACCTAACACACACAGGCAATAATATTTATTATCAATGCTTTTTTTTGCACCAAAATAATCGGCAATACACTCCGCACGCAGACGATATTAATATCAATACCTCCGACTCCAACAATATTATTGCAGGTGTGTGAGCGACTGCTCACACACCTGCAAGACTTAAGTCATTGCATGGTCGCACACAGCCAATGCCAATAATATTATCGATATTTTTACACGGATAATCCGCAATACAGCCCGTCTGCACACTGTCAATTATTGAACATATGTACTATATACGTACCTCATTGACAATATTATTGTCTACAACTAATACAACTAGAAGTAGCCATATTATGTGTGAGTGTGACGGCAATAGGGAAAATTCTATGTGAAGAAAAAGGAGAACCTATTTTTCTTCCGTCCCTTTCAGCGTGGCCGGTTACGTTGTTTGTCACAAGTTCAAACTATGGTTCAAACGACTTCCCTGTGACAAACATACTATCGAATTATCTTTTATTTTTAAGATTTTAAGTGCTTTCAGGGAATAATTAATGGTTTATGTGTACTCATAGTGGTAGTGAAATGGTAGGATGTGCAGTTTTGGGCTGTAAAAGCGTAGTGAACAACATTAGGAGAAACTATTGCTGTCGCATAGGCGGGCACGCAGTGGTGAACCACCTGGGCAGTAACATATTTCAAAGGGAAATTTAATACAATGGCAATATTTACCATTTGACAGATAATAGTAGATTCATTTTGCCGCGCTTTTGGAAAGCCGATGAAATTTTTTGTGTTCTTGGATAATAATTTTGAAATAAGTGCTAAACGCGTATTAATAGTGGGTTTAATAAACGTTGAGTGTTTGTGAATGTGATTTACTGTCGAAGAATGGAAAAAAGTTCAACAGTCTGCTATTTTCAAGAATCGTCACAAAATGAAACGATGTGATTCGATAAACGCCCACTCTTTATCGAATTTTGGAGGGAATATCCTCCAATAAACAAGGAACTTAAAATTATAATAAAGTTTTCGACTGAAGGACTTGTATCCATGGTCAGAATAAATTAAAAAAAAAAAAAAAAAAAAAAGACAGATAATAGTAAAAAAAAACTTTCACTCATTCATTCCATTGAACCATAGAAAATAGAGAGATAGATAGTCTGTTACTCATTCATTCACTCATTTGATTGATGTCCGCTCCACAGATGAGTATTTATGTCTCATCTGTGGTCCGCTCCGCTGATTGTGTGATTCATGAATTTTATTGAATTTATTTCTAATTTTTAACCCAGTTTCCACTTTTCTAGTGTAAAATGAAACATAATTAATAGTGATGCCTTCATGTTCGTGCAATTAATTAACTTCGTAGTCGATTTAACGGACAGGAAAAAAGGTGAGGGTTAAAATTTATACAAAAAAGTGATCCGTTACTTGATATCGTAACTTTGTTTTACCTTTCATTAATTTTTTAGATGGAGAATAATTTGAGTCGAAGCGGCAGCCGATCCAGTTCGGTCTGCGAGCTAGAAAAAGATTTTAGTGATATGGAAATATTGAAATCTAGGCCGAACCGACGTAATGTAATGCTTCGAACGCAACCAGCGCGGAAAGCAAAACGAGTCAGATTTTTTCGAAACGGTGATAAATTTTATTCAGGTGTAATAATTCCAGTCTTGCCGGAACGTTACAGGTATGTAACTAACGTTTTTTGATACTTTCCAATTAAGTTCTTGTTAGAATGAATTTGACACTTTCACTTTACCCATATTCTACCTGATACCTATACCTATTCTATGTTGATACCTAGGTTGGTATAGTTCTTTTGTGTTCATGCATACAATAGAAATGTTTGCGCCCAATTCCTCATAGTAAATACATCCATAATAATATCTATAAAATATTGTGGGTATGTTAGGTTAGTACCAACCCCTGTTGATGAAATCTTTTTGCCCTACTACCTTACTACCTGTCCTTATGGGTGTTTACAAGTTCCTAATAAGGGTCTTCAAATAAATAACCTAAGTTTATGCACTATAAAAAGTGTAAACCCAAATTTATATTAATTCCTGGCCTCTCCTGGCTAGAAATAAATAATTAAAACAGCTGATTAGTCTATTCATATTTATTATGTAAATGTGTACTTGTAAGCTAGCTAATTAGCTTTATTAAGTTAGTTGTTAATTATTTTACCTCTCTGTAGAGCACAGTAAAAGAAAAATGACCAAATTAGAGTAGGTAGGTACTTATTCTTTTATTTGTGCATATTAAAGAGGAATATTTAACCATAAAAATTTAATGAATCCAATACTTTAAACCTATATTACCATCAATACTATAAAAATACATGTTTAGCCCTTAACTTTTGCCCTGGCTATGCCTGGAAGTATCCAGGCATAGCCAGGGCATAAGTTTATGTCAATTTTACTGATTATTTGAGTTTGTCCAGTTTTAAAGTGAATGCTATACCCCTTAACTTGGAGAATAATTATTTTTGTGGACAGGTTGCACTTACCACAGGTTACTAACTCTCATTCTTCAATTTGGTGTAAATATTTTGATTGTACCTATTTTTTAATGATTTGATTGTGTAGGTATAATTATTAAATTATAACAATACATTTAAAATAGAACATTAGTTCTATTTTAAATGTATTGTTTTGATTTATTTATATATCTTTATATTATGTGAATTTTAAATTATGATGAATAAATTAAATTGAATTTTATTTTGTAGGTCATTTGATAGCTTAACAGCAGATTTGACAAGAGTACTAGTGGACAATGTTACTCTACCTAGTGGAGTGAGGACAATATATTCTTTGGAAGGTAGAAAAGTATGTATTTTTATATTACATTACAAATAAATCCATCATTATAAATGTGAAAATTGAAGAATATATGGATGTATGTTTGTTACTCTTTCACACCTTAATGGTTGGACCGATTGAGCTGATATTTGGTATAGAGATAGCTTAGACCCTAGAATAACAAATAGGCTAATACTACGGTAAAACCTGTGATGAAGTGATTATGGTCAAACATAGACAATATCAAACATGATATGAATATCAGACATGATATCAAACATGCTTATAGTAACTGTAGCGATCTTTTTGTATAATTGAACTAAGTGCACCCGTGGGCTTAACCAGCTAATAAATAGCCTTGTTTTACTGAATAATCACCCTAATTACATAAGGTCTTATTCTCATTGTGTTTTCAGATTGGCAAACTAGACGATCTGGAAGATGGTCAGTCATATGTTTGCAGTGGGTTCGGAGAGCCCTTCAAAAGATTGGACTATGAAGCCAGTGCAGTGACGCCCCAGTCTTTCAGACTGAGTGGGCCGGAGTCTCTGAATGACAGCTCCAGTCCATCCCCCGCCAGGGCTAATAACAGGCTGTCCCGATATTTGCAGGTAAAATATTATCAACAACCTTGCCAGAACGTTACTTTTGTAACATATTGTGTTCCTTTTTGACCCTTTACGGTATGTTTGCGTTAGTTGTTTAGATAAGTTACTTTCACGTTACTTTTCTGGACATAAGTTTTTATTTTAAAACAAAAAATTAACAAATTTTCCTTATAATGGTAAATAATAGCAAGATTTTTTAAAGTTCGTATTGTAATAAACTATAAAATGAAGAACCAAAGACGATATTATGATTAAATATGAAAATTTTAAAAAGTATTAAAAGTAACGATTTTCGTTACTTTTTGATCCTGATGGGGTTACTTTTGAAGATAAAGCACTGGCAACACTGATAATTATCAAATACCTAAATCATTAGCCATCTAGTAAAGTCATGGCAGACAACAATGAAGCATGCATACTTAGAGGCGCTACCAACTGCCCATACCAAGCACTTTGCTTCAACTTTTTTAATAAGAACTGGTAGCATTTGGAACACATTGCCGTCATCCTTGTTTCCCGATCATTACATTTTTTTTATTGTTAGCATTTCACCACAATCTCGCCTGATCTTAAGAGATGATACGGCCATAGATGGCAGCAGACTATACCTAGAAGGCGGGATAATGTGGATTGTGGGTTAATGGAATCTAGCTGGCTGGTAAAAAATTTATATGATTTGCTCATATAAATTATTTTCGTAGTATTTCGTTTTAT
The DNA here is from genome assembly GCA_947507615.1 of Hemithea aestivaria. Taxonomy (NCBI): domain Eukaryota; kingdom Metazoa; phylum Arthropoda; class Insecta; order Lepidoptera; family Geometridae; genus Hemithea; species Hemithea aestivaria. The sequence goes on along the minus strand of OX382326.1, from coordinate 8,257,702 downwards.
GGACTACACATCATCAACATCTTTAACACTTTTCAACCTCAGACCTACCAAATTAAATTCTACAATAAACACTGACAATTTTTTATTACATATCATATTATGTATATCAAAATTAATTTTAATGAATTAGTTTACATCAAAGTGATGAAACTAAATCCACCTTCACTTTCCTTTAAAATTTAATATTTGTTGCAAAATAGAAAGTGTTACACTAAAATAGATTATTTTAATGTTGCACTCATCATTATCTCACTAATGTTATATTTAAAGCAATAAAAAAGTAAAAGCAATTAATAAAGTAAAATTTTTGTTGGATCGATATTGAATTAAATAAACCACTTTGCATTATTTTTTTTAAATGAATAATAATTTTACATTTATTATGCAATTTCACTAATATAAAAGTCAACAAAGCTTAATTCGCGAATAATCTGTTCAGATAAACTTACTGAACTAATTTAACGAAAAGGTATTTTTTTTATCATATACGAATGCTGGGCAAAAACCTCTCCCAAATGCTTCCATTTATCCCTTTACTGCGCCACCTCGGTCCAGCCGATCTGATGCGCATCCAAATCGCGTCAATCCTTTTCTAGGCCGGCCTCGGCGGTCGCTTTTCTCTGGGTACCCATTCTGTGGAAATATTAGCAAAGCGGTCGGAGTGTATACGACTAACGTGACCAGCCCTCTCCTTTCGAAGAAACTTTCCTATAACACCTATATTTTTTTATTAGAAAATGAACATAATACGCTCGTCATAATATGATCTATTTTCCTATAAGCCCTCGTAATTTCCCTGGCCACCTTGCCCTTCCAACCAGCAGGGCTATACTAATTCATAGCTACTAAGATTGATGTCAAATGTCAACTATGTACATTACTGCGTTTGTTATTTAACTCATATTAATGAGGAGGGATAAGCAAGTAATGTACGCATGTTTGTTTATGGATTCAAATGTTGTTGGGTGAGCGATAGCTAATAGGCCTGCAGATTTATATACATTTTTTTTCCTCCTCCATCAGTTGTGGTCCTCATGTCTGAGGGTCGTGACCTCCTCCATCCATGACCTTCTTTCTCACGATGTTACGCCATCTTGTCCTATCTCCGGCCACCCGGAGAGCATCGTAGACGGTAGAGTCGAGAGTGGTGCGGATCTGGTCAGACCAACGCGTCGGGCTGCGGCCACGGGGTCTTTTCCCTTTCACTTTTCCAGTAATTACGAGCTTTTCAAGATTATCTCCATCTTTTCTGGCAATGTGGCCGAAGTACTCTAAGATTCGCTTCAGGCAGATCGTGGAGAGCCTTCGTCTTATCTTGAGTTTGGACATTTTTTTAATAATAAATAATTGTTGTAGTCAAATGGTAGCGGCAACACTACCGGCAACGGGACACCAAGAGTCAGCCCCGCGGGAGACAATGTGCGACCCAGGATAGTTACTATTATTAGGAATGGAGTTAAACCTCGGAAGGTAAGTCGATTTTTTCTCTCTTGCACCTTCAAGTATTACTTCCAACAGGTATCTTATATGAATAGGGCATGTAAGAGTCGAAGACATCTCTTCTATATATAAGCTGTCCCTATTCACGATTCACGAGGTAGCTCATGCTTGCGTCTCTATCGTATGGAGAAGAATGCTAGAGCTTACCTCCGTCGTTCCCGCTGAACAGAGGTTGGAAGGAAATTTCGGGATTTAGTTATAGTGGGTACCTATATCCGCCGGTTTCTCTGGCGGCGAGTATCACATAACACCCTGAGACTAAGGACTGAGGACTTATTATACAAATGTACTGAATTACCAATACCTCTGTATAACTAAGAGTGGCTCTAGGAAAAAAATAGTGGATAGCATAGTTCTATATGATGAACACTATAGTAGCATTATGAATATTGAAAGCCGGGCAATGCAGCTTGTGCCGTATGCCCGATGGTAAGTATCATGATTACCCATATCAGACGCAGTTCCACCCAGATTTCTTTATTACAAACTTCTTTGCGGCACTGCACTGCGCCTGTCACCCTGTGATATAAGGTGTCTCATCTCTTCATTCCCTGTAATGTCGCTGGTAACTGCCCATCAATCAGAAACACAGATGTCAGCACATTACTGCTTGGCAGATAGATATCTGGCAAAGGTGTGGTACTTGCCCTGGCGACATCTGCAATAGGGGCCTACCACTACAATTATTGCAACAACTATTAATTACAATAATACCTAATACCTAGTACTCGTAGCTATGTTTGGAACATACGCGTGACTATGATGAATCAACGGTACCTAATACTTGTTCTGTGGTCAACAATCGCGATATTAATGAGATCAAATAACAGGCTGCGAGACTCTACTTGTAAATTAACTTACATTTGTACCACATAAATGAAATAAACTGTAGAATAGCGGCACCCAATCACACCAATATTATAGAGGCGAAAATTTACGCTAGTTTAGTTTACTTGTTCCAAGTCGAAACGGCAAATGGTAATCAGCTTAGGGCTTACTGTATAGAAAACCTATTCTATTTTTAAAATATGTAAGCAAGGTGACTATTTGTACCTGGCCCTATTTGTTATGTCCAGCGGATTTACCAGCTGTAGGTACTCTAGCTATGTGTTCTTCCAGGGTCTCAGCTATATCTATTCCAAATTTCAGCTCAATCGGTCCACTCGTTTAGGCGTGAAGAAGTAACAAACATACATACTCACAAACTTTCGCATTTAATAATATTAGTGTGATAATGTGTATAGTTTTATTAATAGCCCTTCAGTATTTGTACGACTTACAGTATTTGTATTTGTACGCTTCAAAAAGCTAAAAACATTGGTATATATTACCAACCATTTCCAACTAAAATATTTCGCTCGCGTGAAAGTTCCTATAACAGATAATAATGATTGTTTTCACAGTTAACCGATTGCGTACACAGTAAAATTTTAATTTGTTCAAAGAAACGTAATTACTGGTGTACTCGTTATGCGCATGCAATTAATCACATTATTTGCTTCACGATATCTATAAAATGAATAGTATGATTTACTGTTCATCTTAAGGTAATTTAAATCTATTTTCCTATGTTTAGTATATTGCATACTGAATTTCAGCCCAGTCGGCTAAGCCGTTGGCGGGGAGAGGTAACAAGCATACATCTATTCTTTTCATTTTATTGAGAAGAAGAGAATTTTAACTATATTTCATCTTCATCTAATACAAACAAATTAGCATTTGAATCACAATAAAATGCTAGATTGAATACGCCAGAGAGCTCGAGTTTTTCAAAGAATTATTTACGTGTAGTAATTTACAGATGAAATGACCGTTACTACAGTTAACATGTTACTCGCATCCGTCTAAACATTCTACTATTAATATTATTTTATTTATCATTAATATTATTGACTAGAATATCTTCTTGGAAATTTTTGCTGTAAGAAGTACCTAGAGGTCAAACGTGAGCTCGCAATCAGCTGTTCGCTTCGTGGGCGGTTTCACAGAGAGATTTGTTCCGCGAATATAATATTAAAGTTACCTAAAATGATTAATTATTTTGAAAACTGTTCATTACTGCTTGGCGCTTGAACAACTAGCAAAGTTGTGGTACCTACTCTGCAATAGATGCCTAAGACTACATAATACACCATTTATCGTATTAATGAATATATTGTAGCATCCGTGACCCAGCTTTTGAACTTTAAATTTAAATGTAACACATATAGTTATTACTAGCTGCGTCCAGTGATCTTACCCGCTGTAACGTAGCCTATGTGTTATTCCACGGTCTAAGCTATCTCTATACCAAATTTAAGCTCAACCGTTCCACCCGTTTAGGCGTGAAAGAGTAATAAACATACATCCAGACATCGATACATTCTTACAAACTTTCACGTTTATAATATTAGCAAGATTAATCGTTGTTCCAGGTATGTAGGCTACTCCTAAACAAGCGCAACAGTCCGACGCTCGAGCACGCGCTGGCAGCGATCACGGAATGCATCAAGCTAGACACGGGCTGTGTTAGGAAGGTGTTCACTCAGTCGGGCAACGCGGTGTCCGCTTTACACCAGTTCTTTGACGATGAAGACGTTTTCTTCGCTTATGGAAATGAGAGGTGAGTTGCATTATACGCAGAAAATATGACTAGTTAAAGTAAGCTACTCCTAAACAGTCCGCGGATGAGTGCTTCGGCGTACCCGCTGCCCCCGCATTATGGCGTTCCACAGGAACACCCCCAGGTTCAAGATCTTTTAACTCCAGAATGCGTAGAGTTAGCGAGTTGATTTTTTTTCTACTTATACTTATAGCCTATAGCTATGCCCCGGTATGGTTTTGACGCGCTAAAATAGTCTGTGTGTTATTCCGGAGTCTGATCTTCCTGTACACCCAAATTCAGCTAAAAATAAGGTTTAGCTGTGTAGACAAATTTCAACCCAATCCGTTCAGCGGTTTGCGCTCAGTTCCATCCACTCAAATACTCTCGTCTTCTTTTCATACATAGTATATCTTGGATAAGATACATACTTTACAATGAGTAAAACCGTGTAGTCCAGTCAATTAGTGCCCAAAAGGGGCACGTGGATAGAAAAATCGAAAGCAGAAAATCTAACTTATGAACTTTGGACTAGTTATGAGATAAACATACTAAAAGTCCCCACCCCACAATCCTTCCTTTACTGGACTAGTGGAACAAAATTAATACATTTCCAACTCAAAACCTGACACAAATCGAAGAAATTGGGCACTGTAACTGTTGCGCAAACACCATTTTGTCACACAATTGAACGCTATTGTATCGAAAATGTTATCGCAGTTTCGTACAACATTAGGAAAGCACTCATTTATTACGAAACTAGAGGTAGAATGTTGAAAATTTAAGTTAAATATAGGGTTATGTCCTTCATTTTACAATAGACTGCAGTATAGTAACCATGAAAGGTTACTAAGCGACTAACAACCCTAAAACTTAAGCTACTTTTCTTTTCTCCAAGTTAATATATCAGTGTTCAAGATTCTGAAGCGATATTTCATATTTCTCACTTGCAGGGTGAGCCAAGAGGACTTTGAGCTAGAGTTTGAAGAAAGCAAAGCTGTGTTACAATGTAGGAAAACGCCAATCTCAAGGAATTCTAGGTGAGTGACCTTTTCAAATTTATCCGACCTATTTGATCTAAGATTTATAATATGTACATAATTAAAGTTTAATTACAACAGACTTATTAGACTAAGATTATTGTACCTAATTTACCTGTAAAGGTTATAAATTCTAGAGTCCTAAGATTTCGTGACTTTATCCTACCTTTACCATAAAATTTGTTTATAATAGTATTGTTGTAATTAAACAGAAAAGTTTTCTAAATTCATGTGATCGGGCCTGAGATTTCATGATTTTATTCAATTTAGTGACAAAATTCAGTTAGAAAGGTGAAAGGAATGTTTCAAGAAAATTGGGAAATTACTGAGGCATTCCCTTAAAATTTATCAATAAACGGTTATAGATATAGGTTGAATAAAAGGTTATCTAATCTAGAAACTTTATAAAGAGCGAGCAGAGTTCTGTAGGACTTTTTAAATTAATTATATTGGTTAGACTTTGACCACGACGTCGTGTGATTTTATGTGATGATGGGGCAGTAGGTGGTTGCAGACCAAACCTAGAACCCCCTTCTAGGTTTGGTATACATCCCTCCCTGGCTTCTCTGAACATCATGCTGAAACAGTCATAACGACCGCTTGGTAACATGGTTTTGTCCAGTGGGTAGTAACTAACCACGGCCGAAGCCTACCACCAGTAAAGAATATTGAAGTCCTATGTATGTGACAATAATTGGCCGTTGCGTGCATATAACATTGTATGTTATTAGTCCTAGCTCATAGATTTATTCTTTATTCTAAGTCTTGGATTCAAAAAGTACTGCCACTGAAATGAGTCTGCGCTACATTATCATAAAACATACATATTTTGCATTTACTCTTATTTGCATTTAAAATACATATTTACATAGTTATTTCCTAAAACAATATAATTTATTTAATAATGCAGTTATAAATATTAAGTTGTCTCTAGCGGCCCAATTATGCAACCTAACCTTGCATTTCGACCAAACAAATTGCCACATTCTCGATCGCCGTTTTATCGTTATGAAACTCAGGAAACTACCGTTTTAGATTAGACCCTGAATTGTACGATTTATAATATTATCGTTTAATGATCAATAGTGAGTACAAGTGAATTAAATTAAAATTTTTAAAATCCCCAAGCAACGCTTTCAAAATATGAATTAAATTTTGCGTTGAGGGTTTTTTAAATTTAAATTTCTTGTGTTATGGTGTGGTACAGAGCGGGACCGAAGCCCCGCATGCCGGTGAAGGCGGGCGGCGGCGCGGCGACGGCGGCGGAGGGCGCGGCCGGGGACGCAGCCGCCGCGCAGCATCCGCTCTTACCGCAACCGCTGCGGCTCAAGTACACTGTTGGAAAGATCATTGGTAACACATTTTTACTTTTTTATTAATTAACGGGGCTATGATGTGCACGTCGACATAATCTCGCGTGAAATTTGATTTAATGTGAATAATACTTTACGTGGATGGCATAAACTCACTTATAAACACACCACTCACTTATAACTGGCTTATTTGACTCTATGTGGATGTCATTAAGTCGAATTTTACACGCCAGTGTGATCTTTTTGACATAGGAGTTTTTGCGACATCTCAGTGGCGTATAAAGTATTATTCACATTAAATCAAATTTCACGCGAGATTATGTCGACGTGCGCATCATACCTGCACAGGACGTGTTGCTTTTTTTGTAGAAATAAGTAATAAGACAAGCTAGACGCTCCCCTGATGGTAAGAGATAACGCTGCCCATAATCAGTACAGCGCCACCCAGGATTTCACAATGATGTAAAATTCTAGGCGCACAGCACCAACGCTTCTTACCAAAGAGTCATAAGGTGTAAAGACTTTAGCTCAGTAATTTCACTACCTCCTGCACAGGCTATTTTAATAATAGTTTTACGGCTCAGTTACATGAGCCGTGGTCACGAGAAGACTGGAGAAGCGAGTCCTGTAGGGTCGAGACCTCTCACTCGGTCAACTGTCAAAAGTGTTCTCAGGACTCAGGGTTATCACGACACACAACACTAACGGTATCCTCCGGTTTTAGACTTACGTTAGAACGCGATAAGTCCCGATTAATAAAATTAACATGAGTTCAAATCGCGGAAGTTTAAAGCGTTACATTTTTACTATTCTTATATTTCGATTTTTCCCTAGAATAAAGTTCCAGCTAAAAAATCTCCAAAGAAGAGCAATTTTAAAATATAGCTAACATTTATTTTGTCCTAACTTTTTCGACCCTGGAATACATATAATACGTTTTACTCGAGGCTCAAAAAAGTTTGGTAAATGTTTGCAAGTCATTTTTCAGATGGGACTTTATTCTACAGATAGGTCAATTTGTCAGTAATGCAAAGATCTAGAAATTCGTTTTGAAAGTAGTCGTCATAAAAAATAAAAACATTTCCAAATAGGTACAAGATTAATAGGCCAGTATAATGGTTAGATTATATTAAGTGGGCCGTTTTACCGTGTTACTCCGATGTAACGGTCACATAGATATAATCAATAATTCATTTTCCTGTATTGCACGCGACACCTAACATTTACCCGTATTATGTTGTAAACGTGAGTGCTATGTCACAGGATAAATGAGCTATAAGAACGGTCATGCTTCCAAATACGCTATATACCACAGTCTACATGTTCACACTTTGTCAGCGTTGTCTCAATTGATCACTCGTAGATTTACCATGAAGATACTGTTCTCCTCTCATAGTCGAGCGCCAAACGCTTTAAAATGTACTATGGACGACGTTTCGTTCATCTTTCCAAAACGACTACTTTTTGCCATTAATCACAAGCGATTGCCGTTTTTCTGGAGGGGCTGATACATGTATCCTATGATGACCATGTATAAATCTGCTTTTCCACATACCACTACTTCTTATCTACTTTTCAGTTGTAAATTCTCCTCTCATCGTGGTCTTGAGCATCCTCCATACTCGGGTCATTTGCTCTCATACATTAGTCTGACCGCTGACTCCACATTGTGCGAGCAAAATAAAGTCGTGACGATTATGATTTGCCGCGGCCACTAAGGGGCGATGTCGTCGATCACACGCTCTATATTAACACGTACCTAAGTCAGCCAGTGTCGTCCTATGATGACCAATCTAGTTTTAATAAGTAACCAGTGTATATTATGATACGAACGCGAGTGCTACAGTAAACATTTGAATAGATGTAATAATCTGATACTGGCCACGCGAACTGTGACGTCATTATGTTATGACGCAAATATAACTTATCGGTGAATGTCACTCGAGAATTTTTTGTGCACTTACCGTGGGAGAATGTATTACAACAATGATTATATTGAATGTAATCAAGATACATTTTAATTTAGCTCTTTAGGTGACTAAAAAACTATGTTCAAAAACATCAACAACGAGTACCTACCTCTGAAGGTACTCGTTCTCGGAGTAATTTTTTTGCGCATCAATCATTAGAACTTAGTTTTCTCCTTCAGAATAAAAAAGGACAGTAAATGTTTTTTAAGATGGCCTTGATTTGGATTGACTTTATATTTTGATTGACTAGACTACAGCCATCCGATTTTGATTAAAGTAGTTTTGACGGATTCGGATTGAATGTAGGGCGGAAGCTCTTTTTACATTAATAATTATTAATACTTTAAATTAACGCAAGATGTTCGTGTCCGTCTGTCTATCGCTGTTTACCTCTTCATTTCTAAACCACTGAACATATTTAGATGAAATGTAAAATAGTTAGTAAGTCTTGGGCATAGGCGGACCGTCACTAGTATTTTATATACAGATTCTTTTTATGTAAATGAGAAGAATTTATAGTTCCATATTAAATTGAAGTTTTAAGACCTCATTGACTTATTTAATTATGTGTTTTCAGGTGACGGCAATTTCGCAGTAGTTCGGATATGCAAAGACAAAAACTCAAATAAGGAATATGCACTCAAAGTCATAGACAAAGCGAAGTGCAAGGGCAAAGAACATTACGTTGAAGCTGAAGTAAGTCTTATAATAACAGTTTCTGGCAAAAATTTTATCCACTCAGGACTTCTTTAGAAGAAATAATGAAACTGTGTCCGCTGCAACAATAGATATATTTATATAGGAAGATGCGGTACTGACGATTCTGACATGGGCCGCTTCAATTAGGCCCGGGGCACAATTTTACTTTGGCGCGAGTCTGCAGGGCTACTGACACTTTCCGATCCAACAGGCCCAAGTTTGGCATAGCAACGATAGCGCTATGTCGTATCTTCCCATTTTCTTTTAATCGACCTCTGGCGCGGTGGGGTAATACCCGCTTCCAACGCAGAAGGTTGTGGGTTCGATTCCCGCATGGGACAAATGTTTGTGTGATCCACAGGTGTTTGTTTCTGGTCTGGGTGGCTTTCAATATCTATTATAAGTATTTATTTACAAAAGAAAAGTATATAAGTATTATATCCGTTATCCTAACCACCATAATACAAGCATTAAGTTGCTTAGCTTGGGGTTAGGTGGTGCTGTGTGTAATGTCCTGAAATATCTATTTATTTAACCCACTTGTTACTACCGTCCTTTATAAAGGCCCGCATCTAAACAAAAATCCTGTGATTTATGTGGGTAATGTAAACAAATTTTGTTGATGGCATCAACAAGTAGGATCATGAAGCTATACAACAGAGGCATTGTGAATGCACTGGTCTCATATTATTGTTTATTTTAAGACCATTACTTTTGAGTATATTTTATCATGAATGTTTTGATGTCAGTTATTTCATTATTATTATTACTTCAACATTTTTTATGATAAATAATATAAATTTGGACTTTCCTTTATGCATCACAACTAATATTTAACTGAAATGTGATGCATTTCTGAGGTTTATGAACGATTTTTTATGGTGTTCGTTATAAAGCCCAGTAGTAAAATCCACTGCTATCACATACGATTATTTCATATATTGTAGGATATGTTTTAGAACTGCAAAAGAGCCTCATATGCTTCAAATATAAAAGAAAACAAAAATATATGAAGACACATCATTTTTTCAGTTATTTTCCTCCTGAAAATTATAAGAACAACGTTTCTGATGAGAATTCAGCAGTAAAAAAAGCAAGTCCAAATTTGTAATTTATGCATGAATCTTCAGGCATGGCAAAATTGAAGACTTATATACATCTATTACCATACCTAGCAGTTATATATTATTATCATCTCAGCCGTAGGACGTCCACCGCTGAACATAGACCTCCTCTTTGGACTTCTATATTGTTTGGAGGTTGGAAACGACCTGCATCCAGCGTCTTCCGGAGACCCTTATAAGGTCGTCTGTCCACCTAGTGGGTGGATGTCCTACGCTGCGACCCCATCGGCCATCCATTCTGCGCGCTATGTGGCCTGCCCACTGCCACATCAGCTTGCTTATCTGCTGGGCTACATCAGTCACTTTAGTTCGCCTACGGATCTCTTCATTTCTGATTCAATCGCGTAGAGAAACCCGAAGCATAGCCCTTTCCATGGCACGCTGAGCGACTTTGAGCTTCGTGATGAGTTCGTATTTCGTGGTAAGACGAGAATATTACTTTGAGGAATATAATAGAAAAGATAGCATAGTATGATAATCTGATATTTCATATATATGCTCACTCGTTTTTTAACTATTTTATTGTAGAATCACGAAGATACAGAAGTTTTGAGATAAAGATGCTGATTATACCATGCTATTACAGTTATTATTACAATATCAATGGATCTCCGTGGTAAATACTCACATTGAGAGATCACAGTGTATCATCATATAAATATTACAAGTTCAGCGTACAAAAATGAGATTGATGGACGAAGGTCTATTATAATACATTTTCTCTACAGCTACGACACCATAACGACACCTTCAATATAAGATAACAGATAACAATAAGAAAACAGATAAAAAACCCATATAAGCAAAAAACCCTAAGTCTAGTTTTATTTTGAAATTTACCAATGCACTTGACAACAATAAAAGTATTTTCAGCAACTTTTCTAGTTTGAAGACAACCATTACTTATAAAATACCAAGAAAAGAACCCAATGTATTGTTTATCCCGAAAAAACAATATTATTATGCAATTTTTGTGACGTCACATTGCACCAAATGCAACATTAAAAAAAATATATTTATGCAAATATTTTGAATGTACCAAAGTATAAAATACATAACAAAACAACCCTTTCGTTCGTTTTATAATTTGAACTGAAGTTCACTTTTCATAGCAGTGGATTTTACTACTGGCATTTATAAAGAACACCATTTTCCCGGATTTCCAAAAACTTCGGAACTTTTATTAGATTTTTCCTAGATATTAGAGCACCTATACACGCACATATCCAAATTTCATTGCAATCAGACAGAAAAAGTCTATTCAGTAACAAGTGGGTTATCTAAACCGGCAACATTTATTTCATTACTTGTCAGCAAGTACAGTGTTACAAGATTTGGTGTGACTCGATGAAAACATACCCAAAAAAAAATTGTTAAAAAATATTGGACACGTATTTTTTATTTGTAATTTTAATATAAAACGTGTGATTCACAACGCACTAAAATTGCTTGGTGGGACCGGTGACGTCACTTTTGGGCACTCGAGTCGATACAAAATGTACACCCACAAATGACGTCGCGCGTTCTCACCCGATAACTTATGACATCTCAACCATATTTTTTATTTTATTTACAAACAAAATACGTATCGATTTAAAAAAAAAACTTGAGGTGTCAAGGGACACCCGGATGGAACGAAGTTCCTTTCGATTAATGAAAATATCTGGCTTGCTTTCTATTAGAGAGAGAGAGAGAGACAGACAGAGAAACATGCGCACGCCACACAGCTTACAATAGCTTACTATAGCAAAAAGTGTCGTGACAACTTTTCGAAAGAATTTTTACCGTCTAGCCCCCTTTCACAATGCGCGATAAGGAACTTCGTTCCAAAAAAAAAAGTCAATCCACTGAACACTAGTAATTAATATTATAAATTATGTTTCCCAATTCCAGGTCCGAGTAATGCGAAAGTTATGTCACCCTCGCATAGTATCCCTAATAGAGGAACAAGACAGCCCAGAATGGCTCTTCCTGGTAATGGAACTAGTCAGCGGTAAGTCATCCTTCCAATAAATACATATTATTATGTATATTATTATCAAACATTGTATCATCTATGAACTAATTAACTTATGAATCATGCTTTCCTTCGAATATTAAATATGCACTTTCTTATCTTTGAATATAAGTTTGTATGATGAAAATGTATGATGATGAATAGGTAGGCACAAGAATCGAGATAAGGCAATCTGAAAAATTGTCTTGCAAAAGTGCTCTTTTATTGAAGCATTTGAATTAAAATAATTTTGAGTTTGATTATACCAATTCCTTACTTTCGCAGTAATTGGCCACCACTGATCCGATAGAGCCCAATTTGGTATGTTAATAGCTTAGACTCTAGAACATTTATTTTTTATCCTGATTTTCCAACCGGATCAGGAAGCGAGTAAAACTGCAGGTCATACGAGTAGTTTAGCTATAATAGCGATTTACGACGACTTTTTTATACAATGAAGTAAGAAAACGAGCAAGACGCTCTCTTGATGGTAAGAGATAACGCTGCACATAATAAGTACAGTGCTACCCAGTATTTTACAACGGTAAATTTCTAGGTGCCCAGCGCCAACGCTTCTTACTTGAGAGTCATAAGAAGTTAAGACTCCTCAGCCCAGTAATATCAATAGCCTCCTTCCTCTCTTTTTTTTCCTTGTTATTTTAATCAAGTTTACAGTATAATATTAGTAGGAATTAGCAAGGGCGGATCTAGGATTTGGTTCTGGGGGGAGGGGCAAGGTGCAGACGGGCAAAAATATTATAATTTTTACTAAGAAAAGTGTATGTTTAGCTCGTTCTGAACAGTTTGAAAGTCCAAATATCCTTAATAATAAGTGCGCGAGCAGGTTGCTGCGACCGCCGAGAAAAATTATAATCTTGGCCGTGAAATATGTGCAAATTCGTAACTCTACAATGCTTCTGGGGCCCTTGCCCCCCCCCCCCCCCCCCTAAATCCGCCTATGGGAATTAGGATCTCAAAAAGAAATTTTGAATGTGTTTTTAGGTGGTGACCTTTTCGATAGTATCGCGGCCGCGTCCAAATTCTCAGAGCCGCAGTCTCGCTTGCTAATCGGCCACCTAACATCAGCTATAGCATACCTACACTCGCTTTCTATTGTGCATCGTGACATCAAACCTGAAAACTTGTTGGTAAGACTAACAATACATTACATCTCTGTTCATTTATATTCAACGGCACGTAAGTTGAAAAAAAATGGCCGTCATCATCCCTATTAGAGTGCTTTTCACGAAAGGAGTCCAACACATATTTTAAAAAAACAATCCCTATGAGTTTCTTGCTCGTTCTTCTCGTAGAGGTGCCTTGCGAACGAGCGGTAGAATATTAAAATAAAATGTAAAATTGACTTGCAAAAGTGCTCCATTGTAGCCTATTTGAATGAATGAATTTTGAGTTTGAGTCCTTTTTGCGGGGCACCACTATCGCACATTTTAAAAGTTAAAATATCTATAACGTTGTAACTCCTCATGAATTCTCATATTTAATTTCTTAATTAAATAGGTATTTATTTGATCTAACAACTAAAAAATATTTAGGATATGAAGTCCAGTATTAATCAATAAAATTAATTTTAGTTCCGCCAAATTCCGCGAGACCTCTTTCGTGAAAAGGACTCTAATTTGTGCCACAAGCATGGCCTTGGTCAACAAGCATTTATGTGTCAACTTGAGCTTTTCTTTTCACATGTACAGTGTTTGTCAATAAAATAATTTTAATTTGACTCAGTAGTCTTTCACTTTGAATGAGAATTTGACACGGTAGGTACGTCTTACATTTTGAGCCTTATAAGCGAGTGCATCTCACACATCAAGAGGCTCCAACCCCATTCTCAAAAATTCTATACATATATCTCACAGCAAGCAGCTCGCCTTTTCAATTTTAAAAAATATCTATTTATTTTATTTATTATTCAAGATTTAAAAATTAATTATCTTATCTTTTACATACTTGAGCGTAGGTGATTCTCGAGCAGGTTATATACAACGAAGTAGAAGACGAGTAAGACGCTCTTCTGATGGTAAGAGATAACGCTGTCCATAATTAGTACAGTGCTACCCAGTTTTTCAGTAGTAGTTTTTTTTTAACCATCGTAAATCGATCATAAGTTTTAAGAGTATTTGTATAGACGTGTAAGGGGTTATCCATAAATTACGTCACACGAATTTCATGATTTTTTGCCCCCGTCCTTGTCACAGCTGGTCACATTTGTGAGACTCCCCCTCCCTAGTGTGACGTCATATATTTTGTAAATTTACATTTACAAAATTATTAAATGAAAACAGCGGTTCCAAAATCATTTATATTTTCATTTAAATTATTGTTTAATAAAATTAACATCAAGTTTAAAGTTCGTGTTTTAACACTTATAATTATAGATTTTGAAATGTGATGTCATGAAATTTAGAACCCCTTCCCCGTTATCACACAATGTCACACTTCGTCGAACCCCCTTCCTCCCCCTTAACTTGTGACGTAATTTATGGATAACTCCTAATGTTGCGTTACGTTCAGGTGGAAGTGGGCGGCGACGGCAGCATTCGCGGCCTGAAGCTGGCTGACTTCGGCCTCGCCGTCGAGGTGTGGCGTCCGCTGCACGCCGTCTGCGGGACCCCCACCTACGTCGCACCTGAGATACTGCTCGAAACTGGATATGGACTTAAGGTATCTGTTTAATATTTATTTTCTGCCGCTTACCTAAAATACAAAAGGTGAAATGAGCTCCCAAAATCCTTCTCATCCGCTCCCAAAGAAATGTCGTTACCTTATGCAGGAAAATGATGATGATTTTTCTATCTAAAGCTGAAGCTTTTCTAAACAAAATCTGAAGCAAGATCTGATTTAATCTGAAGCTTTTTTATAACTGTGTGACAAGACAAGCAAATCAGATCCTGGTGTCTGATGGTAAGCATTATGATTCACCTTATCAGACTAAATGCTACCAAATGCTTTATAATTTAAAATTGTGTGTTACACTGCACTAAACCCCACTAGTTAGAATATCGTTGTATCCAGTAATCTCGCTGGAAAAATTGCCGTTCAGTTCGTTACGCAATAATGCACATTAATGCTTGATGGATGAATAACTGGCAAAGGAGTAACACTTCCCCAGGCGGCCTTTGCAATAATGATATGATGTTAAGACCTCAGCCCCCTAATTTCACTACCTATGGTGCCCTCCTACCGAAGCATATCAACACGTCACTGCTCAAGCGGTAGAACAACTGGCACTGTTGGGAACAACTGGCACCTAGTTGACCTCCTCCAAAGGAAGTCTACCCTCCGGTTCTTTTTGTTTATCATGAATGAGTGAGATGTGTGAGTGTATTGAGTGTGAGTGAGTGTGTGTGTCTGTTGATGTGTGTGTCTTTTTGTTGAGTTTTCTGTATGTTTGTAGTGTTTCAATAAAGAGTTTTCTATTCTATTCTAATGTTTGTATGCACAGATCGACGTATGGGCGGCGGGCGTGATCCTCTACATCCTGCTGTGCGGGTTCCCCCCGTTCTCATCCCCGGACGGCGACCAGGAGAAGCTGTTCGACGCGATCCTGTCGGCGCGGCTCGAGTTCCCCGCGCCGCACTGGGAGGCGGTGTCTGCCGGCGCCATAGACTTAGTGGCCAACATGTTGCGGCCGCAGCCCGAGCTACGGTTCGCTGCAGAGGATGTGCTCGACCACGCATGGATGGCGGTACGTTCATATTATAATATAGAACTAGGGAGTCATTATCAAATCAAAGAACAAACATGACAGATGAATTATTATGTGTAAGTGTTCAAAAAGCTGAGGAGTCAAGTTATGAAGATTTGTAGAGCCGTCATATTTTCTACCATTTAGATACTTAAGTGTTGAAGAACAATTTCCGTTTAAATAAACACAAGGGCCTAAGGGCAATATTGATAGTGAAAAACTTGAGCTTACTATGGCGTAAATGTACGCACAAATTCAAATGAGTAACGAGTGCGTACTAGGGTTTTTTTACAGGAAAATAGAATGCTGATGCTATAGTGGAGGTTGTTTCATTCCAGGATGACTACGATGAAAATTGTGACTTTCAACCATGGTACGACGAGGACTCGTCATAGCCCGACTCGGTCGGCGGCTTGCAGCTTAGCGACGTCACATCCTCGTGACGTCATCGCCTCGTGACGTCGTCGCATCTTGATGTCGCCGCCTCGTGACGTCACGCCGCCGCCGCATCGTGACGTCACGCCGCCGCCGCATCGCCTTCACTAACACCAATACCAAAGTTATACTATATTCACCTACGTATATATACTACTGCATTAGCATTATATGTGTATGTCTTCGTTTGGTGCAAACTCCGGTGCAGTATTATTTTTGGTTAGATTTTACTCTCGATTATATTCCGCCAAGTTCAGACAAATTCTAAAATAAAGAGTGCAATCGTTTTGATTTGTAACAACTTAATTTTTATGTTTGATATCAGATTTATATTAACCTATTCATTATTTAGGTCTCTCTCTAAGATCTCTGTTATAATATAAAATATGATCATTTTTGTTGGCTTTTCTGTTTAGCGTAAAACAATTTAGGTTTAATGAATTTCTAATACATATTTATATCAAATGTTTTTTTTTGTGAGTAATATATTTATTTGAAATGAATTCACACAATTATTTACAAGTTAAGAGCGCAAGCTAATGTATAGGATAAATTGCTTGTAGGTGTGTACTTGCTGTTGCTTCTACTTTGCATATCTTTCTCATACCATTATTTCTAGTAACATTCCCTAGACTTTCCTTAAAGAACAAATACAGCGAAGGTTACACTCTACTATGATATAAATGTATTGAGTTGCCATATTTTGCGCTCAATATTATTGACAAAAGAGCGTCTAACTTTCGCCTAGGAATCCGAATAGGTGCTGCCGAATATAATTACCACCAAAATTAAATATATTAATGAAAAATTAATATTATAACAAGAACACTGATGACTAAACATGTAATGTTTTCAATGATTGTTATCAGAAAACTAAAATCACATATTTTTTGTTTTAATTGATTGCCAGTGATCGTAGAATAGACACGCGTAAGCTTTAGGCACACATTATAAATTTAGATAAGTGCCAAATTTCATTGTCATGCAAATTTCCGCAATAACATGTTCCTCTCGAATAACGTATGTTTAAAGCTATATTAAATATTAAGTTATCATATAGGGCATAGCAATAATTATTATATCAATGAATGTTACACCAATTCAAACACTGATTAGACTGAATTACATTCCTTTCTGTTGAACGTTGCTATTCCTTGCAGTATACTTAAAATGTGGTGGATAAGAGTGATTTGATGAAACATTAAGGCTGCTATCCCACTGGCGTTTTGTTTGTAAATGTATCTCTCTAGAAATATGCCCACATTCGTAAACGCTAGTGGAGTAGCGGACTAAATTACCATTTTTTTGTAGATGAAATAGTATATAATATAATCAAATCACTCTTAAAAGTCATTTCATACTTTCCATAATAAATAAGCTATTCCAGTGCATTTCAAACTTGAAAACTGTTCTTCTTTATGTAGGTAATGAAACTTTTGGGAAATTGGACATTTAAAAATTTTATAAAGAAAAAAGGAATTTATATATCAGTTTTAGAATATTGAAAATTAAAACATCGATGTAGATAATAGTGTGATCCCAGCTGAAGCGTTTTATAATATTTGCTGGGCAAATTTGTATACAAACCCAATTCATTGCATGTCACACATGTTTCATAAAAATTTTATAATGCATTTAGATTGATTGAAATGGTATGTTCATTTTAAAGAGTTCAGAAAAGAGATGAATAAATTTTGTAAAAATCTATTTCGTTTTTTATTTCAAAAATAATACTAAGATACTATTATTATAGCCAATATCATTTTAGTATGTATCCTGATAAAATAAATCCACTTGATCCATTCATCATGACTTCTGGGTGTGTCCTTTCTGGTAAAACCTGCAAAAAATAAATGCTGTTACAGTATCCTGTAAAATGCAAGACAAACTGCAGGGATTTAAGAATGAAAGACTTGTAAAGTATTGTATTTTTTTCTCAACCAGTCAGTTTTACAGGATTTGGTTGGTGACTCGAGTGCATACCCAAAAAGCCCATTATAATAATATTCAGACAAATTTTTTTCAAAATTGGTTGATAAGGGAAATCATTAATATTTAACCTTTTGAACGCCACGGCACAAACGCATTTTCGTGCCCTGTGCGCCAAGGCACAATTAAAAAAAAAACCTACGAAAGAACTAGTGTTGCCAAGAGTCGATAAATATTTTTATTTCACTTTATTAAGACGGGGTTTTTGTCGTCTATAGACGTCGTTGGCGTACAGGACCCGCAAGTACTTGTCAAGTATAGGTGACTTTGGCGGTCAAAAGGTTAATTTACATCATTTGATAGGTACCTGATAGTTCCTCATCCAGTTACAAGTTAGTTTCAAAGCAGAGACCTTGCTCTGTGCCTTCAAACTCAAATACATATTCTGTAAGGGTTCAGCCACAGGGTAATAAATAACAAACGGTCTTCCTGGTTTAACAAAGTCTACCAATTCTTGAAATATGTTCTGAGGATCCTCCTTGCAAGCAATTACGAGCGAGTCAACTTTGTTTTTTAAAAGATCTGCTGCGGCAATATTATCGAAATGCCACTTTGGCTTCTTTGCTTCTGGTAATGAATTTAGCTCTGAAGGTTTTGTGTCTAATTTGGAGGCTGCAGTATCTTCAATACTTGATGTTTCTGTTAGTTCTTGACTTGTTGCATCAGATTCATCTAATTTGGCTACTTTACTAGTGTGTTCACTATCATCATCTGTCTTTCTTTTCAATGATTTTGCACCAGTGTTGTCTTTAGCGTCATTAGTGTCTACTCCTTGATAGAACTGCCTCAAAGCTGAGTACACATTGACGGAGATACATCTCTTCAGCTGTTCTTCATCAAAATTCAATGCTAGTAGAGCCTGTTTTTGTGACATGTTCCCCGGATGCATATGTAGTAATTTACCTTCATTTTTCTCTCCAATAGTGTTCAGTAATGCTGCAGCTAACAAACCATTTGAACCAGAGTCATAAAGCAAGTGAACTCCTTCACTTTGTATGTTAGACATTGTAATAATTTGAGACAGTGTATCCAATCTCAAATTTTGTATTTTCGTAGGCTCTAACTTGTACATAATCTCAGCTATTATTCTCAGATTAGGTTTCAATATCTGAATGTACTCAAAGTATTTCTTTTCCTTTTTCCTCAAATATTTCTCCTGTGAGAACTCTGTTTTATTATGAAACGTGTTGGAATTCGTGATCAGTGTCTCAACAATATCTGAGGCTTTATTAGAGTCACTCTTTAATACTTCTATGTCAGCTGCAGATAGTTTCTGTGAATGACCATCGTCTTGAATGTTTCTGTTGTCATTTCCAGATACTTTTACGTCTATTTCATCCTTTAATGCTTTCGTCTCTTCAGTAAACTCCACTGTATACTGTCTATTTCTCTTGTTATTATTAGAGTTGAGTTTGAAATATGAGAAGTATGGCATACCTTCTATTCCATTTAAATTAACACTATCTCGTCCTAGGGTTACTGACGAAGCAGGTTTGTTAAATTTGTGTAGTTTTCTGTAGTTCTGCTTCTGTATTATAATATAATCACCCACTTGTATAGGCCTAGGAGTCATGTTGTTTGATTGAGTCCAAACTAGGAAGTAAAATGTAGGGAACCTACAAAGCTGTAGGTAATATTAGTATATAATAAGAATGAGTTCATACAACGCACTATATTCTAAAACATTTATATTGTTATAATGAAACTTTTAATCAATAAAATTAATTTAAAATGAAGTTTACCAGTTTACTATTAAAAATATAACCTCAAAATTAAACAGGTGACCGGTGACACTGACATATTCTAGTCAATGTCACGCATGGCGCAGGGATTTTTTTTTAGTCAATAAATTTTACAAGTTCGATGTATTAATCTACTGTAGATCATTTATTATGACTATAATATTATAGCTCCTTGAATAATGTTTATTGAAATTCAATATCATAAATTAATTATCTCCCGACGGTACATATACGTATTTAATTGTATTTTGCATTTATAGTTAATGAATAAACTGTGCCCATTGGATACCATCACCGCGACACACACCAGAAAAATGCAATATTAAAATAAAATAATAATTTATTACTATAAAAATACCTAACCATCATAAAAATATAAACAATTTAATTATAAAAATATTCTGTGCTTAACATAACAATCACTTATTAGCTAATTTCAATCATTTTCTTCACATCACAAATCTTTTCTCTAGGTTTACCTTTTAATTTACCTTGATCAATTTCATATTTATCTATTTTCTCCCACCGCTCCCAATCAATGATGTGATCATTTTTCTGAGTTATTATTCTTTTTACTTCTTCAAAGCCATCTCTTTTCTCACTCAGTTCCATTTTGTTTAAGTCTTCGCACATGTTTTTGGCTACTTGGAATGCATTTCCCATGGTATGGAGTATAACGCCTACAGGGCCAGTGCCAAGCCATCCAGCAACATAAAGTTTAGCTAATTCTTTTGAATCGTCAATAACATAACCTTTATCATTTGCTACTAATCCATTAGCAAATACAAGGTCCTCATCTGCTTTAATACTCTTGTACCCTATGCTTCTGAATGCTAACCCACAGTTAAGTATTTCTTTCATATCAGTGGGGACACATTTTTGTTGCTCTAAATTGTCTCCAATTAATTTGTTGCACACTAGTTCAACTCCAGCAAGCTTGTCATTTTCTACTAAGAATTTGCTAGGACTCCTGAAGAATACAGGTTTGAAAAGTTTGTTGCCAGGAATGTGTTTGTTTTCGTTTAAAGATTTGAGCATCAGTTCTGTTAATCTTTTTCTTGGTCGAGGTAAAGTAGGTACTACTTCACTCACACCATTAAAATCTTCTTCCTTCCAAACTGTACTGACATTTTTCAATTTCAATTGTTCTCTTAATTCTTTAATAGTAAATGCAACCTGTAAAGGTCCTCTTCGTCCAACTAAATATAATTCTTTGATTTTAGATTCTGCTATAATGTTTAGGGCATGTTCTGTGATATCTGTTTTCTTGAGTTCATCTATAGGCGATAGGAGAATTCTTGCAACGTCTATAGCTACATTGCCTTGTCCAAGAATTACTGCTGTTTCACTTGATAGGTCCACCTGAAAATGAGCAATGAGCATTGATCATAGATATAAAAAAACACAATAAAAGTTTATGAAATCAAGGAAAGGGGGTGGATTTATGAAAGTAGAAAACCTATTTAGGCCGGGCAGGATCTGTATCCTCCACTGTTGGAGAAATGAATTGAATAGAAACTTTGCAAACTTACTTCTAAATCTTTATCATTAGGCAATCCATTGTACCAACCAACAAAGTTTCTTGCAGCTACAATATTCCTTGCATTTTCATTCTCTATGCCTAGTGTTTTGTCTTCTTCTGCACCATATGTCTGAAAACAAAAAAATATCACATATTGTCATCCTATGTACTCTATGTCGTGCTATGTTCTTAGAAATATAGAAAAGGCAACTGTGAATCTGTTAATCAAGGCTCAATAGAGATGGATATTATAGTTACAATTATTTGGCACATCAAAATTACTATTGTTATGTAGACAAAAATTTAAATAAATAAAATACACATTATAAATTATAATATAACTAAATTGCAAAAATGTGAAAATTTATGTGGCAAAATGCCTTAGTGCCTAGAGCCCAGTTTTGCTTATCACTTCAGCATTTGAAGAATGCTTCAAGATCTTAGTTTCTTTATTATAAGGAAGCTTATTATTTCATTTATGGGGAAGTTTTCTTTAAATGCATATTGAATCAGTGTTGATAACTTACCAAGAGCACTGCATCATAATGTTGCCTCAACTGATTCAAAGTGATATCTTTCCCAAGTGTAACATTTCCATAGAAATTAACATTGGGCTTCTGTGCTACTTTTGTAAACTGGTTGATTACATTCTTTACTTCAGGATGATCTGGGGCAACTCCATATCTGGTTAAAGAATTGGTCATATTAGTCATGTAATAGTTATAACATAAGCCACAACACATGGGACAAGTGATCAAAAAACTGTCAAACAAGTTAAAAAGATGCCTGGAAATCTGGAAACTTCTGCATGATAAACTAGTGCCATTCAAATGAACAATAAATTATTATGTAACCAAGATAAACTTTGTAAACCTATATTAATCAAGTGAAATTAAAAAAAAGTTATTATTATTACCATCCAGCACCAAAGTACTCTTCAGACCAATCAAATGAGCCCTAACTCGATGGGGTTGCATCATTTAATTACGGAGTTCCTATGGCTACCTTCCAGCTCCATCATCAGATCAGCTTGATATTATAATATTATTGCATTGTCATCAGATTTATTACCGGCATGCCAAATTTCAGCTCCATCGGATACCGGGAAGTGAGTAAAATTTTACTCGCAATATTTGATTACAGACAGACAGACAACAGACAGGTGAAAATAAATAAAAGCTTGTAAAAAAATCAATACCTATTAGCTTCTTGCTAGTTCTTCTCATTGAGGTGTTTTATGAACAGGTAGTAGTCTTAAAATAGAGCTAAATAATTGTTAGATTGACTTAAGTGCTCCATTATAGCCATGCTTTATGATTCAAATGCTGCCATGGAATCGCCAGATCATCAATATGATATCCGGTTAGTAAAAGCAAGCATGACTTTTAAAATAAATAATATTGTAAAGTATGCATGACCACATAAAAAAGTAGATAATAGGAATGTCATATCTTTAAGAAAATCAATAAAAATATGATGTAACATTCAACAAACAAAATATATAATAGTTCTGAAACACAAGGTTTTCCTGTCTGGGTAATTTACCAAGACTAGGGGTAATCAATCAGAATTCTAAATTATGTTAACTTTATAATTTCATATACAGCCAAATTGGCTCAGCCATTTATGTATAAAGAAGTGATAAACAAACAAACCTTTGCCTTTATAATATTAACATATTTCTCTGGTGTCAAATTTTTATACAAAACAATAATAATTATTATTCAGCCTGTATCATCCCACGGCCGGGCGATAGCCTTCTTTCTCTCTTTCCACTCCATTCTCTGAATAATGGTAAGGTTAATAATATAATTCTTGAAGAATTCATACTAAGTAAACAAGACTTGTAAAATTAATGCTAATGTAAAGAGCTAAAGACCCACCTTATAAGTCCAAAAGGTACAGGGAGCTTTTCGTACATATCAATGTTTACAGCTGCCAGGTTTTTACTAATATGCATCGCCGCATAAAAGCCGGCAGGACCAGCACCCACAATACACACTTGGGGCACCCTCGGGATTGTAGAGAATGTCCTCCTTATGGTATTGTATAACTTTAAAGACATCTTTTCAACTTTATATCATAAACTCTATAACACAACACCGGGACTTTCCAAATACAAGTTCAAGCTCATTGAATTTCAAATTATGCGATCTTCCATGTAGATATAACTCTTGAGAAAATTTGTTGATTAATAATTCCTGTCGATGGTTCCTATAACGTTTTAGAAAGAAACCACACTTTATAAAATTATAATAGGTTTTCAGTTTAACTTTGATTTTGTGTCTCTTGCTATTTACTGCTTTGAGAATTGGAAATAAATTATTAAAATAATTATTATTACAGATGTCCCAAAAGCAAATTGATAATAAACTGTGATAAACTTTCAACTTTCAAATTTCGTGTAATTTGACAGTCCGTATGTCAAATTCAAAATCTGACTAATATGTTTTTTTTTTAATTTTTAGATTTGCTAATGTTTTTAGCCAAAATCAATGTAAATCAGTAAGTTACATTGATTTTGGCTAAAAACTGTGAGTAATTTAAAATTACTGAATGTCGAAAATATATTAGCGAAACCAAGGCGACATATTATAATTTAATAGTCAATCAGTGAGCGAAATCAAAGTTTAACTATTTTCAATGATGACTTATAATGTATATAGTGAAATAGTGAGACCAGCAAGTGGATTCTGTAAAGTGACAACCCGAAATCATATAAAAACAACAAAAATATGTAAAATATATATTTTATTTAGAAAAACGCCATGCCACGGCCTAGCCACCATCAATACGATAAATTCGGCAAATACAAAAATTTGTAATTCATTTTTTTGTGTGAGTGAGAAAAAAACGGAACGTTAATTTACGTAAATGTTTCTTTTTTTCTAATGTTAGTGTCAGTTATAAACTGTCAGTGAAAAATGTCAAATTTGTAGGCACAATTTCTCAATTTTTTTATTCTATTGAAAATGCTCTGAAATAAAATTATTTTTTGTGTGCTTCGAGCAACATTATCTATTATCAAAGAAGCATTTACAAGCTTTAACAAAGGGGAGCATTAAACTTTAAAGAAATATGTCTCACGTCACTGAAATGAAATATCTGTTCGCAAGGTTATTTTCTCTAAAAAATGGGTAAGTACCGTTGAAATGTCTGCAGGCAGTATTTTCGGTGTTTTAACCTCAGAAACTTCTAATAGAAGAAGAAGTAGTACATTCACTATCAATGTTTTTCAAGATTGTGATTTCATTGTATTATTAAATCTACCTATTAATACACGTTAAGCTGAGGTGTGATATGTAGTTTTGATTGCACCATAGTAAGTCTTTGTAAATCAGGTTTCAACAACAACAAATTTAGCATTCAAAACAAGTCAAATAGCATTTTATTTCAATAGGCTACGAAGAAGCACTTTGGATTTCCACACAAAAGAAAAAAACGATATCTTTAGCAATTTTGTTTACCAAGACTTACATTTAACTATTTTCAGGTTAAACACTCCAAGATGGGGTGTGAGGAAGTTCAGCCAGGATGTGGGCAAACCAGCAGAGCCATTATCAAAGGGAAGTGTGACACCTCTACCCCCATTGTCCGAGCCAATGCCAAACCTTCCTCCAGTGGTATTCTCCACAGCTAAGGCTGAAGACACTCTTACAGAGGTCACAGTCCTCAGCAACGGGCTTAAAGTAGCTTCTGAAAAGAAGTTTGGACAGTTTTGTACTGCTGGCGGTGAGTGCAATGCGGTCAAATTTAGGCCTACTTAGTATTAAAAAATAATCCTTTAGGATACTTCTAAGAGCTTTGACCTTAATTGAAATACCTACTACCATCCTACCCTTGTACCATCAGTTTCAGTGAAATTAATTTCTTAAACCAAAGTGCATTAATAAATTGGAGAATTACTTCCATCTTGTTATATTAGTAATCATCTTAATTGCTTATGAATATTGTTGTTATTACATACCAATAGCTAATATTAATTAAAAAACAATACCAATGTCATCAGTGCAAATGGTCAATGACCTCAATTCTGTAATCTATCTATTTATGTGTGTAAATCAGTTTAATAGTTTAGTTAAGTAACAGACTAGTTAACACCTGGATTTTTTTATTACTAGCTGTGCTTAGGTGTTTTTTATGCTATGTGTTATTCTGAAACAAATTTTAGAGAAGTATCATAAATTCCCACATCTAGACATGTTTTGCATTTATTATAATATTATGATTTATGATTATAAATGATATGTGATGAAATTTTTTATTTATTTTCAGTGGTGATTGATTCAGGTCCAAGATATGAAGTGGCATATCCAAATGGTATATGTCATTTCTTAGAAAAATTAAGCTTTGGAGTAAGTATGACTATTCATTTATTTAAACAAGTTTCTACCTGCTGAATGTGCCTATGTGTTAGACCCTGTCAAGATCCCAATTCAGTTCAATTAGTTCATGGTTTAGATGTTTTAGTGTGAAATTTGCACCCAAAATTAATTCATATTTATAATATTAGTAGGACTAACTGACCCGCAAAACTATGTCTATCTGTTAAATACTTTTTAACTTAGTCTTACAAAATAATTAAATCTTAAAAAAGTACACTCAAAAACTATACAATTTTACATGGAGCTGCCACTTAAGTTGTAGGGATTTACTCATACCAGATTTTGTAAAATTCAACCTGTAACGAGGGTAATGAGATGTTAATTTTTTCTTTAAACGAGTTAGGGGAATAAGCTCAACAATAACCTCATATTTAATTAAGCTTACACTAGGGTCAGTGTAAGCTTAATTAAATAGTGGGTTTAAATACTTTTAAATTTTTCAGGCTACACACAAATATGCAACCAGAGATGTGATGCTGAGAGAGTTAGAGAGACACGGTGGTATATGTGACTGTCAGGGCTCACGTGACACCACAGTTTATGCTACCAGTGCTGATTCCAGGGGGTTGGAAGCTGTCACACAGGTATATTATACTAGATTTTATTTGCTTAAGTTTTGTAAGAAATCCTTTCCTAACAGATGTTTATGCTATGTCTATCTCTGTGCCAAATCTTAATTCAGCAGTTGGAATTGTATTTTAATGAAATATCAGTCAGCCAACCAAATATACGTACATAAGTAAGTTTGGTGAAGCCATTTTGGAAGATTTAATAAAAACACTGACTGACATGAAAATTACCAAAGAAAATCTTAAAAACTCTGTATCTACTGAATATGTAGACATTAAAGCTGATGACAGACAGAGGCGGGACAGAGCTGCCGCTCCACAAAGCGGTGGCGCATATGTGACAAGTTACATACAAACTCGAACATTACAAAAATTCTGTCCTGGACTGCAACCGCTTTCCCGCCTATGTCACCTTAAATCTATGAATTTCCTGAGAAATTTTTAGTCACACAAGTAGTAACATACATAATATTATGATTATCTATCACATTTAAAGAAATATAATTCAGGGAAATTTGATTATGAATAAAATAGTATTTTTCTGTTACATTTCAGGTGCTGGCAGAGGTAACATTAAGACCCCAACTGTCGACTGATGAGATAGAAGCAGCGAGGCAAGCAGTTGCATTTGAACTGGAGACATTGGCCATGAGACCAGAACAGGAAACCATCCTTATGGATATGATACACTCTGTAAGTGCATTTGTATCAAGGACAATAGGGAATCTCATAGGGATGATGATTGAAGATAAGGAATGTGTCCAAAAATAAGTTTGTTGATCAAGTAGTATATGGCATAAGGTAAATACTTATTAAAAATGTGGGACACCTTTTTTTTTATTTATTAAAAAATGGCTGATATATAACGCGCTAAAGTTAATGGGGGACTCAAAATTTCAGAGAATGATGTGACATAGCGCGACCCCACCAAATTTATTTAACCGTCTCAGCCATTTATATTTTATTCAGAAACCATTTTTTGGTATATCACATTATGTCTAAAACATTTTATAGTTAAAAGATTTTAAACTGTTTGGCCTTGTCAACAGAGATGTTGACACATAACAGAGAAAATGGTATATAAGAGAAAAGAGGCTATACTATTTATGTCATAATTTCAGGGTGCCTATTCAGGGAACACACTAGGACTGCCAAAGATATGCCCCACAGAGAATGTGAACAAGATTGATCGAGGGATCATACTCAACTACCTAAAGAATCATTACACTCCCAATCGAATGGTCGTCGCTGCTGTTGGGGTAAGAACTTATAACTATTCTAGCTTATGCTCGTGGCTTTGGAATCTTTTCTTAGCAAAGGTCTACTTCTTAAAATCTATTTTTGGTTCAAATTTGAACCCAATCCATTCCCCAGTTTGAGCTTTGTGTTGATAGATCAATCAGTCACAGTCTTTTTATTTATGTGTATATGACGATTTTCTAGAAATTCGAGGACAAATTTACACTTTTTAAATTTTGCAGACTTGTTTAGACTTGAAGGATATAACTATTATCTGGGGGCACGGCAGTGCCCCCGCCAAGTCGAGCAATTATAATATTGTGATATTCGCACCTTCTCCCGAAGGTGCGAATATCACAAACATATTGAATTGATAGCCTTATGTTTTTGAAATCGGTTAAAAAAGTATTTAACACTTTTTCTGCACTGATACTGCAGCTTGCACCTAAATTATATTAAAAAATTTTGTGAATTTGTTTTAAAAAGTGATGATTAATATTCAAAAACAAATCTTTCAGGTTGACCACGAGCCATTTGTAGAATTCGTACAGAAATACTTCGTGGACATGAAGCCCACGTGGCACTCTGAAGACAGCGCCACGTTTGTACCGAAGGTGGACAAATCTATTGCTCAATACGTCGGACGCATGACACAGGTAATATATAAATTATTTGGAGGGACTCGGAGTGGTTAGAGAAGAAAGATGGAGGATGGAGTTTAGTGGCGTGCCATAGGGAAAGCCTATGTTTGGTAGTGGACGCCCATGGGTTATTTTGCTTATTATAAGTATCTTTATTGGCTTCGAAATAAGGATCATAACCGCGTGTCGCGTCCCATCTTCGTAGTTCTCAATTCATTGTAAAGATCAAGATATTTGTCAATACATTACTATTTATTGGTGAATACTATTGATTTGGTGCATTCTGAGTTCTGAGATTCAGATGTGTTTTATGATTAATCTGAAGTAATGTACTTACTGATACATGATTATTATATTTTTAGGAAGAATGTGAAATCCCACTGTACCCTGGCTCAGATCTACCTGAACTGTCACACATCGTTATTGGATTAGAAAGTAAGTAAAGTTGGAAAAAAACAAAAGTTTAGTCAACATCCCCCATTCTAGCGTATTTAACACCAACTCGACGTTAGAGCCATAGGGTTGGATATCCGATTCCTTCAACAATCGACATCGGACCTTATGTTTGACATATAAAGACCGAAGCCAAAAAAATCAGACATCCGACCCATGGGTCCAAAGTCGAGTAATATTGATACTTATTTTATTTTTATATTGTTTATTTAATAAATAATAATGTTTTCAGGTTGTTCCCACGGCGACCCAGACTTCGTAGCTACATGCGTGCTGAACATGATGATGGGCGGCGGCGGGTCCTTCTCCGCCGGCGGGCCCGGCAAGGGCATGTACACAAGGCTATACACTAATGTACTGAACAGGTGAGATGTACAATGTACACCCAGTGGGAAACTGCCCTAGTTTTTTTTTAGTATTTTTTTTATTTAAGGTAAAGGACCTTTACCTTTGGTTAGCTTTTGACCACGATCTCGCGTGATGTAAAGCGACGATGGCAGCAGACTTAACCTATGCTTCACTGAACATCATGCACCACGGTCATAATGACCGCTTGGCGACTCGGTTTTGTCCAGTGGGTGGTAACTAGCTACGGCTGTAGTCTACCACCAGTATAGCTAATGGAAAAACCGCACATACCTAATTATTTATAGTCATTGGCGGGGCCGGGATTCGAACAGATTTGCATCCGCACCATATGACCTTGGCCACCACCGCTTTAAATCCGAATTACGAACCTTTCTTCATTTTTTGAAGCCGGTTTAAGCCGAACGGTCGATATCGCAACCCTCTGATGACTTCCGTCACTCGCCTAATAAGTAAGCCTAACCCTAAAAGCCATTATTTTATTTTTACATATTTAGGAGGTTTATAGCCATGATATAAATATAGTTACATAAATACTAACGAAAAGTCAATAACAAGCTTCCACATATTGTTGTCAGATACCACTGGATGTTCAACGCGACGGCGTACAACCACGCGTACGGCGACACGGGCTTGTTCTGCGTGCACGCCGCGTCTCCGCCGGCGCGGCTCTACGACACCACGCTCGTCGTCGCACGGGAGCTCGCCAATATGATGGGGAAGGTCGGCGATATGGAGCTCAGGGTAACTGTCACTTTCTTATACTTTACATTTTATTTTTGTGTAAGATGACGTATGGCAGATCTATGGATAATACAAGTTTTTACTGCTGTAGTGGCTATACTATTGTTTGATTGTTTTATTTCTCTATCAAGGCATTTGCATACATCATTTTTGGAATTTGGGTAATGGGACTCAAGTGGAATGGGCACGTGTGATTAGATGTAATATGCGTCATGTAGTACGTAAATCCGGGCCGGCGGAATTTATATGGTACACACAGGCAGACGGTCCGCCTCATGGTGAGCGATTACTACGCCTATACATAGCCGTCGTTATCGGTAATAACCGATATTTTGTTACTTGGCTTCTATACATCTTCCCGGAGCACGGTTATGACTGCTTGGCGACAATGTTTTGTCCTGTAGTACTCGTAACTAGCCAGTAAAATATATGGCGTGAGTTCGCTCGCGTAATTCACGGGCACAGATCATAAAGCTAGAGATGGAAGCTAAAATGAGGTAACAGTCGCCAAGTCATATGCCTGAATCAACATAAGCTCGTAGCTCCGCCTCTTTTTCGTGTTCATTCCACGGCCGACATTGACAGCGTGACATTCACATACTTAATGAAAAATAATTAATAAAAATGCCGTATTGTTCAAAAAAAAGGCGCGGAAAGACTAGCGCTACATTCAGTTACGCAAAAGACGAAATCTTATTACACAGGCAAGGCAAGGTACTTCGGGAGGTAATAGAGATGAGAAAACATTTAAGCTAAAATAAAACAATAATTGAAGTTATGTTAAAATATCTCTCGTATACAATACAACAAACTTTCTCATTAAACTTAAGAATAACAGTAACTTATATTTTCTTATCGATACGATATGGCGACTTTACCACATCACTAGAAAGTCATGTTATGCCTCTAACTATTACCTAATCTGTGGCGTAACTGTGACGTCACCTTGAACGAGCCAATCAAATCTAGCCACCCATCCCCCGCACCCCACCATGTTTTTGTGACTTTGTTTTCATACAAAAAATTACCTAAGCGCGGTATATATCTCTCTTGTATATGTTCACGGGTTATGGTCGTACTAGAAGTGCATCTTACTGTTTTTCGTAAAAGAATATTCTTTGTCCATGTACAATTATAAAATTTTCTTCATTTTCCAGAGAGCGAAAACCCAGTTGCAGTCAATGTTGCTGATGAACCTAGAGGCTAGACCGGTCGTGTTCGAGGACGTCGGCAGACAAGTGCTCGCCACCGGCAAGAGGAAGCCGCCCAGCTTCTTCATCAATGAAATAGGTAACATTATCATTTCATTTTATGCTAAAAAGTAAGAAGTCGAGTAAGACACTCTCCTGATTTTTTTTTTTTTTAATTTTTAAATAAATATTTCAGGACAATTCACACAGCGCCACCTAACCCCATACTAAGCAACTTAATGCTTGTATTATGGTGATTAGGATAACGGATATAATACTTATATACTTTTTCTTTTGTAAATACATACTTATAATAGATATTGAAAACCACCCAGACCAGAAACAAATACCTGTGGATCACACAAATATTTGCCTCGTGCGGGAATCGAACCCGCAACCTTCTGCGTTGCAAGCGGGTATTAGCCCACCGCACCACAGAGGTCGTGATGGTGAGATAACGCTGCCCATAATCAGTACAATGGCAACCAGGATTTCGCAATAATGTAAAATTCTAGATCCCGGGACCAACGCTTCTTACTCAAAAGTCATAAGATGTTAAGACCTAGTAATAGCGCAGTAATTTTAATAGTGACCACCTTTGTTTCTATAACATAGTTCAGTGAAGCAAAGCATGGATTTATCACGCCTTCTGGGATTAGCTTCTTACCCCTCACGGCCGTATCGCTAACATCATGCGAGATATTATTTAATTTAAAAAAAGAGATCGTTGTTAAAGGCTACCCGACATGACAGTCAAGCGTCACTAAAGGCCCTAAATTCCTGCAGAGTCAGTTCGAAGCTGGTCCTGGATGCTGTGAAGGCCCTTAATAAATTAGGCCGCAGCAACACAGTACGACTAGTTTGGGTACCTGGCCATGTAGGTATAGAAGGGAATGAGAAGGCTGATGAGCTTGCTAGAAGGGGATCAGCAAATGCTATGCATGGACCTGAACCTATTATGGGCTTGCCTGCATGCACCATCAACATGGCCATAAAGGAATATACTGATTTAAAATACACGCAAGAGTGGGAAAACAGTCAAGGGCTGAGACATTCGAAGAAATTCCTAGGTAACAGCTATAAAGATGCTTCTAAATTCATTCTGAATAATGGAAGAAACAAAGGAAGAGCAATCATTGGTGCCTTATCTGGGCATTATGAAACCAGCGACATGCTGTTCAAAATGAGGCTCACTACAACAAACGATTGTAGAGCCTGTGGTGAGGGTACAGAAACCATGGAGCATATTTTATGCGAATGCGACGTACTGGCTACGAAACGCATGAGCTTCCTTGGGACAGCGTACCCCAAACCGGAGGAGTACAGGTTTCTTTCTCTTAGTGGGATCACCACTTTAATAAAGCACTTCTTTGAGGAGTAAGAAACGGTAGGCAAGGGGTGAACACAATAGATCCCAATGGGTCGATGTGTTGCTGACTTTGTCAGCCCCTATATAAGATAAGATAAAGGCTACCCGCTTGCGTATAATGAATGAAAAAAAGTGTTAACCCTATGTAATGTTGAAGGAATAGCCTAACACGTTCTTTTTTTTTGCAGAGAAAGTGACAGCAGACGACATAGTCCGTGTAGCACGACGTATGCTGAGCCAACGGCCCGCAGTAGCGGCGCGAGGTAAACTGGCACATCTACCTTCATACGAGGAGATCCAAGCAAACATGGCGGTCTCCAAGAGCGACGCCTCGCCGCAAGGACGCCGGCTCAACTTGTTCCGAGCATAATTAATTATATTATTATTATTAAACGTAGATGTACGCCCTCGTTAAAATTAAAAAGTATTTCGTAACTGTTATTTGTGTTTTTAATTTCGATTTATTTGTTTAGAAGGAATTTATTCCGCGTACTTAGTTTAGTCTGCTACCATCTTCCCACGCATCGTAACGGATAACGTGGTGCTAAAAGCCTTTTTTACTCAATTCTCAAGAAGGACACAATGAAACAATCTTTTAACTATAATAAAATCTATTTACAAACCTCTTACAAATTAACAATTTCTGGCATGTTCATGGCGAGTATACAATTTAAAAAATAACACCAAACGTTAGGAAAATTATAAAAGTGTTAAACATTTTGGGCAACTCAGTCTTTCTATTTTTTTAGGGTGTTAGTAAAATTCGGATTTAATCACAAAATGAACACAAGAAAATCACATCAAAGCACCAAACATAATCCTTTTTTACACCTTTGCCAAATTAGGAAAAAATAACATTGTCTTTTCAATAAGAGCATTAATAAAATAATATCGAGTCAAAATATCTCATAATAAATCTCTACTAATTTCCTTTACCAGTAAGTACATTTCATTGCTAGAAATTAAATGTAGAAGATACATATTTGCCTTTGGTCACTTTGTAACCGTAAAAATAACAAGGGATATAGTCAGATTTAAAATTAATCAAAACTGTGAAGCTTATCCTCACGTAAACGCGTAACAAAATTGCCCCTGTATTATTTTCATACATTTAAAAGAACTAACGCACACTACAGGCCGATAAGGCGGCTCTGGCGGCTGTTAAAACCCGATTAATCGGTTTTTAAAAATCCAAACACCGAAAGAACCGATTTTAAAATATGGCCGGTTTTTGCAAGCCCTAGTGGCGCCTCAAATGTGCGTTAGTTCTTATAAATTTATGTGGATGACGTTTTTGATGGCTTGCAGTACGTACGCCAGTCTTCAGGCTTATAGTGATTACAGAGCCACAAATTAAGTTTAAATCTGACTACATTAAAATAATATCAATAAATGAATTACATTCTGATTACGAGCACTATGCTAAGCATTACGTCTTATTGTCAACAAGAAATGCACCTAACTTTGAGCCACACTCTTTGAGGCGTCTTGAGCTAACTTGACAGCAGTTTTGGCTGCTTCGTCGGCGTCATTGATAATTCTTAAAGGAAGGCCGGATTCTTCTAGAATCTTCCTCGCAATCTGTGAGTTGGTCCCTTCCAGTCTTATGACCAATGGGTGCTTGGGTAGCTTCTCTTTGCAAGCCGCTACAATACCGTTTGCAATCGTAGCGCAGTTCACGATACCTGATAAGAAAAGATTAGATGAACAATCTGTACCAAAATGCAAGTGATACTGAGATATGACATGGTAAATAAAAGATAGGAAGTGGAAGATTATCTTCATCATGCAAAGAGAAGAATCATAGATAAATAAACTTATTGCACATATTATAAAGGAAAAAACATATTGGCAACATACACAATAACTATGAAATACCAAGTCAATTAGGCAGTAACTTCAGTTGTCTTGTTCAAACAATGGCAAAAATAAATAGGAATATGAGAAGAATGATATTATAATAATTAGCATTGGAAAAGAGACACAACATAACATTAACATTTTCAATGTTGATTGTAGATATAGCCTAAAATAGCAGAAATTATGGTTCCCAAAATTAAAACAGGGTAGGTACCAAAGAAATAAAAGGGTCCTTAGAAATACTTTGCGTACCAACTAGTCTAAGACTTTGTATCTAATACTAAGAAGGCAAATAAACTATTAAGTATTGAAAGAAAAAATATAAAAGTTTCTTACCACCAAAAACGTTAACAAAGATGGTCTTGACTTTAGGGTCTGACTCCAAGATGTTCAGAGCAGCTGAGACCTGTTTCTGGCCTACTCCTCCTCCAAGGTCGAGGAAGTTGGCAGGTCTGCCTCCGTTGAGTGTGATGATGTCCATGGTAGCCATCGCTAGCCCTGCTCCGTTCACCATGCACCCTATATTCCCGTCCATCTCGATGTAGACCAGGTTTAGGGATGCTGCTTCTCTCTGGAAATTGTTTTATTATATAGAAGTAGTAATGAGTAGTAAGATAGTAGCGTCCGTAGCCCAGTGGTCATTGGTCCAGTTTGTAAGCCGGAGGTCCTGGGTTCAAATCTCAGTGTGGCAAAGATTTTCGCTTGGACGCTACCGTGTTTCGGAAGGGACATAAAACTGTGGGTCCCGGCTGTTTCCTATAAGATATGTAGGCAGTCGTTAGGTCATGTTGCAGGCCCTGTAGTGTCGTAATCTCGGCGACTTGAAACTGCAACTATAATATGTTGCCACACAACCTATAAATTGTGATTTGACTGACAGTGTAAGTACTGTTGTAACCTGTTCTGTTGGAGTATAAACCTCAATTATTATTACAGAAATTTCAGCTGTGCATCACAATTCTTGGTTCAGTGGTTTTTTGCGTAAAATAACAGCAAACATACATCATTTTTATTAATGGGCTACTTTTCAATAACAATTATTGAAATTATAAAAAATACATGAAAGTATTTTTAGTATTTGGGCATGAAAATTGTTATGATTTATGATAGCGGTATCAATAAACTCTTAGTGTGAATCTGAGTAGGTATATTCCAATGCATAAAAATATTATTATTTCATCATACACAACTCAGAGAATAACAAATACATTAAATAATGTTGATTATAATAATTAAGTTCAATAATAAATAGGGCATTAATTTAAAGATATAACTTATTGCAAATGTATTATCTTTATAGTTATTGAAAGCCAGTATTACCTATGCTCTTAATAATTTACACTTGCTGTTTTGCTCTTTGTACTAGGAATAAAGACACTTGTGTAAATTCAGTACTCTACACTCTACAAAAAAAATAGAATTATTCATGTTTGTTTTTACATATTAATTACTAGCTGCGCCCAGCGGTTTTACCCGCTGTTCCAGGGCCTAAGCTATCTCTATACCAAATTTCAGCTCAATCGGTCCACCCGTTTAGGCATGAAAGAATAACAAACATCCAGACATCCATTCTTACAAACATTCACATTTATAATATTGGAAAGATAAGATACTTCCTTCTTGTGATTACGTGTAACATGGTAAATGTCCTGCCACATTTACCATGTTTGGTCACATATCCTAATAAAAAATTAAAATCTTAGCAGCCTTGACATTATAAATAAAGACATGTTTCACAAACTGCTTGATATATCTGCCTTTTAGGAAAAGAAAAATTGGAAATAATCAAACTTAAAATAATATAATATTATGAATGTCACACACATAATTGCTGTGATTCATTAAAAACCTATTTAATTCTCCCAGTGACAAAAAATGATAAGTTTGATTCCCTCAACCCATTACGGTAGAAGGAATCATCCCTTTTCCTTTGCCTCATTATCATGATTAAAAAGGTAGGTATGTCTATAATTTAAAACATCATTGTTTCTTGTAACACTGAACCTTGTACCAATTTACAAATAAATTATTATATCACACGTATATAGATAATTTTATCAGACGTCAGTAAAGATAATGTAAGATATTTGTTTTGAATAAAGATAACTAGCAACGCCCTGTGATGTTACTTACAATAAAATAATATTCATCATAATGAAAATGTTTAAGGGATTAAAAACAAACTATGGTATATAAATATCCTAATTATAAAATAATAATAATTGTCAAAATTGTGAATAATGTAGTTCGTACAGAAGTTATTAGTTTAAAGGCATTTATTCTTTAGAATATTTTCTTGGTCTCAATATTGAGTATTTGTAAAAACATCAAAAAGGCACAACTCACATCTAATATTGTCGTGAATGTCTCAACCACAGTTTCGGACAATTACAATGTCCTTCAGCAGGAGTTCATGCCTGCAGAACCCGATGTGCCGTTTTTAATTGTGGACAATCTCAATAGTTTAAAAAAACGTATTGAGTTTTTGTACCTTGTGTCGTATTGAGTAACTTTATACAAAATTTCAGCTGAATTCTTTCACCTGTTTACGTGTATAGACATAAACTCTGTGTATCTATAATATAAGTGTAATTTTAGCAGGACTCACTTCTCTAGGGTCAGTTTCGGAGACATCATCCAGTGCGAATATGTCTTCTTGTCTAAACTTGGCGTTATCATCAAAGTTGATCTTAGCATCCACGGCTACTACTCTGCCATCGTCTGTTTCCACTAGAGGGTTGATTTCTAGTTGAGTTGCATCCACCTGCAAATAGTTAAATCAACATAAAAATAAAGATTTATGAGTTATCCAATCAAATCATTTTCTTTTACATTTTGGAACAAACACATAATAATTTTTGTCTAAGTGCTATGGTTCTAAAACTAGAATAACTGTGCAGTAAATAGCACAAACAAGATATAACAGAATGATTTTCTGTTACTTTTGTAATCGGCTATCAGTCGAAAGTCGAAATTTGTAGAATTTTACACCGGAAAAGATAATAAATATATCGGCAGCTTAGATTATAGCTATTAAGTTTAGTTGCCACATAGTTAAATTCGGGGGACCAGAAACGGAAGTGGCACTGTTTCTTGTGTAACGCAGGCTAACATCGTTTCGTGATTGGTAGACATGTAATGGGAGTGACGGGAAGTGACGTTAGCCAATGAGAGTCGAGTAGTTGCACGGTCGTCCGCTAGGGGCGCTATTGTGAGCGAGCGGTAGGGCGGACGGGCGTGAGGTATTATATTGAGCTGTGTAGTCGACGGAGACTCACTTTACGTTTGGCTGGCGACCGGGACGGACACTTTACCTTTGACGGGCGACTGGGACGGTCACTATACGGTTTGGGTATCGAATTAGTTATCGAAGCGTTCGTAGCTTTGCGGAACACTCGGTCCCCGTTAATATTGTGTAATACTGAGTAGTGTAATATCATCCTTATTCACATTGTAATGTAACTGTCTGCAAGTGAAATAAAAGTGATCTTATTGTTGAGTGATTCTTATTCTCCTCGCCCGTTATATCCACGCTGTAAACCATGCCTGAGGGGCTCCAGAATGAGTGACAATATGGTGACAGTGACACAATATAGGTTACTACGCTACGCGCCCGGTATCCTGTCCCGACATCAGAAGTGGGATAAAGAACAGTGAAAGAATTTAACGTGTTTTTTTTCAATGTTTCAGTTTGCCTGCCTTGTTTGCCGCACCCGGCTTTACCTGTGGCGAGCGCTGAGTGCGCGAACTGCGCGCTGTGTTTGCACGGATGTCTACGCGATATGCGCGCTGTGTCTGCGAAATGACTACGCCATCTACACGTCGTGTCCGTGCGTTATGTCGGCGCGATCTGTGTACTACGAGCAGCGTTTAACCCGATATCTGCGCGTGTGTTCTAATTCGTGGTTGCATTGATTACAGTGATATGCAGTGGAGCGCTTTTGCCGGCGCTCATGTGTGCGCGCCTGTTCCTGCTTGCGTGCGTGCATACGTGCGTGTATGCGTGCGTGCTGAGTCTACTGCGCTGTGACCTGCGACGCTGCTGGTCGTGCAACGAGTCTATCTTGGTGTGACTGTGAGCTTTGAGTCGATCTGAGAGATCGAGCCGTATCAGCGATTAACATTATTTGGTGAGTCGATTCCATGATTTTTTTGTTCATGCCTACTGCAGACTACGTAACCGTAGCTTGTTTTGTCTACTCTTGTAGTAGCATTTTAGTGTGCGATGAGCGGTAGTGGAGAATTTGATGCCAGAGCTAAGTTTTAATGTCGCTCAATGCTAATTACCTACCCTCACTTTTTTTGTAAATAGTTGAACATGGCTCGCAGTGTAGTCAGCTTAGAACAAAGCTTAAAAGTGTTATCTGATAATTAATAAGGCCCTCGCGTTGTGTTAATGGAAGTAAAATAAGAAATTCTGAGATTTTAGTCTTAGACTGATTACAATAAATGAGGTTAGGTTTGAGTTAGGTTAGGTGCACTATTGAAAATTGCAATTTTAATGCCACCGGTTTGTGTACCGGTATAATACGATATTCAGAGATCTTAGGCTTACATTATAATTGAAGTTAGGATTGAGTCAGGTAAAGGAAACGAAATTCTGTGCTGTGGTATCTTTATTACAGATGAGTGACGTCAAGCAGCGCGTGCGGTCGTGCGATGTGCTGGCCTGAGCATCGGTGCGTGTGCGGTCACATGGCGCGCTATCCTGCGCGTGTGGTCGTGCGACGCGCGGTCGTTCTGAGTGTGCGGAGGAGAGAGAAAAAAAAAAGGGGGGAGGAGAGAAAAAAAAAAGGGGGGAGGAGAGAGAAAGGATTTGTATCGCCTTTTATGTTTAGTCGCTAGGCACCATGTGAGATAGAGGTCCAAACCAAACAAAACCAAAACCAAAAAAAAAAAAATTTTTGTTCTTCAGTAGAATTTTTGGTCGATAGCGAATCATTTTGCTGTAGTTCATGTGGTTTTTATTGCTGTTGTCACTCTGACACTCTTGACCCATTGGATTGTGTGACATTTCTCAGTGAAAAAGTAAGAAATTAAACTGAAGTCAAATTGCCCAAAATGATGTGGTCAGTTTAGGGTGGACATGGCTGTTCAGTGTGTGTTGTGGGGATTCAGAGGTCTGCGAGACTCTGTTTTCTAGGCTATTGATGAGTGGAGTTTTGAGCAGTTGCGTGTCCCATCCGAAAGGTGATCACATCATCAGTCATTTTTAAATAGTAACCTTACTCATTTTTTTGTGAGTGTTCCTTGAGAGATGTGTCACAACCGAACTTGATGGCATACTAAGTCGCTGGGGTATATTTTCTAATGAGAGCCTCAATTATCTGTCTCTTTTGAAAGAATTATGTCAGGATAATTATGTCAGGATGAACGAGCGGTGGAATGTGGAATCAATTAAAATGGTGTCTTTTTGTTGTAGATGTGCAATGAGATCGCGCTGGGAGAGCTCACCCTGCGGGAGTTCGCTCTGCAAGAAGATCGCCCGAGGACGTGCGAGCGTCAGGAAGGCCGTATCGGCAGCTTAGATTATAGCTATTAAGTTTAGTTGCCACATAGTTAAATTCGGGGGACCAGAAACGGAAGTGGCACTGTTTCTTGTGTAACGCAGGCTAACATCGTTTCGTGATTGGTAGACATGTAATGGGAGTGACGGGAAGTGACGTTAGCCAATGAGAGTCGAGTAGTTGCACGGTCGTCCGCTAGGGGCGCTATTGTGAGCGAGCGGTAGGGCGGACGGGCGTGAGGTATTATATTGAGCTGTGTAGTCGACGGAGACTCACTTTACGTTTGGCTGGCGACCGGGACGGACACTTTACCTTTGACGGGCGACTGGGACGGTCACTATACGGTTTGGGTATCGAATTAGTTATCGAAGCGTTCGTAGCTTTGCGGAACACTCGGTCCCCGTTAATATTGTGTAATACTGAGTAGTGTAATATCATCCTTATTCACATTGTAATGTAACTGTCTGCAAGTGAAATAAAAGTGATCTTATTGTTGAGTGATTCTTATTCTCCTCGCCCGTTATATCCACGCTGTAAACCATGCCTGAGGGGCTCCAGAATGAGTGACAATATGGTGACAGTGACACAATATAGGTTACTACGCTACGCGCCCGGTATCCTGTCCCGACAAATAAATTTGTTTATTTACATACCTTAAGGAACAGTTCCCATAACTTTTTCAATTCCTCTGCACATTTCTTCTTCAATGGTCCCTTGAATTCTAGGAACTCTGCCACTTCATTAGCTGTTTTATCTGTTATCCCTTCAAAGATGTCAATTGGAAGAGTTTTTAATAAATGTGGAGTTTTCTCGGCAACAGCTTCAATATCCATACCACCAGCTGGTGAAGCTACTATAGCAGCTCCATTATAACTTCTTTCCATAACTATACTGAAGTAAGTCTCCCTCTTAATGTTCACACTCTCCGCAACCATCACTTTATCTACTAATATCCCTTCCTTAGGCGTCTGTTTAGTTATCAACTTGTTGCCAATCATATTCTTAGCTAAATTCAAAATATCATCAGGTTTTTTAGTCAAATGAACTCCACCTTTGAACCCGTTGTCGAAGTGACCTTTGCCCCTGCCGCCTGCTAGGATCTGAGCCTTCACAACATACTCATCGGCTTTGAAACCCGATAGCGGCTTCGAATCAAAATTAGAATCTATTATGCGAAAGTCTTGAATAGATACTTGGTACTTTCTCAGTAGATCCTTACTGTGATATTCCTGCAGATTGAGGTTTCTCCGAGAATTTATTTGGGGGCAATATTTAGGTGACAACACAGCTAAAACGCGAAAGTTTTTACTACTTTTTAAACCAGCCATATCGAACTTTGATCACTGTGCTCCGGGTTATGATAACCTCTTAAAATATGCGCAAGTTACACACTTAGTAGTTAAACCGAGAGAATACAATTTTATAATCTAAGCAACTTTTGTTTTATCGTGTATGGAAAGTATTTTATTTAAATATAATAATATTATTTTCAATCCCAGCGCGACTGCGATAAATCACAGTTCACAGCAGTGTTGCCAGTGCCCTATCTTCAATAGAGGTGAGTGATAAATAACGTCACGATGAAAAAGTCACAGTTACTTAACTTCTTTGAGTATCACCGTGACTTGAAACCAAGTAACAACGTTCCAAAATAACATAGGTCGTTATCTCCGTTCGGCGTCACTCCGAGTTCCGAGTCACTTCGGAGCGAATAATAACGACAATGAACGAAGCTGCCTGCGATTTGCGATTGCAGTGACATTCGTAAATTATCGTCCGCCATCGTGTATCTTCGGTTTAAGCGCGAGAGAATTACTTTTTTATTTCTGGCCTGTTTTTTTCGCGATCTTTTATTTTAGCGATAAAGAAATCTGTACATATTGTAAATTTAAAATCAATGTACATTGATGTTGTTGATTCAAAATAATAAACACGCCGCATTCAGTTACAATAAATTTGTGCGACAGTTCTAAGCTTGTAAAAGAAAATTTTCTGCTCAACTGTGTTTCTTCAAGAAAGTTTCTCGTACCAAATGGATGGTATATCGTTATGAGAGTGATCGACGCGACCGACGTGACAAAGTCACGTTAATTAATCACTGCTACTTTTTTGGAACTGGAACGACAGTCACAGTGATTGTAAAGTAACGTTTTTCCCCACCTCTAATCTTCAAAAGTAACGTAGACAGGTTCGAAAAGTAACGCATTTACAATAAAAGTAACGCATTTAAAAATAAAACGATTTTTAATACAATTTTTTTTTATACATCGAAGCAAGAAGATGAGCAAGACGCTCTCCTGATGGTAAAAGATAACGCTGCCCATAATAAGTACAGTGCTACCCAGTATTTTACAAAGAAAAAAATAAATTCTGGGTGCACTGCGCCAACGCTTCTTACTTGAGAGTCATAAGATGTTAAGACTCCTCAGCCCAGTAATTTCACTAGCTACAGTGTTTTTCAGCCGAAGCACAGTAATGTTTGCACATCAATAATCATCATGGTAGAATAACTAGCACTGTTGGGGTACCCACCTAGTTGACCTCCTGCAAAGGAAGTCTACCCCCGGTAAAGATACAATGTAATACTTACTCAATTTAAATATAGGTACTTATACCTTTTTTTTATTCATAGATTTCAGTAAAAAAAAAATAGATTTTAGTAGGTAATAATAATTATATTATTTCCTCATGTTTGAACTGGCATATTATTTACTTTTTTTAAATTTTTGCGTTCCGTTTCACTAAGTTATTATTTTAAATTCTTCCATTGTTAGTTCATTTTAAAAAATCATTACCCCAAAAAGTAACGCAAAAGTAACATTTTAGGACATGTAACGTAAAAGTAACGCAAAGGGTCAAAAAGTAACGCAAAATGTTACAAAAGTAACGCACTGGCAACGCTGGTTCACAGATAAATTAAAATGAACGAATGAAATTTAAGGGAGACAGATAAAATAAAATAAAAAAAGTAACGGCTGTCATTTGTCATGTTCTTCCACAGATTGCTATAATTGTCAAAATTGGGTAGCATAATAAATGTTAGGGTGGCATAGTAGCGTTGAACAAAGGTGGCATTAATTTTTTTAGGAAAACTACAA
This sequence comes from Hemithea aestivaria, assembly GCA_947507615.1. Taxonomy (NCBI): domain Eukaryota; kingdom Metazoa; phylum Arthropoda; class Insecta; order Lepidoptera; family Geometridae; genus Hemithea; species Hemithea aestivaria. The sequence continues at coordinate 8,214,667 of OX382326.1, read as the reverse complement.
GATAATTAATTAGAAAGATAAATTTTTAAAAAATTACTGTACTGATATGAATTAATATTTTACAATGACTTTACAGCATACGTCTGCCTTTTATAATTAATTATAATATTTACAAAGATGGCAAATGTACAAAATCATGCTATTTCAAATTAAAAAAAAACCACTGACATAAAGGCTTACCAACACTGAAAAACGAAAAATTTATTAGATCTGTGGTTCCAATTCAACTTCCTTTTTCTCGTGTTCTTTTGACAACACGAGGTTATAATTTCTATTTCCGAATAGAAAAGTACGTATCTTTACTTAATAAAACTAATAATTGAATCATTAGTAGTGGTTTTCAGTGTAGTAATTGGTTGTGTTCAATTTTAGGACCAAACAATGGCTGAAGAAAACTGGAATGATGATGTTGTCGAGGCGGGCAGCATGGCTGTTGATTCCATGCCACTACCACAGCCGGCCGACATTCCCGAAATCAAGCTTTTCGGGCGGTGGAGTTGTTATGACGTGCAGGTCTCGGATATGTCCCTGCAGGATTACATTTCCGTGAAAGAGAAATACGCGAAGTATCTTCCCCATTCCGCTGGACGGTATGCACACAAGCGTTTCCGCAAGGCGCAGTGCCCCATCGTGGAGCGTCTCACCAACTCTCTCATGATGCACGGACGCAACAACGGCAAGAAACTTATGGCCGTACGTATCGTGAAACACGCTTTTGAAATTATTCATCTGCTAACTGGGGAGAACCCTCTGCAAGTGCTCGTGACAGCTATCATCAACTCTGGCCCGAGGGAAGACTCGACTAGGATCGGTCGCGCCGGTACTGTGAGACGTCAGGCTGTGGACGTGTCTCCCCTCCGTCGTGTGAACCAGGCTATCTGGTTGTTGTGCACCGGAGCCCGTGAGGCTGCCTTCAGGAACATTAAGACCATCGCTGAGTGCGTCGCCGATGAGCTCATCAACGCTGCCAAGGGCTCATCAAACTCCTACGCGATCAAGAAGAAGGATGAGTTGGAGCGTGTTGCTAAATCCAACCGTTAAATAATTATAAGCTTTCTATCAATAAAAGTCAGAAAAGGAACAAAGTTTTTCATTTATATTCTGATGATAAATTATAATGTCTAGATTCTAGTTAATTTAGAGTTATTTTTTGTATAGGGTTTCTATTTCTACTTACCTATAATTTGTTAGTGAAATAAAGAAACAATTTCCCTACCAAACATTGAATCTTTATAGATTACATGTCTGTGCTATGGAGATATAGTAAAGGCTAGGTTTTAATTTTTTGATGATTATAATATTTTACAAATCTGTTGTAATATATAAAAATAATAAATGGAATTAAACTCTTCACTGATAAAATGATTATTATTAGTTAGGAATTATTCAAAAACATGATTACTGACTCAAATATACTGAATACTTACCTACTGTCTGTGATACTGACTACCAAATAAGTAAACTCAATAATTACGTTTTTACAGGCTATAGAGATAGTTGATTAAGTTTATGGCAAGTAGGTTTATAGTTAGTGAATCGTAGTATAACTATGTAAGTTATACAGCAGCCAGACAGTCAACAAAGACCGCTGGGGCTAGGACGATTTGTCGAGTGACCACCCTTTGGAAAACAGTGTAGGAGGCTTATAGACGACATGGGTGATGATATCTGGAGGGTTACTGAGAATGGGTCGAGGACGGATTGAGTGCCATTGGGGAGGCCTATGTAAAAAGTGTCATCAATGTGTTTTCTACAATGACACACATACCAACGCTTCTTATTCACTAAATTTCAGCTAAATCGATTTAGTATTATAAAAACATGATATTTTTATTTAGTAAGTAAAGGTATTTTTTAATTTCTTTCGAAAATATTTCACGATATTTGCAAATATGCGAGCGTGCAGCGCTTTATCCAATTTAAAAATGCCAATGTGACACGTCGGTCTTTGCTTTCAAATTGACATTGACTTTGACATCTTAATATTAAATTTTGAAAAAAGAAAGTGCAAGTTTTGTGATTTGTGTTATTATTTTTCGCAAAAATATATATTTTATGATATTAGTTAGAATAATTAATAATAATTAGCGCGAAAGTGATAAAACATGATACACAGTTTATTCATAATAAATCCCTCAGGGTAAGTCAAATGCCGGTTTAAAATGAAACATACATTTACAATATTTTACAGGTTTTGTAGATTTTAATTGTTTTAAAAATAATACAACTGTGTTTACAGGGATGTGTTTCTTGAGAAACATTGGAGAAGTGTAATACCAAGATCAGTATGCGATTATTATTTGGAAGCGCAGAGAGCATCACCTAATGTAAGCATCAGGACATATATTTACTTTCTAAATCATATAATATCATTTATTTAACCAGAAAACAAAAACGTGCTTCACGAAGAAATCTAAGAAAAACTTAGATGATTTTCTGGATGGCCTGATGGTAGCGGGAGGTCTGTAGTTTGTGCAAGTCTTTGCAAAAAAAAAAAGTACTATCTGGTCCCATATTTGCAAAGAAACCAGGACATAATAGAAGTACTCTCTCCAGTTATTATTCGTATTTGCTTCAGAGTCCTAATGATTATAATTTTTTTTAAAAGTTTTAATTGTAATAACATAAATACCTTGTATTTTTTTTTATTATAGCAGACTAGACAAGTGTTTGACTGCAATCTCACCCGTTAGTTCGTGACGATGCAGTCTATGTTGTAGCATGCTTGTTGTTCTATATGTATATATAGGTATAACCGTTGGCTGCGTCCATCGGCCATCGGCCATATTAAACCAGTGCGAAATTAGCCATCGGTTGTTTCACTCGTCCTACCCTGCTCCCGTATTTATCAGTGGCGACGTTCGGATTTCTTACCCCCAAATTGTGTAGAAAAATGTCTCGGTCAAATATCGGTATTTTAAGTGCTTTTGACCATAGTGTTCAAACATGGGAGTGTTATAAGGGTCGCATTACGCAATATTTCATTGCAAATGATGTGGACGACGACACCGATCCAGCCGGCAAAAAGAGGAGAGCGATTCTCCTCAGCGCGCTCGCCGAGGGTACCTACAAGCTAGCACAGGACTTAGCGCGTCCTAAGGAGGTTGCACAGGTGCCCTACCAGGACATCATCACCTTCCTGGACAAGCACTTCACACCTACGACGGTTGGCTTCGGGGAACGACACAAGTTCTACGCAGCGACGCAGGAAGCAGCTGAGAGTCATTCGCAATGGGCAGCCAGACTACGCAGACTGACGTCGCGCTGTGGCTTCCTTAACGTGGAGGAGGCACTGCGCGACAGGTTCATCATGGGGATGCGCTCCGGCTACGAGAAGGAGAAATTATATGCACTCGACATGACGAACTTGACGTTAGCCAAAGTGGTGGAAACCGCCGAGAATCTCAGTTGCGCCCGCGCCGCCGCGACTACGAGTGGAAAGGTTCCCGTTGCCGTCGCAGACACGGAGGACCAGGTGTTTAAAATAGTCAAATCTAAGGGAAGTGATGACAACAAGCAAAAATGTAGTGTTTGTGGCTACTCAAACCACAAAATGGCGGATTGCAGATTTGCTAAATATAAGTGCAAAAAGTGCAACAAAATAGGCCATTTACGTAAAATGTGCCCGAGTGTAAATTATGTATCGGATTGCAGTGTACAGGATGATGCTGGTGATGACGGTAAGCTGTATCACATACGTTCCATAAGCGGTGAGCCCTTGGTAGAAACAGTATCGATAAATAACCTTCCGTTTCGATTCGAAATTGATAGTGGGTCGTCGGTAACCGTAGTCTCTGAAGAATATTATAATATTCATTTTAAAGACGTGCCGTTATCAGCAACTCATAAACAGCTGATGTCCTATAATGGTAGGCATATGTGCTGCGTAGGTATAGTTCGATTACCTGTTTGTTACGTTGGACAGACACATCAGATAGATTTCTATGTGGTGCGAGACGGTGGGCCACCGTTATTAGGCAGAGATTTTATTGCAAAATTCAAGTTACAATTACTACCTGTGAATTATAACTGCCAGGTGCAAAGTACTCACAATAACGGCACGGAGGTTATTGTGAATAAATTGCAAAGTGAATACAAGCAACTGTTCTCCGATAGGCTTGGTAAATTTAATAGGTACTCTGTACAATTACATGTTAAAGACGACACAAAACCCGTATTTTTTAAAGCGCGTTCAGTGGCATTCGCGTTAAAAGATAAGGTCGGGGAAGAAATCGACAGATTGGTCGAACTAGGTATACTAAAACCGGTACAATACTCAGATTATGCGTCCCCCATAGTACCCGTGTTGAAACGAGATGGGGCGGTCCGACTATGCGCCGACTACTCAGTGACAATAAATAAACAGTTGTTAATAGAACAATATCCGCTACCGACCATTAATGAATTATTCGCTAAAATTCATGGCGGCAAGATATTTTCTAAGATAGATTTATCAATGGCATATAATCAGTTAGAGCTAAATGAAGAGTCGCGGAAATATACGTGTATCAATACACAACGAGGACTGTACACGTTCACTAGGTTAGTGTTTGGCCTCTCAAGTGCGCCGTCAATATTCCAACGAGCCATAGAAAGTGTCCTAGTAGGTATAGAAGGGGTAGTGTGCCTGCTCGATGATATTTTGATTTACGCAGGAAATAATCACGACGAGCACCTGCAAACAATTAATACTGTGCTCAAGAGACTTCAAGAGGCCGGCCTGACCCTTCGGAAGGACAAATGTAGTTTTTTCCAAAGTGAAATTAGCTATTTAGGTTATATCGTGTCTAAGGATGGACTAAAGAAATCACCGGAGAAAGTCAAAGCGATGACGGAAGCTCCGGTCCCTACGAATGTCCATCAGCTACAGTCATTTTTGGGGCTCATAAATTATTACAGGAATTTTGTACCAAATGCTTCATCTGTATTAAGTCCATTATACGATTTATTGAAAAAGGGAAGCAAATGGAAATGGACCGTTAACCATCAAACAGCATTTGAGGCTATCAAACAAATCATGACGTCAGAGCAGGTTTTGGCTCATTTTGACCCTAAAGCAAAATTAATATTGACAGTTGACGCGTCACCGGTGGGGTTAGGGGCGATATTGTCGCAAGTCGACGCAGACGGCGTCGAACGACCCATCTCGTTCGCTTCCCGCACACTGAACGCAGCTGAAAAACGGTACGCGCAAATTCAAAAGGAGGCCACTGCCATTATCTTTGGCATACGTAGGTTCCACCAGTACCTGTACGGCAGAACAGTTCCATTTATTTTGCGAACGGACCATAAACCGTTGCTAACAATTTTTGGGCCACACAAAGGTATACCCGAGATGTCGGCGAACAGGTTGCAGCGGTATGCATTGTTCCTCAGCAGTTATAATTACAATATCGAGTATATACGCAGCGGCGATAACTCAGCAGATTATCTGTCTCGCGCAAGCCTTCCTGCGCCGGAGTCGAGCGAGGGCCGGCCGCGCGCCCCGCGCACTCTCCCGCGCTCGTGCTCGTGCACTCAACAACACTGCGCGCAGACAGAGATAGGGTGTGATCGCGCGACATACATTTGTTTCGTCACCGATGGTAGCATGCCGGTCACTATAGATAGGGTACGTGACGAAACAAATAAGGACGCCATACTTAGCGAAGTAGTAAAATTAATTAATAATGGTTGGCCGCGTAAGTGTACAGATTTAAAATTGAAGCCCTATTTCCAATGCAAAACAGAGCTATCAGTGGAATCAGGTTGTGTTATGAGAGGGCACAAAATAGTGTTACCGGGTAGCTTGCACGAAATTATCTTAAAAGAGTTACATTCTTCCCATCTGGGAATTGTAAAAACAAAGGCTGAGGCTAGATGTCGGTTTTGGTTCCCAGGAATAGACAGGTCACTCGAGACTATGATAGCGTCTTGTGACGTATGCAATCAGCTGCGGCCCGCGCCACCCCGCGCCCCCCTCGCTCCCTGGGAGTGCCCGGACAGCTCGTTTAATCGCATCCACATAGATTTCCTAGGGCCGATTAGAAACTGTACCTACCTAGTGGTTGTAGATGCGTACTCCAAATGGGTGGAAGTGTACAATATGAACACAACCACCACATCAGCCGCAGTCAAAAATAAGTTGTGCGATTATATATCAAGATTTGGGTTACCTAAAACTATAGTGAGCGATAACGGCACGGCTTTCTGTTCTCAAGAATTCGAAACCTTCTGTAAAATTAATGGCATTTCACACGTTACTTCCCCCGTATATCACCCGGCAAGTAACGGACAGGCAGAGAGTTTCGTCAAAATAGTGAAAAAGGGCATTAAGTCATCGTTAATGTCGAGTCGAAACGGAAAGGAGGCATCCATTAAATTGTTAAAGTATTTAATGGATTACCGCAACTCAGTGCACACTACCACGGGCTTTTCACCTTCACAGTTGGTATTCGGCCGGAAACTCAGGTCCCGGCTAGATCTATTAACGCCTAAGCCAGCATCACCCTCGACACTGACAATACCAAACTTGCGTGATAATTTACAGTGTTCGCAGTATAAAACTCTGGGAAATAAGGCACATTATTTTAAAAAGGAAGATATTATCTTATACAAAAAATATACAAATAAAAATACCTATACATGGTGTAAGGGCGTGGTCGTCAAACGATTAGGGAACGTTATATACCTAATTAAAGATGAGGATAGCACAGAACTCGTAAAGAGGCACAAAAACCAAATGGTTTTATACAAGGGGACAAGTCAAGCTGCAGTAAACACTGACGTGACGGGGCCATGTTCATACCCGTCAGGGTCGCCGCCGCCACCATCGCCGCCGCCGCGACCAGCGACGCCGCCGTTACCGTCACTGTCACCGGCGCCAACACCACAGCGGTCGCCGCCGTCGCAGGCTACACCCTCAGTATTATTGTTACCTCAAAATGTTGACAGGGATAGACAATCGCCGATAAGCATAGACACTACGATGTCACCACGCTCCAACCAAACATCTGGATATACGACGCCCGTAGATACAGACGTGCAACGTCCGGAGAGGCGGATGCTCATATATAGCCCCGGAACGGACGAATCCCGAGAGGGGGAGAGTGAAGAGTCTGGGACACCTCCATAAACTCGAACACTAATCATATGTATATGAGTAAATTACGCGTGGTCCAGTATTTTAGTAATAGTATTTAGTTCCCATATGTTGTACTAGTAATATTTTTATTTGTTGAATAGAGGGAGGAGTGTTCTATATGTATATATAGGTATAACCGTTGGCTGCGTCCATCGGCCATCGGCCATATTAAACCAGTGCGAAATTAGCCATCGGTTGTTTCACTCGTCCTACCCTGCTCCCGTATTTATCACTTGTTCAGTAAGAACCTATTTACTCTTGATTTGAACAAACCCACATTATAAAGACCCACATTCAAGAGACACTGATGGCGGTATCTAAATGGTTTGCAGCTAACAATCTGTTATTGAATGCGAAAAAGACTAAATGTCTGAAATTTTCATTACCTAACGTTAGGTACATAGAATCTAATATAGTTCTTGACGGTGAAATACTAAAGCTTGACAATGCAACTTTGTTCCTTGGCATGAATATAGATTCTAAGCTACAATGGGGTAATCATATTAATGTATTGTCAGGGAAATTGAGCTCTGCAGCATATGCGGTGTATAAAATCAGGCAACTATCAGATGTAGCTACAGCGAGATTAGTTTACTTTGCATATTCCCATAGTTTAATGTCATACGGTATTTTACTGTGGGGGTCAGCAGCAGATATTGAGACTATTTTCATACTGCAATAGCGTGCAATTTGTGCCATCTATGAGATGCGCCCAAGAGACTCTTTAAAGGAGCTCTTTAAAGAGATAAATATACTGACCCTACCATCTTTGTACATTTACGAAAATATTATGTATGTCAGAAAAAATTTAGATAAATTCAAGTTAAATAGTGACACTCATAGCTTTAATACTAGAAATAAGAATAAGTTAGCTGTACCTCGATTCAGATTGTCCAAAACGAGCCATAAATCATTTTTAGGGAATTGTGTACGTTTTTATAATAAAATCCCTGATGAAATAACGGGGCTCACAGAAGGTAAATTCAAAAGCCGTGTTAAAGACATATTACAAAAGAAAGCCTATTATAAAATTAGCCAATACATAGAAGACAAAGATGCCTGGAAACCTCTGCAACCACCTGTAAATAAATTATGTAACCAAGATAATAATTGTAAACACATATTTAAAAAAAGCAATCCCTATGAGTTTCTTGCTCATTCGTCTCATAGAGGTGCCTTGCGAATGAGCGGTAGAATATTAAAATAATATGTAAAATTGACTTGCAAAAGTGCTCCATTGTAGCCTATTTGAATAAATGAATTTTGAGTTTGAGTTTGAGTTTGAGGTAGCAAGTTCCACAACTTCTTTTGTATCAAATTAATGATACCTTTTTTGTAGTCAGTAAAAAACAATTTTATTTCAGGATGTGCCACCGGTGCTGGCAGCCCCACATCATTATCTAATCTCCATCCAAAGAGGTGGAGTTGCGTTGGTTGCAGTGTGTAAACAAGAAGTAGCCCCTCTTTTTGTTATTGAGTTCTTACACAGGGTTGTTGATACATTCCAGGTAAATTCTTATATGTACCTATTAGTCCAACTCTTGGTTCATTCTGGGTACCTACATATATGTAGATATTTGCTAAATGTAGTGTAACCTATTTCTCTAAGACCTTTATTGAGAAAAACTAACTAACAATACTGCAGCTGATACAGCAGTAAAGAACATTTTTATTAACTACTGAATGGCCACAAGCCTTTTGTCCAATGATAAAAACAGCATCAAAATCCTTTATGAAGTTAAAAAGTAAAAGATCAACACATAAGAAGGTGGAAAGTGTCTTTGTTTTTTATTTTGTAGATTTATTGTTTTTATTAAAGTTTATTATTCACTAGGCAGTTTTACTCATTATTTTGTGTAAAGTGTAAACTATTCTTTTGTTACAGGATTACTTTACAGACTGCACTGAAAGTATTATCAAAGAAAATTATGTGGTAGTGTATGAGGTAAGTAATAATATTGCTTTATATTTTGTTCAATATTAGCCAACACTCACAGCAGTGATGTGATAAACACAAGAACTATCTCATCTTTTTAGCTTTGTACTATTAATGATGTTCACAACTTCACCATAAAATCCTTTTAAGAGTTTTCAATTTTTTTTATGTTATGAAGTAGAAGACGAGCAAGACGCTCTCCTGATGTTAAGAGATAACGGCTGCCCATAATCAGTACAGTGTTACCTAGGATTTCACAATTATGTGAAACTCTAGGAGCACTGCACCAACGCTTCTTACTCAAGAGTCATGAGATGTTAAGACTCTTTAGTCCAGTAATTTCACTAGCTACATAATTCCATAGAACCATTCTTACTAATATTATAAATGTGAAAGTCTGTATGTTTGTTACTCTTTCACACCTAAATGGCTGGACCTATTGAGCTGAAATTTGGTGTAGAGATAGCTTAGACCCTGGAATAACACATAGGCTATACAGCATACGGAGTACACACAGCGGGTAAAACTGCTGGTTAGTATTATAGGTTAGTATATCTAGGTTAGTTAGCATAGTATTCCAAATTTCAACCTTATCTGTTGAGCTCTGCATTCTTAATTTTTTTATAAACTTATGGAATAATTTAAGATAAGATAAGAAACTCTCTATTGATTCACATATGAAGTAAATTTTACAAACCACACCTAAGGGGGCGTTCATAAAATACGTGAGATGTTTAAGGGGGGGAGGGGGGTCGATTCAAATCTCATCTAATCTAACGTTGGAGAGAGGGGAGGTCTCGGCAAATATTACGCAATTTTTTTTCTGATTGAAACAAAAAAAAAATATTATTTATGTCCATTTAATTCAGATTGTACATGCTTAAAATTTTTATTACACTTATAATTAAACTTCTCAACAATATTGATTAAACTAGTCTTAACTAGTCGTAAATAAAAGCACGAAGCTATTTTTTTTTCTTTTTACAATAACAATCCAACGTGTTTACGTAAGAAACCCACATTTTGAAAAATCTCACGTGAGATTGGGGGATGGGGGAGGGGGTTGAATAAAATCTCACAACATCTCACCAGGGGGGGAGGGAGGGACAGAAAATTAAAAAAAACACCTCACGTAATTTATGGACGCCCCCTAACCACCTAATAAAAAAAAAATACTAGCAAAATTATTTAATTTCAGCTCCTAGATGAAATGTTAGATAATGGCTTCCCGTTAGCAACTGAGAGCAATATTTTGAAGGAACTGATTAAACCGCCTAATATATTGAGGACCATTGCAAACACAGTTACTGGGAAGTCTAAGTAAGTACTATCTTTTACATCTTCCATTGTTTTTCTTTTACTAGTTATGCCCAGCATAGTTGCTTGCCAAAAAGTAGCCTAATGCACTATTTCAGGTCAATTGGTAATTAGTTAAGCTGTTTAGGGTTGAAGTTGTATACACATTACACATATTGTTGTTGTTTGTAACACACATATTTATACTTTTGGGTTTATAATAAATTTAGTAGGAAGTAGGTAACCGGATTAGGTATGACTTGTTTAAATTTTTTACACCATAACACAGACTTACGTTGTATTGAATGTAACTTCATTAAAATCATTTTAGTATTTTTAAGTAAATATTTAAAACAAGCATTGCCAGATCTATTGCAAATATCATCACGACTGAAATCATACGCCAAGCGCATGGATCGCCATCCCAATGAGCTAACCTTTGACCTCATGAATCCTAACACAGTCACTTTCTCGAGAATTAGGAGAAGAGCTGCAAGATATAATTAAGGAGTAGAATTTAGTAGAAAGAACTTAATATTACTTGCTGGTTGGGCCACTGGGTACAGACCACTCACGACTTAGGACATGATTTGCCCTCCACCAAACTCTCGCTTAATGCTCATTAGGGCAGATTGGAAAAAAAGGAGATTTAAAAAAAATGTATTGCAATTGATCTTAAAGTCTATAATTTTAATTTAATTTCAGTGTATCATCCATCTTGCCATCTGGTCAGTTATCCAACGTGCCGTGGCGTCGGTCGGGCGTCAAATATGCGAACAACGAGGCGTACTTCGACGTCATTGAAGAGGTGGATGCCATTATTGATAAGAGCGGAGCCACAGTCTCTGCTGAAATACAGGGTTATGTGAGTATTATGATTGAAGGGAAAATAGCAGCTTTTACAATCTAATATATAAAATTCTCGTGTCACAGTTTTCGTTGCCATACTCCTCCGAAACGGCTTGACCGATTTTGATGAAATTTTTTGTGCTTATCCGGTATCTATGAGAATCGACCAACATCTATTTTTCATCCCCCTAAATGTTAGGGGTAGTCCACCCCTAATTTTTTTTATTTATTTTTAGACAAAATTTTTAATTTCTATTTTTTTTTGATACAACATACAAAAATACATACAATCCTCAATTTTCACCCTTCTACGATCAACCCTTATTTTTTAATAGCCATTTTAGTAATTTAATCATTTTTCCTCGCCGGTCGAAAACTGATCAATCGTCATTTAATTAGTTATCCCCGCCAGATGTCTACAGATGTCACTTCTGACCCAGTAAACAGCACGGAGTAGGGATGAGAACGAAGCCGGTCTCCTTTCTTTCTCACTCCCTACACAGTTGTCGGCCATCATTATTGTTTATGCATCAAGTGTAGTAGTAACGTTGACAATTATTATTTTGCTATCGCAGTGTAACTCTCATATTTACTTTTAATCATTCCTATTTTATCAATAATAATTAAATTATCAATTTTGAGTGTATTTTGAACGATTAGTTAATCAAGTGATTTTATAACCTCAAAAGTACTCAACACGTGACACGAGCTTCCAATAACAATGGATTTTGTGTTGTAAGTATACTTTTTTTATTTATATCGAAAATGTTATTGATCTTATAAAAATGTAATTTTAATTTAATATTATTAAAAAAATGTAATTGAACAATTAAGATTTTCATGGTTTCTAAAAAATAAATCATTATGAATCTTTATTTTGAAATGTCAATGGAAATATTGGTTGTATGAAAAAATTATAAGAGACAATGTTTTCATAAAATTTAATTTGAAAAAAAATTCCATAAAATAATGCTTATTTTACGCATATACCACATTCTTACATACATACAATATACACATTCTAACATACTTCCAATAAGTAAGCTATTTTTTGTCTACACTAGAAATTATTTATATGGCAAAACAACGTTTGCCGGGTAAGCTAGTTATATAAATAAAATAATTAACTCTGAATATTCGAGCCTGTGTATGCATAGGCGGATTTGGTGCCCCCCCCAAGAAGCATTGTAGAGATACGAATTTTGCACATATTTCATGGTCAAGATTATAATTTTATTCTCGGTGCTCGCAGCAAGCTGCTCGCGCACTTATTATTAAGGATATTTGAACTTTCTAACTTTTCAGAGCGAGCTAAACACACACTTTTCGTAGTAAAAATTATAATATTTTTGCCCGTCTGCACCTTGGCCCCCCCCAGAACCAAATCCTGGATCCGCCAGTGTGTGTTTGTACAAATCTGAAAATAATAATTGCACCAAGTTACTAGTTGAGGGTGTTGCTGTTTGTGTTTAAAAATTAGTTATATAAAAGTACTTTTTAGATTTTATAATTTTATATAGAAAATCGAGAACAGATAGTTTTAAATTCCAAATAAATGTTTAATACCCAAAATACAAAATAATAATGTATAACTTGGCTATTATAACGGAAATCTGGGCGTAAAGTTCACACCCTGAATGACCGACACCCCATCGGCAATACTGTGTTACTGTGTTGTAGACGTTTATTATAATATTCTAGCTGCGCCCAGCGGTTTTACCCGCTGTGTGTGCGCCAATGTGTTATTCCAGGGTCTAAGCTATCTCTATACCAAATTTCAGCCCAATCGGTCCAACCGTTTAGGCGTGAAATACTCTTTCACGCCTAAACGGTTGGACAAACATCCAGACATCCATTCAAAAAAAAAAAAAAAAAAAAAAAAAAGACATCCATTCTTACAAACTTTCACGTTTATTAGTAAGATAGGCGACGGTAACTGCTAACCATCAGACAAGCCAACTGAAAACGGTCCAGTGATTGCCTGTGTATCGATGTCTTACAAAAATCAAATGGAAAACCACACTGCACATGGCTAATTTTCTAATAAACTTGTTTACAGATTGATTGCTGCATCAAATTAAGTGGAATGCCAGACTTAACATTGACTTTTGTGAATCCAAGACTGTTTGATGATGTATCATTTCACCCCTGTGTTAGATTCAAGAGATGGGAGGTAAGACACTATTTTAATACATAAAAACAAAAACTAACCACTGTAAAACTTGTGGGGGCCTAGGGATTATGATCACCTAGTTCGAAATTCAGCCATGCACCAAAGACTATAATTAGATATTATGCGGTTTTTCCACTACTATAATGATGGTAGGCTTTAGCACTGGCTTGTTATAATCCAATAAATAAAACCATGTCGCTAGTCGCTAAGTTGTCTTTACAACCCTTTTCCTACTTGATGTTCGCTCTAGCAACATTACTCTTTAAATTCCACATCATACTCTAGGCGGATTTAGGGGGGGGGGGGGGGGGGGGGGGGCTTGGCCCCAGAAGCATTGTTGAGGTACGAATTTTGCACATATTTCATGGTCAAGATTATAATTTTATTCTCGGCGCTCGCAGCAAGCTGCTCGCACTCTTATTATTTGGGATATTTGAACTTTCTAACTGTTCAGAGCGAGCTAAACACACACTTTTCGTAGTAAAAATTATAATATTTTTGCCCGTCTGCACCTTGGGCCCCCCCCAGAACCAATTCCTGGATCCGCCAGTGTTACTCCTATACATCAAAAACATTTGTTTAAGTGAGATATACAAATTTATATTACACGATTTTTAAAACTATCGCGAGTGTTCTCCATAACTAAAACAACAAAAACGGCACAACTCACGTCTAATATTGTCGAGAATATCTCAACCACGGTTTCGGTTCAATTACGAAATTCTTCATCAGGAATTCACGCCTGCAAAACTTGAGCATCGGTTTTTTTTTTGAATTTATATTATGTATTTTATTATTTAATTGACACATATATTTTTTTTTAAATTGGTCTATTTTTCAGGGTGAAAGAATTCTATCCTTCATCCCTCCAGACGGTAATTTCCGTCTAATGTCGTACCACATAGGGTCACAAAGCGTCGTGGCCATACCTATCTATGTGAGGCACAACTTGACTCTAAGGAACAATGGGGACCAAGGGAGGTTGGACTTGACTGTTGGACCTAAACAGACTATGGGGCGCACTTTGGAAAGTGAGTGTAACTGTTTTATGTGAAACTAGCTGCGCCTAGTGGTTTTACCTGCTGTGCTGTAGCCTATGTGTTATTCCAGGGTCTAAGCTATCTCTATACCAAATTTCAGCTCAATCGGTCCACCCGTTTAGGCGTGAAAGGGTAACAAACATCCAGGCATATATTCTTTCAAACTTTCACGATTATAATATTATAGTAAGTTAGTAAGATGAGAATGAACTTTACCCATTTGATTTTTTATTAAAAAAAATACATCCCTATCGATGTTTACAAAATCCACAATAAAAATACAGATAGTCAAAAATAGGTTTTTAGCTTATCATAACTTGGACAGAATTTTTCATGTATTTTCCAATTTCTATACTAAATACTACGAATTAATAATAAGTCCTTAATATTATATTAAGGAGTGAAAGTCGTTTTCAGGTTGGTTTTCAGACCATACTTAAACTTTTCTTGTTTTCTAGATGTGGCGATAGAGATTTGTATGCCGAAATGTGTTCTCAACTGCTCTCTAACCGCTAACCAGGGCAAATATTCGTACGACCCAGTCAGTAAAGTGCTGATGTGGGACATTGGACGCATAGAGTTGCCTAAGCTGCCTAATATAAGAGGAACTGTGAGTATTGTTGCATAGTTTCTTTTTTTTTTATTCATTATAGGTGAGCATTTGACCACAATCAACGGCGGATCCAGGATTTGGTCCTGGGGGGAGCCAAGGTGCAGACGGGCAAAAATATTATAATTTTTACTACGAAAAGTGTGTGTTTAGCTCGTTCTGAACAGATAGAAAATTCAAATATCCTTAATAATAAGTGCGCGAGAAGATTGCTGCGAGCGCCGAGAAAAAAAAATAAGCTTGACCATGAAATATGCCCCCCTGCCCCCCCTACAGTGAGTGGAAAATACCATACATAATATCTAATTATAGTAATTTACTGGGATTCAAACTCGGTGATCCAGAATTACTTCTACACCACATAACCGGATTATCTTTACATAATAAAATGTAACAGCAGTCAGATTAGCCATAGAGTTAATCTGACAGCATGCTGAGTCTGCTCCCATTGACTGAGTCTTATATATATTGTTATACTAAGTAAAATTTGTACCTAATATTTATACGGAATATTATGTATCTTCTGTTGTCAATAAATTTTATTCATTTCATTTCATTTATTCATTTCATTTTCATTTCATTTATTCATTTCATTTCAAATTATCAAAATACACATATTATCACATGTTGTTTATGATGTTGGCTGCGAGGTTGCAGGAGTTTTAGAAATAACCCTGTATAATCTAATCTAACAATATTATATTGTATAATTCCAGGTGTCGGTAGCGACAGGCGCAGACACATCGGGCGCCAACCCTAGCATCAACGTTCACTTCACGATCCCTCAACTGGCAGTGAGCGGGCTGCGAGTGAGCCGTCTCGACATGTACGGCGCCAAGTACAAGCCCTTCAAGGGAGTCAAGTACGTCACTAAAGCGGGCAAGTTCCACGTCAGGATGTGATGTCAGGAGTGAACTGTGCTAACACAAGTATGTGAATTGAGATGGATTGTATAAAAATGGATTCAATGAAGTGCGTATAGTTTTTCTTTTTACGACATTATGTTAACATTTTTATGTATAATATGTAGAGCCTACAAAACAAACAAACACGATTTTATAAATAGCTTAATTATGTAACGTCGAAGGTTCTTAGGTGTCAGTAGCGACAGACACAGACACTAAAGTGCCAACCCTACCCTTGTAGCATGGCGCACACGGAGTGCATTTGTGTCGGACTTGTGTGTCAATTTTTTCCCGTTCTCGACGCGCGCATCTTCGTCACCAAGGGTGACAACTAGTGATGTGAAAGCTACAATATCGAACTAAAATGAAAACGCTTATAATAATTTGCCTTTTTACATGTCAAAATTTTCATGCATAACTGTACAAACTCCATCAATATTAATAGATTAATAATTCTTATGTATGTATATTGTCCCATGTTTTCTTAATAAAATGCCCCTCTTTTTTGCACAGACTTAACTCATAGCTCATAACATTTCTTTTGAATTTGGATTGTGCTCGGCATTTTGTAAACGTATGCGTCCGCGCAGTTACGTGTACACTCATTATCATAATATGGTATATGAATGAATACTACATGTAAAGATAATTTAATCTATGATCTAATTCGTATATAATTAAATAGATATAAAGTGTCAAGTGTATGATTGTTAAGCCTGTTCCACACTATCGTGCAATATCGAGAGTGTGGATAAGTTTGCTTTCATTTTGAATCTTCGTGCGAAGTTCACGGTAAAACTTCTTGACAAGAGTTCGCCATAGTGTGGAGCGGGCTTTTAACCTATATGTCTTTGCTACTAAAAGTATAAAAAGAAATTAAGCACGAATGTGAAAGAAATTATATATTAAGTGTATATTATATTATTATTATAGTTATTACATAATATATCAATTGCAGATTATAATTAGTTTCTTTTTAACCTACCTAATGCGTAAAGCAATGCTTCTAAGCGATATGAGTTATTACTGAATCATTAATATTAAATCAACACGGGGTAGACTTCCTTTGCAGGAGGTCGTCTAGGTGGGTACCCCAACAGTGCCAGTTATTCTACCGCCTGAGCAGTGATGTGCAAACATTACTGTGCTCCGGTAGGAGGGCACTGTAGCTAGTGAAATTACTGGGCTAAAGTGTGTTAACATCTTATGACTCTTGAGTAAGAAGCGTTGGTGCAGTGCTCCTAGAATTTCACATCATTGGGAAATCCTAAGTAGCACTGTACTGATTATGGGCAGCGTTATCTCTTAACATCAGGAGAGCGTCTTGCTCGTCTTCTACTTCATCACATAACAATGTTTGTGTCTAACATGCAGGTAGATAGAGTCATAAAATAGAGTTATTCAGTAAAATGCAAATGTGATTTTAAAGGCTAAGGTTTTAAATTAATAAATAACTTGAACACAATAAAACGAGATACATAGAACAAGTGCAATTAAAAAAAACCTTAAAAACAAGCTTTTATTATTATTACCGTCTAGCACTAAAGCACTCGTCAAGATGCTCAAATTCGATGTGGTTGCGTCGTTTAATTACGGAGTTCCTACGACCACCTTCCAGCTCCATCCTCAGATTATCAGCTCCATGTCATAATAATATTGTATTGTCATCTGATTTATACATGCATGCAAAACTTCAGCTTAACCGGAAACCGGGAAGTGGATCAAATATAACTTGCAAGATTTGATTACAGACAGACAGACAGACAACAGACAGGTCCAAGTAAATAAAAACTTGTAAAAATTTTTGAAGAGAATACTTTTAACTATGTTCTTGTTCTTAACTCATGGGTTACTACATACTACATAGTCAAGATTCGCGTAAATCCAAAATATTTCCAGTGTCCATTGAAAACGATAAGTTCATTGAAGCAAACTCAATCAAGGGCCTATTCTGGAAAGATCGTGACTCCAGCAAGCAGTCATGACGACCCGACTCGCTTTCCTTTCATGAATATGAAAGGGCGAACTTTTTGCTAGCGCACGCAAAAGTTTACTGAATACTGTAGGCTCCATTCATAGGAACTTTTCCTTAAGTTTCGCTGCTGAAAAAAATGTTGAATAGACTAGCGGTTTAGCGAATTAGGAGACATTTTATGAAGCTTATTTTTTGCTTTTGATTTGGAGAAAAAAATGCAACTTATGTATAAATTATTTAATTTATTAACATAATAAAAATTACGTAGGTACCTACCTAAAAAATTAATCTACTTAATATTGATCGTAGAAATACATTTTCTAAAATAAAAATAATAAACCTGGTCAATAAATTTTTAATTATCATTAACAACTATTATACAATTATTTTTTAAATAGGTACTAAAACGTTATAGGCATACTTATTTACAACAGCTTGGGGTTTCTTTTCAAATTGCTTTGGCGTCGTCGTCGTGTTGCTGTATTTTAACATTTTGCTATTGACAAAATACGACTCGAAAGCGACAAGTCGCTTTGACCTGAATTTAAACGTAAACAACCCCCTGCCCCCTTCTCCAGTCACTTTATGTACTAGAATTATCTCGTTCATAAGAATTCCTTCCTTTTTCAGATTTCTCATGATATTTCACGGCATCTTCTAAACTTTGCTGGGTGTTTTTAAAGGTGTTTGTCATAGCGAAGTATCTTTGCACTAACACTGACATTAGTGCGGGGAACTCTTTTTGTATGTGAATTTCGGTGTCACGCTCCTAAAATATAAAACTTATAAAAACCACATATGTGTAAAGGTAGATACAGGTACCTACTTATTATGACAAAACGGGGGTTAATAATATGATGTATTCGTACGTTATTAACCCGGCATTTGTCGTATACCTAAGTAGGTACTTTGAACGCTAGTATCTAACTAGTCGTACCGGGTCGAGGACGAGTGTTTCGGCGTATACGCTGTCTCGGCATTATGGTGCAAGAACACTCCCAGGTTTTTAGTGGTTATCCCCGCCGCACCCATTTTCAGCGGGGTAGTCCCACATACCGCCTTGCGCCCCCCGGTGCAGGTTCATGGTCCGTAACACATTTTTCGTAAATATAAAAATATACCACACCAAATAAACGAGGGCGTTTTCGTCCATCGTATCCTCTCATCTGGCATATTTAGTGAACTCACGATAAAACAGCAATTGTCGCACGACCACCGCGCGTATATTCCTGGATACCGGCACATCTTGGAGCGAACCCACTCGCAGGCACTGCCCAGACCCGCTGTAGTGGGCAACAAGTTTAAAGGAGAAGGGAGAGTCGTCTGCCACATGTAGTCAATATACACCTGTGCAGAGGACAATGATAGGTAAGTAAAATAGAAGACAAATAACTATAGAGTGACACCACACCACATCCACCCACAAGGTTGACACCACATCCACCCACAAGGTGGACAGACGACCTTATAAAGGTCGCCGGAAGACGCTGGATGCTGGTCGCTTCCAACCGGTAAATATGGTAGTCCAAAGGGGAGGCCTATGTCCAGCAGTGGACGTCCTACGGCTGAGATAATGAAGATGATACCACACAGGCATGGGAAAGTACTCAGAGCGATCTCTTCCAGACAACTGACACATTAAATATAATATTTAAGTACATTGGATGACAGTGGTAGCACAAAACGATAATGCTGTTCAAAGAACGTCAACCCTGCGCAGTAGCTACGTAATCAATTCAGGTCTCAACTAAAGTGCGACAGGGAGGAAGTGCAACACTACAAATACCTATTGTCCTTTTACATGCTAGACTAAATTAATGCGTAGGTACCCCAGTCTTTCCAAAAGTCCATTCAGTGTTGACGTTGTCTGTGACTTTTTGGAAGGTATTGGACATTGTAGCTATAAGCATATTCAGCACCACTATCACGGATATCACTTCAAAACCTGTCAAACAAAATTAGATAAAATTAGGTGGTACCTACAGCCTAGATTTAGTTAGGTCCTAAGATTCTGGCCAAAGTGTGCTATGGGTATATACCTACTTAGGTTAGGTGGTACTTAGCCCTAATAATCGTTTGGCAGATCTTTCCCGTAATGGTTATGAATACTAACAAAAGAAAACTTTTCATAAGAAGAGAGGCAAATTGGATAACTTCTTGCCCAATGGCAAACAGTCTCCATCCCTTATTTAGACCTGCAACTTCAGGATCCATAAAAAAAAACTTACATCCAAAACAGAAGTATCCAATTCTCTCAGTGAAACCATGTTTATTTTCATAAATGTTGTCAGCGCGTCTCCTAGTTCTAGTGTTTTCTAGCACTATATCGGCGCTGTCCAACGGCGCCATGCAGAATAGCGCCCAGAATAAGGTATTTAGTGTGTCAGTTAGGCTTGTGAATGAAGACACCTACAATGAGGAACACACCTTAGTAAAATAGTAATTTTTTTGGTACTTTCGGAGATGTTTAAACTGAGTTTTGACCTCCTTATACAAGCGGTCTCTACAATTTATTTCTAAGAATAAGTTTGAAGCACTTGCGGATCCTTCACATTTCCGTTTAAGTGACGATTTTGGGAAACAGAAGTAGAATGCAACACTACTAGTTGATGTCTACCAGTTTAAACTGGTAGGTCGTTGCTGTCTACTGGTCTTCTACGTCATAAATGTTTCGTTCAAAAGCAAAAAAAAAATGGTTGTAGGACTTTACCAGATTAGCTGTGACATTTTACGAGAATATTGATCGCGATTTTGCTATTCTGATGGATCCTATAAAATAACCTTTGTTTATTACATGGTACAAAACTAGCTCTTGAGGTCACCTGCACTGTTTTCATTCCATATTTATCTTCGTAGACCATGCCGTTATAATATTGGTAGAAACGTGCGAGTCCAGCGGCGAATGCGCTGATTATAATGGCAAACACTATCGTATATTTGTAAATATCTATTGTCATCTTCCCTAAAGAAACCTGAAATATATTTTTGATGTAATTCAATTTAAGTGAAAATACCTGCAACCTAAAATCATCAAGATTTACCAGACAGGATAACGCGTAGTTAATTTTATTAATAATATTTCATAAGGATACTTAATTACGAATTAACCATCAGCGGTAGCCAGTCATATCCAAAAACCAGAACTCTATCATACAATGCCTCATATTTATCCCATTATCATCAGCCCATGTTCATCTATTTTTGGACACATGCCTTCCCCTTGTTACGCTACTCAACTCGGTCCTCCGTATTCCGTTTCCACTTCCAACGGCATTCGCGATATCGTCACCCTATCTCGTCCAAGGCCCCCTTCACTAAATTTTAAGCCCAGACGTGGTATATACCAGAATACACTCTAGGACTTGTCACTAATTTACAGCTTTAAATCAAGCCATTCTCTACGAGGTTTTCAATTATAACTTATTAGTATAATAATGAGGTAATTAGGTACCTGGAGAGGTCCCAGATGGTAGCTGAGCTGACAAAGAAACATGACTCGTAGAAAAGCACAAATCGTGGCTAGACAAAAGGTTCCTTCAGCGACTAGAGTTGGGTCGTATTGGTTCCAATATTTGCGATCTGTGACACGAGAAATAATGATTCTAATTTTTATTGGTGAATTTTAATGTTCCTTGACCTATACTCCCAGGATTTCTTGCGGTTTATACACTAACAGAACAAGTTACCTTGTAGGCTGTAGGTACCTAATTCCACTGTCTGAGTCAAATCACAATTATTGGTTGTGTTGCCACCCCCGATGTTCGAGGTCGGCATGATTCTATAAGGCCTGCAGCATAGCCTAATGATTTCCAACATATTTTATAGGAAACAGCTGTTTTACGTCCCTTTCTAAACACTACTAACTAGATGAATATTTTGCAACAGCACTGATATTTGACAAGGGTCTCGGGATTTATGCAGCACATACGGACCACCATAGGCCACGGACCACGGACAACATATTTTGTAAGCGTTTAGTTGCCACTTTGCCACGGTACATTTGTAATAATATTATAATCATACTACTATTTGATGCATTAAAAATGAACAAGCCTTTCAGCTACAAGGAACAAGTAAATAAAAAAAATTAATTATTTCTTATCACCAGTTTTATAGTCCTCAGGGTTATTGGCCACGTCAACAGCGGCAATGAGCCAGAAGATGAAAGTGAGCCAGAAGAGCGTGAGCATGATGATCTCGGCCCAGTTCCACATGGCCGCGTAGAACCGACGAGGGCCTTGCATCAGGCACATGCGGATTGCTGACCAGGTGTAGCCGCACACATACAGAATCACTAGCCATTCTACACCTGGTAAATATTCACTTCGTTTACTCAAAATAGCTCTCTTTTTATACAAAATACCACCTACGTTTGACCACATGCCACCTGATGGAAAATGCAAATGGGGTCGACGATGGATCACTTAAGATACCTAGAAGACCTATTCACTCGTGCCTTGAAGATACCCAAGTAGTACCGCTCCGGAAACTAGGATGACGCCAATGTACTCCAAATGCGACCACTATTCATAAAAAAGTCCATTTTTAAAGAACATGAAAAGGGCGTTTTTTTTCACCGGTGCGGTAGGCTTCGGCTGAGGGTGATTACCAGCCACTGGACAAAACCGTGTCGCCAAGCAGTTTTAACGACCGTGTTCCCATGATCTTAAGGAAAGCCAAGGAGGGATTTATCCCGCCTTTTAGGTTTGCTCTCCTACCATCCTCGGCCGCATCGTTGCTTAACTGAGAAGTGTAAAGATCTCTTTTCAGGGTAATTTAATTTAATGTATTTACAAAATGTTTAATAGAAAGTGAAGGTATACCCAACTTAACATCGTGACCTACCATGTTTAGACCATCACAAATGACCAGACCAGTGTCTCACGGTCAAATTCCAACGTGTGTTAAAAAAGAAGATTAATCTAAAGTTTTTTGCATAGCCCTCATTTGTTTCACAAATCTATGTGGGCTAAAGATGCTCTGACCACATTCTGATGGTTTTTACAGATGAATAGTAAAAGAAGAATAAATATATAAGGTAACTAGCTGCGACCAGTGGTTTTACCCGTTGTACTGTAGCCTATGTGTTATTCCAGGGTCTAAGCAATCTTTTTACCACATTTCTGCTCAATCGGTCCGCCCGTTTAGGCGTGAAATAGTAACAAACATAGATCCAGACATCCTTACAAACATTCATGTTTATAATATTACTCGTAGTAAGATGAGGTCATTGTACCCGCTGTCTCGGCATTATGGCGTCCCGCAGGAACACCCCCAGGTATTTTAGTGGGTATCCCCACCGTGCCCATCTTCGGCGGGGGAGTCCCACATGCCGCCCCGCGTCCCCCGGCATAGGGTGATGATGCGTAACGCATATTTTCTGGGTCAAAAAAAAGGCCATTGTCATATATCCAACCTGTGTTTGGCGGGCCGCGACCCATTCTGGATTTATCTTGGTTCGAAATGTAGAAGACCAAAGTGAGAAACACGAAGTACGACGCAGCGTGAGTGATCAGTTTATTCAACGGGATCTCATAATGTCTTAGAATCCAATGCCGAGGAAGTAGCTGCGGATAGCAATTACGGTTCTTAGGGTTCCGTAACAAAAAGATAATAAATAAAAAAAAAAATTTAATAACAAGCTTTTATTATTATTACCATCCAGCACCAACTTTGGTGCCGACGACGCGACCCCATCGAGTTTGGGCTCATTTGATTCGTCTTGACGAGTATTACTCAAGACGAATCAAATGAGCCCAAACTCGATGGGGTCGCGTCGTTTAATTACGGAATTCCTATGGCTACCTTCCAGCTCCATCATCATATCGGCTCGATGCCATAACAATAATATATTGTCATCCGATTTATACAGGCATGCAAAATTTCAGCTCGGGAAGTGGGTCAAATTAAATTTGCAAGATTTGATTATAGACAGAGAAAAGATTGTAAAAACGAGACCCTAATATTAAGACTTCGGTTTCCGTCCGTCCTGTATTTCTGTTGCCAAACAACAAATACACAAAATAGAATAAAATTAATAACAAAGGCTCCCATACAACAAACGTGATTTCGCAGTTTTTGTTGTATGAGATGTAAGGAACCATTCGTGTGCGGGTCCGAGCCCGACTCGCACTTGGCCAGTTTTTATTTCAAGCGATGTCACAAGATAAATCGGAGGTACATATTATGGTTAGCCTAATGAGGCTTTCGTGTTTTGGCAATTACGGATTCGGACAATGTAAATGTAACCTGGTTTGAAGGAAAGTGAGTGCGAGACAGTCGCCGTTCTAATTCCAACGTGCATTCTCTTTCATCTGCAGTGACATTACTTTAAGGACCTCGTCGTTGCGTACGAGTGTCTCGCTCGCACGATAAAACAAATTTTGAAATATTAATAAAGACACGTTTTGAAATTGTTCCTCAGTGAAGCTTTACATTTTTAAATATTTTTAAAAGTATTTTGCCATGTTGCTATTTGAAATAACAACTAAGTTATTCTTAAAATGAACAATATACGCTTGAAATTTGGAAACCCATTTTTTTAAGTAAGTAAAAAAAAGAAACTTTCATAATCAAACTTACCATACAAAACAGAAAAATCAACGGCAACATAAAAATCCGAGACAAAAATATTAATATTTTTGAGAGCAATGATTTAGTCCGCCAACTGTACCAGTCTTCCAACCAATACGACTCCAGCACCTAAAAGTTGAAATATAATTGAGCAGTGTGTGGTGACCGCGTTCTCTAAATAACAGTTCGATATGCGAGTGCACGGTAGTAAAATAATACCGATGGTTAAAAGGCATGATATGCAGTTTCTTGGCGCATAGATTAGCATAAAGCCGAAGAATGTGGGGGCACCTTATGTGAACTTTGAAGAAGGCAGGCAAGACTAGTAATTTTCCAATATCGTTCTCAATTCTTAATAAAGAAATTGAATAACAGATTGTCCTACTTCCTACTTATAATATATACGGTAGTCGGTAGTGTTGTGAATATCTGTGTTATCTCATTGCACCTAAACGGCGCAACCGATTGAGCTGAAATTTTAGATAGGTAGACCAAACTCAGCAGTTTGGGTTTGGATTGGTTTTTGATTTTGGAATAACACAAGGCTACATACATCATCATCAGCCTTCTATTGTCCACTGTTGGGCATAGGCTCCCTTTGCTTTGATTCTTTTCTCCTGTCCCTTGCTGATCTCATCCATCCATTCCCCGCCACTCTTTTGATGTCGGTCTATCTAGACATCGGTCAACCCGCCTACGTCCTAATTTAGCCTAGTTTACAGCAGGTTAACCCGCTTGGGACAGCTAGTGTTACCTATATCTCAGTAGATTAGGCTCGTACCTGTTGAGTATTGGGATGAGCAACAAATTCGGTTTGTTTATAGCTGACAGCCATGACTAGACGTGGTAGAACAAAGTGAGGTCGACCTTCGCATCCCGCCGTCTGTTTGAGGATCATTTCTACTTCGTTGGAAGTACGACAATTACCTACAATGTTTTTTTATGGTAGATCTAAGACACGTTATTCTACGAATATTATAAATGCGTACGCTTGTATGGATGGATGTAGGGTTGCATAGATGGATAGTGCATAGTAATGCTCTTACAAGGCTTAACGGCTGAATCGATTGGGTATTTAGGTAAAGCTACTTAAATATCAAATTTGCCTTTTTAAAAAAAATTACGCAGGTTGACGATGCGTACAGTGTACACGCATTTTTCCTGGGTAAAAAAATGGGAATGAATTTATCATGAAATGTGAACAAAAGAGCTTCTGGTAGATAATAAATTCTAGCACAAATCTGATTTTAAGCATTTCTGGTTAATAATATTTTAAAAAAGCTATAAAATTTCTGATTATTAGGTACAGTATCAAATATTGTGTTACCTATAAGTCCAACAGCAAAATCCTTGACCCTTTCTCTCAGATCTAAATATTCGACAGCCAAATGTCTGTAAGAAGCCGCGTTTGCTGCCAGCTCCTCAGTGAGGTAGAAAGCTTCGAGGATCGGATCTGAAGTGACGTGGACGAGGTACGCGGGAGAGGATACAGCTCTATACACTGAGAGGCGAGCGCTGCTTGCGTGCAACCCGTCCTCATTCTCCATGCAGTTTCTTAGAAAATAGGCGTTATAACACTAACGGTGCACTGTGAATCAGAACTCGGAAACAAGAGGCATGTCACACGAGTGGGTGTGGATAAGATACAGTGGAACTGCATTATTCAACATTATTGCTAACAGAACTTGCTCTGCGTTTAAATCGCCTTAACCTTGAACCTGTGTTGAGGAGTGGGCGTCTAGTTTTCCTACTGATAATGAAGTGGTTAAATGGCTATACTTTAATGGCCACATACTGATATACATGTGTACATACATATTATTATGTACAGCTTTTTGTGTTGTTTACTTTAAAAATCTTGTCATAGCGTCGGTAAATAGCTGTGACCAGTCTTTTGTATCTACTCGTATCTGCAATAGGAGCTTTACTATTTTCAATATTAGGTACTGTTATTTTGTTGTTTATTTTATATGAAATAATATCAATTACAGACAAATTTTGTACAAATAAATTTTGTTTGTGTTTTTGATAATTTTTGTCATACAGTATTGTACAGTAGTTGCGGTTAAAAGGTTAAAACAATACCGATAGCTGTGGTAAACGGCTAAACGCGCACAACACGATTCATTGACCATTTATATACCTCGTAAAACCGATTGGTCGAAAATAATCCACAAACTGACGACCGCATACAAATTGAACGTGTGAATGTAACGTGTAGTTAGCCGGCATCTGGCACAGATAGAAACGCGGTCAAAGTAATGATATCATTTCATCCGGTCATTGTTACTTACTTGCAGTTTACACAGTCGCAATTTGGAGAGTGTGGACGGCAAATACTGTGACCGCGAGGTATCAGGAGGTTCACGACTTCGTAGTTGTTCAGCTGAGCGGCTAGTATCAACGGGGTAACGTGAGCAGGGAATGTTGAGGAATGAGTGGTACCAGCGAATTCTAAGCCTGGGGATACGCTTTTGAGGGCATCTAAGAGTTTAACTAAAACAAAAAGGAACTGATCTAAAACAGTGTCGGTGTATATTATAAGTTCGTAAATTCTACTAATATTAAAAAATGCTAAAATTTGATGAAGGAATGTTTTTTGTTCTTTAGCACCTGAAGCTATTGACCTAAAATGAATGTCCTTAGACCCTGGAATAACACATAATATTATGCTACTTATGAAGGCTTTTTAGCTGGTAAATTGTTGGCCGCAACCCGTAATTTTAAATCCCCATAATTTGGTAATTTGAAAGTGAAAATCATATTTTACCTTAAAAACAGAATAAATACGCCCACGAAACGTGTGGCCAGTGGCCATGCGTGTGTAAGCTCCAAATCGTTGATATATTTGAGAAAGTCATATAAAATTTACCAACTTAGTATTTTAATGCTGTGGTTTTGTATAGCGTGCAATGCAGTGTCACCAATCTCCATGCGCGGATATTTCAAGAGAAATTCGACCATTTCTTCGGATCTGTTACGAACAGCGATGTGAAGCGCCGATATGCCCTACATAGGGTGTAACAGTGACAGTTTAAATTACAAGTGGTATTTATTATCATCATAATTTAGCGTTAATGTTATCAAAATCTCTGACCTGAAAATTCATGCAGTTAATATTTAAAGATGGATGACTTTCAAGGAGTTGCTTGACGTGATCAACGTTGTTTTCGTTGACTAATCTTAAAAAATCTGCTTCATTTGGTTGCAATTTGGGTAGATAAATGCAGCCTTTTGGGGTTCTCCAATTTTCTTCAGTGCGCTATAAATTGATAATTATCATTAAGCGTCTGCATAATATCTTACATATTAGCACTCTACACTAAAGCTGTCGACATAATATCGGTGACTTGTTTAATGTAAATGAGGTGAATGAGATAGCACTTAGACAAACCGAGATTATGGTGAAGGCTTTAGTGTGTAGGAATTTATTAAAAGAATTAGTTACCAGATCCATTTTACAATAATGAGCTGTGAGACTAGGCATCGGAAATCTGGGTATATTTTCGAAATTCTTCGACTTCGGTAGATACGGAGTACTTATTTCCTCGGACATTCTGCTATTAATGGACGGTGAATTCTGTCCAAAGTTTTTCTGTTCAAACAAATTGAGGACAGCACACTCGTTGATTTTATTCAGCTCTGGTGACTTCGATTGTTTCGTTGATGACGTGTTAGGGGTCTTTTTATGACCTGATAGTTTAGAGATGAGTCTACTAGCGATCGGTGTAGGTACATGGTGGTGAATGGGTTTCGTTGATTTTGTGGGAGGTTGTACACTGTTGTCATTTGTTTCTTTTAGCAAAGGGAGACTTGGTAGGCTTTCATTCTCAATGGAGTCAGTACGGGCTGATAGTGATGACCTCATCGCCACAGTTTATGGTAAATTAGTTTTATTTGTCGGTCACTGCCCACGTGTTGTCCAGATTATGGCCTTATTATACAAGGCCCGCAATGTTATACTATTGTTTATTTGCTCTAGATTCGAACTTGGAGAAATGTGAAATTATTTCGCAAATTATTCGCACAAAATACTGTTTTGCCTATGAGATGCTTGAAGAAAGTAAATAATATGTGACACTAAGTATCAATCATTCTGGCATTAAAAAACTTATAAAAAAGCTAGCAAAGTAAAAAGATTCAATATAAAATTGTATCTACTAAATAAAACAAATCAACATTTTTTTTGGAGCACACGTGGAAAGTCGACCAATACGAGTACATAAATAAATATAGAGGTATATGTAGTAGAGGATTTCAGTATACTGCATACTTTTTAGGAGAGTTTAATTCAGTACATCTAGGAATTGTGAAACGAAAGTGTAAGTTAAATCATTAAAACATCAATAATACTTTGTAAGAACTTTAATACTTCTACGCGCTAAGATTAACAAGCTTTCTATTGATTTTGAATACCTCATTACGTTTTATATTATTAATTTTCACTATACATTGTGTATAGTAATGCAAAATACGAGTAAGATCTAGTCAGGATCTGCAACAAAATTTGAGATATCTAAATATATAAAAGGAAAGAGTGACTGATTGACTAACTGACTGATCTATCAACGCACAGCCTGAACCGCTGGACGGATTGGGTTGAAATTTGGAACCCAGATAGGTTATTATGACGTAGACCTCCGCTAAGAAAGGATTTCGCCATGCGGACGAAGCCGCGAGCTTAAGCCAGTTGAATATATATTAGTTGTAGCTATAGAAGATCGTTCGAAGCTCGTAAAGCGACATGTTAACGATATTATTATCGACTACGAGCAGATTGAATTCTCATAGCGGGCGATGGACCGATGCGCCAATTTATTATATAGGCCGTAGGCTAATAAGTATTTGTTAATGCGATGTGTGTAATATTATTATCGAAAAATCAATGGATATTTAACATGTCTATTTTTAAGTTAGCAGACATTTACTAGGTAAGACCTATGGAAGACAGAAAGTCAACATGTCGGCCCTTAATTTTTTTTTATCAAAATTGGACCGCTGACCGTTATCGTTAACAAGTAGCCTAAATACTAAATCCAAATCAAAAAGAACATAATACCTATCTAAAAATAATAATTTTCTTCTTATGTAAGTATATAACTTGGTAACCATTAGGATAATGCATATAAGGTTATTATAAAATCTTTAGCCACTTTCATCAGCCTTCTAGAAAACCCCTAATCACTACTATAAAGCTACAAACAACGGAAATAAATATATAGGTATTAGTGGTTACCTACAGTCTTGAAACTTAATTTTTAGTTGAACTTACCGATGAATATGTAACCAGTGTTATATCTGTGAAGTTCATTGCGGTAAAAGCGATAGGCTTTTGAGCTCTGAAACAATTATTATTAACTGAGATTACCTACAGTTTGGGCTAATTTGTAATTATAGGAAAAATACACGATAGTGAAAGTGTTACATAGAGCAACTAACACTGCAACAGAATTGTATTTTTGTCCTAAGAAGGACAAGTTACTGATCTCGCATTTGTATGCACCTAATCATTTTTGACAAAAGGTGATTCGGTCATGAGAATAGGAATAAGAAATTGTTTATTCATAGATTTCAGGTACATAATATCAGATCTTAATGTAATGTGTTTCTGCCGAAACTTGTCTTTTCCAGACATATGAATAATACATAATTACAATAATGACTTATAGCTAAGAATAATGATCCGGCATGATATTGTCTGAAGCTATTTAGAAGGGGTGGTGAGTGGTGGCCAAGGAGTTATTTGGTGCGGATGCAAATCTGGACCACCGAGTTCTAATCCTGGCCCCGCACCAATGACTTTAATTAGTTATGTGCGGTTTTTCCACTCGCTGTACTGGTTGTAGGCTTTGCCCGTGGCTAGTTACCACCCACTGGACAAAACCATGTCGCCAAGCGGTCATTGCGACCGTGTTCCGCCATGATGTTCTGTGAAGCCAGGAAGGGATTTATCTCTACCTGGGACATCATGAACATCATGGGATGTAGCGTCCATGGCCCAGTGGTCATACTTCCGGCTTGTAAGCCGGAGGTCCTGGGTTCAAATCTCAGTGTGGCAAAGATTTTCGCCTGGACGCTACCGTGTTTCGGAAGGCACGTAAAACTGTGGGTCCCGGCTGTTTCCTATAAGATATGTAGGAGGCAGTCGTTAGGTCATGTTGCAGGCCCTGTAGTCTGTAGTAATCTCGGCGACCTGAAACTGCAACATATAGGTTAGCCACACAACCTATAAAGTGTGATTTGACTCTGACAGTGTAATTAGGGAAAACTGTTCTGTTGGAGTATAAACCCCAATTATTATTATTATTATTATCCCGCCTTCTAGGTATAGTCTGCTTGCCATCTACTGGATCGTGGTAAAAGGCTCACCTACCTTTAAAGAATAAAAAAATATCTAGTAGGAGATTTACCGTTTTATAAGAAATAGCAAAGCGCGACGACATCGTGGGTTGGTGACATACCAGTTGCTCTTATACGCGGCCATTGCTACATCTGCATTCTGTGGATGTCAATCAAACACTTTACAACTAAATCACGTAAATTATATTATAACGGCTTTGTACATAATTGGTCAACGCTAAGTGATATGTATCAGAATTTGCTGGAATAGCAGCTACCTAAGACTTGTCTTTATTTAAAACATGCACACGAGAAAGATTCTATGCAATTGCTAAGTCTAAGACTAATATTATAATAATGTACCTTATTCGTAATGGATTGTTATCCAAACGGGGGGCGTTGATGGCTGTAACACAGTTTTGATACTAGTATGCCCATCAACAGTCCTATCTCTCCTACATAATCAATTTATTGGTACGTCACTAATTAAAGCTAAAATGTACTTAATTTGAATTCTTTACCTGTCACACATTGTACCAAAATTCAAGACAAATAAATCCCATTTCATTTCATTTCGTTAGTGGATTAAAGAATGTTATAGTCTCATAATTGCATGCTAACTTTTAAGTTCAATATTGTAAACATTGTTAAAAGGTCAATAAAAGTTTTTTATTTTTTTTTTATTTTGGTATCACTCTAATATTATAAATGCGAAAGTTTGTGAGTGTGTAGTATGTTTGTTACTTTTTCACGCCTAAACGGGTGGACCGATTGAGAGAAAATTTGGTATAGAGATAGCTTAGACCCTGGAATAGCACATGAGCTAGTACAGCGAGTAAAACCGCTGGGCGCAGGTAGTTACATAATATTATTATTTAACAAAGTCACTGCCCGTCTGTCTGTCTGTCCCTATCTATGCTTACGCGTAGATCTTTAAAACTACGCAAACAGTTTTTGATGCGGTTCTTTTAAAGATTAAGTGACTCAAGAAGAAGGTTTATATGTATAATGCATGCAAAATATAGTAGAGTAATCTGATACTTTTGCGTTAGGCGCTACGAAGTACGCGCAGGTCTACTGTGCTATTATAAAGTATGAACAATTTACCTCTATTAATAAATAATACATACCGCGTAATATATGTCGTCTGCGTACCAACACAGCATTCCGATTTGAATCAAAGCCGACCCCAAGAATAGTTTGTTACTCACTGCCATGAATGGCTCCAAAAGCTTAAAAAAATCAGACACGTTAATTAATTACATTAAGATAATACAACTTAATTTACTTATTTCATGACGTCGATGTGCACTGAACATTCCTGTTAACATCTAGTGTGAACATCTAGTTTGAAACTATTTTCTAAGTAGAAAAAAATAATTAATATTATAGCTAAGTCGAGAAAAATAAAATGTTTCTTGGAAAAATTGAGTAATCCTTCATCATCTTTTCACATCATTGACCTTTTAAGGTGAAGGCTGGTGAAAGGAGAGAGTCGCACGTAAATACGCCGTTCTCTAATAAGTTTAAGGAAATTAAGGGCTGGAGTTTATCCCGCCTTCTAGGTTTAATCTGCTGCCATCTACGGCCGCATCATGACATCACGTGAGATCGCGGTCAAAGGCTAGGTTCGCCTTAATGAATAAAAAAAGTTCTCTGTCTTTTTAGATAGTTTGTGGTTAAAGTTAAGAGACATACCACTATCACAAACACGACGCAGCAAATGTTAACGGAGCTCAACACGACGTTTACAAAATTTGAAAGTGAGAAAGCATTCTCTAAGTCATTACAGTACCTAGAAAAAAAAAGGAGTTTGAAATGTTATATGTGAAGAGTGCGGTCGAATTTTGGAGGCAGTTACAAATTAAATTGATGAACAATTTGTAGGAGGTAAAATATAGTTAAGTACATATTGGTATTTTAAAGTATTTCTAGACTAAAATGATATCTGAGACTAATATCAAAGGGACCGGGAATAATATCAGAGAGAGTCTACCAGGATGTTGATTCTGTAATAAGCCGCTTGAGAGCGTAGCAAAACGTCCTAGTATCCACCTGAACTTAGTAGGTACTTACTACATACATAAGTACCGAATATTTTTTTTATTTTGAAAAAAAAAACCCACTTAATAAAAAAATAAAGTCCTATTTGATTTCGTAACAGAATCCTTGGAAAAATCCATGTTAAAATTTTACAGCGAGCGAATCCTATAGGCGAGCCACTTTGACCGGGAATTAGAGATGATGCCGAATCTAATGATCAGTATAATATTTACTTTATTAGCCGTTGATGCAATTTGATATTCTCGATGATCTCCAGATACTGGTCGTCATCAGACTGCCGAGTGGTCCCTATACATTGCAGCCGTTGTTGTAGTAAACGAAGAAGTAAGCCAATATGACTCGCCATGCCTGAGAATAATAGATCTGTGCCGACCATTATCCATACGCAGGTCTGACCTGAAACATTGTGTGGTCATCTAAAATAACTATGGAGAGTTCACACAGTTATGCGGTTCGGTATATGGTAAAGTGGCCATATAAAAAAAGTTGAAAGTGTTTCAAAGAAATAGTGAATTTAAAAATAAATAGACACTAAGCTCGATCTCAATAAGGGCTGGCAAGAAGCACGTTTTTATTCAAAACTTTAAACCAGCTGTAACGATTTTGGTACAATTTATATGTGGGAAACTAAAATCTTACCGCTGTTACCACAGTAACTCAGATTTTGGTTGTTTATAGAGGAACAAGCTTAAAATGAGTTTCACCTTTTTATCTTATCTTATCTCCTCATAATTATGTTCTTACTTACGTCACATAACGATGTAATTTTTCTCATAAATAAAATATCACAGTGGTTTATAGTTTATAATTAAATTTATTCCTGAAAATAATGCAATACGCAGGATCGTCCTGATTCATCGGTTTGCATTAGCTAAACACTAAAAACCTCATCTACTTCAAATCGCTTTGCTTATATTTGCCACCTCAATCACGAATATTAATCCTACAATTTATGTTTATTAGATTTTCATAGAGAGCTTGTAAACCTAATATTTAGTAGCTAGCGAGTCAATGTTAATTTTCATATTGAGATGAAGACTGACTCATTTATGCCCATAACCTCGTAACACAGCTCATTTCTCAGCGGCCAACGAAAGTGTATTTGTTTTGAGTTCATCATGCAACCGCTATTATAATCTACCTCAGTTTTTTCCCATAAACGGCGATTTTATGTCACTGGACGTAGTTTAAGAACCGTGTTCCGACATGATGTTCTGTGAAGCCAGGGAGGGATTTATCCCGCGTTCTAGGTTTAGTCTGCTGCCATCTATGGTCCGCTCGCTTAACATCACGCGAGATCGTGGCCAAAGGCTTAACCTATAACGCATAAAAAAATCATGATTAGTGTCCTTACAGTTCTGTATATTGGAAACAAATGAAGTTATAGTACACTAGTTTAAAGGTAGAGCCGCACTAATGTGTGGTGAGTCGTGGCGAGTAACTATGATATCGGTTTTATATATAGGTTTCATGCATTTAGTATGGCAAACAAACACATTACAGATCAGAGTGTGTTACATTGATAAAACGTACCTATATTGCTTTACACCTGTTTTAGTTAAGACGTTTTCATGCACTGTAGCGGCAACACAACTTTTCTAAATCAATGGTCCCAACTCAGTTTTTTGCCTTTAAAACGTATAATCAAACGGTTAAATTAGATTAATTGCAAGTTATAGCCGACGAATATATTGTTACCCT
The DNA here is from genome assembly GCA_947507615.1 of Hemithea aestivaria. Taxonomy (NCBI): domain Eukaryota; kingdom Metazoa; phylum Arthropoda; class Insecta; order Lepidoptera; family Geometridae; genus Hemithea; species Hemithea aestivaria. The sequence continues at coordinate 8,180,083 of OX382326.1, read as the reverse complement.
CGATGTGTTAATGGGAGTTAAATGGATGTCTATCATCAAAGCTTTCACTCTCTCTGTCATTAGAGTAACAATTCGTTTGATGACGTGATTATTGTTCTTTTACTTTGCTTCCCACAAAAAATACAATTTTATGAGTTCTTATAATATTGGCGTATTCAGCGTTTTTTCTTTACATAGCTTAGGTCTTAAACTGTCCGTAATATACAGTTTATCTTCATGGAAAAAATCCGACTTATAATTAAATGAAAAAAAATAAATCTTTTTATATTTTCATGTGATGTTTCAATAAAGAGGTGTGTACCTACCTACGAGTATCTGGATCCGTACCTTATCCGCAAAAAATTTACAGCGAAGAGAGATGTTAGAAAAAGTCTAAAAATCCCCGTATAGGGGTATTTTTGTTAAGGAAAATAGCGCTGTCAAAGGTTACATGGGCGCAACTCAGACTTACCAGCAAAAATCTCAAAGATGTAAACAAAGAAATGCGCCAATGGCTTGTGCTTATCGAACGGGTACCAGGACACCCAAACGTAGCCAATCACAGTGTCTTCCTCCTGCTGCCAGTACCTCTGGTAGAAGTATATAGCTATGGGTGTTACGTTGTAGAACCATACTCCTAGAATGTTTACTGTGAAGTACCCTGAAATATTTTTAAGACATTAGTGGCAGTATAGAGAAAGCATTATGATTGTCCATATCAGATATAGTGCCATCCACCAGGGGTAGACTTCCTTTGCAGGAGGTCGACTAGGTGGGTACCCCAACAGTGCCAGTTATTCTACCGCCTGAGCAGTGATGTGCAAACATTACTGTGCTTCAGTAGGAGGGCATTGTAGCTAGTGAAATTACTTGGCTGAAGAGTCTTAACATCTTATGACTCTTAGTCTTAGTTAGCCTTGGCGAAGTGCATCAAGAATTTTTTACCTTTGTAAAATACTGGGTAGCACTGTACTAATCATGGGCAGCGCTATCTCTTACCATCAGGAGAGCGTCTTGCTCGTCTTCTTACTTTGTTGTATAAAAAAAAACAGTGTTTTGAAGTTCGAAATTCTACGTGGCACTGCACTGCGCCTGTCATCCTGAGGTATTAGTTGTTGAATATCGTAATGACTCGGCATAACGATATTCGCTGGTATTAAGGACAAATCATTAATAACAATCACAATGAAGAATAGCAGAAAGTGTGATTTGATTGGAAGACACACAAGCAGACAGTCCACGTGATGATGAGCATTTAACACACACTAAAGACGTACAAAAACAAGACTAGAATACGTACAAAAAGTACGTAAAATAAATACGTTTGCAACCTCTGAGATGGATCTCCCAAATTCAACTCTAGATGCCTGCTGAGATTACTCGGAGAGTTTGGGTTACTCGAGTGATACAACACTCATTTATCAGTCTGATATATGTAGTTCCTTAACCAAAATACTATTAAATACGGGAAGTAGTATAAATACTTTAAATGGAAAAACATAATTTCCTTGACGTTTTAGATACGCGTTATATTATGTGAAAGCTCTTGATTGGTAACTCATTAGGTAAACCTCAGAAATAGGCTATTCTATAAGCACCATGTCATAAAAGTACCTACCTACCTGCAGTAAAAAGATCATTAAAATGAAATCTGGGTTTATTATAAAACTTTTATAACATCGAAGAGATCGGCCAATCTTTACATAAATTCCGTTCCTTGAAAGTCAGGAATGTTTTGTAAGGTTGTGAGGTGTATTTTAAGACTGGTCAGTGTTCCTACTTACATCGATGCGTCATACGTAGAGCGTCCAGGCTTTTATCCTTGATTGACTGGTAATCTTGGTCCAGCGGCGCCATGGGCCATATTTCAGCGAGCTCTTTAAGAAGCTGGCTAAAAGTATCCTTTTTGTACCAGAGAACAAAAACTTTCGCGATACCTGAGCGAATAACAAATAGGCAATTTTATGCATTGAAATTGCGTGTCTATCAAAAAGCTTACAAAATCAAAGCCGCTGGCGTGATTTTTTAATTATATCGCATGATTGTTAGTGAACGAGAGATGGGTATGATTCTCCCATGCGTTTGCTTTTATTATACTTTTTAGATGTATGTATGTATAAGTGCATAGGTATTTATGTGGGTAGTAATTAAAATATACATATATTTTCACGAGTCTCGTCCATCCTATACCTATGTAGATATTATCTTAGGGATATAACAATGTAACTCACATATTTTGAAAAAATGACTATGCTTACAGGCTTAAAGTATTATTTATGTGGTGCTGCTGTAGTGTTACTGCAGCCTTACTTGGCCGATTGTGATCGTACAGACTACTCAGTTTTTTTAACTACTTTAAGTCACTTTTCGTTTTACGCTCTTAGTGCAGGTACAGAAACTCGTATATTCGTACAAATAGGTATAATTAGGTTAGTAGTCTAGACAGGAAAAAGTGTAAAAGATACTCACTCAAAGCACCATAACCAAATGTATGGAAAAGTGGGACGACGTCTTCAACTCGTGGCGAATTAGACAACGTGAGACCTATGTAGGCGATTTCACTGAAAACGTGGTAGCAAATACTGCACACTGACAGCACGAGCATGAGCTTTTGCCCGATAAATTTGGCTGCATTCTTAGGATTCTCGAAAGAGAGACCTATTCGACGCATGCAAAATGTGCTGAGGACTAAAGAGCTGTCGATTTCGGCCTTTGCTTCCGCGAATAAATCACCCATCGTGTGGCTTATCCCGTTCGTTAGAGAATGAGTTTTTAATCATAACGTTGTTGTGTTAAATAGGTGAGTAAATGAGTTAATAATAAATAGTTGTTTTAAAGTAAAGGGACATCTCCACTAGCGGTAGTGTCGCGACGAGATCATAAAATTTAACACCATACATCAATTGTGTAGCTGGATAAATAGATACCGCTGCCCATAATTATTAGTACAGTGCTACCCAGTGCACTGCGCCAACGCTTCCTACTTGAGAGTCATAAGATGTTAAGAATTTTCAGCCCAGTCAATTTCACTAGCTAAAGTGCCCTCCTACCGAAGCTCAGTAATGTTTGCACATCACTGCTCAGGGGGTAGAATAACTGGCACTGTTGGGGTACCCACCTAGTCGACCTCCTGCAAAGGAAGTCTACCCCCGTTGCTTTGTTGGCCTTTGGTTCCATTCGCTAAAGACCTGAGGTTAAGGCTTACCTCTAAAGTTTTTCTTAACGCACGTGAAAGAATTTTTAAAATAGGTCTGCTAAGCCGTGCCAAAACTATAGAAAGTTTAAAAAATAAACCTTCCTTAAAAAACCAATTTTAAAATTTAAATTAATTTTTTAGGGTGTAAAATTTAAGTCTATTTATTTTAAGTGCTGCCAACAATAAAAAAAGCTGTTAAAGTGTTGCTCGTGGAGGTGGTACCTTAGGGGCGTGAACTTCGAGTTTGATAGGAGCGAAGAAGTTTTGAATTAACAAGCAGTTTACTTTGATAGACTAATCATAGCTTTTCCGAGGAATTTTAATTCTAGCCAAGGCTTAACTGATGAACTACTTTGAAACAATATATTTAAGTAGAAAGGTATAAAGTACGCGCCAGCATAGTAATGGTATAGACCCGTAACTTAACTAGAAAATATTGAGAAAAGCTTTTAGTTTCAATCTCTTTTATTAAAAAGTGATAGATTTTATATATCGCTGATATTATAGGTAAACATTCAATAAAGTTAGATTTCAACAAAACTTGGAACAAAAGAACTATTTCCCAAGCCCAGGAAACCTAATAAAATGTCCTACTACATAATATACATATAGGCCTTTAAGGTATATACTGATATAAATGTGAATAGTGAAGCTTTGTATTAAGGAATTCGACTATTCGACTCGAAAATAATTATTCTTACAATACACAGGGTATTTGTAAGAATAATTACTCGAAAATAATTATTCTTACAAATACGTAGGGCACGACTACCTAATCCTTTTAAATTAGCATATTAAAGAATTTTGCAAATTTATTTATAACTTTAGAAGAAGTTTTTGAAGTTAATATAATACAAAATTTTGAAAGATATTAGAGATTAAAATTAACATTTTTCTTCGATATCAGAAGCATTTCGCCTAGCAGAATCGCAAATGCTTTATCTATGTACCTAATTGTATCAAATAAAGTTCACCTAAAGGTGAAATTGATCTCATGTACAGAATAGGTGTAGGAATTTAATTATCATATTGGCCGTACCTATAATGAACATTGTGTGTATGGAAAATCGATCAGCGAGTACCGTAATGGGATAAATCTCATAGGTTTCATGGCGTGACACGATTGAATCGAAGTCTTTGCCTTCATTGTTGCGGTACTTTGTCGTTACAGACACGCAAACGGCTAGCATTTTGCTATAGGTAGACGAGAAGGCAATAGGTAAAATACATATTATACTAGTTTGTATTTTTTTTCATTACAAGTTGTAGAAAACAAACTTAGTAGAAAATTATATAAAAAAAAATCAACTTAGTAGAAAATTATCAGTGTTTCCCTACCTATATTATGCATGTATTATACATATTATAAACCTTTCTCTTGAATAACTCTATCTATTAATGAAAATCGTAATCATAATCCGTTGCGTAGTTTTCAAGGTATAAGCATAGCAAGGACAGGCAGACGCTGGAAGCAACTTTATTTTATACTACGTAGTGACTAGTTTATATATTTTATTAATTATACTTAGCCTTTGACTACAATTTCTCGTCATATTAAGTAGTGGACTAAGCCTAGAAGACGGCATAAATCCATCCCTGACTTCACTGAAAATAACGACATGGTTTTGTCCAGTAGGTGTTAACTAGCCTCGGCCGAAGACAACTACCAGTATAACATTATTAATTTATCATCATCTGCCAGCCTTTATCCCACATTAGAGAGTAGGATCGCATCAGAAATGAGGTGATTCGGCAGAGAACCAAAGTTGCCGACATAGCCGAAATGATTAGTAAGCTGAAGTGGCAATGGGCTGGTCACATTTGCCGCAGAATCGATAACCGATGGGGTAGACGTGTTCAAGAGTGGAGACCGCGTCTTGGCAAACGTAGTGTAGAGCGTCCTTGGGTGAGATAGGGCGATGTTATCTGGAGGGTCGCTGGGAGTGGTTGGAGGAGAAAGACGGAGGACTGCGTTTAGTGGCGTGCCATGGGGGAGGCCTATGTTCAGCAGTGGACGAACACAGACTGATAATGATGATGATGCGAGAGTAGGGTCGGCACAGCACGTTTTCCTCCTCCATTCTACCTTAACATCCATCACATCTTCATTCACTCCCCTAGCACGAATATCCTCTTTCACACAGTTCATCCAAACCTTTTTACGGCAAACATTATATTAACATTCAAATTCGTGCGCCAAGTTACCAAGCGAAGCAGCCGTCGCGCGAGTCTGTTGGTACTTCCAAAGACGCGCACTAATTATGGACAAAAAATGATCACCTACGAAGGTGCACAGCTTTACAACAAGTTACCATCTGTAATTAGAAACTCTAACTCACTGCAAATTTTCAAATCAAAATTAGCGGAACATGTATTCAAAATGAATTCTTAATATTTTAGTTATTCAAAATTGTTTTTTACCTACCCTCATATTTTGTTAACTTAATTTAGCATTTGTGTTTTTTCTATCCATTGTTAAAATTAACTTAAGACTAAGAACGACGAATCAATAATGTTATTTCATACTTTAACTTTAAATGTTTCTCATGTAAGTGACTACCAATGTATGTCTTAATGAGGAATAAATGTCTTTAAACTGAACCTATCTCAGTTCCTATAAGTTACCATCGCATATTGTCAACTTGTGGAAAAGTCATTAAATAACGCTCATTTGTTTAGAAGCACGAATTAAGATCGTCTATCCCGCTAGATAGGTGTGTTTCGGCAAATTTAGCACGCAACCCGCGGGCCGTGGCGCACTTTACAGTTTGCCACCGTTACGTGGCGATTACACTGCGCGTGCGCCGCCACGCCAATGCACTTGTCATCCGATATAATTATGACCATGGAAAAATGTTATATAGGCACATACCGCACTTAAAATAAAAGAAAAATACTTGCACGACATGCATCTACGTTATGCGCTTAAAATATACAAAGAAGAAAGAAGACGAGCTAGACGCTTTCCTGTTGGCAAGAGATAACGCTACCGATAATAAGTACAGCACCACCCAGGATTTAACAATGATGTAAAATTCTGGGCGCACAGCACCAACGCTTCTTACTCATAGATGTTAATACTCTTTATTTAACCCAGTAATTAAAAAAGAAAAAGCAGTTTTACGGTGCAGGTCTCGGCTGTTTCCTTTAAGATATGAAAGAGGCCAGAGGAGTCGTTAGGTCATGTTGCAGGCTTAACAGTGATCTTGGCGACCTGAAACTGTAACATATAGGTTGCTCACACAACCTATAATTATTATGTATGTGGTTTGACTCTGATAGTGTAAATATGATAACTTATTGTTCTGTTGGTGTATACAGCTTAATTATTTTTAAGAGGATAATGTCAAAATAAATAAGTTTTAGATTCTTGTTGTGTTGTGTGATATTCTTACTTACTGTCTTCGCGAGTACTTCACGTCACTTTTGTCTTGTTAATGCAGTATCTACGTTAATTACATGTGTCTGTGATTACGACTTACATAAAATTTGCGACTGGAAAATGTGGTGCTATAACATTATGAGAGAAGTATCACGCGATTCTTATAGTCTTAATATATTATTGTTATGTTATTGGTGTGAATTCTGATGTAATTGTGCGGGATCCGTTACGCCTTCAGGCATTGTTTTCGATGGATTTAAAACCTTTGTGAACAAGATGGAAAGATTTTTTAAACTTAGTATAACGGTCTTAATTATTAGATAATATAGGTAGGTACTTGTAAGTATATCGAGTTACTGTGAAAACCAGTTAAATGCATGGTTTAATCACTTCTTTTTTAAAGTTAGTGCCTGTGTCAATTGCTAACCCTTCTTAAATGTTTGGTATTTTATAATATAAAAATAACAAAATATCTACCTATTATGATTCAATTTTGTATTTCTGGAAAATATATATGGCTCATATTTTTTCCAGAATTACAAAATAGATTTTTTTATTTTAAGTAAATTATAACTTGTATTGTCATATAGTCGGTTTTCGCAGTAAACCCTCGACATAATATGGCTTGGTTTATGTTCTTTGGTATAATCCAGCTTTCCTCCTACTAATATTATAAATGAGCTTGTATGAGTGGATGCGGTGTTACTAATGCCTCTTCTCGTTAACTACGGAACTACTATGTAAATGATTTAAAATTAACAGTAAGCATATCAAAAATTAACTAAGACTAGTAAAAGTGGAAAGAGAATGGAGAGGCTTATGCCATACAGTGGAATGAACACGGAGAACGATAATAAAATACATATTTACTTTTCAGCAAAATTACTCGGCAAAATAAGCTATTTGTTGAGTGTTAGTTACATTTTCTTCTATTCGACATAATTTGATCGTTCGACAAAACTCCTATCAAGATTTTTGTAATGTTTTTTTACTTGTTTACGAAAGCGCCAAGTAAAAGTGCTATGTATTATCAAAGAGTAAGTAAAGCGACCCAGTTCTATTCACAATCAGATATTCTGCAAAAACTACGATCGAGTCTCGGGCCGATGATGAAAGGTAACAAATAAAATAAGATTGAATAAGATACGAATTCGAAGAATGAATAAATGGTTACTATTTACATTGTTAAAGCTTTCGCGGAGCCAACTCTACCTTCCTCCTCCTACTGCTCCTAGTGATCCTGCGGAGACCTATCTAAATCTAAAGACCTATCTAAATCTACGCCCCTGATAATATTTTATAGCGTATTTTTATTGCCTGGTTTAAGTTGACTGCACACTTTTTAACTATTAGACGACCTTTGTGGCGCGGTGGGCTAATACCCGCCTGCAACGCAGAAGGTTGCGGGTTCGATTCCCGCATGGGACAAATGTTTGTGTGATCCACAGGTATTTGTTTCTGGTCTAGGTGTTTCTGTATCTATTATAAGTATGTATTTACAAAAGAAAAATATATAAGTATTATATCCGTTATCCTAACCACCATAACACAAGCATTAAGTTGCTTAGCTTGGGGTTAGGTGGCGCTGTGTGAAATGTCCTGAAATATTTATTTATTTTTAACCCCCGACGCAAAAACGACGGGGTGTTATAAGTTTGACGTGTCTGTCTGTCTGTCTGTCTGTCTGTCTGTCTGTCTGTCTGTCTGTCTGTCTGTCTGTCTGTCTGTCTGTCTGTGTGTGTGTGTGTATGTGTCTGTCTGTGGCATCGTAGCTCCCAAACGGATGAACGGATTTTGATTTAGTTTTTTTTGTTTGAAAGTAGAGTTAGTCGAGAGTGTTCTTAGCCATGTTTGGTGGAAATCGGTCCAAGATGGCCGCCGCTACAAAATGGCGGATTATTTTTTTCTTCCACGACCCTCTCAATATGGGTATCAAATGAAAGGGCTTAACGAGTAGAATACAGCCCACTATATAAAATTTAAAATCCAAGATGGCCGCCATCAAAAAAATGGTGAACTACGTATTGCGTTGGGGGTTTTTTATTATTTATTAAAGAATATTTGCGGTATGTAGAGTTGATTATTTAATGTTTAAAAGGGTATTTTTATTTAAAACACCCGGTTCTTAAGAAGTAGGTATTATTTAAATCTCGTTGACATGACGTCTCGCATAAATCTTAATGCATTTATTGCAAATACAAAATCTACAAGAAACACATTGAAAGCAAAGGAAATTGTATTCTCGGTTTGCAGTTAGTCGGTTCTACAGGTTTCCTTACATTCGGCGAAATGCGAACGCGCGGTAATGGATTAAGTGCTTGCTACATTAACATGGTTACCTACATTGAAATGCATTCAATGTACTCACAACTGTTTCAGTATTTATGACCGTATACTGATACGTTTAGCTGCTTTACAGACAAGCAACTGTTGTAACAACTAGCACTGGCAACTCTCTGGCAACTAGCTATTTAATATTTTTAGGAAATAGTTACGTCGAACAGGCTTAAAATAGAAAGATGCAACCGAAGATGAATAGTCAACGTGAGTACAGCCGTGTCGTATTTATAATATGGATAACACTCACGGTAGTTTCCAAAATCGTATAGAAAGATGCACCAATTAAAGTTTCGGTTATAAGCAACGGTCATGAATTTTTGCTAGAAAGTTGCGAAATGTTACCACTCAATTGCTTAGTCAGCAAAGCCTTAAAAAACCTATCCTATCAAAAACGCGTTCATCTAGATTTTTAACCCCCGACGCAAAAACGACGGGGTGTTATAAGTTTGACGTGTCTGTCTGTCTGTCTGTCTGTCTGTCTGTGTGTGTGTGTGTGTGTGTGTGTGTGTGTGTGTGTGTGTGTGTGTGTGTGTGTGTGTGTGTGTGTGTGTGTGTGTATGTGTCTGTCTGTGGCATCGTAGCTCCCAAACGGATGAACGGATTTTGATTTAGTTTTTTTTTTTGAAAGTAGAGTTAGTCGAGAGTGTTCTTAACCATGTTTGGTGGAAATCGGTCCAAGATGGCCGCCGCTACAAAATGGCGGATTATGTTTTTCTTCCACGACCCCCTCAATATGGGTATCAAATGAAAGGGCTTAACGAGTAGAAGAAAGAAAATTTAAAATCCAAGATGGCCGCCATCAAAAAAATGGTGAATTACGTATTGCGTTGGGGGTTTTTTAAATTTTTAATTTAATTCACTTGTGCAAATATTTGCTGTTTTTATGCGCAAGTTTTCGTGTATTTAGATGGTTGCTCTCTTTAAAGCTATTTTAAAAACGACTCGGAATTGTTGGTAAATATTTTCCAAAAAAAAATTAACTTTAACATAAAAAGAATAAGGTCCCTGGCAGATTATGATGATTTTTTTACTTTTCACACATGTTAAAAATCAAATGGTTTGCTTCGCCAAAAATATTTAACAATTAGCATTGGTGGATGGTAACAAACTCTGGCTATTTGTAAGAAATGGATAGGTATTTTTTTGCAACTATTACGCAAAGTATTATGTGCGTTAATCCTTGTAATTTATTCTAGTCTGCTGCTAGTCTGCCGGTAAAATCTTAATCTATTATTTAAATCTAATTATGTACGTACAACAGCGCGGTGTCGCGTCGGCGTCCACTCCATGATTGTTTTCTTGCTTTGCAATGCAAACGCTCATTACACGCCTACTCAAAATAAACAATTGTAAGATTCACAGACAGGATGGACTATTAAGAAATTTCTCAATTTTCTATGAAAATGAATGTCTGGTCACGGACTAAAAAATAATATTTACAGAGTATATACCTAACTATTAGATGAATGTCGCAACTTCGTCGGTGTCTGCTAAAAAACTTTAGACTAGGAGGTACGACCAATGCTCAGACTTTATCTTTACTCTGAAACATTGTGTTTCGCATAAATTCTATTATCATAATCATATGTTTATGATATGAGGACCTATCCCATATAGCCATTTTTGGTCGCAGATTTGTAAAAGGTGTAACAAGTCGCATCAGTTTCGTAACTGATACGACATATTGCGACTGTGTGGGGGTGCACTTCTACGTGTCGTTACCGTTTAGTAACAAAGTGACAGTAAGTAGTTTTAGTAACTTTGTGTTGTAGCTGTATCGACTTGTTACAGAAACATTTGTGTACACACATTTTAAACACTTTGCGCATTGTATGTAACTAGTGTACAACATTGGTAACAATGTGTAGTAACTGAGTGGTAACATGTGTAGTAATGTTACGTCAATTTTCCGGAATACTTATAACACTAACTTGGATAAATAGAAATCACCTGATCCAGTCATTCTCAAACTTATCTTGTGTTAACGGCCGGTTTACCGTTTAATTAAAATAAAAAATGAGTAAACTACCCAAAATATCACGTAGATTTCGATGGATTTCAACATTTTACAGGAGAGTTAACGAATTAACGAATCAAAATAATACAAGTACAAGTAAGTTATTCCTATTAGTTAGGGGTAATTATAAAATGAAAACATAAGAAGAAACGATTTTTATTTCGGAATCACAAAATCATCACTGACACTTAACACACTATGACTTTACTAGCATAGCAAAGCAAGCGGCAAGTAGCTAGCATTTGCTAGCTACTTGCCGCTCATCATGATCTACAGATCATTTTAAAGACCATCAATCTAAAAGAGCTACTTAATAATAAGTGTACCTAATCAGTTTAATATGCAGTCATATAAAGTGGTATCAAAAATAGTTTATTGACTAAACTTAAATAGAGCAATAATAACAACAAAATTTTATAATTCAACATCACTGTCGTTTCCATCATCTATTAATCATGAAGATAATTTGTCAGCATATCCGTATAGTTAATCACTGTTTGTACTTAAATTCATAATTTTGGTCTCATCATTTAAATCCAAAATCTTGTTTTTTATTTTCACGTCAGAGAGTACAGTCACTATTTTCGATGATTTGTTGGAATATTTTTTTGTTTCTGGTGTATCGTCTGTAAAAGAATAAAGTTAAATAATATAATGCATTAATTTTGTTTGAATAAAGAATTTAATTAAAACAATGCAATATGGCATTTTGTCTAGCAAACTTTGGGAAACTGTGGACAAGAAATCAAAGGGAGACCATTTTAAAAAATCAGTCACTTTGTGACGACTTTACGTAACATGTCCACACAATGTCGACACATTATCGTAACTTTGTAACTTGTTGTGACGAGAATATTTTTCACTTAATAAAAAACATTTTTCATATTTATCGATAGTATACGGTTTATTACTGCAAAAATAGTTATTAAATATTCCACTTTATTATTATTGCATTCAAATAGAAGCTTTTGAGAATAGAAAATAAAAATATCATTAAAATAAAAACAATGTGTATTTTCGTCGGAATGGTTAAATTATAATAATAATGTGGCGCGATGATAAATTTCAACCTTTCCCATTAAATTACACGATGGATTTAATTTCCCATTAAGATTTGAGTATAGAAAACCATAATAATCAAAAAAAACAAACTCTTTGTTTACTTACCTAGGTGATAAATAAATGGTCGTTTCTTATTTTTTAATAATTCACGTCAGTTCACGAGTCAATGTCAACGAATGAACGATTATGAGCAATAGAATGAATGATTTGTGTGAACCACAGATTAGGTAGGTGGGAACTGGTTAAAATATGGTAACAATGTTGAGACACAGCGACGTAAATTAGAAACCGAATGTTACTGTGTCGACTCGTCCCCAATTTTAGTTGCAGCGACTACTCTAACACGGAACGGCGTCGAGATTATGTGTCGAGAATAAATCAGTGTACACACTAGGCGTCGAAACCGTTACGTCATGTTCCCAAAAATGGCTATATGGGATGTACATACGTAGCTATCTGTAGGTATTATATTACCAATCTTGCAAATACCGTCGTACGTAATTTATTTTCCTTTACCTGTTTGGTTGTCTGGAAGAGATGGCTATTACCGATAAGACCGCCAATTGTTACACTGTTTACATTACAAATTGTATTTAGTTCTAAATTCTTGTAAGTTGTATCAATAAAGTGTTATCTAATCTAATCTATCGTATATATTTTTTTGTATCAAAAATCCATAAAAATTGATCAAGCTGTTTTGGAGGAGTTACATCACAAACACTATGAGATTTTATATGAGATATATCATGAGCTTTACTGCTAAGTGTTATAAGTAATAATAACCAATAAAAACCAATTAAATAAGTAATAATAACCTAATTTACCTTTATCCAATTTAAATGCACACACATTGTCCAGTTTTAATTAATTTACAATAGTCCTGATACCTGACGAAAGCTGTCTTTGATCCTATTTTCTAAAGATGGACTCAAAGAGAGATTGCGATAAGTGTCATACCTTTAAATTAAAAGCTCAAAAAGGCTATTGCGCTTTGAACTTTCATGTATCCGTGCTTGAGAGCGATATATACCCGTAATAATTAAAGGTAAGCACCTAATTAAAAATAATATTTGCAGTGAGCAAGCTTATCGGTCCGTGTGTAGAGCCTTGACTTGCACGTCAGTCTGCAAAGAGTAAAGCGAGACAAGTTATTTTCTTAGCCGACGCCTACGGCCGCGTTCATCATTAGGCATCCGTAATTGAATCCACAAACAAAAATAGATTGAATCTTGCCGTGTGCAGCGCAATTTAAGATTTTCATCGGCGAGATAATGAGTCGATGCGAATGACTTTCACTGCTACCAACTACCAACTGTTGGCCTTAAAATCCTCTTTCGGAAAACCGCAGGAAGTCAGACCAAAATACCGTGGCAACACATTTGTTTTATTACTCGCTAATTAACCGTGAAACTAAGCTACTTTATAATGGACTGGTAAAATAGATCGAGCCTCGAGGTCAATTACAGGTTTTGAATCAGAGATAATGTAATTGAAGAGCTACCAATAAAAGTTCTGCGTTGTTTCCGGTCGTTTGTTTTTTATTTGCATATTTTAGCCGTAGCGCATAAAATTAATTTGTTGATATTATTCTCAATGAATTGGATTGATTTTTGAAAGTAAAAGCTCGGAATTTTGACCTATTGAACTTGGCTTTGGTTTTAACAATGAATACACTTATTATTGTACTCAAAGCTACTCGCATATCAGAATATCTATTGCATACAATACGTTTTTTGATTCGCTTGATACTGATGATACAGAAAATCATTATCTATTGAAAACTATTATTAAAGTTTACGAGGCAAGTTTAAATTGCATTATAAAGTGTCGACAATGGGAAAACTTATAGCTCTCAACGAGCTCCTCCAGGCAGCTTTCGGCCAAATAAGGCCATGACGGGAAAAGTAGCATAGCTATTAAGTGTTACGGTTGAACAATATTTCAAATATTATTTTCCATAAAGAATGTGCATGGTTAGTGATCCGTAACGCCGGCCGGTGCTATTTCGTGTTCCGTTGTCCTGTCGCCCGTTCGCCTGAATCCAAGCTTTGCTAGTTTTCTGGCAAATTGCAGCGTTCAGCTCGGGGCGCTTTATTGAAAATTCGATCTATCTACATTGAGAAGGGCTTTCAAATTAAAGATTATTGTAGACTTTATGTCGAGTGGAGAAGGTATTGAATCGCGTCGTGCATTTGTCTGTAGGGGTCCGTTATCCGGCGTCAGGTTACGGCCATGTCTATATAAGACCGCCGCGTCTTCTTCACCATTTCATTCCGTTTGAGACGCTTGGCTGCGCGCCGTCCGCACGCCCCGTCTTTGTCCGAACATTCGCGTCGCGTGCGAGCATTCGTTCGTCAGTCAGTTGAAGCCGCAGTGCTCGCGATCCCGGACAGTTTAGTTTCGTGTGACTAGAACATTATTCGTGAATCTCAAGTTGTTGCAGTGAAGCCGGTCGCTGATCTCAGGTATATACTTATTTCCCGTTTTATAATTAACTTTTCTTTACTAAAGCTTACTAAAGTTTATCTTCATTAAAACTTTTATTACCTACTTACTGTTAAGTGGGCGCTGTAGTTATTCTTTTTTAACTATTAACTTGAAGTTTACTTAAAAGAAAGCTTGTATACCTTTTATCGTTTTAATATTAAGTCGTTGAATTGTATGTTTTTCTCACTTACATTTTACAACTTAGCTCTTCTTCTCACTTACAAAATAAATAATTTTAATTTAGATTAAAATGCAGAAATTCCAATTTCATGCAAAAAGAAATAGCAACTTGCCATTTGTTCATCTTTAAGATCGTTAAATTATTCTATTTTTATATGTAGGTACCTATTATTCTAGGTATACTTCATGTCTTTTAATTTCTTCTTTAGGTTAAATAATTTAATGCACTTTTACTTATAAAGTAACAGAATGTATACTTTTCTAACAGTATTTTGTTACTGTTTTGAGAAAGTAAAGACAATAAAAAGGCTCTTCATGGCGGTTAGAACTGTTATCTCACTTCGTAGAGTAACTACCACTCCAAGCAACATTTTGTTCAGTTTGCAGATGTAATTTAAACTGGTTGAACATTACAGGTTGGCAAAACTGATTAGAAAATAATGAAATGAGAAAAATGCAAAATAATTTTTTACTTTTAATCAATCTTTTAAATTTACAATAATGATTTAAACGTATAGTTTCCTTTAAAAAATAATAACTAAATTGATTTTATAAGGTAATGTTAATTACAATTTGCTGGATAATTTAAATTAATATTAAAAGAAATAATTTTCATACTTATCTTTTATACAGAAACACTAGAATGACCCAAATAAGATATTATAAATAACAAAAATTTTGTCGTGAAGTTCACCTCTTGTAGGCAAAGCTTTTTATACCATAAACTTATACGTTATCCAAGATAAGAGCCAATTTTTTGATCATTCATAGTTTTTACTAGGCGCCAGGATAGCTTATTCCCTAAATAATGTCATGGCGTAATTTTTCAGGTCATAAAAAAGTTATTATGATCCCCCGCTAAGAAAAAAATTTGCACGCGCGTAAATTCGTTGGCAAAATCTAGAAGGTAAAGCCTATAGAAGCTATGGAATTATGTACCTATCCTTATTGCGTATGAGTTCGTTTATTAACTTTTTTATGTGAACAAGTAAGAAGACGAGCAAGACGCTCTCCTGATGTTAAGAGATAACGCTGCCCATAATTTGTACAGTGCTACCTAGGATTTCACAATGATGTGAAATTCTAGGTGCACTGCACTAACGCTTCTTACTTAAGAGTCATTACATGTTAAGGACTCTTTATCCCATTAATTTTACTAGCTAACACTTTAACACTTTTAAACGAAAGGAAATTGGATATTATATCCTTTCTTCCCGTGTAAAAGGATCTAAGTTTTAATTAATTATATTAATTATTTTTTATTGAGATATTAATTTGCATATCTATTATTAGTCATTTGAATAATTACCTCATAAAAATATTATAATACTTTGATTGATCGTTTTAATATTTAATTATGAATAGATTTATTTATATCTAAGTATATTATACGGCATCTTAATAAAAACTCTATTAATTTGATAGATATTTTTATGATGCATCTTTGTATAATAACTTTCGTCAATAAAACATTTACTGGTTGAATAAAACTGTCTATTTCTTTGTCTGAGAAACTTAATGCATTTTTAAAGGTTTTAAAAGTTGTTTTTTAACTAAGTGATAACTGTTTTAAGCATTTGTAAGAACTGAGCATATAATTATATCTCAATTTATCATTTAAAAATAAAAATCCTGGTTAAGAAAGCAAAAAAGCAGAATCGTGGGTGGGCGCAATGCTAGGGTAGGTAACCCTAGTACTTATCTACAATATTCATTTATAATACTACTAATAAATGCAATGTTTCATATGATGTACAATAATAATTGTACATCATATGAAACATTGCATTTATTATTTGTATATTCAGCTATGTAGTTAATAGTAACAAAAAACTGTTTTTTTTTTGGGGTAAAAAGGAGGAAAGTACGAGTAAACTAACTTATATAAAAAAATATTAGTTTAAAAAATCTTCTATCGTCATGATGGATTACTTTTCCCCGTGATTTATTTTTTATGGTACAGCAATCATCTAATACCGCAGCGTCGGTAACGCTTAGATGTGAAAATCCATCGCAAACCAGCGCAGCGCATCAATCTCCTGGAAGGCTTCCGACAAAAAGCGTATTAGACGGTAATGGTGTCCTTTGAGAGTACATTCTCTCGCCTTAGAATTAGACACGATGGACGATACACTACTTGCTCCTAAGGGAATTACAGGAAGAGGAACGGGCATGACTAACTTCTTAACGAGTTAGAAGTGTCAGCATAATACAATTGCTCTTACTTGCCTGCTGCGATCCAGCAGTTGATTTTGAAATCCACCAATAGAAACACCGGAGTGGAGTTTTTATGCTATTCTATTGGATATTTACATCAATCACAACTTACTAGCTCGATCCGCATCAATGGACAGGGAGTCTTAGTGCTGTCTTAGCTCGTTTGCTATTCCGCCTTTGAATGAAGTGGAGACAGCGCTTCTGATAAAGCGGGCAAAAACCTTTTAATAACCTTACTGAGTACAGGCCTGTTAAAACCAGGAAACCCTCAAATCACCTGAGTCACGCCTGAATTCACTACCGCTCTGAGTAGCAAGCACAAAATTAGGTGGTAGCGAATATCGCTTAGGTTCGCACAGATAGGAACACAGCTTTAATCTGTGGGATCGGCCACTGCCGGTTTATGCATTTGTTTCAATCAAAATCGCGTCGCTGTCGGTACTTAGGTGCAGATACGGTCTTAGTAATATTGGTAATAGCTGAATTACGAGTGTCTTTTATTCGCACGGCCCTTCTCTGGGCCGAGCGCTATCGGTACGTAGATGATAAAATGATTGCTATCATTATTGAGAATTACTCGAAGACGGTCCGGCCTCGGTCTCCTAGATCATTACCCGCGTTCACGAGGCAACTAAGAAATATAAGCAAAGAACAGGCATCGGGATAAGATTTATTGAAGTATGGCCATTGTCTTATTTTAACTTTTTTATGAGCAAGGATTGTTTATTATAAATTTTATTACTTTGGTATTTTTTGGTAGAAGATGAAAGTCGTTCAATCATAATTAATACTTCAAAAATGTTTCTATATACTCGTATGTTTTAAACAATAATACAAGTTTATTAATCATAATATTGTACATTAATTATAATATAAAATAGGATCATGGGGCTTCATTACTAAAAATGTTTTTCAGAATCCATTGGCTTCTCCCGTTTTAAGAGTTAAAATTATTATTATCATAAAGAGAAATAAACCACACACATTCGCACTTTCACAATAAGTAGGATATTAATTTTAAATTACTATAGCCAATTCGAGTAGAAATATAGCTAGTTTAGACCTAAAGCTTAATTGAAATGCTCAACAGCTATTGCCCAAAGCAGTAAAATCCTTATACTGGTACCTCCAATAACTTGCTTGAATTTCTAGTTACACAGCCGTGATTCATACAATTGACTGGCTTAGAGGAAACACCTAAGACTAATATCACAAGTAGTAGTCTCGTGTGCTAGTACAGGATGCTTGTCATTAAAATTTTAATAGCAATGTCTATAAACTTGCTCAAGTCACGGCGCAGCGCGGTGAAAAAAATACCACTTTATACAATTGCAAATTAGCGTGTGTCAGAACAATTTACATAGGGTAACATGGGCTGAACTTGGCAAATTTTAAATACTTATTTAAAATATGAAAAATCCTTGAATAGACACTAATGTTGAATTCGAACAAAATTTCATTTTAAGTAGATTAATTTAAAATTAAAGAATCGCATATCAGCAGATGCATGTTTTTGATTAGATGGTAATTATTATTTTATTTATTAAGTTACCTTTATATAAATATGTTCATATTATAATACCTTAAAAACTGAATAATAAGTATATTTAAATTTTCCTTAACTTATTGGTATTAAAAAGGTTTATTATTATATTTTAAAGATAGAGAAAAGCTTTTGTATTTTTCTTAAAAATAAGAAAAAGCTTGTATACGCCCACTTCTTATTTTATTTTCTTATCTCTTAAACTAGTGTACCACACATACTCTGTAAATTTATCCTCATCAAATTGAAATTAATTACGAAATAAGCAGTAGGTGCAGTTTTTGTCCGTTCTACTCTTCCGCCAATTAATTTATAATTTGCTAGTTTTAACACCTACTCCATTAAATATAAGCAAAAAGAATCAGAGCTCTAAGAACGGTGCTACTTGACCCAAGACTTGACTTAGATGATTATCAGGATCCAATTAAAGGCAACATAGACCCTGGAATATATTTTAATGGCGTCATTTAATACGAAATTGGTTTTCAGGATAATATCTAAGCCTTATTGAATAAAAACTATTGAAACAAAAAGTATCTAATAAATTATATCGTGTGAAAGATTGGAGCGATAAAGACTTAATCATATGTTTTAATTAAATATTAATATTTGTCTTATTTTATCCCTGTACTGTAGTGTGTTACATACTAATCTAAATGTACGCCTTTAATTAATTATTATATAAATATTAGCTGCGCCCAGCGGTTTCACTCGCTGTACCTATGTTGCCTATGTGTTATTCCAGGGTCTTAGTAATCTCTATGCCAAATTTCAGCTCAATTGGTCCACCCGTTTAGGCGTGAAGAAGTGACAAACATACACACTCACTCACAAACTTTCGCCTTTATAATATTAGTGTGATTTATTGTCCAACGCAACGGTTAAACGTACTACCAAGATAATAAAAAACCTTCATACTTATTACTATACTACGTACATAAACCTATAGGTACATACTTATTAATAACTCGTCGTTTTTTGCAAACCAGTGCAAGGTGGCCTTGACCGAGTACCGCTTGCCCAAATACATGCTCGTACGAACATTGGCGTTGACTCGAGGCCAATGTTTGCCGCATGGTTGGTAAACAAAGTTCAATGACTTCAGTGATGTTTGCTTAACATTGTTGCTTAGGATAGGCTGTGTTTATGATTAACACCTTTTTTCAATGGGAATGTACTTATTTAATTTTGTTGTTGCACATAATAGATACGATACTAATCTTTAATAGAGATCATCTCTTAAGGCAGGTTCCAAAACATAGCATATTTCATTATAAGTTAAAATTAAGATATCCATATTATATCCATTTAAAATTTAACACATTTTTTTCTTATAGTAAAAGCTTGTCGCAAGACTTCCTACATCGTTTAAATGTAAGAATTTTTGAAATAATAAGTACTCCAACTGGATTTTTCTTACCTGGTATGGCAAAATGGTCAAAAAAGGCTGAGTTGCTATAGAATGAACCCTTTTCCCAGCAGTGGGACATGTTTAATAAGGCATAAAAAGAGGCTAAAGTCCTAAGATATATGAGAACAGAAACTCCTAAGATTAATAAAAAAGTTGTTCAAGTATTTCATCATAATTTGATTGATCGACAACACCTGATTAACTACTAGATTGCTTCTAGATAAAAATATGCACACTCTACGGTAATTAAGCTTCTGGTTTTTAACTATTTATAGCTTAATATAGGCTATATTAGGTATGTAAAATAGTTTATAGGAAATAATTAGGTAATAAGATGATGGGGTCATTAGTTATTCATAGTCAATTTAGTTGGATTATAGTTGTATATTTTAATTTCGTAAACTGTTTAATAATGTTTGAGGATCGTGGTATATTAAGGGTAAAGTATGATTGTTTTGACTGAGTTAGAGACTACCTAGAGCTTTCGATTAGAAAAATAATTCCATAAAACTATAGAAGAAGATCTTTAGATAACCCTACCCCGCGATAATATACCAACTCTTTCTAAATCTAAGATGAAAAGACTAGAAAATATTACAATTTTACTTAATTATACCCACTACTAAAATATAGTTACCACACATCAATCCACCTTGTTGCGTTTTTTATGCACATTTATTCTTTATAAATTATTTAGGTACACATGTGACATGACTAAGTATTAAGAAGAATAAGTCTTCGAAACAGAAAGCTTTCCCTTACAGCCTCCAATGAAAGAAAATTCCTTGTGAGTACGTTTATGAAGCGTCCATGTAGAGGCTTGAGGTGCTCAGAGTCCGCGTATTATTAACCGTACGTAATGCAAGTCTCGTACTTTCCCCCGGCGACCCAGTGCCCTCACATCGTCGACCCACAATCGCACAATTCCGTAAGTCTAGAGTTTTATTTGACTGAGACACTCATTACACGTTTTGTACTGTTACGCGCAATGACAACTTTATTCTCTACTAGAGTTATTGTCTGACCGGAAAATATCACTATAAGGCGACACGTTTTTTTGCCAACGCTACCAAGTCTTTTAGCGATATTGTTGTAATGAAATGTAGGGAATATAAGGGCAAAAAACTATATTTTTTTTTACGAAAGGACTACTATTCGAAAGTTAGAAGGCATTTGCTATGTTTGACGTAATATATCATAATGCATCAAAGTTGAAAACGAACATTTTGTTTTAAATGTTCTATTCTCATACTTAAGGTAGGTATAGCGCAGCGACCAAAACCGAGTCTTATAGTCTCCGATATAAGAACACGCTCATTTCGCCGATTCACTTCTTGCCACGACTGTCATTCCTTAATTTCTTGATTTTATTTTAGTATTGTCGACTTTTAGTGTAGTAAAAACATTTTAAGTCAACCAATAGTCCATCAGCTTACGATGTCGGCGACACATCCTCCATAATTGATCGTGAGTTACCGTTGGCGGTGGTTTCGTCACGATATCGTGGTTGGTTAACGGATTACCGACGAATTTCTCTGATTTTTGGACTGTGTCATGTTTTACCCGAACGATCTAAATTGTTGAGTTACTGTTAGCACTCCAGATTTCAGTTTTTTTTTTCGAAAATCACAATAAATGAACTTAGTCATCGTCAAATCTTTAGGTCAGTGCAGTAATTGTCGTCATTTTATTTGGTATAATAGAAAAGATCTTCGACCCAAAGAAAAAATAAAATTGCATTTATTCAAATACGTAACAAAATGGCTGTTGCAAACAACAACGGGCCGCGCTACAATGCCTCGTATATAACTAAAATCCTTCTTCGTCACATTCACCGGGGGAAGACTTCCTTTGCAGGAGGTCGTCTAGGTGGGTACCCCAACAGTGCCAGTTATTCTACCGCCTGAGCAGTGATATGCAAACATTACTGTGCTCCGTTAGGAGGGCACTGTAGATAGTAAAATTACTGGGCTAAAGAGTCTTAACATCTTATGACTCTTGAGTAAGAAGCGTTGGTGCAGTGCTCCTAAAATTTCACATCATTGTGAAATCCTAGGTAACACTGTACTGATTATGGGCAGCCGTTATCTCTTAACATCAGGAGAGCGTCTTGCTCGTCTTCTACTTAATCACATAAAAAAAAAAAAATTCGTACATTTTATATATGAGCACACTACTGGCGCATCACAGCGGGCATATTGTGCAATATCACATCACATGTAGTGTGCATAAAAATGTTCAAAAGAAAAGCAGGAGTAGTACCTATATGCGACGCGTCGCCTTAATAGAGCAATTTTGCAAAGCAATTTTTAGAGTAATATACATTTCCTCATTCTATCTGTCCTCATTTTCCAATACGGCTCAGACTGTACTTAGATCCGCCGGTCAAAAGCACCATTAACATCATTCTGCATCATAACAAAAACACGAGTAAATCACATCATAAAACCAAATTACAGATCTACAGACAATAAGTAACTTCCGATCTCAATTTTTGCGTACGCTGATAGATGACTTAATACCGTATTAAATTCATTACATTTACAGTAACAAAGTTATAGATCAATTTGATTTGTACGTGATCGACTAACGCTCACGTCTCACGTGCCAGATGAGCCTTCGGATGTGGTACTAATATCCATGTAATTCGATCTACTCATGAAACGAACCCTCCAACAATAAAAGAACTGTCGACTGATTTGATTACTGCAGCGAAGGATAATCAAATTGAATCGTAAAAGCAGCGAAAGAAATTGCTTTAGCCGTTTCGATTCGCAATTTGTGGTCATGATTAGTAGTCATATCTACCTCTAGTATAAGTGCATAGCAATTTAGTGAAATAGCTTCATAATCTACTGTCTCCATTTGCTTTTTCTGATTATGACCTGCATATATAAATAATTGAAGATTTGATGAAGTAAAGTGCCAGATGGCGTATAAACTGGATTCCTCTGTATTTGTTCCGATCTGATAAGAGTTTATATGTAACGTGATTATTCAAGATAATTACCATAAAGCGACACGTTAGATGCAAGTAGTTGCGTTTGTTGGCTATTTATTTACCAGATAGCATCAGTGCACTATAAAGAAGCGTCACCGCGGACATTATCGTATGCATCTATTCCGAATGCCGCGACTCGTGCCTTGAGGTACAGTTACACGAAATTTTTCACATTCCTCTCTATTCGTATGAAGCTTGTTTAACAGTTGTTATGAATTCTGTACATCCTCTCAAGCCTTCAGTTAACTTATGACGGTCATTTAGCTGCATTTACTGTTCGCATTCAAGCGCGTTGTTTACTGCAAATGGATTGTCGCTAATATCGGTAATCAACACGATTTGCTCGAAGTGATAAATGTTGATATTAATAGTGGAATTTAAAACGCTAAGCAGTTAAATAGACGTCATTATGTCTCTTAATACGGTGTTGTAAAATATTTCAACACGTTCCGATGGAGTTAGATAATTGGTCGCCATATAATCCGGCACATAACGGTTTTCGCATTTGACAGAAACACGAATAACTTTCACTGACAGCTGGGATCACGTCTGTGGAAACATTAGTAGTATTGTGAGGTGTAATGGATTTGCCACAGATCTTTTACGCCGCGTATCTTATGCACGTCAGCCCGTGACCTACTGAGGTGATGATGATGAATACGCGAGAAAGTGTAGTGTCGGCGCTTCAAATACCACCTTGCTGCCTGTCGATAGAGTCGAAGCTGATCGGCGGGTGAGTGCGTGCGTACCGCCCAGTTGCCGGTGGATTTACTGATCCATTCAACTGTGTGAACATGACCCAAAATGTAAATAACACGTTGATATCATCTGGTAGTGATAGTGTAAGATAGGTTATCTTAAAAATCGATCTATTGATACTTACTTTTTTAAAAGTCCCGATCATAATATTGAAATGCGAGAATTTGTCTTGTTATTTTACTTCTTACATCTCCATGCAATTTGTTCAGAATACATAACAAATTTGTACAAAAGTTGCTTTGTTAAGATGAGTTCGTGAATTACTTACATAGATTCACCACGAGAGATTTATATTCTGCCTTTAAGGTTTTCTTGGTGTTTACGGCCACGTGTTTTTAGCGCTTCGGCGTAGTCCCTGCAGATCATGGCACTATGACCGCAGGAACGACCTCAAGTTTTTAGTTGTAGGTACCCCACCGCTATCTTGTGCACTATCTGTGCTAAATTGACGCTATTTTCCTAGGTAAAAAAAATGTATCATCAATCCTACGCATCATCGCATAATCAGTCAACAGTTCCGGCGCCACAGATAAGCTTTCTTACCTATAACCTCTCAATATCGATTCCGCGTGGTTTCTCTTTATGTAGACTAGCACGCTCACACGTCGGGTCGGCGGCGGCGGCGCGTGGCTGGGAATCGTGCCACCCTCAGCCTTCCTACTACAAGCCGGAGTCCGGAGCGATCGGCCGTGACGGTGACAAAAAGGCAACTGACCGCAACAAGCGTCAAGGAACCTGTGTCCGTAGCCAGGCCCCAATGGCTTGTAGCTAACGCTAAATAAATCTACTGGGTTGACAGTTGTCATTCGTTTTTCTCAAAAAAAAATAAAAAAATCAACCATTGTCATCTCAGTATTAGCCACAAACGACTACGAACGACTTAGCTACGGGCATTAGACTGATATGAAGTTGTCGGATATTTATTTGAAAATGTATAGGATCTATTTGTGATGTTGCTAGAACAACATAAAGATTAAAGAGTATATTTTTTGAGGGATTTGGAGAGTTTAGTTCAAGAAAATAACGTTCTGGAAGAATAAGGCATAAGTACTTGTCTTATCCCCAAGAAGTTGTTTCAAATTAATAGAGGATTCACCTTTGGTCTATTGAGCTTTTCTGGGTGGACTTTTAAAAAAATATATATTATAGTGTCAGGATTTTAAGCAATTTTTTTTTAGAAAAATGCTAAAGTTGTAAATACAGTTGCTAGCAGTAATACCACAGCTAAGTAATGCAGGTTCGTATTCCTCGGATACAAACCTTCCTTTTTGTCTCCCAGTAATAAATTATGTTATATAAATAAACTATACAAATAGTGTCAGTTAGTGAGTAATATGATAATGATGCCATCAATCTTCTCGTAGTGTTATAATCTGGGTCGTGTAATGAATTACAATTGAAGCCACTGTTCACGGTAATGGTGGTCATTACGCGAACAGAATGTAATTATGATAATAATACGATTCACTGAATAAGTAAGGAAGAGGACGTGTCAAAATGCGCCAAAAAGAATTATTACTTTAGCCATTCCAAGTCATGAGCAATGTTTTGTTAGGGCTGTTTACATCTCTTACCAGCTTACTAACTACTAAAAAAAATGTTTTATTGCCAAAAAATAAAATATAATTTAAATTTAGATTTACATTAAGCTTATACAAGAAAATTAAGGAATAGTTTAAAAGAAATGTGATATACTGCTTAAATTTAAAATAAGTAAATATTAGGCCGCATCTTTATTTACTAACACAGGCTTTTTGTCAAATGCAGCCTTAGCTTCCAGGAAAACATAAAAATCTAATATTATTATAACACTTTCAGAGTTGGTAATGCTACAACAGCTGTATCCGCTAAGCATCCGGCGGGCCGACATGTCAGTTTATTTCCTGATTTTTATAGTCATATAATAGACTTATAAATCTTGTCTTATCTATAAGTGAAATTAAATTAATATATTAAACCGTTTCCTACTTTGCTTTCAACGCCACGTGCGTTTTTCATAAATTTTAATGAAAAAGTTCTACCATTTTAATTAAATTTAATCCTACTCCGATGCAAAAAGTATATTAAATAACTTTGAAACAAATAAAGTCATTGAGTCATAACTCGAATGCCTATACTTTTGGGTTTCCTGTCTATTTATCTGTATGTCTAAACAATGGTTCTGTTAAAGAATTCTGTTAGGCCAATCTAATCGAAAAAGTAATCTGTGAAACTCGTCCCGATGATTATATATTGTACTACCTTTAAGTAGAAATTGACCAGTTTAAAAGTGCACACAGTTCCATTGACCGTCAGGAACATTTTATATGACCAAGAAAAGCAGTTTAAGTCCGAACGAACTCTATATGGACATAAATAGCTCGTCGTGGTGGTTCGGCTTATTAACATAATTTATGTCATTTTACAATCGTGCATATTCCAAAAACTAATTTACGAGTATCCCATGTGTCACTAATTTTATACACGGAAAAGTTTGGTTGTTTATTTTTACGTTAAAAGTAGAACACCAATTATAATTAAGAAGATTGAAGCGTTAAAGCTTACCTTTAGCCCATTGATAGTTATAAAGTCAATTTATTGTAAAAAGTTAAGGTGGGATTTATCCCGCCTTCTAGGTTTAGTCTGCTAAAGCTGCATCATTGCGTCGCTAAATATTACGCGAGATCGTGGTCAAAGATAACATTTTTCGAGCAGATATTGACATTTCCTGGTTTATTAATTTATTCGAATACATATATTTTGTGTTCAAGTATCGACTGATAGTATCGATTAAGACATACACCCAATCGATGTAGTTATTATGCAACTGTCACAACAGAATGCATTTCCTTTGATATGGTAATGAGAAGCTCGCCGACGCGTATCTCGTGATCTCTCAGTATCGATTATGGACTTGATAACTTGTCCATCGATACTCATTTAGTATTCGAATACAAATCGATTGTCCCGCTGCGATAATTTGTCATGTAGTCTTTTGTTTGTTTTTTTAACTGAATGTTGATTTATGAATCAATAGCTAATGCAATAAATTGTAGTATTATTTAGCGATCAGTAGGTTTTTTGTTGACATTAAAAATGAACGAATCGAAGCGAAAAATATTTGTAGAGCAACAATTGTTTTTATGTTGATGTTCTACAAATCCGTTAAACTGCACAACTTTCATTGCACTTAGTATAGCAGTTAATTTTGCTCCATAATTATCATAATATCATGTGTTAAAACCGCTTCGTAATTTGTATGCATCAAGCAATACTCAGCCTGATTTATGAATACGAATAGTTGATCCAATCCAATTAAGCAGCAGTAATTACTTCTTGTACCTTTAAAATGCATTTCTCATGTTCAAAGATGCAATACTATATTATTCTTGGATTAGGTAATGTTAATTGAAGAAAATCATACACATTAAACATGCGTTTCCTAAAACTACGCCAATTACGGCCACTTAAAAGTACATTAACTAAAGAAAGGCTTTCCCACGCAAATTATACTAACCCGAGCATTACATGTATCAAGATACGGAATATGCATAGATTTCTTATTAAGATTAGATCGGCCGCTGTAGGATCAGTAGCGGTGTCGAAGCGTTAGATACTTATAGAGAACAAAAATAAACAAACAAGTGACGGAGTCTGTAGTAATGACGAGGAGATATTTTGTCTGTGCCCTTATCCTGAATGTACCAATTTGAAAATTGGCACGTGTGTATGACAGTGCATCTACTAGTATCGCGTGATTTCGACTCGCAAATTATTATTTCGCGCGAAGCTTGTGGAAGCACTGTATGGGGGTATAAAGGGCCTAGTATAAAGAGAAATACTCACGCACGAGTTTGTTCTATAATTCGCCTTGGACAAGGTCAATGATTTGGACAGATTTCTGGCAAATTTATTAAAGTCTCAGTTCGATAGTATTGATCATATAGCAGGATTTTGTATAATATAATCGATGTTGAAGATATGTCGTAGACAGATAACTTAAATCAATGTTGAGGCTATGCTTTAGAGATGAGACAAACATTTGGCAAGTTTAAAAATGTATAAAGCCGGTCTGCTTCTATATATATACTGTGGGCACATATGAGTATCGTACATGAGAGCTCGTACATTACTCAATGGAGATTTTTATCGAAGACTAAAGGTATTCTTGGTCTTGCCATATGAGCTAGGAAGGGATTGCATTGGATTAGTTGGTTTAAAACGAGTGAGTTGAAATGCTTTCTTTTTTTTTGAAACTTAAAACGCTTAATATTTTTCGATATTCCGGAAGTCACAGTGGTGAGTGGTGACGGGATTGGTATAAAGCACTTAAAAATTAAAAATACATAAATAAATTCGAGTAGAAATTAATTAAAAGTAATTACATAATTAAGTACAAAGAAGTGTAATGATTAACTCGTTCTTAGGTACTCTCAAATTGCACCAATGGCATTTTTGCATTAACTTAGTTTAATTTTTTTCTGGGTTTTAATTTAATTTTAAATTGCAATTTACGCAAACCAAACTGCTAATTTATTTCAAATTTATCGCTTGCATTAGGTGCGTGCTCGTTTTAAATTCAGTTCTGATTTTTATTTCATAATTGTGGTGACTCCGTGCTCCAAGGTCGATGACCTATCTCTCGCTCCATCCGATCAGTATCGGTTCAGCTTCCGATGGCTGCCAAAACAATGAGATAACATTATGTATGCTGTCAACGATCCTTGCCGACGTCACGTTTTAGAGATCGATCAGTCTTAAATCCCGTCGTTTTACTAATAGTTATAAGGTGGAGAAAAGCATTTTAGAAATGGACTAACTCCACAGAGAATCTGTGGCGTCTGAATATTGATTAACAAAACTGGGATGTTAGGTCAGTTCTCAATGTCTTTTACATTCAAAGTTTGCTTGATATATTTGCTTAACTTTAAAAATTAAGTTTTATAAACAGTTCCTAATAACTTTATTTATGGCACATACAATTGTTATTATGTTGTTTAAGCCTCACTTCGTGTAAATTTTACGTGCGTGATAAATTCTCAATCAAAACGTCAAAAGCATTTCTTGAGTAAGTTAATTAATTATCTATACCTATGTATATCTATAATCCTGTAGTGTAATTTCACAATTAGCACGAACTATTTTCTGAAGTGCCGACGTAACATATTTTTAATCATTTTAAGATTAAATCCAATCCAGTATTAAAACCAAATGTTACTGACACTTAATGGACTTGACCTAATAACCACAGGATAAACCCT
Source organism: Hemithea aestivaria (assembly GCA_947507615.1). Lineage (NCBI taxonomy): Eukaryota > Metazoa > Arthropoda > Insecta > Lepidoptera > Geometridae > Hemithea > Hemithea aestivaria. The sequence continues at coordinate 8,151,269 of OX382326.1, read as the reverse complement.
ACATGTCAACTCAGGACATTTTTACCGTACATTTTGTTATAAGACTCTACATCCGGCGATATGTTGTCACTGCGGACATTACCCTCGTTATGATGAAAGCTCGCAAAGCGGTAGCTTTCTATCAATTTGATAGTGTGCAATCAGTGTTATTAAATTTATAGAAATCGACGAAAATTTCAAATTACTCAGATGATTGAGGAAGGCGCGCCGGTGCTAAAATAAAGGCAGCGATAAATTTCACTAAAATTGATACATACCAAACGGGTAATGCGCCTTTTTATACGTGAAAGGTAAAAAGGAGATAATCTCAACCAAATTCCATTATGCATTCCATTGCGCAATAATAATAGATTGATTTTCTGCCTAGCTTGTCTGGAAGACATCGCTAATTAGCATTATGACCACCAATTACACTTAGTTTTGTTATAATTGTTTTAATCTTAAGTTTTTTAGTATTTATATATGGTATTTATATAAAGTCTAATCAATTAAGTAATTAATATAGACTAATTAAATTAGACTCCTGATAGCTTTAGACTGCATCAAGTCTTTTTAGTCGTTTGTATTCTTTTGAATATGAAAAGTATTTTTTAATGTAAAATTTATCATTTCCACTAAAAAAGAAAATATTCAGAATGAATGATGAAAGAAGTGCTACGTGCCGCGCTACAAGCGTCTACAATGAAGGGCTCGTGCATTAGACATCAACGGGCTCGCGGTCTACGAGCGTGCATAATTTCACTCACAGCTCGCCATTGTAAGCTTTTATCACAAAACATGCGTAGCGGACAATTTTTTCCCTCAAAACCGTAAAAACACGGCTGTTTTTTGAAACACAATAGACAAAATGAGCAAAGCTATTATTTCGTGCCAGACGTACTGTTATGGGACGAGTAAATCTTGCGACACCATCTGTAAAATAAATACGAATAGCTTAATTTATAACACAAAAGAGATTCTATCGATTTCGCGTCAACAAAAGTATTAACCTACCACAAAACCTTGTATCGGTACCCACCTGTTGACCGCTAATTTGTAATTATAGGCGTAAAATTCGACATAATAGCGTATCGGGCCGTATCCATCGGTTTGCGAAAAGAATGCTAACGGACCACTTCCATGTTGGTCTAAGAAGTTAGATACTCTCGCCTCTTTGATACGAAACACAAAGCTTGGCCGAGATTATATTGTGCGGCGATAGTAAGATAAATAAACTCCGAACTCGTTTATAAAATGCACTCGAGATTTCTAAGAACGTTCGAGTGCACAAAACATAAAAAATAAAATCATGTAAGGTGATAATTCCAACTAAGTCAAATGGTGTAAGGCGTTGTACGCGTGAAATTTTAGCGTAGGTGTACATTTTAGTGATGCAAACGTTTTTTATTATCTAAAAGAAACCTTTAAAAGTTTTTGTTGTCTAGAACTTTCGAAGTTTAGTTTCCTAGGATGTTACTCTAAAGTATAAAAAAATCGGTCTTTTTGAAACGTAACAAATGGTAAATTTAAATATAAGAATTAGATAGAGAATTGGTATTTATGGACGACATTTAAAACAACTTTAAATAGGTAACAAATAAAACTGTCTGTCGAACATTTTTATTGCAAAAATTTACATAAATATCGTTTACTTTCTCATATTGAAATCGAAAACAGGCACAATGTGTTAAAATGGAAGAGAAAAGAATAAATTAATTATTTATTGAATACCGCAAACAAAAACTTATAAAATTAAGACAAGAGTTAAAATAAAATATAACGAAGACAGATAACAGTGCACCACTTTATTTTGGGAATTCGTTCATGGACTTACTAATAACTTATGATAATTGATTCAAAGTGTACATATTTACCTCTTCATAATATAGTGACTTTATGGTCTTCTTAAATACATATGTAAAAGGAAAGAGTGACGACTGACTATTCTATCAACACACAGCCCAAACCACTGAACGGATTGGGTTGCAATTTTGATAACAGATGGGTTTTATGACGTAGACCTCCACGCGGGCTTAGTCGCGAGCATAAGCTAGTTATTATGATATGACAAATAACAACCTTTAAATTATTTAGAAGACAAAAAGATCAGGCACCCGATAGTAAGCATTATGATTACTTACCTATATCAGACACAGCGTCACCTAGTGTTTTGAAAGACAAAATTCTCCGCTTGTCGTCTCCCTGCATACCTATAAAATGTTGTTTGAACACACATTATGGTACTCGTATAGTGGGTACGTATTTTTAAAGCGATCATGCAAGTGCATAAATCCAGAGTAAGTCATTATAGTCAGTGTTTTTGTCCCGACTTCATCAACAGCTTAATGATAAGCTCAAACTAAATGCATCTGCACTTATTCATGTTCTTACCACCGTTTTACTGTTCTTTATAAAGATTTTATCGTAATGACCTCGACACCGTTATACAAAGTAATTATATTCATGACGATGAAATTAAGAGATATTTGAATTAAATAGAAGAAATTACGTTTTTATTATGAGTTAAATGGGTTTATACGTTAGTAGTACCTAGTTAGGTTTAAACTTGTATTAAAAACTGAAATATTAGAGTTTGTCTAATTTAAACTTGGTTTTCGTAAATTAGGTTTTTAAACTCTTATTATTATGCTTACAATAGCCTTAGGTAGTTGCTTTTAAGTATCTAATCTACAAATATACTCGTACATATTTTTTTATCATTTTACGAAATCTGCCAATATTATCTACCGTCTGTAACATGTGAAGGAATTCCAAAAATATCAGCAACCGGTCTCGTGGATTTTACACACACAAGTTCTTGAAATTCACTTTGAGCGGTATGATCAAGGATTTAATATTATGGCTAAAATCAGAAACAAAGTTGCGCTCTAACTTTACACCCCACTATAACAAGTCTATAACAATAAACATTGTTGGTATTCTCGCTAGCGCCAGCTTTTTGTAGCAAATTAATTAGCAAACGTTGAATGAAGATTTCCCATAGATTAACATTGGAACAGTTTTATAGTCGCGGGAACGACATAGCACGGTTAACGGTCGTCGCGTCGTACCGATGCTAATTGCGCGTACAGGAAATTAACTTTATATAACCAACGGAATTTATGCATCCTACTAGCATCGCCCTTATAAACTGTAATGGGGGAAAGACCGCTGCTTGTGTAGTTAAGTTTTCGCTTGTACTGTTCTTGTATTGATAAAATTTGGATTAGCTTAAATTAATTATTCTTTATTGAATAAAAATACTTTTAAAATAATTCACAATCATAAAAACAACAACAATCAAATCACAATAATATGAAATAATCTTACGAAAAAAAATTTAACAAATTTTATTTATCTTTTGTAAAGTTTGTGTGTCAGTTTAGTAAACCGATGATATTAGTTGTCTTGGAAAATATGTTTATATTAACAAACATTTTATGGTAATGTAGAATTTTGATCCCAAATTTGAGTTTGTACAAAATAAACGTAAAAAGTACTGCGAAGATTTTGTTCGGTACCCACTTTTATATAGGTAAAACTAAAATAGTAGAGTCCAAACTTTATCTGGGGGCACGGCAGTGCCCCCGCCAAGTCGAGCAAAAAAAGCGGCACGGCCGTACCATCCTTTTCTGGAAGCAGTTCAGACCATTTTCGACCCCCTATAACTTCGTTGTGGAAAAAACTAGAAGCTTCAATTTTTAACAATTGAGTATGCATTGTACAAACACGATTTATTCCAAATTTCATTCAATTTGAACTAGTCGTTTAAAAATTATAACTTGTCAAAGTTTTGTAATTTTGTCACTCACTCACTCACTCACTCACTCACTCACTCACTCACTCACTCACTCACTCACTGACCGATCATCAAAAGTCTAAGGCACTTCCAGCAAACATAGAAGGTTCAAACTTGGTAGATACTTAGAGTTTATTGTATTAATCATAGGAAAACTAAAAAAACATGCAATTTCGGTCTAGTTTTCGAGATACATAAACTGCATAAATAACTTTGTAATCCCGTATAAATGTATAGGATTACAAAGTTACATTTGCAGTCAACGGTAAAAATTGCATGAAATCCCAATAATAATGCCATAATATATATGCCGTAATAATATAGCCAGGGAGGGATTATCCCGCCTTCTAGGTTTAGTCTGCTCCCATCTACGGGCGTCGTCACTTAAGATCAGGCGATATCGTGGGCAAAGACTAACCTATAACGAATAAAAAAAAACAAAAAGTAGTGAGATGCCACCAAAAACATAACTTGTAAAAAATACCAAGTCTCGCAACTGCAGTTCTTCTACCGTAAAAAGTTGTGAGATCCATGTACTACCAAGTCGGTAAAATCTTTTGTGTTTTAAATTAATAGATTGACTTGGCAATCGCACTATTATGTCGGTATATTACTTGAGAGATACATTGTTGTGTTTTCATGCGATGGCCAAGTCGATCTATTAATTTAAAACACAAAAGATTTTACCGACTTGGTAGTACATGGATCTCACAACTTTTTACGGTAGAAGAACTGCAGTTGCGAGACTTGGTATTTTTTACAAGTTATGTTTTTGGTGGCATTTTAATTTACATATACCTTAATACATTTTAAAAAGTATAGGTATACATTTATAGGTTTATGAGTACTAAGATCTGAACCGAACTAACCTAACACGTTACAGGCGGTAAAAGGCAAAAGTTTGCATCGTGTCGCGACGCGTAGTAACACATCTTTGATATGCATCTGCGGCTCATAAGTTACTCCATACAGAATGTTCGTCCAAACGATGCGTTGTGAACCCATGTCGACCAGCCATACTGATTCACAACATTGTAGCGATAGATTATGGACTGTCCGATCATTACTGCAGTAGCCATGCTCATAAAATACTGTGCTAGTTTTATGGACTTTTTGTGGAAGGGCCATTTGAGGAGATTTGAAAAAATATTTTATAACGTCAATCGAGTTTAGTTGCTATCATGGAGAAAATATCCATGTTGCTATGAAGTACATAAAAAAAATGTATTATAAAAAGTTGTGTATATGCTTATATATATAATAATATTAGAACAATATTTATGAATTTTATTGCAAATCAATTATGTAATTAGACAGGATAATTTTGGTTTTAAAATTTTTATTTTTAATTTGTAAATAACACAAAAAAAATTCGGCGATTCATTTAGGACATAAAATTTCGCTTATTTTTTCCTGTATACCTTAGAGAAAGTCGATTTTATTGTAGCAATAATGCTAAATGCTTAGGTACTATAAGGTTCTTATTATTGTGTAAATGAAAGTATATGTTAGCCCTAGTAGCATTTCATAAAATAGTAGTATACTAACTATAGACAAGAACACAAGCAAATAAGAAAAATGAGTAATGACTAAAGCTGTAATGCCACATAACTACACTCTAAGCTGATGCTATAAAGTACAACATAAAAGAGGATATGCGTGAGCAGGGAATGAGTGAAGAGATGACAGCTGATAGACAAGAAAGGAAGGGCCGTCGTGCGAACCCTTAGAGTAGGATAAGGACAGAACACAAAGATTTATATGTTTGTAGCTTAGATTAAAATAAGGGGAAGATACGATACAGGCGTCTCGTAAATGGACCGATCAAATTAGGTTCATGTACACAATTTTGCATTTTGCGCTGGATGAAAGTCGCTTCCAACCGGTATATATGGAGGTCCAAAGGGGAGGCCTATGTTCATCAGTGGACGACCTATGGCTGTGATCATAATAATGACACAATTTTACTTCGGCGCGAGTCAGCGTGGCAACACTTTTCAGGCCCTACCCTAGTTTGGCTGCAGCAACGATAGAGCAGACCGTATCTATTCCTTTTCTATTTTGTAGCAAATAAGATCACATCTTATACAATATTCCTCTATATGGTGCGACGAGACGAGTCTTGGAAATTATATATGTGATACGTAATTGACGTAATAGAGACTGGTTACTATCAACATTCCTATTGCAGGTAAATCGGATTTAGGAGTTCTCGTTAGAGACTTATGTTCCATATTAGCAGCGCCCAGCGGTTTTATCCGATGTACAGTAAGTTATTCTAAATTTTAGCTCAATCAGTCCACCCGTTTAGACGTGAAAGAGTAACAAACATAATATATACGTACAAACTTTCGAAATTTTCATTTCCAAACCTGAGAAAATTCCTAAAGAAATAATATATGATTATAACATAATAATATAACTCATAAAATAACTTTGAGGCTCCTTTCGAGCCCATTTTCTTTACAAGAATCTGCTATAAGTGTCATCCATTACGTTTAATATTAAAGCACAAAGAGGTATCGGCGCGTTGGACTTTTATTTCTCCGTATACGTCTATTAAAAGAGCAATTATACCTTATATACAGGATAAAAAAAGAATTGCAAAAGATGAAGCGGTTAAGCCTAACAATGACGGTTTAGTACTTATGAGATAGATGGTAAGCAAGGTTATGGCAATTTATTGTCTTTATGTCCAGAAATCTCACATTTTATGAGATTATTATTATTATACTTAAAAATAGATACTACACGAGTAAAATATACTCATTATTTTATTAGGATTTATAATATAATCTAAACGTTAGCAGTGTCTCCTAAGATGGCATATTCAAAACTATGTTATGTAAATATTTTAAATTGAAAGTCACCTAGATATTTATGACTAAAAAAACATGTTCCAACTAAACGGAGATTCCACACTGGAAAGAGTTTGCATACCGATGGTGCACATTTGTATGCAGTGCACTTGGAGTCTGGAGGTTTGTGTGTATTGCATACCACAGACCTTATTTCTAGGTGTCTTTTTATGAATACGAGAAAAGCTTAGTACGGTATTTACACTAGGCTGATTTTTGTATGTATAATTGCTTAGAGGTGGCACAGGAAAGAGATACTTGGAAGGATTTGGAGTACGTCTTTTCAATCTGGGGAAGTGTGGGATAATATTAATATACTAACTAAAAAAAATACTTGCGGAGTCAACAATTTGATAAATTTGATTCCGTTTATACATTTTTTGGTTAAATAAAATAACTATTCTATATGGCTAAACTTGTTGAGACGAAATAAAATAGTGTAGAAATCGAAAAGATCTAATTTATTTAAATACTTGACATTGTAAAAGAAGATCGGAGAAAGTAACGATAGAAAGTATAAAAACAATGTTGTTGGGTGGAATTTAAATTAATAAACAGATAAACAGATAAACAGATAAACAGTTTATTAGTAATTTGTCCAAAATTACAAGTCATTTGAAAATACGTAAAATAACTTAAAATAACAAAATTTCATAATAAATAATTAATGTAAATTGAATTACAATCTTGCGAATAAATTATAATATTAATTACATCATTGTAAATTCGTCAAACGAGTAGAAAGATTTCTCCACGAGCCAGTTTTTAAGTTTGATTTTAAATGATAAGAAGCTTGGGGCTTCTTTAACAGAGTCTGGAATGCGATTATATACCGTCGGTCCCATAACGTGTGTCAACTTTTCCGATCGCGTTAGCCTGTGCTTTATTGCTGCCAGTTTATTCCTACCTCTGGTAGGATAACTGTGCCCATCACCCCGCCTCGCAAATCGTTCCTGGTTCTGTCGTACGTACACTGCAACCTGAAGGATGACAATTGAAGTCAGTGTAGGTATCTTTAGGGATTGGAAGAATGGTTTCACTGACGTGAACCGTGACACTCGCACGATCGCTCTCACTGCCCGCTTCTGCATACGGAAGGCGCGCTCCCTGTCGGCAGCACGCCCCCACAGTTCGGCACCGTACTGGAGAAGCGAGTGAACGGTGGCAAAATATGCCGAGCGTACCACTTCCGCAGACACCACTCGAGCCAGGCGACTCAGGGCAAAGCAAATACTTGTGTACAAAATCGAAGACGACTAATTTATAATACACTTTACGATGTTATATTGTACCACTAAGACCACCCCACAATAGACAGCAACTTTCGAGCTGGTGACGAAAGTCGTCGGAGAGTCGCAACGATACGGTAACGTTAAGATGTCACAGCGATGTCGTAAAGAGTCGCCGTGGCCCGATGTGAGGGTGGCTTTTTTATGCAAAGAAGTAAGACGCAAGACGCTCTCCTGCTGGTAAGAGATGATGCTGCCCATAATCACTACAGTGCTACCCAGGATTTCACAATGATGATAATTCTGGGCGCACAATACCAACGCTTCTTTCACAAGAGTCGTAAGACTTACTACTCTTCAGCCCAGTAATTTCACTAGTGCCCTCCTTCCGAAGCACAGTAAAGTTTGCACAGGCGGTAGAATAACTAGCACTGTTGGGGTACCCACCTATGTAGACAACCCCCTGAAAAGGAAGTCTAACTCTGGTAAAACAAAACAAAAACGGCCATGACCGTTTAGGTAAAGAAATAATATTAAGCTTACGTAGGCGAAGAGTCTCAGTGCTCTCAACAAACAAAAGGCATGGGATCGTTATATGTGTTACGCTTCGTAGTCATTTCGTCCACGCCGCGTGGGTTTTATACCAATTTGGAGTGTTCAAACGGTTTCTGTAAACCAAATCCGCGGTTTTCCGATTATTTGGTACAGGGCCCGTTAGGTTAGGTGCCAATTGGTTTGAACTTTAATGAAGTATATGTAGTGTATGTAGCACGACTGTTAGAAGTGTCTTAGATTTATATGCATACTGGATGAACTTTGACTTCACTTACGTGTGTCAAGAGATTTTATTACATTTGATGTGATATCTTTGCTTGGGATTGCAATGTGAAGTTTTATACGTTTTAGGTTAGTCTTTGATCACGATCTAGCGTGATGTAAAATGACGATGCGCCTCTAGTTAAAAAAAATCGAAGTAGAGTTTGTACCTACGTCTTTTGTTAAACCACCATCCTTCCAGTGTTAATATATTTCCTCACGGTTGTCTTAAAAAGATCGCTCAGCGATAAGACCGCCAATTACTACACCATTAGCTTTTTGGTTAAAAACTTTTTAGTGTGGTATCTTAAAAAAATATGTAAAATATATGAAACTCTATATATGAGGTATAGATCGATATAGATAAAACTCTTTAGTTTTATCTTATCTTTATCTTAGAGAGACAAAATTCGTGACAGTTAAAAAAAAATCATTGAGCCCCATTTATTAAGTTAGTACAAACGAGAACGAGGATGTGTAATATAGAATGTAGGTCAACTTTAGAATGTGTGATTCAACATAGAACCATAAAAGTGATTCTTGTTACTTTCCGCGTTCATTCAGTTTGTTTGCTCTACAATTTTGGAGGTTCGTTTGGAGGTTGTTAACCCAGATCTGTCGTGCGCTGTTGAAGGTTAGGAGTGTTTGAGTTAACCTCAAAATATGTTTAGGTACGCACTATTGAATATCTTGCATGATCTTGCATAATGTGATAGGTTTGTCTTTTACTGCAGTTTGTTTTGCATATAATTTCTCACAATAAACAACTTATTTAGTGCTAAACGGTTAATAAAAGTTACATTGCATACGAATCCTGTGAATAAAATTAACTTAATATTAAGTGTTACATTTTAGATACGTTTTGTAACACTCTAGTTTATGCTCACCGCGTGCCAAATTCCTATCATAGCGGATTTTTACGTTTTAAAATCTATCCCTGTGCAACATTTTTACCCCCAACACTTATAGCTAGTTTTTTAAAGGGTTAATAAGCAAAATTATCCCTCAGGGGCTGTCTGGTTAAGTGACTATGTTTAGACATAATATTATAATAACTCACAGTATTTTTTATTGTTGTTTTATTTTTAAATGTTATGTATTATTATTTAACTAGCGAGGACCTATTTAATTATAATTAACTTGAAAATAATTTCAAGCCACATAAGTATACATTAGTATTTTATTCTTGATACATAAGTATCAAGAAAGTTAGATTTTACTTATATCAGCTGTTGGTATTCCTAAGATTTTTTGTTTTATACAACGGAGTAAGAAGACGAGCAAGACGCTCTCTTGATGGTAAGAGATAACCGCTGCCCATAATTAGAGCTCATGATTTTACAAAGGTAAAAATCCTGGGTGCACTGCGCCAACGCTTCTTACTTGAGAGTCATAAGATGTTAAGACTCTTCAGCCCAGTAATTTCACTAGCTATAGTGCCCTTCTATTGAAGCACAGTAATGTTTGCACATCACTGCTCAGGCGGTAGAATAACTGGCCCTGTTGGGGTACCCACCTAGTCGACTACCCGCAAAGGAAGTCTACCCCTGGTAATAAATGATAAACAAATAAAAATCTTGTTATAAAATCGCGTAACCGGGCATTATGTATGTATTCACGTAAATAGACAAGTAAACAAGCATAACTACACATAAATGGCATCAACAGGTGGTAGACATGCCAATTATGTATAAGGGACGGCACAAAAAACATTTTATTACTTACTATCTGCAATATCACTCTAATAGCTCCATTGAATACGCTTTTATACATTGTGCGTTACCGCGCGATCCTATTGTGGTGTTCACTAGAAGGTAATTTAATGGAAGCTAGAGGCTAGAATCATAGACTAATGTTGAGACAAAACGACTCCAAAAACACAACTTAAGACCTGCAGTGCGTAAAAGAATACGTTTTCTGCTTCATTTGGAAGGAGCTAGTGGTACGTCTTATAGATCTACTAGCTTATGCTCGCGGCTTTGCCCGCATGGTAAAATCCTTTCTTAGCGGAGGTCTACGTCATAAAACCTATCTAATGTTCCAAATTTTAACCCAATCCGTCCAGCGGTTTAGGCTGTGCGTTGATAGATCAGTCAGTCAGTCAATCAGTCACTCTTTCTTTTTATATATTTAGATGTACTTCTCGCAAATTTACGTGCAAAGTGTTAAATTCATAAAAAAAATGTCAAAAGCACTTTATGAATAAGGATTAGGAGGAATTTATCCCTCCTTCTAGGTTTAGTCTGCTGCCATCTACGGCCGCATCGTCGCTTAACAGCACGCGAGATCGTGGTCAAAGATATACATATAAAATAGTATATAGTATAAATATAAAAAATAAGAATTTGAAACTTCACGAGACCAGTTGCTCCAAGTAGAGCAACTATACCTTTATACATATTTGTACATGTGCACCTCAAGTTTTTAACACATTATAGAAAAAAAACTGATGACAAATGTTGGAAGGATACTGGTATTCTACGTAAATATATTAATTATAATCACTTTTGTTTTAAATGCGCGATAACCCCTTTCCTATTACACAATCGTGGCTAGAATAGTCGGGAGAGGAGCCAGGAGCCTTCGAAAGAGCGGGAGGAATGCGCGCGCAAGGTCATTGCCTCCTTCTCGGTCATGCGCCCCTTCAATCCTGCGCCCGCGCCGCTCTGCGCCTAGCCCTCGCGTCGTCTGCACCCACCACATTGTCTAGTGCGATCAGCTGCGGGATAAAGGAACAAACGAATAATATATCCTATAGGTTCTAACTATCTCGTTTTATTTCCCCGCGATGCACGAACGCCCTCGGCGGTACCGCACCAAGTCTATTTTCTAAGCAGAGAAAAAGGCAATTCGTGTCGTGTTGTGGTTTATTTACGATGTTCTTGCTCTAGCGCATGTTTATCCCGAGCCGCATCTCCTGACGCTGAATTACAACGGTTTTAGCCGCCATTAGAGATAATTGCAGTTGTCTTATAAATCTTGAATATGTAATTGCGTGTCTACTATAAAACTAATTGTTTAGCTTATTTATATTTAAATATACAAGTTTTGAATTATTTAAACAATTAATATTTAGAAAATCTCAGATGTAAAATTTCGTATCACAACGCAACGTGAAACAGCTTGACTGATTGTAATGAATTTCTTATTTGATAAAAAAATATTGCAAACAACATTTCTTAAAACTTCCTACCTTTATATAATTTAATCGTAAATATATAATAAATCCTCTACTATGAGAAATGTAGATCGTTTGTCGATGATATATATTATATCGCCTGGACGACGAGGAATTAAATAAATTTCTTTCGGAACCAGTATGTGTCACTCACTGACACAGTCAATACATGAGATTGGATTACATGAAAAAGCACGTTATTTATTGCAAAAATTGTGAAATTTATTCAGAACAAAGCAAACATAATGGCATGGCTTTGGTTACATTACTGTTATAAGGATGTATTTATTTTCTTATGCAAATGAGATCAATGTCAATCCTTACATTAATTTATGTTTATTCTAAGATTTATATAAAGTAGTGCCCATTTTATCAGACATAAACTACTAATATTTACGGTATATCCACGGTTTGTATGAATAGGTATAGGTATACTGTATCTATCCACAAATAATAATGGACATAAATCATTCCAGGCAGCCTGAGCTTTTAATCTATAATACAAATGTAAAGTCGCTATTATAAAAAGAAACAATAAATAGTAATGTACTTTACTTACACTCTTACACTTATTACATGTATAACAAGAAATAATTATAAAGATTTAATCCAAACTTATATCTCAATATTACGATGATGATGATATCTAATTTAATTATTATGAAAAAATCTTTTCAAGGTGTATTTTCGAGAAATAGGGATGTTCCTTCACCTTAACAAAAAATCACAAACAGTGAAATAACAAACTGTCACTAAAACTTACAGTAAAAATTATTTTAAAAAATAAAGTAGTCTAAATTAAGCGGTGCCACCAATAAGGATAAAACAATTAAAATTTAATTAAAATCAGTGTCTAATGTATCTCGTGACTAATATCTAATCGAAAGCCATTTACGAACGGATGCCACACAGATTTCACTTGCCAATAAGTGATTAATAGAGTGTTAACATTAAACCAGAAGTCACGGGTCAAATTCAATGGGTGTCCTAACGTTAATGGAGAGAGCTGCATTCAATGGGTTCGATTTCGTTTTGAACAATTCTTTGTGTAGAAAGTGATTTCCTTTAATGTATTAATTGAAATATGTTAATTATAGATATTAAATTAATTATATAAAACCCGTTCATTCATCTGGTAGGTAGGTTTGTAAGTAGTAGACGTGCTGAAATTTTAATACACTGTGTGAAAATGAATACAAAGAAAAGACATATAGTCGAATAGGAAAAGAAGTTCAAAAGCAGGATGAAAACAGTTTAAAATATGTTTCAGCATCAATACAATTTTTAATTTAAATTTGTATTCTACGTTAAACTTCGTAAAATATGTCCTGTGCATTATCGTAAAGATCTTGAAAACTTACCCATCTCAAAGCTTCTATTAAATTCCAACACTTAAAGTGGCTTTTTTATAAATTAATTGATGACTCAGTGTATAAAACATGTAGGCGCCAGCACCCGCTGACATTTTTAATAGCATGCAGATTCTGCCGCTTGTGGGTTTAAAACGTGCAAATCACTAAAACGCGCGCTGTTTTCTTTAGTTGGAAGAGTTAGGTGGCAAGGAAAATTACTGGGCTAAGGAGACTTCTTGAATTTTGCCTCTGGATGATAAGTGCAGTGCATTTTGCGACTGTAATAGACAGGCGTTACCACTTAACTTCAAGATGGCTTTAGCTCATCTCAATCATCTGGTTGCATAAAAAAACAATACAAAACGGATGAAGTCTGCACTTTTAAGATATTTTTAAAAAAAGTTGTGTGTTTTTGACAGTGGTATAAAATAATTATCGTGTTTCATAAAATTTGTCTATTGCAAATTCTATATGAGTGTAGTTCTAAGCAGTCTTTTCAAATTTTGTTTAAGTCGGTACCTATTTCAGAAAAGTTTAATCCGATTGCTGTAACTGTTAATCGCTGACAAAAACGATAAAAAGCGCTAACAAAGTAATTGCAATTTCACAGTTTCAAATTAGCAGAGTCGCTAATCTAATTATGCAAAAGTCATAAATTATATTTTAAATTATGGCAGAATGCTCGAGTTAGACTTGTTTTGAATGAATATTATTAATACAAGTATTTGCTTGTTAAACTCGCTCCTTTATTTCGTTTACATTATTTATGTGGAGCGTAGAAAGTTTTGTTGATTTTGTATCATTGCTGTCATATTTCATTGGGTAAATATCACACTACGACTAAGACAGATACCGCGATAAATATAAGAACAAAATTTACCCAGTGTTAGTAGTTTAATACTAAAGTGTAACAGAATCATGAAGGCTCGACTAGGTACGACCAATACCCCTAGTGTTTCAGGTATCCTATATAACTAGGCGATGGTAACCGCTCACTATCAGGCGGACGGTTTACTTGATTACCGGTAATCAGAATACCACCAATAACATAAAATACTAAGGAATACGTCTCCCCGAACAGTTCAAATCCAATTATTGTCGAGGTGATACGTGGATCTTATGTGGTTACGTACTCTAATAGTTATCAAAATTTTCATGTAGCAATTCGCTTTCTAAACATACCTATTTTAATATTACTTTATATGGAAACTGTTGTACTTTTCAAAGCATATTAACTTATTTTGCCTTCACTTCTGTTTTAATTGCGCTCTATCTGCCTTCTTTACATAGTATATTGTAAATATAGTCTATTTTTACCGGTCTATATGCTAATTGGCATCAAGTATCGGTTGTTTACATTGTGTTACTTGTACAGCACACTTTCGTCAGTGGGTCAATGTCCAATGCGCTCGTTTTAAATTGCATTATTTTTTGTTACAGGATTTGGTCCTGAGTCGAAGATATATCATACTCACACGTTAACCAGGAAGGTAAGATAGTTTTTTAACATTTTTATTTTAAAGGCAGACATAAGTCTGCCACCATCAGGCGGACTTCAGCTTATAAAAGCTGAAGTCCCCCTGATGGTGAGTGGTTATTTTTGCCTATATAGTTCTCAGCATCAGTGATATTTCAGATGCTAAGCGGTGTCAAGCATCACACACACACTCTATTTTAAAATGATTGAGAACCAAGATAAAACTATTTGTTCGGCAGAAGACATCTTCCGACTAATGATAACTAGGTGTTAGAGAATTTTCGTCATTATTTTGAACTAAGAGAATTAGCACTTCATAGTTAGTCCCTGGGGCGCAGCTCATAAGATCTAGACGTAAATCAGTTGAGCAGTTTTAATATATTTATTTAGTTTTTATTTTTCAAATATTCAGATATACGGATAAATTTTTGCTCTACCAAGAAAGACCGGAAATTGGCGAAGGCCGCGTTGATGGTGAATCAAGCAATATGCGAGCGCACTTCTGAAAATTACCCTTGTATTTTTCTAAAATATTATCCTGTTACTTTGTAACTTGACATTTTTGAGTCAATGAAAGTACATTTCCTGTGAGTGTTAGTGCGACAATGTCTTTTAACGTCGCTACACGCAGCGGTAGTTTATATGGGAGCAACAATAGCTTGTCCGTGGGACGCATGTGAACTCAAGCTGATAGCTCTTTTTGCCATGACAAGTGTTCGAGAATACGCGCAAATATATTGCACGGAACAAGACCATGTTATGAATTGATATAGTTTTTTAATAGGAATGTAACGATATAAATTTATAAAATATCAAGAATTTATCGATTTAAGAGATATCAAAGAATAAAATAATAATAGACCTGAGACGAAAACTGATTCAAAGCAGTTTACTAAATATTCATGATGTGTAATAAAAAGATCTTACAAGATGATAAGAATACCTACTATGTAAAAAAAAAAAAAAAAGTCAACAAACGAACCTTCCTTTGAGTCATACATCATTCAACACACCATAAAATATATACCTACACCCTAAATAATAATACTTCTATTATTCTATAATTTCTAATATAATATACCTACACACCCATTTAATTATTTTTATTAAACCAAATCACTATAGCACCTATTTACTCCGCCGCTGAACAAATTTTTATATTATATTTTTATACGTATATCAATGTATTTATGAATGCACAATGAAATATAAAAACATATAATATTATCTATGATACCGTTACCTAAGCACATACACAAGTACACATACGAACTCACATACACACACACACGCACTCACTCACACACACAACACACATAATATACCTGCATATATGTCTGCACTCTAAGAACAGAGCAACAAGTAGATGCCTATAATATCTTCTTGTAAAATTGCTATAGAAACAGTATTTTTAATAATTAGCCTAATCTGATAAGTAGTTTGTTCTTACTAACCTCAAAGTCCGTTAAGTTGTACTACATACTCTATTTAGTTTACTAAGCCTATCAGAGGGGAGGCACTGGTGACCTGCACCACAGGTTTATTCTGTAAACTTATAGTGGGCACCAGTCCTCCACAAGATAGATTACCTTAAACTATTTATTGTAAACATTAGTCCTTAAGATCTTGTGGAAGAAATAAACATTTTTATTATTATTATTATAATAGATCTCATTTTGTTCGACGTTTACAATTTTGACTGTTCGGACTGTATTTAATTAAAATTCACGATGTCACTAACAACTTTTACTTAAAAGTATCGTCGAAATTTTGAATTTTTATTGATAAAAAGGGCCCTAAAAATACTCTTACACATTTTTTATGCAAGAAGATAAACGAGATGAGCCTGCTTATTGCAGTATTTGTGCTATCTAGGTATAAGTAAGAAGAACTACCTTTTTATCGAAGTGTGGGTTGGTCCCCAAACTACGTCAACAGCTTAGAAGGAAATAAGACATTAAAACAATAAATACGCACACGTGACACCAACACTACGCCATACCTTAACACAATACGATTTTAAAGCTCTTTTTAATAGGGGTGGGTAGGTCCATATACTACATCCAACAGCGTAGAGCGAAATAAAAGATTAAAACGACAAGTCATTGTATGATTGTATGAACGAACGCATAAACAACCACGTGGGCGGTCACGGTGTCCATTAATCGAATGATTTATGTTATCATTGATTCGCACAGGTGTTGCGTTGTTTCAGAAAGAAAATAGACAATTTGCTCACACATTTAGAAAGTGAAATCAACAGACAATGGGATACATAAATTGACTGACCGATTGTAAGAATGTTTACGACGGTGCTTTGCGCTTTCAGCTTTCATAAGCTATTCAATGTTGGATGGAAAATGATGGACTGTACAAAGATCGATCATCTATGTTGTATTTGCAAAGCAACATTAAAATGTTATAGCGTTACTTGCAAATAGCACAGAGGTTAATAGACTTGTCTAAAACAGCAAATAACTAAAGATAAAACGATGTTATGCCTTTATTGAGAGAAAAAAGTGGCAATGCTACAGCTACTTTAATGGCAGTACAATAAAATACTCACATATTATGTACCTACATACGTCAGTATTTTGGTCACCGCATTTCCATTATAGTTAGTATTATTCATAATCGGTAGAATAGAAGACCAAGAACCGGCGAGCGTGTATGAAGAATGTGTTGAAGTTGTGGAGCTGAAAGAGGTGTTTCAAGATCGTTCCAAGTGGAGGGGAAATAGTCTCTGTCTTCCACAACAGGAACCAGGCGTGATTATTTGTATGTATGAGGTATGAATAGAATAGAACTGAAAACACTTTATTTAACACAACACGAATAAAAAATAGAATAAAAACTTACAAATTAGAGGAAAAGTTTTACTATTGGCGGTCTTATCGCTGAAAGTGATCTCTGCCAGACAACCAACTACCATGTATGTATGTAGAAACCGTTGAAGTATCAGCTTGAATGACTGTCATTGTAGCAGTTCACACGGGTTCAAGAGAGTTGCATTCACGGCTCGATGAGGATGCGAATGGCCAATCTAACTGGATGGTCAATATAAGGCAATATAATTTTACAATGTTACTTTCGCGGTATTTATGCCACATTGTATTCGTCACGTTCAGGTGGTTATCCCATCTTCGTTTATTTTTACAACGCTGTGCAATCCTAATTGCTTTACGCTTTCTTCTGAGTATGACTTAGTCTGACTATTCTTGTATTTCTCACGCAGACATCAAAGAAGAATTCCGTAACTGTAAAGTATAATATTAGTGCCTGGTGTTTTAAAAAGCTAATATGAATAGAAAAACTCCGGAATCTTATTCATATTATAAACGGGGAAGTTTGTAAGAATGTATGGATGTCTGGATGTATTTTTGTTACTCTTTTATGCCTAAACGGGTAGACCGATTGAGCTAAAATTTGGTATAGAGATAGCTTCGACCATGGAATAAAACATATAGGCATACACATAGGCACATAGTATAGCGGGTAAAACCGCTGGGCGCAGCTAGTAATACATATAGGATAATAATTATAGCATGTGTTTTTCCGGGGTCTAAACTACCTATATATAAAATTTTATTTTAGTGTTTTGAGACGTTAAGACGTAACAAACACACATACAAATAAACACATACTTCATACTTTTCGAATTTTTCGATAATATCATAGTAGGATATAAGAGAAAAGCGTGAGACTGACTGTCTCATGTATCAACTCACAGCTCAAACTGCAGCACTAAACGAAATAGAAAAAAAAAAACAGTATCTAATAGGCCAGTGTCGATCACAATCTCCTGATCTTATCAGACGCGATGGTGTGGCCGTAGACATCCGCTAAGATAGGATTTCCTAAAGAGAGCGAATCAGCAAGCATATTATCAGCTGCCGGTTTCTCAGGCGCCGTATTTTAAGTGTCTGCAATTTAAGTATCTTGACGCATCGTTTAATTAAGATTGAAATGTTTGAGTGCATTTTAAAGGGATGATTAAAATGCCGCATTAGATGGAGTATTCCTGGCCACGAGGTATGCTAGCCTCGCTTTGCGGTGAGTTTAGCGCGGATGCTGGTATGCGACGAGCTTCCTAGTTACTTGTTACTGTCTCAGGTTCCGTGTAAAGCTATCTTTTCTGGTTTACACGGACCAGTCTGTTACCGAGTGAAGAATAGTGAAGTTTAGTTTAGAAGATATAGGATTTTTGTTTGGAGGTAGTAGGTATTAAGATAGCAGCATAGGGGGATTGGGGTAATAGGGAAAGGGATCTACTTTTTAAAAAAAATTGACTTAAAAAGGCACGTGAACATGTGTGTTAAAAGATATGAATAGGTTTTTTGAAAGGTTTAACCCTCTTAACGAACAGTATAAATCTCAACTTAATTCGTTCAGCGCTTTGATCTATGCAATGATAGATCAGTAAATCAGTTAGTAATTTAGTCAGTCATTTTCAGTCAATCAGTCTGCTTCAATTATGCATACGAAATAGATACTCAATACTACTAATAAATATAAGTCTATTCATAGACAGAATACTCTACGTATCCATATGCCTAAGTATTATTTATGGTCGTTAGACATAACTACCCGAAGCTATGCGCCGCTAAAGCGACATAGAAATCAGTGAGTCTATAGAGAAATGTATTAAGCAAAGTGCACTTTTATTAAGCAAGTGCACTTAGAGCTTCCACTGAAATATGTATATAATTAACTTTCGTCCGAGATGCAAATGACCTCTATGCATTTCTGCACTACACAGACAATAGTAAAAAGGTAGACAACATACATTCATTATTAAGCATCAAACCCAAAAGTAAAGGTTATTTGATATCTTTAAAAATATTCGTACCTAATATTTGATTACTATAACACGTTAAACACCTGAAAATCCACTTAACAATATTACTATTTAATAAAGTTACGGCAAAGGTATGTTTCTTCAGTTCTCCCGCCATAATGCACAACTAAAAGAAAACAAAATTACATTGTTTTGCTGTAGAGTAATCTGAGAACCAGTAGTACGTAGTAATAGTATCTATTCTTTGCCAGTAGAATACATTCCACAAGAATTAAATCCACATGAAACGTACATTTGGTTTGAAAATTAGGTTTGTAGCTTGCACCGATCACAAAGCATCCATCTACTGCACATTATTGGTTTTACTTTGAGAGCGTGGTATCTACCATTATTGATATAGTCTGCAAGCCCTAACTATAAAATAGGTGGTTGAAAGCCGCAGAGCCTTCACCGCCTTACGATGACCGGCTTTCAGATAATTAATAATTTTCTCTGGCCACGTTTTATATCTAAATAATAAAAGCAATTCTGATATCATTTCATGTTTGCTTTTACCGCCGCTTCGTATATATTTACAAATATATTCTGAGTCCCTTACTTCTCTTCGCTGTTGAATATTACCTTGCTTTTGTAAAACTGAACATCGGGGATCGAAGTTTATTTTTAGGTGCATAAACCACAAAATAATGATTTGGGTGTATACTCCAACAGAACAGATTACACTTCTTTCTGAATCAAATTCTTCTTCTTCAGATTCAATTTCTTTCTGGCCTGCAACATGGCCTAACGGCTGTCTCATATACCTATGTATATATTTTAAAAGAATCGGTCGAGAAAAGTAGGAACCTACTGTTTTACGTGCTTTCCAAAACTTGCTATCGTGCCAAGCGAAAAATCTGCCACACACTGAGATTTGTACTCGACGTCTCCAGTATTATGCCTGACATTACCACTAAGCTACGGTCGCTAGCATGAAAATACTCATAATAATCCATATTTGCTATGCGTAGGTACTGAGGTAAAATCATGTTTTAGTGTGCCCGGTAAACGGTCTAGCAGAGCATTTCTTGCCAGGGCTCATCAGCAAATACTCACTTTGCGGAATTATGGAGCAATCTTAACAAGGTAAAAGGCATAATATGCTTGAAAGCCGTAAGTCAGCAGCAGAACTCGTTCAAGCACGCACTTCTAAATATACCATAGCATCCTTATTTAAGAGCACAGATTACTTAAGTTGAGATTGGTGTTTATTAAGCTGAGTCTTGGTATGAGAGAGAGGCAAGGGAGAAGAACTGGCAAGGGTTGTGTCTTCTTGTGTTAGTAGTTAGTTGTCAAGACTGATTTTGGTTGCTGCGCCGTCTTAGCTAGTTATACGATTTGTTTTGTATCAGAACCGGCGTTGTAGTTGCATAAAAAAGCAATTAATATTATAAATCTGTAAGTATGAATTTGTGTTTGTTAACACTTCACACTTAAAAGTGGCTAAATTTTCGTTTAGCTATATATGTAGCTTAGACCCTTGAATAACATAGGCTCCTTTTTAAAGGGTAAAACCGTTGGGCTCAGCAATAGACAAATCAGCACTCAAGATCTCAAGACAAGTGTTAGCGCAATTTAGTTTGCTCAAACTTCTGCCGTATTTGCAAGTTTATCACGACCATTCTACTATCATATTTATTCCGTGGTTAGAACATGGTACATCCTTAATCCAATAACGGACTTGTTACTTGTAAAATGCTGGAAGTTTCAAATTATAGCGCCGTGAAGCCGTTTTAAATATAGAAAACCTGTAAGAGCTATTTTTAAAAGCCTCTATAAACTTTTACATATCCTAGAATCATAAACCTAGCTAATTACATATAACAGTCGAGTATATAATATTAAAGTAAGCGAAAGAAGGAGGAAGTATAGTTGAGGAAGCGAAAGAGGTGTGTCAGGATCGTACCAAGTGGAGGGAAATAGTCTCTGTCAAACCTAACGGGAACCAGGCGTGATTATATTATGTATGTAATATTGCAGTAGAGCTTGGATGGAGTTTTTTTTTAAAATTAATTTATAGGTCAGCCTTTGAACACGATCTCGCGTGATGTTAAGCGACGATGCGGCCGTAGATGGCAGCAGACTATACCTAGAAGGCGGGATAAATCCCTCCTGGTTTACCTGGTTTACTGATGGAAGGTGGAGGGAAGGTTCAGTATTCGTCGGAAACTTTTTCTAATAACCATAATATGTGCAATGTGCATCAATTAGGAAAATTCTTTTTTCAAAGGGTTAACTGTCCAGTTGGTTTGATTACAATTTAATTGAAATCGATTGGTTTTCAAGTTACGAACTAAAATGTGCGTTTTAGGAATTAGTTTAAAGTCAGAAAAACTATGCAACGTTAACATTTTGAATTTATATTAAAGCTAGACTTGGAAAATGAAAGCTACAAAAATAGTTATGGAATCTACGAGTAAACCTACATCCATATCATTCAGGTTAACGGATAGAGCCATCAATTCTACTCATAAAATAATATATTATGTAGGCAGTTTGCAGTGTAAATTGTGCGTGAATTCTATTACTGCACGCATTACTGACCATGCACCGCACCGTCAGGCCATGGGAACAAGCGAACACACGAAAACCACCGGCTTTATTCGCACGTGAAAGTACTTTTCACACGCAATTGGAATAATAACCTACTTGTCACAAACTATAGTGATTTTGGTGGACTCGGCATTCCAACAACTGAAGTGAAGACTTTAGGGGCCAGAAGTGGGAAGATTTTCTAGAAAAAAATGGGGAATCAAATAGCAGGTAACCCGGTTTACGCTATCATTGTCAAATCAACGAAATTATAGGTAGTGTTGTCAACCTATGTATATGTTGCAGTATTAGGTACCTATGTCGCCAGGATTATTACAATTCCTACAACATGACCTAACGTTTACGAATTACGACATACTATACATGATTTTATATGCAACAGCCGGAGTTGGCTATAAGTTTTTTGACCAACCCATATGTTGTAATGTCGGTCGCCAACAGCCACAAGACCTAACCTACATATTTTATAGGAAACAGCCGGGATGCACCGTTCTAAGTACCTTTCTAAATACGGTAGCGCTCATGTGAAAAATTTGTCACATATTGAGGTTAACTAGGATGATGCCCCTTGCTAAATTTAACAAGTACGTTGATGGAATCTTTAGCGCTTGAAATTTTGTATAAAGTAGACAATAATATCAGAAGCATATCAGACTAGCTAGACTATAGGCGATGTATGTAGGCCTACCTACGTCGCATCGTCTGTATAGTCCACTCCAGGATTTAAGTTATTTAGACGTTGTCTAGTGTACTTAAGTATAATATCCTGTTTGAAAGACAACAGGTTGCATGTGTAAGACTCTTTGCGACCTGAAATTGCAACATATAGGTTGTGCACACAACCTTAAATGACGATTGACTCTGACAGTTTAATTATGGAAACCTGTTCTGTTGGAGTATAAACCCCAATTATTATCATTCATTTATGGAACGCGGTATCTGCCTTAAAGTCTGTGCCAGTTGTATAATTGGGTCAGGCGAGCACAACCTGTCGCGGCCACAGATTAGTACAGAGTATGTATAGGCGCGGGCGCACGCATTGTCTTGCGTCGGTCGATCCCGTTAGTGCTCGGTCAAGTTCGCCGCATTGTGACGCCGACTCATTGTGACATACGGATCCGTATCGGACTATTCGAGTAAAGACTTCATGCTCTAGTTCGGTTTATGGTTTGTTTGGACTTGTTTTTGATGGTGATGGCTCCTAAGAATGGCTATCCGTTGAACTAGTTGTTATGTTGGGAGTACTAGGGTTCATTGCCATTATTGGCGATGGGGACTATTTACTATTGAATTCTAGATCTTGCCGACTCATTGTCTTCGAGTCACTTGCTATAAAGATTCATAGAAATTTATTAGGATTCCTTCGATTGCTGCGAGGTCATCGACCCATCAGGCGGTCTTATCACTCATCACTCAAGTAATAAAGATCAATAAATATTTCGATACCCCAAGGGACCCGATTAATTTAATGACTCATTTTATAGCCAAGAGTTCCTTTTATCATTTCTAATGCAATCCTCGAGCGGTAATAATAATTATCATTATTAGAGGCGCCATCCGCTCCTTAGACGGAAATAATATAACGTTGATGATATAAAAGTTAGGTAAAGATTGTCCTGTCTTTCACTATTCGTCAGGAACATTTTGTGTGATGGGCACGTGCATTTTAAGACTGGACAAACTATTATATTATCTACTTATGTCATTAATATTGCATAATCATTATAATGGTAATGATGGTATAATTTTTATATTGTATTTAATGTTAATACGTCGGAGTTTCGCATAGGAAGGCCTTGGGCAGTAGCCGCTAGGGCCATGTAAACTGCCTCTACCATTTTTCAGAAGTCGGGTTTTATGTTTTGACCGTAGAAATAGTCTAAAATCAGCGCGCTGTGAAAAATTATATGCATACCTATTTTAATTTGAGGATCTCTAAATTTATATTTGTTTTGATGAAATATCATTTATTTGTAACTAGCTGCGCCAAGCGGTTTTACCCGCTGTACTGCCTATGTGTTAGTACTAGCCTATGTGTTATTCCAGGGTCTACGCTATCTTGCTACCAAATTTCAGCTCAATCGGTCCACCCGTTTAGGCGTGAAGAAGTAACAAACACACACACTCACTCACAAACTTTCGTATTTATAATATATGAGTGTGATTACGAATGTCAATATTTTTTTGGTAACATTTAAAATTGCAACGAATAAAATTCGTAGTGCGAGCTTGGCTTCATCTAAATCTGCACACCATAAGTAGGTATGTAGGTACTGAATCTACTATACTTCGTTTCAAAAACAAAGATAATTTTTACAGGGTTCAAAGGATCAATATCTTAATAAATTGGATATATATCGGATATTTATAATAATATATCAGATATATATATCATAAGATATATCGGATATAACAGTTTTTGTGAATGTATCTATGATATTTTCATTGATATATAACCTTCGAACCTCGCAAAAATTATCTTTTCATCCCCCCACCTCGGAAAGTGTATTTTTGCGCTTCGATATCTGACTGGAAAAGTCCATATTATCCTCTAGAGAAATTCAAATTTACTTTACCCTCTAGAGACAAAAACATAATTAAACCTATTTACTTCCACCTCTATGGTACCGAAATAAGCGTACAACTTTTTTAAATTTGTTAAAAACTCGGAGTAAGAACCTCTTTAGTAAACTTTTTTTTTTTAATTTGCTTTGGGCGCACCATCAGCCTTGCCAGTAAGTTACTTTTGTAACATATTACGTTTCTTTTGAACTATATATATATATATTTTTTTATACGAGATCGGCCTACGTTTACGTTAGTTGTTTAGATATAATTTACATTTCGAGGCAATAATGTTTTTAATGAATTATAATATATAGTACTGTAATAGTAAATAATAGTTGAGTTAATTTAGCAGAGTTAATAGAATAAGCCAATTTTTTATAACTTTATCTAGTTAGTAGCAATACTTTTTCTAAGTATTACTTTTTAGGAACTTTTTTATTAACGATTTCTCACTGTAATAAACTGAAAATGAGAAAATAATCACTAAAACGAATAGGTAGAGTGCTTTTCTTTTTGCGGGACGCCACTATTGCACATTTTAAAAGTTTAAATACCTTTAACTTTTTAACGCCTCATAATTTCTCATATTTAATTTCTTAATCAAAAAGGTATTTATTTTATGTAACAAATAAAAATGTTTTAAAATATGAAGTCAATAATAATAGAATAAAAAATTAGTTCCGCTAAATTCCGTGGGACCTCTTTCGCGAAAAGGACTCTTAAGTAAGCGTACCTACGTAAATTAAAATTGAATACTCGTTATTTTTGAAGATAGTGCACTGGCAACACTGTGCGCATCCATGGTGAGAATAATTTAAAAAAAACTTTTAGCATTGAATTATTTCCTCGCTGAGGGGGGATGAAAAATTATGTGTCACACTCGAGTGCAAAGATTTTTGACCTTGTGCTCTTTTGATTCCCTCGCTAACGCTCAGGATTCTAATTAATAAATCACTCGCTACGCTCGTGATTTAATTTTAGAATCCTTCGCTAGCTCGGTCATACAAACTGAGCACGCGGTAAAAAAGCAACTTTGCACTCTTGTATAACAAATAACTATTGTTTTTGAAACGAAGTACCTATAGGTACGTTTTATGTACATATACGAGTAAAAGCAGAATAACATGCTTATAATCCACATCAAGCGAGTCACACAAGTTCATACGACTGTAGTAATAAAACCTGCTTGTTATCTCACTCCAGTCAAAGGATGTAACTAACAAGATCTGTCTAACGATCTGTAGGACGTTTTCCAGTGACACTCCTGGTTCTTTGTGCCTTTATTAACATTTAATTGGATTTGTGTGATTTTATACAGCTTCAGAGCTTTTATATCGCCTGGCGACTGGCGACACTATGGATGTAAAAATCTGGAATAAACGCAATTTAATTTAATTTCAAAGTAGCACGATATGATGACTTTTGAAATATAAAAGTAAAAATTCTCTTTCAATTTTTTTTCGGACCAAGATTTTGGTAATACTTTTTTAAAGCTAGAATGATAGCTCAGGCTGAATCTTTCTCTCTCTCTTTCTATTTAAAATATATTCTGTTTGTCTTCAGGATTTCGTATAGTAAATACTAGAGCAACACTAAAGAGAAGTTGTCCCAGCTTCCAAAGGTCAAATTTGTGATCATCAATATTGTTCTAAAACCTCAATATAGCGTCATCGTCAACTTCCAAAGTAATTATGTCTTCTCAGTCATGTCATTGCCTTTAATGGATGTTTTGAATGAATCTGTTTACTTTCCAGTCTTTGTTGATTATGGTCTATGACTGTTCACTTTGGACCATGATTAGGATAATATTTTGGGTCATGGCCACTTTCTAACCCTGTAGAGTGTAGAGGTCAGATGTGTTATGAGTGAGCTTCTCTGTTTATATAGGTATTACTAGTAGACCCGCACGCACTTCGTAGCGCCTTACAAAAATTATGAGTGTTGCTCTAATAGTAGAGTATTATAGAATATGCATGTATGTTCTATACATATAAACCTTCCCCTTGAATCACTGTATCTATTAAAAAAAAAACTGCATCAAAATCAGTTGCTTAGTTTTAAAGATCTAAGCATACGTAGGGACAGACAGACAGACAGACCGACGGGGGCCACTTTGTTTTGTACTATGTAGTGATAATGCTACCAAAGTATCCACCACTGTTTCGAAGTATATCCAGAAGAACGACGATATCGCTGCGAATTAATGATTCTTGTTAATTATTGATTTGCGAATTTATAAGTCAGGCATTAGTGGAGATCGAGCGATGCTTGTGAACACAATGTAAAATGTAGAGGCACTTTGTATCTGAACCTACAAGCAAGTGAATTCACGTGAATCAATTCGCGACGAATTCGCCACTTCAAGACAAAAATTTCAACATTGAAATTAGGAACTTTCTGACAGGTGCGGAAATAACAAAAACAAAAAACAATCGAAAAGCGCCTTTGCTCTGACAACCTTTACAGACCAACTTCATTATTTATAATCTCTATGTCGTGTGAATTTGTTCATTCCACAATTAGCATTTCTATAAATGCAGCTTCTATTAACAGGAAATGTAAACTATAATTTGTTTGTATCATCAATGTAAATAGGTACATTATACCTAATTATATGTGGCATTACAAAGCCCGTGTTATAACCATTAATCTGTGGAGACGGCGTCTATAATACTCGTATCATGGGAATTCAGAGCCATTGTAAAGCTATGTAATGTGTGTTTATTGAAATCCGCGAGCTTGATTATAAGCGGTCATGGTTAAGTTACATACTTCTCTTTATTATTGTTATTTGGAACTATAGCAAACACTTATTAAAATTATTTCTTTTGGGCCGATTTTTGCAACTTCGCATTTTTTTTTCAAACCAAATATTTTTTTAGAATTATTATTTACATTACTTGATACGCGATAACTGTTTAAAACTCTGCATGTTCTTCATGATTAAAATGAGCTACAATTTTATCTAAGAGTAAATAATCAGCGTAGGACGTCCACTCACAAGGTAGATAGACGACCTTACCCGAAAGACGCTGGATGCAGGTCGCTTCCAACCGGTACATATGGAAGTCCAAAGGGTAGGCGCCCACTTTCAGCAGTGGACGCCTTACATCTGAGATGATGATGAAATAATTAGTCAGGAAAGTGTGCAGTTGGCACGCAAAAAAACATGTACAAATAGACAGGATTAAAAAATTATGAAGCCTCTGCAATAGAGGCCTACGCCTACTACAAATATCCTTCATCCCTTTTCTTATTATTTATTTGTACACTCCAGTCTATTTTAAGTATGGTCCTTGGTACACAAATTACATTATAATAAGCCAACTTTCTTCCTACTAGGTTCCTCATTAAAAGTCTTTTAACTAGACCTCGTATAATTTTCCGACTTGTTTAATGACATCTCAGAATCATAATTTAACCGAGCGTGCTCGGTTGCATTTTAAAGTCGAGCTTAACTACTATGGAATTCCAGTTAATTAAACTAATTTTATTTGAGTAAGCTGTCTGAAAATAACGAAACGTAAAGTGAACATTAAACAGCATATTTGTAAAGTTACACCAGCTTTTACTGTACCTAATGACATTTCTAATTTATATAAATAATGAAATATATAATGCAGCATTTTACAGCTATATTAGCTAAGAATTTGTAATAATTTAATGCTATGATTCAGACAGTTCAAACGGTTGCTTTATGGTTGCGATTAGAAGAAATTGCACGTAGGAGCTCGAGCGAAAGGCGTAATCCCAGAGCAGAATGAAGCCATAATAACGACTGATGATATATCGCATATACTGAAGTACTGTTTCTAGCTCATAACAAGGTCTCTTGTGGCGCGTGGTTCACCGTTAAATTGGGCAATTTCTGAGCGCAAGGCACGGTTGATGCGCGCCGCGCCACGCTCCGGCTCTCGTGATATAACTGTCTGACATATGCCACACGTGCACTTGCGTGTCATTATCTTCATGACGTATTATTTTAATCGTTCTCTCGTACACGACGTGTAAATGCTTCCGGTCCCTAAAATAAACTGGAAATATCAGCATATGCGTGCTTATGCGTCGGCGCAGTTGATTGGTGTGGCTGTGGGAAAGATGTTTTACGTGTAGGTCAACCATACCTGGGTGGTAGGCACATTTTTATTAGGCCAAAATTGATGCTTACGAACAAAATATTGAAAAAAATATCTACTATTCATATCTTCAAATTGTCATTTGTGATCTCCATCACGAAAATTAAGGGATTATCCTATATTTGTTAAGTAATAACTATTGAGCTTTCATGATTTTCGCACACTTTTTTATCACGTCTTTTAGATGTAGGCAGGTCATAATGCTAACATTTACAAACACCTTTGTACTTTACGCACCTACGTGCATCAACTATGGAATGTAAATACTCCATTGTGCCATAAAAAGAACCAACACCCGTAAATTATTATGGTACATTGTGTGCAGAATCACCAAGATTGGAGCAATGTTCCGCCGTAAGGTTATCTCGGTTAAAGGTACCTATAGAATAGTGTTAGGAGTAACTGTAACTCAGACTCCTTCCGTTGTTTTGCCTTATTCAGCCATGCGAGCTGTGGATATGTCAAGACAATGGTGGCCTTTGCCTGGCCTAGTACCAGACTAGTAATTTATTACAAGCCAGACCTAAACAGGGGAAATAGGATCATACGTACCATAAATAATGCAATGGAGACAAGTCATGGGAGAAAGACCTACTATTTGCTAGATCCCACATTTTCTAGATTTTGCTTTGAGACTTTCTCGTGTAATCTCTATAAACCATAATCTTGATTAAATTTATATCATAACTTATCGCCATTATTAGCCAGTTATTCATGAATCAATATTTTAATTACGCTTTCGATACATAGAACCGGATTTCCAAATAAGTAAATTTCAACGTGTCTCTTGAGAAAGCAACCTAAATTAAAATAGCGGTACGCTCAAAGTGCATTTAATGAATTTTATGATCACACAATATGCGTAGGTATATCAGTTACCTTTCCATTCTTTGATTGCTTCAATTACTACAAAAGGAGAATTGGTAGATATGGAGCTCTATTTGAATAAGTGTATGGTATTGATTGCTAAGAAGAAATGGTTTCAATTGAACCACGTACAGATCATTGAACATGTATTGCATTAAAATAATTTCAGTTGATACGAAATACTTTCACATTTTACAATCGGTCATTCATTCTGTTTGATAAAAAGATTAGTGAAAGCGATATTGCGATGCAAAAAAGTAAATGAAAATTCGTGTCACTGACTTTCCTATTAGCTTTCGTGGATCCATGCGGCGATTGTCTGCAGTGACCTCCTTCACGCTGCGTGCTGTATAATTAACGTAATATATTTATGAATTCTTTTTAAGTCAATTAAGTTACAATGAAGTCATTACCGACTCGAATTGAGAGTAATTTTTGGTACGTGTTTGAGAGGTAATAAATAATTCCAAATTCGGTGTTAAGATGGAGATAATATCGCGCGTGTATGGTTTACACCTCATTTCGAAGATTGGCCGGCTTTCGATTTTATTCATTGTAAGATTACAATCGTATTGTGTGAATGCACGCGACCGGGAACTGGGACGTTTACATTTCTCTGAGTTCAATGTCATACCTACTTAGGATGTTGCGTTTTTGTAGGACTTTCTTTTGCATAATTATGTCAACAGCCAACGAAGTAGCAGACTTAAGATGCAAGATCATTAATCCATTATGTTTTTGGTGTGTTAACTTTTCCAACATGATTAGAAGCAAAATGCATCTGTACCAATCACCAGAATGTTGTCTATTGTTACCAGTAATTTTCGGCAGTGCCAAAATACCTTAACAGAAGTAGCTTCCAGCTACATCTAACATCGTGCTTAATGTTAAAAGTCCAATGATATGATGTACCTCTATTTAATGAATGTCTCTTTTGTTTCAGCTGGTGCGTCTGTCGGCATGAGGGGCGAGTCGCTGCGCTTGGCGCGGCTAGCGCTTTTCTTGCTGCAAGCTTCCGTTGCTCTAAGTAAGTTACATTTATAATATTTATATATGCCTATATTCCACTGCCGGGTATATGCCTTCCTACTATTTGCCTCGATCTTGAGCTATATATATCCATCTTTTCGCATATTTGTCAAGGTCGTTCATACATTTTCTCCATTGGTTAGCCAGTCTCTACTGGCATGCGGCATCACAAAGATCTTATTACAAGCTTTATATTACTTTCACCTGTCTGTTGTCTGTCAGTCTGTCTGTCTGTCTGTCTGTCTGTCTGTAATCAAATCTTGCAAGTTTAATTTGACCCACTTCCCGGTTTCCAATTGAGCTGAAAATTTGCATACGTGTGTAAATCGGATGACAATGCAATATTTTTATGACATCGAGCTGATCTGATGATGGAGCTGGAAGGTGGCCATAGGAACTCCGTCATAAAACGACGCAACCCCATCGAGTTTGGGCTCATTTGATTCGTCTTGACGAGTACTTTATGATACAAGACGATAATAATAATTAAAGCTTGTTTTTAAAAAGTATTTTTAAAATTTCACTTGTTTTATCTTACTTAGGTGTGAAAAATCTAAGATATAACAGGTATTGTCGGTAGATTTGGTGAGAAGAGAAGAAAGAAGACTGAGTCAATTTGCATATACTAGGAAAACTTATGTTGAAGTACTTAGGTCATCATCAGATTATAACAAAATTGAAGTTGTAGCTTGTATTTAGAACAAAAATGTGGTCCTATTCCTGCTATTTTCATTGGCACTTGTAAGAAAAACAAATATAATTTTCTTTCAGGTCGGACGGCGTTTGAAAAGCTAACAGATGTAGACTTCCCTGGCACCGCGTACTACACTGTTCGGAACCTGTCCCTGTATGAATGCCACGGGTGGTGTCGGGAGGAACCGGACTGCCAAGCTGCCTCTTTCAGGTGGGTCTACACCTTTCTTTTCAGAGAAAGTTCACTATAATTGTAGGTACTCAGGCTCAAGTATGTCACCCACTTCTGTCAGTGTGATTCGGAAATTACAAAATTATTATTTTTACGAAAAAAAATCTTAATTATAAGCTTTACGTAAAATTACTATAATTACATTATTACTTACTAGGAGTCTTACAAAGGAATTCGTTCTGAGGCCAATGCTACAAATGTAATTTTAAGGTTTAAGTCCCATATCGCCGATACGTTATGAGACAACAAAATAATGAAACCACTATAAAACTGGAGTAGCATTGGATGAACTTGTCTTATCTAAGCGGATATCCGCCGAAAACTTTAAATAAGTGGGTTTCTATAATCTTGGTGATTTTATTGAAATTATATTTGACCGGCGTTACTGCGTTTATTAAATATGCCTATTTTATGAGCAATTTATTTTAAAACAAATACGTATAAAAAAAAACGGTCAACCCGTTTCGAAGGAGTTAGATAAGAAACACTGACACGAGATTTTATATGCCTACCCCTATTAGAGAATAAATATATATCTATAATAGGTACGAAATTGATTGATGTCTTATTTACCTTCTAGAATGATTGATCACAGATATAAAGATCAGGACCATCAATTAGCTTGAAGTAGATCTCATTAATAACTTTGCTCAGCCTAGCTCTATTAGATGCTGTATTTGTGCTAAACTTCATTAATAACTCATTTGAGATAAATCAACCACTGTTTGATTAATAATTTACTAAGATAACATCAACTACTTGTTAGAAGCTAGTATAGTATAGCTAGTGTAGTATAGTTTGAACAATTCGATTCGTCCAATCAATATCACATCAAAAGTCGTCATTGACTCACGATGTTTATTATCTTGATGCTCGTAACCCAAATGTTTCAGTCTGAGATAAACCAACGGATCCACAGATTCTGATGCATCAGATAACCTGCACCTCCTCTCTAATCATTGGTCATTCACGACGCGTCACTATTGAGTTAAGACGCCACTCAGATTTCTGATGTGAGTGGTATTAGAAAGGGAGAAAATGATTTTTGATTAGAAAGAACTGGGAGACGCTCGCACTCGATGTCAAGTGACAATACTATAACTAGCTACTTGAGATTCTTAAAGGTTTTAGTAAAGAAATGAGATGGTTTGAGACAACGATCTTATAACATTGTGATGATAATGATTTAAGAGCAATTGAATTTATTTATTCCATGAAATTACAATAGATGACTATGTGTCCAACACAATCGATATCCAGAAAATAGCACATAAAATTCTAAATAGGTTTGTGCAGAACAGAGCAGAAAATGAAACACACCACACCACATTCAACATAAGGATGTGTAAAGATCATACGAGCTCTTGGCTTTCTGCCATTGACACTAAAGTTCAGGCCGTTCGTGCAGTACTAACTGCAGGCCATTGCTAAGGTCGCAGGCAGAATGTGTGTCACTCAGCCACACGTCCCTGGCTCAGACATTCCAATGCCACGCTCTCGGTTAATAACAATGTCTCTGTGAGCCCACAAACCGTGTAAAAGCGGAAACCTCACTTTGCTCCAAATTGGATAACAGTAAAAGTGATCGCATATGTCTTCAATCCCCAGATTATAGCGAGCGTGAACCATTTTCAAGCGGATAATGTTCATGACTATTGGCGGTTTCCTACGCTTTATACAATTTATTGTTATTCTAAAGTGCAGAATGTTCGTGATTCGTGTTCGGTTAGGATTCGTAACTGTTTACACGCCGATGTGATTTCTCGCCAATTAATGTCGATTTGTGGATGTTATTTAATTCTTTATTGATATCATTATGTCACAGTATAATCTTATAATTGTTTGGAATGCATTTTGCGATTATAAAGATTTATAAAAACGAGGAATTTTGTGATTATTTTGAAAAGCGTATTTTAAAAGTTTTCTCTGTAACACAAATTATTATTATTTAACAAAGGTACCTACTAATTTTATGACCTAGAGACTAACTAAATAGTACTTACAATACAATGGTAAATTAAATAAAGCTATTAGCTTTATCGACATTTGTTTGCATCGTGTGAATTATATCACTTCATCTGTTAAAAAAATAAAAATATCCACCACCACATAATAAACCACTTTTTGTTGTGCTTGTTCATGCGCAAAAATATAAACACAGAGAACAGATCTGAAAGTGACAGAAAATAGCATGTATAAATTAATATATGTCCTACTATTTACATACTTTTATTCTCATTGTGTCTGTCTAGTCTCATTTCATTCAATGTCACGAGATCTGCAAAAACTTAATTCTATTAACCGAGGCGTGTAACATCATTTCAGATTCCCCGAATTATATTGCATAGAATAAAACAAAAATCAATTCAGTATTCAATCACGAGATGGAACTTTCCCGCGCCGCTAATCAAGCATTGTACTAACGGGTCGTATCTAGAATCAATCTGTCCAAAGAAATAGCGATCTGACAAAAGAATGGATGTGATTTTAACAATTGTTAACCGTTTGATAGCATCGGCAGTCGCGCGGGAAATACGGTATTCGGAAGCAACACGGTACCGCCACGGTAAAGAGATATACAGTAATTTGACTCCCTAGAAGCCGTTGAACGCAAGGTCGCGCGAGTTTGCCACGCGGTCGACAGGAATAGGCAAGAAGCGAGGAGCCAAATAGACGTTTTATGCAGTAAGCTAATAATGATTGTGAATTAGTAAAAATGTCACATACTATTTAATTCTTTTTAATATTTTGAGTAATTCACAATATTATATATCCCTATTCGTCACCTCGCTGCCTACCGAACCCTACCCACTTCGTTGCAAACTCGCGCGATCTTGAGTTCAACCGCTTCTAGGGAGTCAAATTACTGTATTATCTCTTTACCGTGATACCGCTCTTCGACAAATTCAAAATCATGGAGTACTCGTAGATAACGCTGAAGATCACGACCTTCCAATCTGATGCTGTCATGCACTTGATAAAATCTCACGTGCCCCATAACTGTAATATTTCAATTTTTGGATACCAAATAACTTTCTACTGAGATTCTATCTCGACAGTGTTGTTTTCAGCTTAATTGATCTCCAAAGATTTGTATACCCTGAACTTTCCCTGTTACCAAGCGCGCGAGTCATTAATAATAAAGCTATCAAAATATTTAAGAGTGTATTAATGGAGCAAGATAGAAGTGAAGATTATGAATGATCACTTTCCGATTTTCGCTTGTGATGATTGATGGTGCTGAGTCTTGTAAAGTTGCGTTGTGCGCTGCACTAGAGCATAATATAACGGAGAGCCTACCAGCAGCTTTAAAATGAGCACAACGACTAATTCAACATTGTTTTTTGACTTCTGTTAGATAAGCTGAGAGAATACACTAGAAAATCATTGACACCTGGAATGTACCTTATAATGTCTATCACAATAACAATACATATTTGAAATCGGTTCAGGCGTCAAGACAACATAAAAAGTTTTCGACAAATTGTAAACCTTCTTCAATAGATTTATCCGACCACTTTAATGAACACCATAATTACAAAACAATAATATTCAACATTCACACACTTGATTTTACATTTGATTTTAAAAAGTGTAAGTGTGGTGTATTATAAAACCATATTGACTTAGCAACAATCTAACTGCATACTGTCCATTGTCCACTTTCTATAGGTAGATAGCATTATTGTAGTCTGGGATAATAGCATCGTCCTCATTTTAGACCCGCAACTTAGCTTAGGACAATTTTGTCATAATCGTAAATCGCCGAGGTTACTTAAAGTAATGGATTAAACAGCGTAACGGTATGATAAGCGTCAACAGTAAACACCATGACAGTTAGTTTAGCTCTAATAGGCGTTTTATTGAGATTATTTTGGTCGTAAACCTTTTCAATACAGTTCTCTTATTTATTCTTTGTTAATGGAGTATCTTGAATATAAAGTTGGGAGGAGTTAAACTACTGGCAAATATATTTGCTATGAGAAAAACACGTAAATATTTCTGACTAATTGTGCTAAATGGTTTTAGCCGATGAATTAACCTTCTATATTATTTGTTATTCCAGAGTATAGGCTACTTTTATTAATAGGTAGGTACCTAATACCTACTACACTTCAGCTCAATTGGTTTATGCGCTTAGACGTGTAGAGTATAGAGGTAACAAAAATATTCATCCAGATCGCCGTATATCCATCGGTTCTTTGTTAGAAAAGTTTGGAATTTGTTTGCCGATTTTTCCGTCTTTAGATATTATTTTTATAATTATTTCGAAAAATTGCATTTGTATTCTTGCGGTGTTCTTACTAGACCTCTTGCCAATCGTAAGTTACACATCCTTGTGTTCAATCGACGTGTGTTTTCACTACATAGGTAGCTACCCGAAGGTAGGTAGGTACTTCGGCCACTATAAAATTGCAGTTCATCCGCAAAGTTGCCTCAAAACATTTAGTGTTAGATAAGTGCAATTATAAAGTGGTTCTACACACCCACAAGAGAGCGTCACGAGACTTGCCAATCATGTTATAGTTAAACACCGCCTAAGGCGAACCAGCTACTATTAAATAATAACTGCATAATACGTGACGCGACACATCGTCATATACATTAGCCCTGAGGCTGAACCGGCTCAATACAACCTCTTTTCACAATTGGTATCAAACTATTTTGACACTTTAGTCTATGGTTATAAGGTGCACCAACACTTAGAAAAAAAAGGAAAATTGCAATAAATGCTACTTGGGCACGATCTAACCAAACGACGCAAACTCCATTTAACCTTTTTTATTTTTACCTTTTTGTACTT
This sequence comes from Hemithea aestivaria, assembly GCA_947507615.1. NCBI lineage: Eukaryota > Metazoa > Arthropoda > Insecta > Lepidoptera > Geometridae > Hemithea > Hemithea aestivaria. The sequence continues at coordinate 8,114,862 of OX382326.1, read as the reverse complement.
GAGCCTTATTAAATAGTCAATATTAGACCTTCATCTGTTATTAGAGTTAACTAAACATCCGCTCTCAATGTTAGTGTGTTATTAATCTTTTAAGCAATTAGACCTTTTATCTTTTACAACCTTTTAGTTGCACCTGTGCATCTTCCGTTAATCTTATCTTACAAGTTTTCCGATGAGCTGAAATTCCACAGAGATATTCGGTCAATAGGATGTTGTAAGCAAATAACTTCGAAGAGTTCTGATGATAGAGCTAAAATGATGTCATAAAAATTCTATAATGTATTAATGCGAGCTTGATTCACTATAAGATTATATTTTGACTAAAAATGTTTTTTTAAATATCAGCACAATTCAATATCTATATTAAATTATATTTAACGGTAGGTACCTAATCCTAAAAAAGGTATACTTTGCAAATAGGTATAAATACACAAAAGTGCTCTATTGTAGCCTATTTAAATGAACAAATCTAGAGATTGAGTTTGATTTTTTTTTAGATTATAGGTACGAGTTTGGGATAAAGAGTTTGGGCCAGTCTCGAGGGCCAGTAGACCAATTTTCTATGTATACCTATTTTATATTCTACCAAAGGAGATGGATTGTTTTTGCTTCAACGAATTTCTAAAGGTCATCATTTCGGATTGCATAGTAACAGTAGCTTATGTATTTCTAATTTTCTCCACAACACGAATAGAAAGATTTATTACACCGGTTCTGGAGAAGCGAGATCATTACTCTAAGGGCTCCGTTATTGCATTAATCACTTTTAGGTATTCTCATGTTTACAACTAACTAAATGATCATTTATTTCTTAAAGGTCGGCAATTTGTCATTCGGCGTAGTCAATGGCAAATACACCAACGTGTAGCGTGTATGAAAATAAAACAAAATTAATGATGGCCGTTTACATGAGTAGGTACCTCCTACTGGTAAAGATTAAACTTGTTGTAAATGACATTATTATGCTGACTGGTTTATGAGACACAACTTCGACAATGCAATAAGTTGATATCATGTTGGTTTTGTTCATGTTTAATTAATTGCGAGAAATAAGTTGCTTTTATTGTTTAAAAGACAGCTGTAGTGACAGGTCCGAGCACGGACAAAGAAAAATTTGTTGGAAAAAACCTGTGAGTTTATGCGCTATTTTTAATGATTTTAAGTTTTTAATGTTGCACCAGTAGAAATAAATTTGTATTTTTCCAATTGGGACGGCGAAGCATTGGAACGCGCTACCGTCGGCCGTTTTCTTGAAAGCTATAACGTGGTTATTCAAATCAAGATATTTAATAGGTTCTTACTGAACAAGCGTCCAACTTTGACTGCATCGTCATTTACCAGCAGGTGAGATTGCGATCAAATGCCTGATTAGTTCACTATAAAAAAAAACTAAATGCGATCGATCTTTTATTTTAAATGCAAATGAAGTCTAGAAATTGCAATTCTATTGTTTTATCAAGATGTGTTAGACAATATCTGTAAACCCATGCTAAACCTAGATTTTATTACAGAATTCCTAGCAGTATTGCCTATAAATAAAGCTAAGTAAAGCAGACCGTTCTACAGTATTCAAAAGATATGTAGCGCCGATAGCAAGTCAGTTAACGTTGCTAGCTTAGTAAAATATTGACGGAGTACCGCCTACTCCGCTAGAAGCTTTAGTTAAATAGAATATTCTTGAAGCTTACTCTGATTTTCTTGACCTGCTTTGTCAATCATAGGGCTTTTGTAACATTTGTTATAAAAGAAAACCTCTTGAAAATTTATAAAATGTGTGTATGTATCAGATCTAATTCCATTTTTTTTTCACTTCAAATTGTAAAATACTAGTGGGTAGGTACTTAACCACGCAAAAGCGTTTTACGTGTTAATCCTTTATTATTAACACTTTAAATTCGTATAAGACTATAGCTATAAATGTGACTTTAGTGTCGCGTCAGCACCAAAACATCGTTGCACCATTTTTAAATTGAACATGACGGTCAAAAACAATGTCCATAACGTTCTATGGGTTCCTCCGTGTATGGACTAAGGTAACTGAGTAAAATGCGTACAATATGCAATTTAAAATCGAACTCTACAACACCACCTATAATTTTCCTATAAATATTATTAAGTTAACGTGTTACAGAGTGTTACTTAGTTACACGTTTCCAAAGCCCCATAGATAATGTGTGTTCGTATAGATGGCTCTGGCCATGCAATTACTCAAACAAGAAGCTATGGCGCCTCTTCAATTAAGAAACACGAAGGTAATCATAGCGTTAGGGCTTTTAGGTCATTAAAATGCAGTCTTTCGTCATCTAGTCTAGCCGGTCTACTGGCAGCTGATCATGTATGTTTGAATATGTATAGAGATAGATGCCACGATTTAAAAAAAAACGTTCTCTGTAGGTCTTAGAATAACCGGATGACTTTGAAAAACCGAATTTGATGAGCGCAGGAAAATCTTGTTTGTATTTAAGACTAACTAACTAAAGTAAGAAAAACTGTCCGTCTGATGGGAAATGGTCACAGCTACGTATTGTGACCTAAAACACAAGAATTACCTAATGTTTCTAATACCTTTTTCCTATATTCATATAAACAATAATTATGCATTTATTTTCCAAAAACGTTACAATAATAAAGAAGTTGCTGTATTTAAATTTAAGGCGACGCAAAAATACACTTTTCATTTGACATGCCACTGCAAAACTGGTCAAAATCGGATTTATAAAATAGGAGCATTGCTCCACTTTAGAAATGCAAAATTAGTGAACTAAGCGAATTGATAGCGCGTCGCCAATACGCCCGCTGGTGCTACAGATATCTATAGGCGACGGTGACCGCACGATCAGGCGGGCTCCACGCTTTTGTCTATCTCTAAACTCTAACATAAATAAATTCACGGTATCTATTTCGATACATACCTGTATGAATGCTATCATACGCTTGGATGACTGTGTGCTTCTTGGCGTCGTTTTAATAATAATAGATGAACAGGTACTCTTTCTAAGAGCGAGCCAATCGCGAGTTAGCATCGCAAGTGACACTTAGTCTGAAATTAATTCTATTCTTGTAATAGAGATGTGACAATAAAACGTGCAATTTTAATGATAGTAAACATGAAGAATGATAGGTAAAATATTGCGAACTCGTTATATTATATCTTTACGCATTTAATAATAATAATAAAATTTTAATGGATGTAGCATTCATTTGATATCTAGGCTAATCAAAATACTATTTCTACTGAGAACTCAGTTAGCAGGTAATATCATAAAAGTTACGAGTAAAAGTAATTAACACAGTCTATTGCTACGGCTGCGACTCGACTGTTATAGTATACAAATAATATCTATATACCACTACAATATACTTACTGCAGTAGTTATTATAAGTATAATATTAAAGTAGTTGCGAGATAGATCTCGCAATACGTACCTACATAATATGTATTTGTGGAAACAGTTCTTTAGCACCCCATATATTTTGACTCTTCGATCCAATAGCGATCTTGTTCGTCCCGTCATCCCCTATGCCCTAGGCAGTCATAGGCGCCATCACAGAGTATAAAAGCCTGCTCAAACCATAACAAAATTCACAAAAATACAATGTATGAGGATGACAGTTTGACTTGACAGCAAGACAAGTCTACGCAATGTCTGTGCTTGGCCCACTGAGCTATTCTCGCTCCTCTTGCGGTAACAATTTCTCCCTCTAAAAAAGGTTTGAAAAGGCCTTTATATGTCTTTGTAAAGGTTCTTTATGTTCGAACACAGTTTCATTTTCAATTGTTTTATCAATGTTTATTTTGTTTCAGTTTCGTATTGAATCCGCTGACGCCGGTGCAGGAGACGAGATGTTTGCTGCAGAACGATACGCAAGCTAACAACCCTATGGCTATACCACAGGTAAATAGATATAAAATGCTGATAAGTAAAATAGAAAATAATTAATATTAACTTTCCTCAAGACACACACGCGCGCACATCAAACTGTGGTCAAACGCAGCCCTCATTATCATTAGTAGCTCACGTTCATCCGTTGTTGGACATAGGTTTCTCCCTTGACACAACACTTAACTCCGTCTTTCTTTTGCATCGACTTCCAGCGATCTTCCAAATTTCATCATCCCATCTCGCCCAAGTAGGTACAGTACGTTAAGATTACTAGAAATGCTTAGCTGTTATTAGTTGACAAGGCGGTCTACCGATGAACCATTAAACAAAATTGTCTAAGTAAACTACCCACTCTTTATAGGTACGATCATAAGTTGCGTAAACACACTAAAAACTAATCACCAGACTCATAAGGTATTTCTGCAAAGTTATTACGTACCTACCTATATATTTTAAGGGATTATTTTCTATCGAAATATCGTTTTATCTCGGATTATAATGCATCCTGTACAGTGTACATATAAATATTACTAGGAACTAAAAGGAGATGTTATCTTGCAAGCAGACAATAGATTACCTCTATAGTCTCTAAGAATATCAAACAGAATTTACGACAACACCGTCAACTATTTCAACGTTAGTCAAGGAGCCTTGAGCAATGAGACATGACTCCTGACTAAACTAAGGCTAGTTAATAGCCGAATAAATCCTTCTCAGACTGCCAATTAGCCGCAAGATGCTGCGATTGGATTAACAATTCAGATTAAATAGCTCGCTGGAATATCTGAGTACCTCCGAGAAGCTGGTCGCATTTGGTAGTTGGGTACACAGTAACAAGGCTTTGAAATAAGGAAGTTAATTTACAGTTAATATACCAATATGCTCGTCTCAAATAGCTTCATCAGCTGTAGTAGTTTAAAAGCCTCGTCTGAGGAATAATGTGCAATATAAATCAAATACTGTTTTCAGTGTTTGAATTAATTCGATTGTAGTTTTCTATTACAGCGTTTCAATCCAATTCATTCAGAGTGAGATTCGTTTAGTGTAAAAATTCATTCAAAGGTTTGAGACAAGTATATGTAAATAGATCAGTTAGTCACATTTCTCTAATATATTTAATATTTAGACTAGTTTAAGCTCGCGGCTTTGCCCGCGTGGCAAAATCCTTTCTTAACGGAGGTCTACGTCATAAAACCTACATATCTGTATTCCAAATTTCAACTGAATCCATTCAGTAGTTGGAGCTGTGCGTTGATGGATCAGTCAGTCAATCCCATCGAGGACATATCCAAGTCAATCCTTTCTTTTATATATTTAGATTAGGTAACATATAAATATTAACCACTTTTAAGGCGATTGCTTTCTCTTAAGATTCACAGTCTCCTAAAGCCATCGAAACTCAAAATATATTTTTAATAATCTAACAAGCTTACATAAACCTTGCAATATATCGATCGCAATTGTTTACTTTAATTAATTAATGGGATTAAAGTGAAATTAACGTGTTATGTTCAATGAACCGCGGACAGGCGTGAGATCACGCCAGAATTAGATTTCACGAGCCATTGAACTGATTTGCAACTGTTATTCATTGTGGAAGAAATGTGAGTGCCGATCAAGCGTGTAACGATTGTTGCTTGCTTACGTGTTGATAGGTTGAGATTTTTTATCTATATCTTGATTAATAAGGCATTGTGATGCAGTGACATTTTATAACAATCTTAGGGAAACTATTAACGAAGTTAATCTTAAGTATAAACAAGTTAAAATTTTAAAAACTTTCCTAAAACTAGCTTTTATTATTATTACCATGTAGCACTAAAGTATTCGTAAAGACGATTTAAATGAGCTCAAAGTCGATGGGGTTGCGACGTTTAATTACGGAGTTCTTATGGCCACATTCCAGCTTCATCTAAATCAGCTCGATGTCATAATTAAATTTCAGCTCAATCGGAAACAGGGAAGTGGATCAAATTAAAATCGCAAGATTTGATTACATACTGACAGACAGATATAAGACAGGTGAAAGTAAACAAAGCTTGTAAATATTATTGTTTTGATATGTTAACTAATCTCTGATATCTGAAAGTTATACATGAGGGTATTTCTTCAAAAGGCGAACACACTTTTATGCATTATGAAAAATATGGCAACTAAGTACTACTTTTTAATTCTTCAGCTTTCATTGAGCTTAATACAGTTTTGTGCAGATTTACAACTACTTGTAAAATAATTAGATTTTTCCCTTAATAGTTGTGTTGGCACAAAACTTTAAAAAAAGGAGTTTTTATGCAGAATTGGCAGAATATTCACAATTAAAATGTTTGATTTTCTTTACCCAGCGTTCAGTGAACACATACTACATGGTGAAGCTTCAAGTACGGTCTGAGAGCGTCTGCCTGCGACCTTGGGCCTTCGAGAGGGTTCCTGGCAAGTCTCTGAGAGGGCTCGACAACACCATCATCTATACTTCGACTAAGGAGGCTTGTCTTGCTGCTTGTCTCAATGAGGTGAGTACGAAGGAAGTTAGTATTCATTGAACACTTTTGTATAGGAATGTTCGAAATTTTGGAACGAAGTTCCTTATCGCGCTTTGTGAAAGGGGGCTAGACGAAAAAAAATCTTACGAAAAGTTGTCACGACACTTTTTGCTATAGTAAGCTATTGTAAGCTGTGCGGCGTGCGCATGTTTCTCTGTCTGTCTGTCTCTCTCTCTTTCTCTCTTATAGAAAGCAAGCCAGATATTTTCATTAATCGAAAGGAACTTCGTTCCATCCGGGTGTCCCTTGACACCTCTCAAGTTTTTTGTTTAAATAATGAGTGAAATAAGAGAAATAAAAAAAACTTTTTAATAACAAGCTTTTATTATTATTACCATTCAGCATCAAAGTACACGTCAAGACGAATCAAATACCCACAAACTCGATGGGGTGCGTCGTTTAATTACGGAGTTCCTATGATCATCTTCCAGCTTAATCGGAAACCGGGAAGTGGATCAAATTTAACTAGTTAGATTTGATTACAGACAGACAGACAAAAGGCAGGTGAAAGTAAATAAAAGCTTATTTGTAGCGTCCGTGGCCCAGTGGTCATACCTCCGACTTGTAAGCCGGAGGTCCTGGGTTCAAATCTCAATGTGGCAAAGATTTTCGCCTGGACGCTACCGTGTTTCGGAAGGCACGTAAAACTGTGGGTCCCGGCTGTTTCCTATAAGATATGTAGGAGGCAGTCGTCAGGTCATGTTGCAGGCCTTGTAGGAATCTCGGCGACCTGAAACTGCAACATATAGGTTGGCCACACAACCTATAATTTGTGATTTGACTCTGACAGTGTAAGTAGGGTAACCTGTTCTGTTGGAGTATAAACCCCAAATATTATTTATTATTATTATAAAAATCAGGTAGCCCGATGGTAAGATTGCTTATGACATGCAAGGCAACTAAGTAGGTACAAATTACTGCACAGTTCTGCAATGTGCTTGAAATATTAGTTATTGATTCTCGTCGTGTCGAGTAATTTCGGTGGTAACATTGTGCTTGTGTTCGGAACCCAGTAGTACAAGTACGGAACAAGTTAACATTCGTTGAAGTCTTTTGTATGGAAGTGCTAAAGTTAATAAAATAAATTATCGCAATAATCGCCGATTCGTTACTTGAACTAAAATGGCTGCCGTCTGCGTATACACCATAGCCCTTCTCGCATCGAAATCAATTTTTTGCTTCACAAGTACATTCTTGAACAGTTTTCTAGGTTAAAATTACCGCGAGTATCACTGACCAACTAAGACATAATTTACGTTTGGTCGTAAATTTCAAATTCCGGTAACGAGAAACAGTTCGCGAATAACAATTATTATTTATTAATATACACATTCAATATTTACATTTCTCTTCAACATGTCGTACAAGTTATTAACATAGATGCACATGTCCACTTTAAGATTATTCAAAATGAAAGCACGGGTTTAAAACGAGCATGAGCCGAATGCAAAATGGTTTTCGTCTACGAGAAAAATCTGCGAATAAATTACAATAATATACAGTAACCTTTTTTGTTGACCTAGGATATCATTTTTAATGGAGATTCAACTCAAATCAAATATAAAATAATAACTCTGACTTTGTGGGACTCTCACCTACTAAAACTTCGGTTGTCTATCTCTTGTGAAGATTTAAGTTAAAACCTACTATGGTTAACTTAGTTTTTATATTTTTTATTTCATACAAAATTGGTTGCCAAAAAAAAGAGATCGCGATAATGCCGCCCATTGTGAAACTTGATGTAATTTAATACAGTTTTAAGTCAATAAACTATAAACTATTGGTCACTATACTATATACTATAAACATTGGTTGGTGTTGGTTGTCAATATATAGGTACTATAAACATTGGTTGGTGGAATAAGAGTTTTGTATTATTTGCAGATTTTTAAAGCATTATAGGAATTTACCAGAGCGCTTCTTTTAGAGTCGTAGTTATTTAGTAACAGTGCATCGTGTCTTGTGCATCATAGCGGCTTCTATGCAATTTACCGTTTGTCCATTCAATTTGCAGTGTTGGAGTTCAACTAGCATAGTTCTGAATTGCTATTTTCAATCAAACGGCTAAAGAGTCTAAACATCTTATGACTCTTGAGTAAGTAGCGTTGGTGCAGTGCTCCTAGAATTTCACATCGTTGTGAAATCCTAAGTAGCACTGTACTGATTATGGGCAGCCGTTATCTCTTAACATCAGGAGACCGTCTTGCTCGTCTTCTACTTCATCACATAAAAAAAAAAAAAAAAAAAAAAAAAAAAACAAAATGTTCTTAACTTTTAGAGAAACGGCTTAAGGTTCAAGTTAGATCAAAAATTCTCTTAAACTTACATGCAATATTTTATTAAGGTTACATAAAGAAGTAAGAAGACGAGCAAGACGCTCTCCTGATGGTAAGAGATAACGCCGCCTATATTTAGTACAGTGCTACTCAGGATTTTACAATGATAAGTAGCTACAGTGCCCTCGTCCGAAGCACAGTAATGTTTGCACATCACTGCTCAGGCGGTAGAATAACTGGCACTGTATACCTAGGTTTGCAGTGCCGATTAAAACTTACTATAACTTTATGGAGACGTCAAGGCACGACACTTCCTTATCGTTAAATTTAATGAACAGTAACTTCTTCGAAAAGATTCAATAGGAAGGAATTACGATATTACTAAAGAATTTCGATACTCAAGTATTTTATTTAGCAGTTAAAATTTAATCCGGCACTAAAGTAATTTAATTAACGCTATCATAAAGTTATGTTGGCGGCTATATTAATTTTCTAATAAGCTTTTGAATGACACAATATTATCTTGGTTTTACATAAATGTCTTGTGGTTTGTTTCAAATGCAATGTAAGCTTCATCTTTAGTACTTAGAACCAATTAAATCAAAGTGCATAATTAATTGTTGGTACTTACATAGGTAAATCTAATTTAATATTTGATTTACATTAGTCGCTGGCAATGTACATACATATATCTAGCTATATAAGCAATTATAGCAATTTCCTTCGAGCAATTTTTACAGTTCCTTTCATGTTTTTATTGTCACTTATTTCTCTATTATGCTGATGCTTACTATCAGGCACACGAAACTACCAATAACCAATGGAGAATGCGACGTGAATACCAAACTGAAGCAAGAATAAAACCGGTCAAGTACGAGTACGACTCGAGCACCGAGGGTTCCGTATAAACCTACGGCTTTCTACGGAACCCTAAGGAAAAGTGGGTATAATATTATATACTGTAGGTTTTGATTCCCTTGCGAGTACTTGCGAGTTTGAAAATATGCGCCTAAAATTGCTGTTTCTTTTGATTGCGTTGACATAAATGTTTGATTTTTTTACAGCTTAAATGTTATTATAAAGCTGAGTATTTGGTATGAATTTCAATTTAATACCTGTACGCGTTCTTGAGGAAAGGGATAGTAAATACAAAATTATTAAAAATATATATATGGATAGTAAATACAAAATTATTAAAAATATTTTTTATATGATGTAACTAAAAATTTACAGTTTTCGCAATTTTTCCTGTGCCTGTGATTTAAGACGTTGCTGCAAACCAAATTTCAAGATTCTGAGTTAACGGCAAGTACCCTGTAGGTTTTGATTCCCTTGAGAGTAGTCGCGAGTTAAAAAATACGGCTAAAATTGCTGTTTCTTTTGAATGCGTTGAGATAGAGGTTTGATTTTATTACAGTTTAAAGGTATTATAGACCTTAGTATTTGATATGAATTTCAGTTTAATACCTGCACGCGTTCATGAGAAATAAGGTAGTAAGTATGAAATTATTAAAAATATTTTTTTATATGATGTAACTAAAAATGTACAATTTTCGCAATTTTTCCTTTATCTGTGCTTTAAGAAATTGCTTTTTACCAAATTTCAAGATTCTACGTTCACGGCAAGTACCCTGTAGGTTTTGGTTTTTTGAGAGTAGTTGCGTGTTTAAAATTTCGGCTAAAATTGCTGTTTCTTTTGAATGCGTTAACATAGAGGCTTGATTTTATTACAGTTTAAAGGTATTATAGACCTTAGTATTTGATATGAATTTCAATTTAATACGTTTACGCGTTCATGAGACAAAGGGTAGTAGGTATAAAATTATTCAAAATATTTTTTTCATATGATGAAAATAAAAATGTATAATTTTCGCAATTTTTCCTTTATTTGTACTCTAAGGAGATGCTTCGTGCCAAATTTCAAGATTCTGAGTTCACGGGAAGTGCCCCGTAGGTTTTGATTTATTTGGTAATGTCGAAAATTTGCTGAAATTTGCGACATATTCGACTATATCTTTTGATTGCGTTGGCCTAGAAATTTGAATTTTTCACAGCTTTAAGAGGCAATAGACCTTGGTATTTCCTATAAATTTCAGCTTGTTACCTCCACGCGTTCCTGAGAAAAAGGGTCTTGACAGACAGACGGACGGACGGACGGACGGACGGACGGACGGACAACAAAGTGATCCTATAAGGGTTCCGTTTTTTCCTTTAGAGGTACGGAACCCTAAAAACGTCACGGTTGTTTCAGTTTGGTGTTTACTCCGCAGGATCCATTTAGCTTTAAAATTCTTGATTCGGGCACGTGGTTTGCACTTTTCACTCATTATAAAATTATGCTCATTGTAATTTATAAATTTGTTTTATAGAAAAAGTTCTCGTGTCGATCAGCGGAGTACGAGTACGGAAGCATGCGATGCGCTCTCAGTGACTCCGACCGACGCACCGCGCAACATTTTGTGCAGCTTGTGGATACTCCTGGCACTGATTATTTTGAGGTAAGTTTCGATAATGTACCTACTTACTCCTTCTTGTCATAATATAAAATATCGTATACCTACTTGTTGTAATCTGGAGTGTGACAAGTTTATCGCCTGGATTATACCGTGTTTTGGAAGGCTACGTCTAATTGGCTCTTATCTATGTATAGGATATGTAGGAGGCAGTCGTCAGGTCCATGTTGCAGGCCCTGTAATACTTACTATACTAATTTATAGTCAATTTTTAGATTAATCAATTAGTAGAGAATTCTCGGCATTGCAGAGTATAATTATTTATTAAACTTGAATGTGTGGATTTAGCACTGTAGGTATGCTATGTCAGCAAACAACCATGGAATCGGGTCCTAGGATCCTACATATTTTAATGTGGTAGGAATTTAGGTCAGTCATATATGTGCAGTTAATTATGAGTATAATTATATGCTTACTAGGTACCATAGTTGCAACAAGGTCATCTAATGTTATATTACTCGAATGGCCTAATTAATACACGTACAGTTAACCATAAGTTTTCTTCGTTCAAGAGCTTTCCCTTGCGTTCCCATTCGACCACATTCCTTTACTATCGAATGTCTATTATATTATGTTACAAGTCATTTATCACTGTAACAAGGCTATCATTACAAGCACCTACTTTGAAATAACAACGCTGCATTGCGCTCCCGAAGCGCGAATTTCGCGGAAACCAATCGCGCAATTGCGGTGCTTTTGAGCGCTCGTGTAAATAGTAAACGAGTTAGGGTTATTACTGTAGTTGTGTGTTATTTGATGTGATTTTGTGTGTGTGTGGTCTTAGAACCTGTGCCTGAAGGCGTCGCAAGCGTGCAAGGGACAGCGGGTGTTCACGGCGCCTCGCGTCGGCGTGGCTGAGGACAAGGTGGCTCAGTACGCAGGACTTCACTACTACAACGATAAGGAAATACAGGTACGACTATCACACTAATATTAATAATGCCAAAGTTTGTGAGTGAGTGTGTTTGTCACTTCTTCACGCCTAAACGGGTGGGCCGATTGAGCTGAATTGTATTTGGTAAGAGATAGCTTAGACCATGGAATAACACATAGGCTATAATTTATAATGGTACAGCGGGTAAAACCGCTCGACGCAGCTAGTTCTTTAATATTTTTTTACTTCAATACATAATGACTTTAATGTTTTGTGCGATTTTTTGCTCGTTTTACTGGTAGACTTGAGCACTTGGCGACAAATCTGCGACGTTAAGTGGCCGAAAAAAATGTCTTGAAAAAAATTTGAATTTCCCTACCAGATTAGGCTCCTACTTTCACGACTCTATCAAGCAGTTAAGGTGGAGGCATCAAACGGTTATATCCATATATTCAAATGGTTACATTCAATATACACATTAGTACGGGTTACATTATTGGGTTATTAAGTCATCGATATATTTTTTTCTCTTGATATTTTTTCGTATAGCTCGGATATTTCGAGCAACATAATAAGTAGGTACTCATTTTCATAACAGACAAGAAGCAAATTATCTTTGATTCGTTTTGTTCAAGATATGATTAAAATAGCTTTCAAGCCCTGTTTATAGAATATTAAGCACGGGTTTTATTTATTAAGCATGATAAGTATAGGGCGAGCTGATGAAGACAAGCTATTAAAGGGAACAGAATATGAGTCGAAGAATAAAGCATCTTATAAAAGAGTAATTACATGTATTTTGTTTTCCCTTGATTCGTATTTGTTATTAAAAAGAGAAGAAAAAATAGGAATAAAAACGCATGCATGGTACGATTTAATTATATAAATATGTATTCGTGGACGTATGTGTAAAGAATTCGCGAAATTTTAAAGAGGTTTTAATGAGCTGATTGATTGAGTTGTATCAATAAAGCGTTATATAATATAATCTGATTGGTTAGTTCGAAAACCGCTAATGCGTTACTTACCTCTACATATAACATACAAAAATAACTAATAATATCAACTCGATATGTTTTATTAAATTTCCTACCATGCCACTGGGTTAATACTACCACTATAAAGTTTAAAATACAGCCCATAAACACCATTTTCATAACATCCTGTGCATGGGCGTACCCAGCTTCTGATCCAGGGGGGGGCAAGCAAGGACGAACTCAATTATTTTTACCGAACTTGAACTTTATACCTGTATCATGTATATTATGTTTTAACGTTGAGCTGCTTTCAGCTCACACAAAAATATACTTCGTTAAAAAAGCGCGAGCAGCTTGCTGCGAGCGCCAAGAAAATTTTATATTTTTTACCAGAAAAAAGAGCTGGTAACTTGCTCCGAGCGGTAGGAAAAATAAAATATTATTCCTTAAAATAGCGCGAGCAGCCCGCTGCGAGCGCCGAGGAAATTTGATATTTTCGACAACGTAAACAGTGTGGTCAACTTTCTCCGAGCGGTAGAAAAATTAATATATTTTTTAAATAGCGCGAGCAGTTTGCTGCGAGCGCCGAGAAAAATTTATGTTTTGGACAACGAAAAGAGTGCGGCGGTAAGAAATTTAAATATTTTCACACGCGTACTGCTTGCTGCAAGCGCCGGGTATTTTTAATATTTCTGACTACGAAAGGAGAGTTTAGTTCGTTCCGAGCTGCAAGAAACAAACATTCATACTAATAAATGCGCGAGTAGTTTGCTGTGAACCGAGAAAATTTCAAAATCTTGATTTTGAAGAGCGTACGAACTACTTAACGACAAGAAAATACTATATTTCTGACCACGATCGCTACTTATAAGAGATATACTACTACCTATAGCTACCTATGAACTTGCCGCAATTGCCAATTTTGGATACATGATTACAAAAAATGTGCACTTAATATGCTCTGAGTGGTGAAAAAATTAAATATTCTTACTAAAAAGCTAGAAAAAAATATAGTCTTTACTATGAAACGTGTGTGATTTTAATTTTTTTTTATTCTACAGATAAAATTCAAGAAATTCGATTTCCAGGGGGGGGCAGCTGCCCCCCCCTGCCCCCCCCTGGGTACGCCTATGATCCTGTGCATTCTAATGTGTCTATTATGAAACATAGGTAATTGGTACATAAATCTAAGAGGCTCGGCGGGGCTTAGTCCCTAGGTTTCCTATCTAACCTCGGCGGCAAGGTTAAGATCGTGTGCACTTAAATTTATGGTCACCTAAATAGTTCCCGCCTTTAAGTTAATTTTAGAATTTGCTCATAAATATTATAGACGACTGCAAACTGATTATAGGGTTGGTAATTGAGCTGGAATTTTAAGTAGAGTACACCTCTAGTTATTTATTCTTATACTAGGTGTTAGTCTTATTATGGATTAAGACTATCAATAATTTTTATATTAAACTGTAGAAATATAACTGGATGAATGTCCTTCCGTGACATCGATCACTATTAAGGGCAATGAAAAGAGTTTTATATAAAACTAGCGGCGCTCAGCGGTTTTACTTGCTTTACAGTAGCTTATAATACATATGTTATTCCAGGATTTATGCTATCTCTATACCAAATTTCAGTTCAATAGGTCCACCCGTTTAAGCATGAAAGAGTAACCTATATAAAATTTTGTCTATGGCATGGATGAATGGTGATCTGTGAAATTAGCATTTTTGGTTAAAAAATCTAATCAGTTCAAAGGGCGACGACATGTAAAACACTAGAATCCATAGACAATATTGCGTACATTACTTGCTTTAACCTCTACGTTAATATGAATAAAATAACAAATGCAGCAATGTACATTGAAGTTGTCATCAATCGTAGTGGGTGAGATTTAGCCAATAGGCCCTCAGACCGTATTTGAGAGATTAATGTACACTTCATAAAAACCGGCTCCATTGTACCTTCTCATTTTTTGTAGCCGATAAAAAATATAATCCATGCGACAGGATATTGGACATCGTTCGCTGCTACGCTATTAATATTGATTTTATTACGTAACCGATGTCATTGAACACGGTATGGACTCAAGTTCATTGTTCCTATCTATCATCGCGATTATTTGCATCGAGTTTGAAAGAAGAAATTTTGAGAAAGATAAAAACCGGATTGGTGAGTAAAATGCAAACACTGCCAGGTGGACAAATCAGCGACAACACTCGGAATATAAATCGACTTTTTTATGTTTTACGAGATTCAATATGGCAAAAAGTGTTGTTATTAAAGTCATACTCGATTTACATAAAAAAATACATAGGGTTGCATGTTGTTAAACTATATTATTGTTAATAACAATAAAAGAACAAGTACCTTGTGAAAATCTTTGACTTTTAAGTAAAATGGGGTTGAATTTTTATCAACAACTAGCTGCGCCCAGCGGTGTTACCCGCTGTACTGCTGTAGCGTATGTGTTATTCTAAGGTCCAAGTTATCTCTACACCAAATTTCAGCACAACCGGTCCACCCGTTTAGGCGTGAAAGAGTAACAAACATACATACAGACATTCTGACATCCAGACATCCATACATTTTTACAAACTTAATAAATTAAAAAAACTAGGATTTACGCAAATTCAAGCTAATCAGTGTTAAAGACGGCACTTTGACACTGATTAGCTTGAGTCGGACTGAAAAGGTGAACTACCTTGATCCAGTTGTCGTAGTCTCCATCTTTTTCTAGACCGACTTCGAAATTCGAAGCTTACCGTATTTAATCTTACATACAATACCTAATTTCTTGTCTATGCTTAAACCACTTTATAAATTAGTATTCTCCATACACAGGTGACATCCGAAGCAGCCTGCAAGCTTGCATGCGAAATAGAGACAGAGTTCCTGTGCCGATCCTTCCTATACATGGGCGCGCCGCACTCAGCCGCTTACAACTGCAAGCTGTACCATCTCGACCACCATACACTGCCCGACGGACCATCTGCTTACCTCAATGCTGATAGACCACTCATAGATGATGGGGAACCGATCGGGAAATACTTTGAGAACTTCTGCGAGAGTGAGTACTTGCTTTGTTTTTTATTTTGATTTGATTTCGTGTGAAATGTGTTTAGATTGAACATGAGATACCGCAGGCTAGTTCTACGCATGATTGATCCAGGCCTAGAGGCAGTTCTCAGAGGCATACCTAAAACTAATATTCGGTTTCACGTTGAATGTTTAGAATCAATCGGTTAGAATTCATTAATTATGAAACAGTCGCCACAAGATACTCTTATGAATGCGAATACGAAAGTGATTATGAATATTTCACTTTTTAGATTTTATCTATTATCCAAGCTTCACAATTCTCAGGAACATTTTATATGTAGAGTAGGCGCGTTTTAAGACTGGATGTGCTACATAGGTATTATTTTGCGGAACCATAAAGACTGTTACCGTAAGAACACGGTCGTAAACAATAATGTCGATACTCCGTCATAAAACAACGGAAGCGTGAAGATATAGAGCTATCCGAGAATTATTATGATACAAGTTACTGCATACTGCGGTTTACCTTTGAGTAGTTTTTGAGTCAGAATCTTTCGTACATCAATTTATTGTTATAATCTTTTCATATGACGCTATGGAGAGATTTATCCCGCCTTTAGGTCTAGCCTGTTACCATCTACGGCCGCATAGTTAGCGACTAACCATAACGCGAGATCGTGGTCAAAGTGTTGCATAATATATGAACAAATATAAAAAATAATTTCTTGCACATTTCTCGTTAATTTCGCGTAAAAGAACAGCAAAAATATACACTCATACTCATAGTCTTTTACAAGGATTTTGCAGGGAAACGGTAGCAGCTTGTCATTTATCTCATATCAACAATATTATAATGAGAAATGCATAATATGGAACTGTGTGTTACCTCTTCATGCCATAACATCACAATCTGAGCTGTAATTTAGTCAGCAGATATTTAGACTTTGGAACAAAACATGGGTTTCTCTGGGAGTAAGCCCGATGGCCACATCCACTTTATTACTATGACAGGACATGCAATCATGTCCCCCTGCCAACTAAGCGATCGTTCACCCACTGTTAGGGAAATGTAAATGATAGCCTGCATCAGTGCCTCATTTAATGCTTTAGCACTTAGTATTCTTCGTACGCACCGTCTATTGTTCTGTCACATCTATCGCCATGAAAATGGTAAACGTCTTGAATTATTTCTTGTTTAATTTGCAGAGGATTAATATTTCCTACATGGTATTGTTGAGGATACGCGGAAAATGCGGTACTTAGGATTTTTTTACGAGTTAACAATGTCCCACTGTTGATTAGAGACATCCACCAAATGCTTCCACGCATCCCGGGCGAAGCCTTCTTTTAGTGCGTATTCTTTTTTTTTTTTTATATTATGAAGTAGAAGACGAGCAAGACGCTCTCCTGATGTTAAGAGATAACGGCTGCCCATAATCAGTACAGTGTTACCTAGGATTTCACAATTATGTGAAACTCTAGGAGCACTGCACCAACGCTTCTTACTCAAGAGTCATAAGATGTTAAGACTCTTTAGCCCAGTAATTTCACTAGCTACAGTGCCCTCCTACCGGAGCACAGTGATTCTGAAGTGATTCCGAGCAGTCGGGGTGAATGCGATTGATATGACCCGACCAAACCCCTTATAGCCTGATTTAGAGGTATACTTTGTAACTCTCTGAAATATTATAACTTTTTTACCAGTTCAGGATTATTTTTGATAACATCATTTTTGAACATTAAAATGCGCGTGCACATGCATAATGATAATTTTTTGTGTTTAAAGACCCTCCGGTGCCAGTAGGTACAGAATACAGAAGTAGTTTTTTTGTACAATTTTTTTTGGATATTTTAATTGGTATGTATAGGTACATCATACGACCTCAAACTAGGTGGATCATACGAACTCGAGTACGTTTTTATAGTTCTTTAGAGATAAAATTGTTTTCGGAGCAAATTAAATTTCAACAATCTGTATTTTTTTTATAGCGATGTATTATATTCGTTAACTGTAAACGGATTTCAAATACATAATTCTCCGGGATGGTTTTGTACAATATTATAGTTGGTGTACTTTACAATGATTTCATTAATTTCTTTTTCTACAGCGAATCAAAATTAAAGGACAGAGTGAGGTAGCATAGGCGAAAGCAATTTGTGTGTCAAGAGATTCACAGAACTAGAGTTGGTAGCTTTATAAGGTTGTACATTACGGTAATCCGATGAGAACAGCGGATAGGCGTAGCGAGAAGTAGACATAAAACATTATGTCATTCAGTGTAGCCTCTATTATATGCCGCAAGCACAGTTATGACAGGTTCCATTCTGTTCGTTCTTTGGTGTCTTAATTGTTCGTGTCGGAGGTGTGTCCATATGAGACCAGGATTTTAATTTTATTTTATTGTGTTCTGTATTTCATAAGTGTCTACCAAAGTCTTAAGAAAATACGAGTATTGAGTATATTTATCAGTTATCGAGCCAGCATAACACATAGTTGTGTTGCTTTGATTTATTTGGGTTTGATGGCTCTGTGACTTTTATCTTGAAATACATTAATCAGAAAGAGCTTCTAAATGAAAAAGTTGCATCCATGTTACGTCAGAAAAACGCTATGCATCGCAAGGGGTCTTGTACACTTCAGCCGCCGACATATCACCGAAATGATTACCTTTTTCTTTCTGGACAAGAAACTCGCAGAGGAACATGCAGGCGGCTGTCTTTACTCGTATATTGCACTGGCGACGCATATTCCGGTTTTTACCACAGACGCAATCAGCTAGGCGTGCGGTACAGTTAGCCGTGGGATGGCATTTACGCGCTTTCAAACCTACTTCTTATTTTATGTACAATTTTATGTTTTACTTCTTGTTATGTCGTATTGGACTGGTGAATGGAAACCTAAAATACAAAATTTACTGTACGTACCTACCTGTGTAGCCCCAACAGCAAAATATTAAAAAGAAGCTTGGCTTGAAGCTCTTGGTTAAAAGTGGCTCGAATAGGGCCTCGAGGTTCTTGTGTCAGAAGCTAAGACTCAGTTTAGGTGGCTTCACCGTACCTACTCTCTGTATAAAGAAAAGTCTCTCATTAAAGCTAAACCAACATTAAGGACTCTTTTCGTGGATGTTTTGCTAAGAAGTCTAGAGATTAAGACCACAGTTGAATGCGAACTCATCCACTCAATAGTTAGGCAGCTTTTGCGGACGATAGCGGCTATAGTTTAGAGCAGGACTAAGTGGCATTTTTTGAATTGCAAAAGTTAATTGCCGAATGAGGAAGTTCAAGGGTCAAAAGTTGAACGCATCTCTTGCAATAATACGAGTACAGAGGTATATTTAGCTGGTCACTGACAGCTTACTAAGTAGCTACAATTACAACACCAATTACAACAAACCAAACGCAAATCCATATTAGTGGCATATAATTTAAAACAATAAAGCGATAGAAATCTTCATAATTACAGCATTAATGCACGTTGATTCAGCGGAAGCTAATTGCAGACGGTCCTGCGATTACGAATAACTTCTCACCTAGCGGCGCCCGTGAGAAATGCTTAAGGCAACACAATCGACTTAACTTTTTGCCTTTTATCGGATTCATTGAATCTGAATGATGTGAACTTAACAATGTGTCAAAAAATGGAACTAACGTTTTGCTATACTATGTAAACAGATAAACGGTTCTAATTCAAAGATACTAGCGCCATTGATTTAGATCGCATTCAGACGTGAGATGTCTGCGTTCCGGTAGCGAACCGCAAGCGACTGTAGAATGGATGTTGAATGATTTTCTCACGAATCAACATAGTTGATATGTAAGGCACAGTTACTTCTAACGCATTATGATGCTATGAAAAGCGATTATAAATTTCCATACACAATTTTATAGAAAACGGTGTTGGTACACACATTGGCATTTGCTTTATTTATTTATAATGTTTAAACTAAATTACTTGCAAATAGGGTTGGAAAACCAAAGATATGTTTCTGCTCCGAGTTTCGATTTTTAGTAACAACTCTTAAATTCAACCGGAGTTAAAATTCCGGAGTTTGGGATTACCTTTATGTAAAGAGGGTTATTGGCAACAACTACTTAAGTATAGGTATGTAACTAGTAGGTTTGATTGGAAGATTAGTTAAATAGTAGGTAGGTACGTACATAAAACCACAATGTTCAATTCTCATTTTCGTGTAGAGATGTCCCAATGCGAGTGATTAACCCCTCTGTCATCAGAATCGATTAACCCTTCTCAAGAAAACTTATTGTATAAACGCTCAGATTAACTCGATTACAAAACCAGCAATAACTCAAACTCAAACTCAAACTCAAAATTCATTTATTCAAATAGGCTACAATGGAGCACTTTTGCAAGTCAATTTTACATTTTATTTTAGTATTCTACCGCTCATTCGCAAGGCACCTCTATGAGAAGAATGAGCAAGAAACTCATAGGGATTGCTTTTTTTAAATATGTGTTTACAATTATTATCTTGGTTACATAATTTATTTACAGGTGGTTGCAGAGGTTTCCAGGCATCTTTGTCTTCTATGTATTGGCTAATTTTATAATAGGCTTTCTTTTGTAATATGTCTTTAACACGGCTTTTGAATTTACCTTCTGTGAGCCCCGTTATTTCGTGCTTAAAGTATTTTCAAAACGCAATTTAAGGTTAACTATCGAGACGTAAATAATCGTGACCACTCCGAGCCGGGGCCAGGGTCAAAAGCTCTCGATACTCGAATTCCAATCGAGATATAATCGATTTGCGAAGATAATCGAGTCGCAACTCTGTTCCTGCATCGAGATAGTGAAGGGATGGCAAAGATGATATGGCTGGAATTAGAAAATTTAAATAGAGGTTTTTTTTACCAGCGAATAATAACAAACTTGTACTCGTATTACCAAGCAAAGCGAAGACCTGGAATTCAGACATTACAGCTAGCAAGGTCGGAAGTAGGAATTGGAAAATTGCACAGATCAGAAGAATACTATGGAAAATTGAAAAAGAAGAAACTTTTTACCAGCGAATAATACTAGAATTCTATTACGAAGCAAGGCGGAATCTGGACGGTCAAACCAATAATTATTTTATGTTTGACGGTAACAATACTATACTGCAGAATGTGTATGAAATTTTGTAGATTTCACCTATGAAAATGGTCCGAAGTATGAGATATAGATAATTTATCGGTGGCAATTTGTTTAAATAAAAAAAATATGAAGAGTCGTCCGGTCGTCATCGGTTAAATTAATTGATCATGTAGGCAAATAATAATCAAATTTTACTTATTGACTTTTACCTGAGTGGTTTAATACATTCAAGTAGGTAATAAATAAGGAAGTTACAGAAATTAACTGACCGCTGACCATAAAATTTATACGCAAACATTTTAGTCGGTAAACTCGAGTACAAGGGTTTTCCTTCGTAAACCGTAGAGCAATTTACTTCATTACACGGGAAAAGCATTAAGGCTTCGAGAGGACGATATGAATTATTGCCATGCAACAAATAGCTCGTTAGAACCAATCCCGGTTCTACTAGAAACGGGATGCCGGCTACTCCATTACGTCACTACAGTGACGAATCCAGGATTTTCTTTTGGGGGTTGCTGACAGTCGCAGTTCTAGCTTAAGACTTTCAAGTTGTCTCTAAATAAATTTAAGTTTTGCATTAAAACACTTATGAACATTACATTATGCTAGCACCGCACCTTAGATTTCAAGTTTTTATTTAATTTGACTTTGATTTCTGGAATTACTGTAGACGTAGCTCAGCGTTCGTATTCTTTAACTCACTGACTATACTGTCATCTCATACATTGTTTAGTTCCCATCGCATTTTGCACACATGCTCTAATTCAATGTTTTTTAAGAGAATTTGACACTACTACTTAATAAAAATACCAAATCACTTCAACAGGGGTTTAAGCCCCCCTAGCTCCTCTATACTGGATCCACCACTGCGAACCTGCATTTACAACATTAAGATCCACATCGCCGGCAACTTACGCAAAACACACACAATTTAATGAACCATTGAGGTACTCGTACCTTCCCGTATTCGAACCGTTGGATAGTTGGATACAAATTCAATCACCGCTTCCTGTACAGTATTAAGTAAACGCTATTACGCCGTGGTTATCTTATGCTAATCATGATGGTTTTAACTGTAGGTAATAGTTACCTATATTTGCGGGTGCAGTGGTTCTACTAGTGGTTAAACAAGGCAGAAGTTTACTAGATTTCTTAGCAGTTGGTTAAAGCACAGATAAAAGAATGTTAAAGTTTAGACCCGCATCGCATCGCTCAGCGCTTTTTACGCTTTTTTAGGTTCCATTATAATTTGTTAGATGTTCACCAAAAGATAGAGCATTTCTTTAACGCTAGATATCCAATATAATAGATAACGCAGACCAAGGGCGCATCATCATCATCATCAGCCTACGTTCGTCCACTGCTGGACATAGCCTCTCCAATGGCACGCCACTCAACTCGGTCCTCCGTATTTTCAAGGGTGCATATTATGCTCTCAACTTATTTATTGATTAGATATCTTGAACACGTCCAAGTTATATAGAGATCTACAGCTCAGTAATCAGAATGACGGAGCCCTAGCTTCGATATAAACACAAACTCTCAAAGCAAATCTCGTTTGTCCAAGCATACCTGTTCACTTTTTATCTATGTAAACTACGTGGTATAGGTATTTTGAGCGCTCCACAGATCGTGCATTGGCGCCCGATAGCGCTTTATTAAATTACGTTTGGTAATTTGGTATGTTCACACTGAATAGAGCTCGATATCGATACGTGCCGCTGTAATATCGCTACTTATGCTCGTAATGCGCTGAATCATTCGGCAGCTGTTACCTAATCTGTGATTACATGGAGCTCCCGTTGCATTTTGGTACAAAAAGTGGCTCAGGCGCTATTCGTCAAAAGCACAATTGGACAACCTTTTTTTTTTTTTTTTTTTTTTTGACCCAGGAAAAATGCGTTACGCATCATCACCCCACGCCGGGGGGCGCGGGGCGGTATGTGGGACTCCCCCGCCAAAGATGGTAGCGGCGGGGATACCCACTAAAAAACCTGGGGGTGTTCCTGCGGGACGCCATAATGCCGGGGCAGCGGGTACGCCGAAGCATTCATCCGCGGCCCCGACGGCGTTTGGTCCTCACTGACAGGAGGACCCCTCCGCGGTGGGGTGAAGAGGAGTTTCACCCCACCCTCTCAAGGGGCGCGCGGAAACACCGCGCGCGCCACCTCGTGGGTCTGTTCTTGCGGCGACGAATACCCCCGTACTCGCCGCCTAGACCCAGGTTATGGGGGCTGGAGAAGGGCGTGGAAGATACGCCTCCGACGCCCCCTTCTCCGGGCACGCATCGGGAGGTCGGTGGTGACCTCCCGTTCGCGTTCCGCGATCTCCTTCTGCGAGATGACACTCTCGCAGAACGAAACCGCGGCCTGCCACGACTCCTCGCTCGCAACCATGGCTCTTACCATGGTTGCCAGCGAGAGTTCGCCCCCCATAACAGCGACGAGGGTACGGCGCTCACTGACCCAAGCTGGGCACTCCTCCAGTGTATGCTGCGCCGTATCCACGTCGCTACCACAGTGGTGGCAAGCAGGGGTCGGTTCCCTGCCGGCTACGTGGTGCAGGTACTTTCCGAAGCATCCGTGCCCGGAAAGCACCTGCACGAGCCGGAAGGTCAAGGACCCGTGCTCTCTGTCCGTCCACTGCTGGAGTAGTGGACGGACTGCCACCACTGTCCAGCTGCCTGCTCGAGGGTGGGCCAGACGCGTACTCCACCTCTCGAGCAGTGCCTCCTTGGCTTCCTCCTTCCACCTCTCTACCTCCCTGGGAGACGCGGTGAGCCCGCGGAGGCGGAGCGCGGCGCGCCACTCGTAGCGCGCCGCATACAGCTCCGCCTCCAGGTCCCAGGGGGGAGATCCTGCCAAGAGGCACGCCGCCTCGTAGGAGACCGTGCGGTAACCCCGTATTACCCCGACGGCCATCACCCTCTGAGGACGTCTCAGATGGGCGATGGTTTGCTCCGTCAGGGCATCCACCCATACGGGGGCTCCATACAGAGCCATGGACCGCACGACTCCCGCGTACAGGCGACGGCAGCTGGTCCGAGGTCCGCCTAGGTTCGGCAGCAGCCGCTTGAGAGCGGCCGCCGCACCCATCAGGCGGGGAGCCAACCGGGCAAAGTGCTCCCGGAAGTTCCACCGCCCGTCGAGGACGAGTCCAAGATATTTCATCGAGGGCTCGACCCCGATGCAGACCTCCCCGATAGGGATAGTGGAACCCCTACTCGGGGCCCTCCGAGGCCCGTGAAAACACAGGGCCTCGGTTTTATCGAGGGCCACCCGGAGTCCCAATCTCCCTATCCGTGCCACCACCTCCCCCACCGCCACGGTGGCAAGGCGGGCAGCCTCCTGGAATGTCCCCCCCGGGGCCATGACGAGCGTGTCGTCCGCGTAACACGTCACGCTGGCCCCCGGGGGAAGATCCCCGCGCAGCACCCAGTCGTATCCGATGTTCCACAGGAGCGGTCCTAAGACCGAGCCCTGTGGAACACCGCACGACATCTCTCTCCGCAGCGTCCGCCCATCGTCGCCCGGATAGGTGATGCACCTATCCGAGAGGTAGGCCCCGACAATCCGGCTCAGGTAGGGAGGCACATCATGGTACTTCAGTGCCTCCCTGATGACGGCCCACGGCATGGTGTTGAACGCGTTGGCAATGTCCAGGGACACCGCCAACAGAACACCGCCGCGGGCGACCACCATGTCCGAGTGGGCCTTGACGCGCTTGATCGCGTCAATCGTCGACCGGCCCACCCGGAAGCCGAATTGTCGATCGGACAAATCCGGGCCTACCTCGGCGATATGCTTGACGAGGCGGCAAGCCACCACCCGTTCAAACAACTTGTCCGCCTCGTCAAGCAAGACGATGGGACGGTACGCTGCGGGAGAGTCTGCTGCGCGCCCCTCCTTTCGGAGGAGCACAAGGCTGCCCGCCTTCCACCGCGAGGGGAACCGCCCCGACTCCAGACAGGCATCCATGAGCCTTCGGAAGCGGTCCCCGAGGGCGTCCAACGCCAGGACCCAGGCGACGCCGGGAATGCCATCCGGCCCCGGAGCCTTGCGCTTACCGCGCATCCGGGACACGGCATATCCCAGCTCGCCCGCCGACACTGGTGGCACCGCAGTGTCCTCCTGGCGCGCCCTCTCGGGAGGCGCCATCTCCGGGGGCTCGTACTCCACCCCGGAGGGAAAGAGCGAGCTAACCACCTCCTCCAGAAGGCGGGGCTCCAGAGTCTCCGTCAGTGGGGGGGCCCATGGTCGGAGTTTCCCCCTGACCATTTTGTAGGGCCGCCCCCACGGATCGCGGTTCAGAGACTCTAGGAGCTCCGCCTTAGCCCGCTCTTTGGAGTCGCCAATCAGCCGCTGCAGAGCCTTTTTGCGCTCCGTATACGCGTCGTGCAGCTGCTGACTGGCGAGTCTGCGCCTCCCCCGAAAACGTCGTGTGGCCTGGCGTCTCGCTTCCACGCAGCGGGAGCGCTCGGCTGCGATCTCCTGAGACCACCAGTACACACACGTTTTCTGAGGATGAGGTCTGGCCCGGGACATGCCAGCGTCGCATATTTGCGACATCGCTTCCCGGAACCACTCGGCCTCATCCTCCACATCCACTGGCCCCTCTGGGGGGGCCAGCCACGCCTGGACAATGGAGGCCTCTATGATGGCCTCCCTGTCCAGGCTCCTTATGGCCCACCTCGGCGACGACGGCGTCGTCCTCGGGCGACGGGGACTGGAATTTGTGGAGACACTGAATCGGATATAGAGATGATCCGACAGTGTCTCCACATCCTCCACCACCTTCCAGTCCCGAACACGGCGTGCGATGGCTGGGGCGGCAAATGAGAGGTCCACGATGGACCCCCCGTTCCGCCGCACGCACGTGTTCACCGACCCGCGGTTGAGTACCGACAGGCCGGCTATCGTCGCCCACTCCTCCAGAGTCTCGCCGCGCGCATCAGTCCTGGGGGATCCCCACGCCACGGACTTGGCGTTGAAATCCCCCATGACGAGCGCGGGACGAGGCAGGGTCTGCCCAATGAGGGTCCCTACCACGTCCAGGAGCGACTCAAACTCGGCGAGACTCCTGTTTGGCGAGAAGTACACCCCGATGAGGAGGTACTCTCGCCAGAGGACCGCAGCGTACCCACTCCCCCTCGCAACAACCGAAGGGGATGGGGCGCCGGACGCCGTCGAGGCGACGATGGCCACCGAACCATCAACATCTCCTACCCAGTTATCCCGGGGAGGGATGAAGTATGGTTCGGAGACCACCGCGACCTCTATCGACCACTGTGCCATGCTCTGCAGGAGTAAATCCTGCGCTGCTGCACAGTGGTTGATATTCGCCTGCAGAACCTGGTGGGCCATACTAATCCCCCGCGGTTTCCATGTCCTCCACTACCCGCGGGGGAGACCGGGCGGCCGGGATGTGAGCGGCCGCTCCGGTGCTCCTCTTTGGTTTGGGTGGGTGGCATTGTTTGCCACCCATCCGATGCGCCGATGGTTTTCCCGCCGCCGCGCACAGAGAGCACTTGGGCGCGGGGGCGGGGCACTTGGCCGCTACGTGGCCTTTTTGACCGCAGCGGTAACACTCATCGCTGCGGTCCGCCGTGCATGTGCACTGCACACGGACGTGCCCCGTGTGCAGGCACTTGTAGCACCTCATCGGCCGGGACTCGAGCACAGTGACCTGTGCCGAGACCCAGCCGACGAGCAGCCTCCCTCCAGCTACCAGCTGCTTGGCGGCGACCACCGGGCAGCGCACGAAGGCGGTACCCTGGCCCCGGAAGCCCTGCTTTACCTCCCCGACTTGCACCGACAGCTCGGAGCAGCCGGTGCGCTTTGCCACCGCAGCCTTGATGTCCGCGGGGGCGACCGAGTCGTCCAGACCCGACACTCGCAATTCTGCGGTTTTGACGGGCCTGGAGATCCTTACAACCTCCGGATCCAGGACCTCCCGGAGTTTAGCGGCTAGGGTATCCGCCTTATCACCACTTGTGGTGCCGGATACCTCAAGTATCCGGGCACCTGTTGCAGCCTTACGGCTACGGAGCCCCTGTTCGATGCCAATGCTGGCCAGGTCGACTGCCCTTCTCGCCTGGCCCAGCACATCGGCGTATGTAACACCGTTCTCCACAGCCGCCGGCTGCAGTGAAATCACCACAGCGGACGAGCGCGGAGCCTGCAGCCGCACCTGCGGTTTGGCTGGTGCCGCGGCGGCAGCACGTTTGCCGCCGCGCTTACCCACGACCGTCCAGCCAGCCTCCGGCACAGGCGCCGACGCAGGCTGTGAGGTGGCTATGGGTACGCCAGGTTGAGCCACTGCTGAAAAAGACGCAGTCATGTCCTGCGGGGCTGGAGGAAGGGGGCGAGGCGTAGGCTTGGGAGTAGCAGCAGTTGCCGCCTTACCCTTGCCCTTCCCCTTGCCCTTCCCCTTACCCTTCCCCTTGCCCTGTTGCTCCTTGGGAGAGGCAGTTACCAACGCTGGGGCGGTGGATGGCCCGGGCTTCGGCTGTTGAGCTGCGGCTGCAGCTGCAACCCTCACTCTGGCCGCGAGTGGAGGCGCCACTCGCTGCGCCGGAAGGAGACGACTCTCCACCTCCCCGAGCCGGGCGTTGACCATGGTCCCGACCTGGACCATGATACCCCTGGCGAACTCTTCCTGCGACAGGGCAGGAGGAGACGCCCGCTCGGAGAGCGTCGGAGAAACCCTCCGGGGAGCAGGTGTCGGCGAGGGCGGCGAAGGCACAGGGGGCTCCCTGTTCCGCGCCACCTCAACCCGGAGCATCTCCACCGCGCTCCGCAGTCCTGCCACCTCCGTCCGAAGGCGAACGTTCTCCGCCTTCAAGACTGCCACCTCCGAAGTGGAGCTCCTGCTGGCCAGAGCCTCCACTATCTCCGCGACGACCCGGGTCGTCAAGTTGAGGCTTTTTACAAAGCCCCCCTTGAGACTACCGGATCTCGCTGCCACCTCTTTATTTATGAGCAGGCACTTCTTGGCCTGCCCAAGGAGTACGTCGGCAGGCTGTTCGCCAACCGTGCCCAACGACGTCATTGAGGCGTCCAGGTCGCGAGCCATTTGCTCCACTGTTTGCTCGACCTGAGCCTTTCCAGCCTCAGTTTTGCGGAACTCCGCCCTGCGGTTTATGAAAACCTTCAGAGGCGGAGGTCCCATTAACTCACCCTCAGTGGAGGACACCGAGGGTGACGGCGACAAGTCGCACCGCTGTCTCCTCCGAGATGTAGGCGCCCATAAGGCACCAACTAGCGGCTCCGCTAGAGCCTCCAGCACCTCCGGAGACGGAATGACCTGTCCCGCCACGGATTCAGCCTCGGAGTCGGACGGGGCGTCCGACATCCGAATCGGCACATCCACACTAGCCGCAGATGGTGCGCGGCTAGTCGACGCTTGCGCGTCGGAGGTTTGGCCCTGAGAAGGGCCTTTTGGTTGGCCCTGAGAAGGGCCTTTGGTTTGGCCCTGAGAAGGGCCTTTTGGTTGGCCCTGAGAAGGGCCTTTTAGGAACCGCCCGGAGGCGTCCCGCTGCGGTTTTTTAGGCATGCCTAAAACTCCAAAGTTCGCACTAACACCTTGGAACTTGCGAATGCACAGCGCGCTTTAGCCGTTCCCCGGTCTGCCACTCCGTTACGGTGACAGAACCGGGTACCGTTGCCCGGGAGAGACGATCGAGGACGTACACGCTGTGGGGGCTCCCAATTGGACAACCTGTCGCAAGCATCGAAAGCGCTTTTGGTAGATATATGTTTGTCACTTATTTACGCTTAAAGTACTGCACCGAGATCTCAAGAGGTTACATTCTGAATTTTAATCAATCGTGTATTTCAGGACCTATGTTACCAATATTTAAAAATACGGTACAATCGGTGCAGTACTTTTAGCGTAAATAAGTGACAAACATATCTACTTATCTAAACCAAAACAGAAAAATAAAAAAGTTTACCAATCGCACTTTTTTACTATTTTAGGTGCAGCTATAAACAGGGTAAATACAAATGTTGACCAATCGCGCTTTGAACGGTTGCTCAGTTGACCAAATGCGCTTCAAATGATTTGCTCTTTTGACCAAAAGCGCTTTTGACGATTTGCGCGTCAGTTGTCCAAATGCGCTTTTGACGAATAGCGCCTAAGCCCAAAAAGTCACAATAGTTATTTATAATACAAGATCTATTGTCGGTGCGGCCGCGGCGGCGGTCGTGCGTGCCTTCATAACGGTGATGGTACACAAATTGAATACTTTTTGTAAGGTCCGCCCGACAGCCCTACAACTTTTGTATAAATTGAATAGTCTTCAATATCTAGAGCATAAAGTGCGGTAATTTTCACAATGGCTGACTGGATTTTACTGGTTACTATTTCTTTGCGTTTAGATTTGCTTTTAATATAGGTACCTCTAAGAAATCTCGCATCAGACTTTATAGAGGCGTATGCTATGTTTTCGAAGAGCTTTTTTTTCAAGAGAAATTTACCTTTAGTATGTAACTTTCGTAATTTCTTAATTAAAATCATTAGAAATGTAAACAATAAAAACTCAACGCTAATTTCTTTTAAAAGGAAACTTTAAGACCATTACCGTTTAAGTACTACATTTTATGACGTAATCAATTGAAACCTAAACATAAAATATCTGATTATTACCGGTGAAAAGATCTTCAACTTGAAGTTAAACAAAACGCAAGATTAACCGAAGAAACGGTTATATTAATGACTTTGAAGCGTTATAACAATCTTTGACTCATTCACTAAGTTCGATAACTTCAATAGCTTTAGAGAACCGTGAAAATTTAGTGCCCATGCGATGTATTGCGAATTTTATAGCACCATCATATCGATTGTGATTTGCAACCATTGAGCTATTTCACACTTTAGATCCGGTGAAAATGGTCTGTAATTTTTATTACTTGTGCAGAATATCTCCAAAATTACGATGGGAAAAAATAGCTTGAGTTTAGATTTAGTGGCATGCAAAATAAATGAAGCGAGAGAAAAGGCAACTTTCTATGTATCTTACTCGTACGTGATTCATCTTCAACCGCAGCTGCACTTTCCGTCAGGTGGAATGTGGTCAAACTAATGCATATTTACTTTATTTAAAAAAAAACATTTTTTAAAGCACCGACTTCCTCGGAATTTTGACAGACCCGTACTCCTTCTTCTAAATCGCTTCGTTCTTGGCAGAACGGTCGTGGTCGTCATGATGTCTACGGTACAGTCAGTTATTGTTCGCCTCACTATGTATCGCCATTTCTCCCTACGTTCAGTGTATTTAAGTGCCAGAGATAAATTCGAGAAATATTATAACAAAATCAATCTAATTTTTTAAGGAAATACCAGATTACGTCATCTATGTGTCATCACTTTCACGCGCTTTTACCATTTCTTTGCTATTTCATATGACTCATTCGTTTTTATATAAAAAAGTCTATAATCCCACTAATCTCTTCATATCTAAATAGCTGAAGAGTTTCAGATGAAGCTAAGGTGTGCAGACTATCAAACTTAGCTAACTTTTCAATAATTAAAATCCATGCTCTCGAATAATTTACCATTTATAGGCAGGACGTTCAGTATATAACTTTAACAAGATAATAATATGGTGCGTCCAAACGCTGTGTTACGTCGTCCGGATGATATATTAATACAGGTAGTGTAAAGATAACGGCCTTGCAAGGCCTTGCCATTGGCATGGTTCTACGTAGGTCGGTGACCGCGACCGCCGACCAGCCGTGTGTTGCTAATCCGACTATCTGCTTTAATGTGCGAATCTAATTGCACCTTCCAACATGACACTTCATAGACTGTAGACTGTAGAGGTAGTTATGGGTTATGTAAATTGCGTTTAAGACAAAATTCATAGACTATAGAGGCAGTTATAGGCAAATTGCGTTTAAGAGCGTATATATCGAATATCGAGTGACGCCCTCTTGCTCGCACTATTTGATGAATTTTGAAATATAAATTCATAGAATTAATTTATTGAAAATTCCTCAAGATCATCATATTGTACACATTTTAAAAGTTTTTACAGTTTGATATGTAGAAAAATAGAAAACCAGATATTGCTCCCCATGCCATTGTCAAAAAGCGGGGGAGAGAGCGTCACTCGATATAATATACGCTCCTAAGACAAAGCTCAAAAACTATGGAAGGTAAAACCGTTTAACAAAATAATCTTCCAACCGTGTTTCGGCAAGATGTTCCACAGATCGGCAACATGCCAATCTCCAGAAAATTAAAATGCTACGGAACCACTGTCGAATGGCAGCATGCCCAGCTTGAATGCTGTTTTTAAAACCGTCTCATGAACTCTTTTAATAAGGAAAACGATTGTTCTATCCAAAAGACAAATAATGCTTTATTTTGTTTTTTGTTGCGTGGTTTCTGCATTTATTAGCCAGTAACTTCACTATCCAATAAATACAAGAATCTCCATCATTAACATATTAATAAAGAACCCCGTACTATCAATTTAGTAAATCCACGTGTTATTTTAATTGCTTATTTATTTTTTTATGTTCTATATGAAAAGTGGTTGACAGCAGCGAATTAAAAATTTAATGAGATGTAGATAATATCGTGTTAAACGTCGGAAACGACTCTTTAACTTTCTCTGAGATTTACAACGCGAATGAGAAACAAACATGGAGCTGGAGCTTATCAAGACAAAGAATGTAGTTTGCAACAAGATTTGCAAGTGACAGGTGCAGCGTTATTAGGTAAACTACTTCATTAGAGTTGGATCTGATGGCTCGGGCGGGAATAACGGCATCGCATGGCATCTGAGGCAAGATTGCAGGGAACCCTGGCTCCGTGGTACACCGTTACATCCTTGTTCGGACACTTCCGACCACGCGCCCTCTCTAGACCTGTTTCTAACCACCTCACTCTTAAAATATCACGTCCTTCGTGACTCTGCCTTTATTAAAAGATTGCAGATAAATTCCATCCGCATTTACTCTAATATTTATTTAACGCTCTCAATATTTTATTTGGTTGCATTCATGTCGAAAGTGAATCTTGTCATCTACTGGTTTCCCTATTGAAAAGCAGTTTGGTGGAACGTGTTTTCTGAACGCCCCGGATGGGAATGTGTGGTCGTTAATTGTGCGTTTGTATAAATTTACCTACAGTATTTCTCACGGTCAAGTTCTTTAAAATGTACATAATGTGGAAATTAGCTTAAAGTATTCACTGAGTGTGGATCAACGGAGCTTAGAACGACAAAGTGGTTTTTTTATGAAGTTAAGCATCAGTTAACTCGGGCATCGGGCACATCTAATCTACAACCTAATCTAGCGGCAAGTTATGATGAACCAACTCACCAAAAAACGTAAGCCCGATCAGATTCTTCTACAAAAAGACTAAAAGATCTGTAACCACAAAAGGAAGACGAGCGCAGCCTACTTACAAAATGTAGGTAAACTTTCGGAGAGATTGCTTGGATTGAAACTAAGTAGGTACACCTACTTACTTAGAATACGTGCTATCTTAATCTTGATTTGTAAATTTCACCGGTTGGACGAATATTTAAAACTTTTGTAGAAATACAAAAGAACGTTAATCTTATTATAACAGTCACAGTGCCATTTACCTAATTTTGTTTGCGCACTTTTACACACTTTTGATGATAATTAATTTTTAGTAAGTACCTATACCTAGAAAAAATATTAGTACTTAAGACTTCGTTCAGGTACCCTGGATCCAACAGAGAGCAAATTACGAGTATGTACGTAATCGAGGAACCGAACTTCAGAACAGTTACTTTCTACCATAAGATCCGCAGTTTAGAAATGAAAACAACCAAATCGATACATTCGTGATTACTCACGGTGAGCATCGATTAAGAAGTCGCGTCGTCCTTTTGTGAAGAGCGTGGGAAATCATCGATATTTCCTACGACTCGCTGGAGCGTTGCAAATATGCTTGTCGATGTTACAGTGGAGTCAACGACACCGAATAGGAAGTATGAACGAAACGAAGAGGCTTAGGACGATCGGATTTACGCAACTTTACGTGTTTTGTTTCTGGTAAAGAAACCAGAAAAACGGCTGGTTTGATGTCCACGAGCGCCTAGAAGCGACTGGTTTGGATAAACACGCGCCTTGAAAACGTTTTTAGTTTTGAATTACTTCTAACTATAACATAGTTATTTGTTCAACAAGTGAGAAAAGTT
The DNA here is from genome assembly GCA_947507615.1 of Hemithea aestivaria. Classification (NCBI taxonomy): domain Eukaryota; kingdom Metazoa; phylum Arthropoda; class Insecta; order Lepidoptera; family Geometridae; genus Hemithea; species Hemithea aestivaria. Next base: position 8,081,483 of record OX382326.1, on the reverse strand, counting down.
AGCAAAAACAGCTTTTGCCTCAAAAATGTACCTAAATCCAAAGACCTTTTCAGCGGAACAAGTGAAAAGTTTTTTCTTCGTGATTTAATTCTATAGAACAAACTTGGCCCATTATACTCGTAGTTTCATAAATAGGTACGTAGGACTTACATAGGTAATGGTTGCTTTAAACACATAAACGAGCCCTAACATAGTTTATCAAACAAATATGCCCAGGTACTGAGTAAGTAGTACATTTGTAAAGCAAATGTGTAGGTTCGCTCATGATCCTCTAGGGTGTCATTATGGTAATAGTCTATACATTACAGAGTATGATAGACAGCTGAAATCGATGCATACCAATGACTGCCAAGAACGTTGTTAGTTGTATGTACCAGTTTTAAAAAACGACGCTCTGAAACTATAGTTGAGACTAGTTCACTTTTTACTACATTGTTGGCAAATTATAGGTTAGGAACCCTGCAGGGACCTGAAGGACTAATTTAGCTGTTCAGTTTAACTCTATTGTTAGTTACTGGTACTGACAACTAGACCTAGAGCTAAAGTAAACAATGAACTGCTCGCAATGGAAATAAGAATAGGGTTACGCTGTACGCTAGTCTAGATTGCTGCAATTTTGCTCGCTGACAATTTCTTTCCCGCGGCTCGAAGTCTTTCTTTCTGATTTTGAGTGAGAAATGCAGGATTTTTTAATTCAACTTTTTTATCATATTTTATATTACATTATTTTCATATTGAAGAGTAGATTAATAAAGTATCATTATTATTTTTTATTACTTGATGCTAAAAGTTTGTTTAATTAATTCATTTATTGGACAGTGCATTCCAACTGGTTTTGCGATCTATAAATAGTTAACGAATTAATTGATTCAAGCCTTCTATGCTCATTAAAGTTGGCAGAAATCATTTATATAGAGCAGCGGTTTACGTTATTAATATTATTTCTTATCTAATCGATATAAGATTAATTAGAGTGGAAGAAAGTAGACATAACTAGGCCTCAATAACTCAATATTCAGAGACATACTTTTGGTGTTAATCGGAGAATTTGCTTTTTTATTTAGTAAAAGTGTCAGATAATGAAAAATTAGCAGATAACAAAAAGATATAAATTCTATAAGTTTTATCTCTATTTTTCGCATAGTTCCACTCTAAACGAATGACCTTAATTCTAGTCACTTTTGAGAGGCTTTATAAATTTATTAAAATTTCAATGAAGGAAGAGGCTAACCCAAAAACAATAAATATACCGAATACCGTGTAAACAACAAACGATTGTGCGAGATAAAGCGAATAATATGCCGCTAGTGAGCGAATACGCGAGCCAGGCGATAATATGTCATCCTAAACACCTCTTTAGGTTCCTGGTGGTATGCGGTGAATAGGTGGTCGCAGTTATAGCAGGTATGCAAACCACTACGGTTTGCGCCTTAGGACACGAAGAAGTAAACAATTACAAAATATAATACGTGATATTGATATAAATAAAGCTATCAATAAAATACGAGTTATGATTAATCATTTAGCAAGCGTTAACTGTACTGTTAGGTAATAACATTTAAGTATCTATCACATTGATATCTAATTATAAACACCGCATCACGTCTTTGTAGTGATTGGATAACAACTGTTAGTGGCGGTAAAGCGGACCACCTGCATCTTCTATAACGTTACGCAGCTTTTTATCATGTCATTGCCTCTTATAGACTCCTTGGTATTAGTTTCAATTATAAAACTAACATGAAAAGACGTGATTGCAATTATTCATTTGGAACTACGTTATATTTATAAATATAACAACAATTAGGAGCAATGTGTGGATGTTCTTTACCTGGCGCGTTTTTAGAAACTATTTTAGTTTGACTTTGAACTTGGAATATTGTTCATTGGGGAAAACGTAGGATAGCATACGAAAAGAACATTATTTGAATAGGTACTACCACTACTAGGTATAACTTCTTTTGTTGTTATTTATTGTAAGTAGGTATTCTATTAAAATATGCTTTAAATGGAAATTTGCGAGACGGCGAGACAGAGTCCCATAAAACCATTATTGTCATAACGTGAAAGTTCAAAGTTTCCTAAATGGCCACAAGCAAGTTGCCAGGTACCTAGTTGCGGCTAGGTGGTCGAGTGTCACTCTATTGTCCAAATTCCTCGGTCAACGTCCTAAATGGCCAGTTTACGTCACCTTATTACCGCCGGGCGAGGGGCAACGGTCGCGAATATGTCCAGACTATGCTAAAGAATCGATTAGGAACGGTTCACCACGCCATCACTGACGCATTCCAATATCGCTCAACCATTCAGCTACTGACATTGTATTCCTAAACACTACTTTCTATTGTTTCCGCCTTGGCACTTGTTGCTAAGCTCTGACATAGATACGAGTATCTCTCGTAGACACATTATCTAGCGTTGGCTTTTATCTACAATAGAACACGCGGTCATTAAGTCGTGAGACATACCTACTTATCGTCCAGTCTTAAATCCACCCCGTTCCACTTAATGTCAGTAAAGTTTTGTATGGCCGATATGTTCATTGTAAGACTGTACCACCTCTAATTGTCAATCGCCATACAAGTACGTACAATAAAAATTGCATGGTACCTGTATGGATGCATTCGACATAATGTGGTTCAAACAGCGTACGATTCCAAGTAGAGGCACAGTTCGTCGGTTTCCAGTAGTTATCGGGTGCGTGTGAAAATCTAGAGTAGCCCGGAGCGGTGAGCTTTGCGCGGTTACAGTAATTGCAGTGGGCACTAGATAGGCCACATTTATTAGAATTAACTCGCAGTAGTTTTGCTGCGATCGTGTATCGATTATGATACGTGCACGCACATCTAACTAATCAGCGGTTCTCATACCCTCGATTCATGGATTTGTTCGGGGTTATTACAACTCTATAATTTGAGACGTTGTATGTTCCAGTAGCATTAAACGTGTTTTGTTTGTTTCAGAGCCTCCGGTGAGTCCATCGGGAGAACTGCCGGTTACTATCGAGCACCAACAGGATACGAGCGTGTCGAGCAACTTGACCAGGAATGACGCCAACTGCGACAAGACTGGCACTTGTTACGACGGTAATTTACATTTTGCGGCTGCTCGGCTAATTGTTTTAATGCGATGGTTTATATTGACGTTTTTGCTCCAGTGGCTGTGCTATGCAAGGATACAAGAATAGCAGTGCAGGTGCGAACGAACAAGCCGTTCAATGGCCGTATTTACGCCCTGGGCCGCTCGGAGACTTGCAACATCGACGTTGACAACAGTGACTTCTTCAGATTGGATCTGACTATGGCAGGACAAGATTGTAATACGCAGAGTGTGGTAAGTTCACCCTTCAATAATTTTACTTTAACACAATAAGTACTTGACATAAATGTTTGAGAAACAACTTAGAAATTTGTATGAATTTAGATTCTTAAGACAATTTTGTCTCTTGTTAAATTGGTTATGTGCTTCTATATTTATGTCTACAAAGACCATTTGTTTTAAATTCCAGACTGGCGTTTACTCCAACACGGTGGTTCTCCAACATCACAGTGTAGTCATGACCAAAGCGGATAAAATTTACAAAGTGAAATGCACATACGACATGAGCTCGAAGAACATTACCTTCGGAATGGTGCCGATCAGGTCAGTGGGACGATAACATGCTCTAATATTTAAATAGAAACGGCAGTAAACGGCTCAAGTCGCGACACTCAAGAACTTTTAACATCCACCGTATAATTTATTCCCCTTAGCATAGCCGAGAAGTTACGTGATATGGCAGTGTAATGAGCGGAGCTTATTTGTCATACCTTCGCGAGGAACGATTTCAAATTCTGACCGTTGCACTTGAGGTTGGATTTAAGATTGTAGTACCCGAACTACTTGTAACTTTTAGAGGATAGATCACCTATTCTCATGGAGATATTAGTGCGCTGAGAGAATTAATTGCATATTATGTAGGTGCCTTAAGAATTGGGATGTCACCTAGGAAATATGTAGACGCCCTAGATGCAGCTAAAGCTTCAAATCAGCAATTTGGTTGAGTTATTCAAATATACCTTACGTAAACTTGCAAGTAGTCCTAATTTTTCTCCATATAGGAACTCTTAATGCTACTTCAATTTATAGCAAATTCAGGTGTACTAAAAGGTAATTTCCTATTAAACAGAGATCCGGACATGATTTCCATCACGGCTGCACCGGAGGCTCCGCCGCCACGCATCCGCATCCTGGACGCGCGCCAGAGAGAGGTGGAAACCGTACGCATTGGAGACCGGCTTACTTTCCGCATCGAGATACCGGAAGACAGTAAGTTACATCCTTTTCACACCTACATCAATTTTCAAAACGTTGGTATACCTTTATTGAACTGATGTCATCTTCGCGCGACGTAACTCTTCAATAACTATGACCAGGAAAGATTCGCCCTTACACTTTCACATCAAGGGATTTCGATCACCAAGAAGAATAGGAAGCTGTTCGTTAGCCAGTTTTTTAGAAGGCGAACAAAATCTGCTTCTCTTTTTACGATTTATCTAATCAAACTACCTCAATTTTTAAACACCTTTCATTGTGAACCCCAGGAGCACGTTATGACAAAAATGTGTAAGATATACATTAATTGTGATGATTGTGTAAGATTTATTTTTAGAATAATAAATGTCTTTATGTTGATTCATGGATGCTGCCAACACCAAAGTATGGTCGTGTTTTGATCCGACAGTATTCAAATATTATTGTGATTGTTTCAGCTCCCTATGGCATCTTCGCCCGCAGCTGTGTCGCTATGGCCAAGGACTCCAAGACTACTTTCCAGATCATTGATGATGAAGGGTAAGTAATCAAAATAATTAAGTATTTTAGATCGTTTCAATGGAAATTGTGGTGATAGTTTATGTTCCAATATTTTCTATAGATTAGGTTTTCCCGTAGGTATAATACATGTGATGGTATCTGGCATACCACATAGTATGGTTCATAAAACTGGTGTTATCTCAATTATTATTTTAAGTCGCCAAGTCCCTTCCCCCAATATGACCTAAACGTCGACACCAGATCTTATTAGCTCTCCTAGACTAGATCCACATTAAAGCTAATATAAATGTTCCTATTTCAGATGTCCCGTGGACCCGTCAATATTCCCAGCGTTCACACCTGAAGGCAACGCTCTACAATCAGTGTACGAAGCATTCAGATTCACGGAGTCTTATGGTGTCATCTTCCAATGTAACGTCAAATACTGCCTTGGACCTTGCGAACCGGTGGGTACCTATTTTATTGTGATTTGATTCTGTGTTCCCTAGGTAGGCCAAAGGAAAATCATTTACCAGATTGTGTTTATATAATTACTCTTTCAACACTGATAAAGTGATTTCAATGGCATATAGAAGGGGGAGAGGGTCCTCAAAATTCGCTTTTTCGCATCACAAAAGCGAAAATCTTTGACTAGAATCGTGCCCGTAATGCGTAATTGAGGTTCAGTCTAAAGACGAATATAGAATAATTATTTTTTTGTTAATTCACCTTCTGGTTTTATTAATTCACCTGCTGTTTTAGCATTTAAAATTTCAGCTCTAGAACATAAACAAGTGTGTAACTTGTATCCATTAAATCAGCAGACAGGTGAAACTAAACGAAAGCTCGTAAAATTGCTTGTACCAGTCACAGTTGTTAAGAGACAAATCCGCATTCCTACATAAATTGATTGGTTTCCAGGCCATGTGCGAATGGGGCAGACAGACAGTGGAGTCATGGGGCAGGAGGAAGCGTTCGCTGCCTGTCAATGATACAGAGGCCGCTCAGGATGAGGATATGAACATCTCGCAGGAGATCATTGTTCTGGACTTCGGTGATGAGAGACAGAGCACCGATTTCTTGCGCTCTGATAAACCCGGCGGAAGCGCTTCAGAGGCTTACTTTGGAGGTAAGTGAAATATATCACTATTAAGGTCCAACTTATTGGATAACTTTTGGGACATACGTATCTACTTACATTATTATGTAGGAGGGTTTTCTAAATTTCGTATAGATCTATGATAAATGGAGTTGACTGAATTCTGCCGTGATATCAAGCGATCGCTTCGAAGCGAGATCAATTTTATTTGGAATACGAGACTCTGTTCTAGAAAACACTCAGAAAACTTGCTTTGGACTTTTGGACATCATTGAGTCCTCGTATGGAAATTTAACAAAACCCTCATATGAAAAGATCTCTTGCTCAACCGATATGCTCATTTATCTTTTTATTTTCAGAGAAAACAGTGACCATAGTGGAGCCATGTCCAAGCAAAGCTTCAGTGCTACTCCTGGGAGTTGCTTGCGCTCTACTGGTCCTCCTCTACATTGCGACCATCTTCTGTTACTACATGCGCAAGTGGCTCGCACCACCCAAGCACATATCGTAAACCCACGTAGTTCGTAGTTCTAGAGGGAACTTGTGATACAACCGACTGATGACGCATTCTAGGAACTATTCCGTCCATATGATTAAGTTCCATCTGCCGTGGTGTCCATCCAATGTTTTTAACCACCGCACCCTTTGCATTTATTTCTAGAAGTAATTTATTGCATTTAATAGCATTTTACTAAGTATTAATTTTAAGTTGGAGGATAAGAATCTACAGGACTTTTATAAGCCTATAGAGGCATTTTCATAGTCTTAATTTCAGACGTGCATTTATTATGTTTAGGATAATATTACGACCATTTTTGTACAATTTTTCAGTACATGTAATTAGGAAATTTTTTATAAAAGACGTGTTTGGAATAGTCCCCCGAAAATTGACAAATATTTGAGGGGATTATTCTGACTGAAATAAAATAATTAGATTGGTATTTAGAACTTAAGCTCCATTATACGATAGGGTAGATTCTATTACTTTTTATATCAGAAAATCTAATAAACTTTTATTGTAAATATAGATTCTTACTTTTACATTCTGGCTTTTGCTTGATTCAGTGAGTCTTGTGAACTTTCGGTTGGGTTCTGAGGAAACAAACTCAAAAATCATCTACTTTTTGATAAGTATTATTTGTTGCTCCTAACCCAACTTGAGATTTCGTCTTTATTTATTTAGACTAATTAATTATACCTATTTATTGTTTCATTATTAACAAATAAACTTGTACAAATATTGCGATTTTTTTATTTTCAACATTTCAATAAATTATACATCAACCACACTAGATTCAGAATACAGATTGTATCGGACTTGCTCTGTGAAGTATTAATTTTTGCAATAAATTGTGTTGGCTGAAGTCAAATTTTCTTTAAAAATATTGTGGAAAAGCCTTAATTTTTTAAATAGAATTTTTTGAAAAATAAATACCGAAACATATTATATTGCAATAATTAATGTAATAGTTAACTGTAGCAAGTCCATTTAATTTGTACTAACAACACAAAAATCCATTGCACACATGTCAAAAATATAAAGACTTAAAAAAAATAATAAACAAAAATTAGGACAAGAATTTCAAGATTCATGAACATATTAAAGTATCTACTTATAGTTATCCAAATAAATCTATGCAGCTAAATCAAGCAGATAAAAAATATAATCAATACATATAAGTTATGTGTGCACTGAACTTAAATTAGCTTCTATCACAAGACATTTTCAGTTTGAGCCAACAAAGTGTTATAAACACTATTCAATATTTCCTCTTGGAACTTTGTATCTAATTCTTCAGATTTGCAGTCAAACACTTTGTCAAAAGAACGTACAAACATAGGCATTACCTTTTCTATTGGGAACTTGATTCCTGTTTCTTTGGTTAAGGATGTAACACCTTTATCTTCTATGCCGCAAGGGTCAATGTGGTCGAACCATGATAAGTCGTTGTCACAGTTTAGGCATATCCCATGGGTTGTGACGTATCGTGATGCGTGGATGCCTATTGCGGCTATTTTGTTATCATCTACCCATACTCCGGTGTGTGGTGATCGGTTTGCTTTGATTCCTGTAAAATAGACATAAATTTATTGACCGAATGAATGTATAAATGTGCACACATTGCTACAATAATATTATTATAGTGCAGTATTAGACAGGCTTTCATATTAAAATACCCAGTAGTCAGTAGTAAATGTAATACCTAAAACTACAGCTTATAATTATGGGCATAAGGTTCTTAACATTATGACATAATGAACAAGCTGGTTTTGTTAAATATTAACATTAAAAAGTTTTTGTTAAACACCAACAAAATTGAAATAAAAGCAATGGGTCGATACTGTGACCCGCAGTCAACAAAATGGTTGAAGAGAGTGCAAATCTTCAACAAACTACGTCAGGAAGGAAGAGGGCCTGATGAGCCTGAGCCTTAAACAACATCATAATATAACAACAAATCCGCTCATAGTCTTGTAAATGATAGCAATTAACCCTTTAACCGCCACCGTCGGATATATCCGACAAGCTTGTTCTGTTACGTAACCGCCAGAGTCGTATATTTCCGACGAGTCGTATTTTTCCGACTGCACTTTAAATCTACATTTTTTAAGTCATAACACTGTATTTTATAAAACTATACTCGTAATTAGATAAATAGTGAATAAAGTTATGATTTACAGTTGGTTTTATGCTTCTCTCCCAAATAGAATAAATATTAGACATCACTTTTGTTGTAGGTATTTATAATTCAAAAAACTTGCCTGGCGCTAGGGGCACGACAAGTGATTTTAAGTCGTGCGGTTAAAGGGTTAACAAAAAAAAAATACTGTCATCTATAGACATTTACAACAAAAGTTGTGTTGCCAATAAGGTGTCAGTTGTTGCAAATTTATTTTCATAGTTGTATTAAATGTAATAAAGTGTTCTAGTTGAATTTGATTCTTACCTAAATCCTCACAGATCTTTATAACAGTTTCTTCCAAAGAATTGACGTACCACTTGACACTGTTTTTAAAATGTTTCAAGTTTATAACAGGGTATGCTACGAGCTGTCCGGGACCATGAAACGTGATGAGACCTCCTCGGTTAGTTTTCCTGAATTCTGCACCGAGACCGCGAAGTCTCATTATTTCCGATTTTGGGGTGTGATCTCTAATTCCTGAAAAATGATTGAATTATTTTAGTGTAAGTAGGTATACAATTTATTAGGTACTAATTATTGTAGTTAAAAAACGAATTATAATATTTTTATAAAATTATTATTAGTTAAAGTTGATAGAACAATATCATGTTTTATGAATGTGTGTTTGTTATGGCAAAACCGCCTAAATGTGAACTGAAATTTGGTACAGGTTGCTTAGACTCTGGAATAACAATGAGCGCTCCTGGTAAATGATGTGTGTATACTAACATTAATTAGTATAGTTTAGTAATATTGTTTAGTAATGTTTTAAAATAAAACGTTCGATAATTCTAAGTATTATAATAAACAGAAATTTCTACCAATCATAGAGGTTAATTCATAGCTTACAGCCACAGCAAGTTTGACCTAAAATTATCAATTAAAAACACACCAACGGTATAAACCGGCTTGTGCTCTACAAGTAGAAGGGTGTCAAAGTCTCCGTCCTGCCCTTTCATCATTGCATCCAGGTGCTTTCGAGCCAAAGCTACCTGAATCTTCAAGGCAGTGTCATAACTTGTCTGCCCTAATTTCCAAATTTTCACCATCATGAACAGTAAACGAATAACAATAATCAACGATGGAAAAGAAGCAATCAATATTACTTTAATCTCAATGTTTGCAACAATTATATTTATTTTTGTGTAATTTTTAGGACTTTTTTACAAAAAAAAACAAAAGAAAACAAAATTGTGTGACTTTGATAGCTGTCAATGAGTCAATGACATTTGAGACAGTTGACGAACAGCTGATTTTTTGTTACCATTTTTTTATGATTTTTCATTTTCGTCGCTTATATTATAAATTAAATTTAGTAAAATTATAATTATTGATATCGTTAAAACTTTAATCAAAAGGTTTCACAATGATTAAAATATTTTCCTATTATTATTTAAAAAAATTAGCGCCATCTGTGAATATTATTGATAACTAACTTTAGCAAGTGTTGTCTAAGTTTAGCAAATGTTTAAAAAAGTATCACTAGATGGCGCAATTTCTGTAAAATTCATTGTTGATAGTCTTGCTACTCGATGATAGATGGCAGTGCATCAAAAAACTCAAGTTTATTTCTATGAATGAGTGAGAGCGCTAGTATCTATGTTGTTGGGCATTTTGTTAGTATTCTATTACGACGAACAATAGTTCTTTTTTTCGCCGCTCATTGCGATCGTAGTACCGAAGGACAGCAGGCTAGGGTGAAATAGGTAGTCGGCGGGTAGGTGTCTATAACCACTCTGAACGGGAGGTAAATATACACAATCTTCAGTCAGTTCAGTTTTCGGTGTTCCCTGAATGGAAGGGCGGTGTAAATTTCGTTACGTAAAGCCGTTTTGTAAATAAAAACCTAGTTATTAATAATACTGTCTAGATTTTAACAATTAATTTGATATAATGATGCTAAGTTAATGTTAACATTCCTAGGAGAAGTGTTTGTAAAGTCCTTGAGATGAATGTAGTTTAGGTGTGAATTTTAATGAAAAATAACTCTTATGACATCTCCGGTAAAGTTGTTGTATGTTGTGTTTGGACAAGGTGTTTGTGAGATCCGAGATGTGGCATTCTCTCAAGCGATGACAACAGGGGTAGGTAAATAAAAAAGATATTATGCTAAGAGTAGATTTAATGAGTGTAAAACATACTATGAACATCGAGTATGAAATCACAAGGGCTTCTTTGTTCTAACCGTAAAAAGTAAGATGAAGTAGGTAGGTAGGTATGTTATTATGAAAAATCTGGTCCTTCGAGTCAGTTTTATATTCTAAGTTCCTTTTGTTTTTTGTTGTTGTTTGAAAAGTTGAATATTTTTTTTTAGATTTAGTCTTGAGACACAAACCTTTTAATGTATTGCATTAATAATATATTAGGTAAACTGAATATAAGTAATTCTGTACTTTAACCATGTTTTTAAAAATTCACCTGCAGTTTAACAAAATATTCTTCGCGTCAATGAGGACGACGAGCGATTTTATACTTAGGTAGTGGTCGAATTGAATCGTGCATACTAAAATGAATCCGAATAACATAGGTACCTAATTCGTAAAGGTAGATAATTTCAGTTTCAGTCTACCCTTGTCAAAATGTAGAACGAAAGTGATCGATGAGGGCCTTGACTTTAGATATTGTTATTAGAATAGTATAATCCCGCTAATATATTTAATTAATGCGAAAGCATGTGTGTTCGCTCGTTGTTTGTCTGAAGCCGCGTCTCCAGCTACATTTTTGGTCTACACTCTCAACAAAAACACGTCAACACACAGCAAAATTCCCCTACACAAAAAAAAAAAAAATGTCTATGCTTCAAGCTTCAACAAATGTTTTTGCTTTGTTTATTCATTTATTTATTTAGTAGCTGAGCCTGGCGGTAAGCTTCAACAAATGTTTTTGGTTTCCATAGGCGATGGAAAGCAAAAACATTTGTTGACGCTTGAAGCATAGACATTATTTTTTTTTTATGTAGGAGAATTTTGTTGTCTGTTGGCGAGTTTTTGTTGAGAGTGTAGACCAAAAAAGTAGCTGGAGACGCGGCTAAAAGCCGCGTCTCCAGCCGTTTAAACATTCAACACAAACATCACATTTTTCACAAAACATTTTCAAACTACACTTCTTGTTTGCTCTAAAAAATGGCTTTTTGCTTTCCATTTTCCATATCCGATGGAAGGCACGTAGGTACAATCAAGGGCGGATCCAGGTTTTGGTCCCCAGGACCAAATCCTGGGCAATAGGTGCAGACGGGCAAAAATATTATAATTTTTACTACGAAAACTGTGTGTTTAGCTCGCTCTGGACAGCTGACATTTTATATGGCCTATTTTCATTGATAGCTATTGTAACTTAGAAAAGTTTTCTCGCCATAAAATATGGTAAAACGGGGATTCGCATTCAGTGGGCTGTATTGAACCCACGGTTTTATCCCATCTACATTTTATGACATAGGTGTAGGATACACAGGACACAGGCGTTTATGGTGCCCATTCCGAATATTGGAGCATTTTGTTAACGCTAAATTTCATGCTAGAATGAGCTCCAGATGCGTGATGAGGGTCATCAGTTTGTGCCCATTTTATTTATTAAGAGACATTGGACGGATTTTATTTGTGTAAAAATGTTCTATAATAATTGCTGCTCTGCACATCATACCATGTAACTGCGGCCCACTCATATTTAACAGAAGCAAAGAATAGAAACTATTACTTCGATAGAAGTATCCACCTGGGGCCGACATGTTAATAGGTATCGTGCCCCCTGAATATATAACAAGTCACTCCCTGAAATATCTAGAATTTCCTAGAGGCCACGGGGTTAAAAAAGAACAGAATAGAATAATACATTATTTTATTGCATACCAAATAATTACAAAGAAACTTACTTACCTATATCTAAGCAGTAAATTGTAACTAATTCGAACTTCCACAAAAAAGTCTTAACATCTTATGAATCTTGAGTAAGATCTTGAAGCGTTGGTGCTGTGCTCCTAGAATTTTACATCATTATGAAATCCTGGGTGGCGCTGTACTGATTATGGGTAGCGTTATTTCTCATCAACAGGAGAGTGTCTAGCTCGTCTTCTTAGAATAGAATAGAAAACTCTTTATTAAAATACTGCGAACATACAGAAAACTTAACACTATAACACAAAATCACGACATAAGTGTAAAAATTGGTGGTCTTATCGCTAAAAGCGATCTCGTCCAGACAACCTTGCAGGGAGAGAAATATTGATATTTACATGGGTAGGTGGTGAGTTTGTGGTATACAAAAAATTAATGGAAATAGTAATAATTATAAAGTTTTAAAAAGTGGCGAGGAATTCAAACGAGCGAGCTAATTATTATAATTGTGGATTTCTGCAAAGTATAAACACCTAACTCCATTAATAAACAATAATCATCACTAATCAACCTGTATTGTCCTAATAGACAAATTGCGTGCGCGCATCCCCTCGCCTATGAATAGAACATGTGGCAGGAAGCGGTGGCCTTACTGACAGTTCGATACTTGTTTACCTTACCGCGGTTTAACCCTAACTATCCCAGGGTGGAATGACCTTTACGTTGAGGTAAGTTTAGAGATATACAGTAATTTGACTCCCTAGAAGCGGTTGCAACGAGGTGGGTAGGGTTCGGTAGGTAGCGAGGTACAGAATAGGCGTAATTATTGTGATTTACCCAAAATATCAAAAATAAATACTTTATAATATTTTTACTAATTCACAACCATTATTCGGAAGCTTTATACTGCATAAAGAAACCGGTCAAGTACGAGTAGAACTCTAGCACCGAGGGTTCCGTAAGAACCAACGGGTAAGGAAAAGTGGGTATAATATTAATAATATACTGTAGAACTAAAAACAAAAACGGCACAACTCACGTCTAAAATTGTCGAGAATATCTCGACCACGGTTTCGGACAATTACGATGTCCTTCATCAGGAGATCACGCCTGCTGCAGTAACCGGCGCTCACTGGCGAGCGCCCGCGCCGATGCACGGACCGAGCGCTGCGACGGTGCCGGCGGGGGGTCGGCTGACTCACTGTCGCTACTAGGGATGAAAATGTCCGAATGTTTCCGAAACTTTCCAGGAATACTTCCAATGTTTCCGGAAATATAGGGAAACTTTGCAGGAAACTTTCCAAAATTTCCAGATTAACACTGAATTTTTGAATGCATTTTTTTTTACTACTACGGCCTTCTGGGTTTATTTTTGTATTGTTATTATACTTATCTATCTCAAAACTATAATAAATGATAGTAATTGCCATGAATATTTAATTGACGGTGGAAATATACAAAGAAAAAGTGAAAACTATGATCCTGGTAACTTATGATAGCTGAACCCATCATTTTTTTTGACTTACAATTATAAAGATTATAAACAATCAAAGAGGGCATTGATACCGACTTATATAAACATAATTCATATAATTCTGTTTTAACATTAGCTCACCAGTCAGCCAGGTTACTACTGGTGAATCAGTCATTGCACTGTTTCACCCTTTACATACAGACACGTGTATATACTTTCATATGCACAAGAATAAGTCTATTTAACAAAGTAAAACAAAAATACAATGTTTTTTTGGTAATTGGTATGATTTTTCCATCAATGAACAGCGTATTTCTTTTCCTTGGTATATCAGTTAGAAATTTAATCTTATTGTCAAAATTCTTGATTGAGTATTGTAGACAGGCACTAAGCCTACTATCCTATCAGCAGTAATTTTACTTTACTTATCATTTTCATTTAAAAAATCAGATTTCTGATTTGGGGTTTATTCCCCATTGTTTCTGTCAAAATTGGAAAGTTTCATGGAAGTAATGGAAACTTTCGGAATATTTCCGGAAATTTTCATCCCTAGTCGCTACCACTTATGTCTGACGCATCGTTAGGCTGCAGACACACCGCACTTGTTGTATCACATTCGCGGACAGACGTTAACGCACGATTACGGGTACTAAGTACAGGCATCCACGCCGAAGGAATGGCCCATCCAGTCGCAGCGCTCGGTCCGTGCATCGGCGCGGGCGCTCGCCAGTGAGCGCCGGTTACTGCAGCAGGCGTGATCTCCTGATGAAGGACATCGTAATTGTCCGAAACCGTGGTCGAGATATTCTCGACAATTTTAGACGTGAGTTGTGCCGTTTTTGTTTTTAGTTATGGAGAACACTCGCGATAGTTTTAAAAATCGAATATACTGTAGGTTTTGATTCCCTTGCGAGTTTGAAAATATGCGGCTAAAATTGCTGTTTCTTTTGATTGCGTTGACATAGATGTTTGATTATTTTATAGCTTAAAGTTGATATAAAGCTGAGTATTTGATATGAATTTAAATTTAATACCTGTATGCGTTTTTGAAGAAAGGGGTAGTAAATACAAAATTATTAGTAGGTTTTGGTTTTTTAAGAGTAGTTGCGAGTTTAAAATTGCGGCTAAAATAACTGTTTCTTTTGAATGCGTTAACATAGAGGTTTGATTTTATTACAGTTTAAGGGTATTATAAACTTTAGTATTTAATATGACTTTCAGTTTAATACCTGCATGCGTTCATGAGAACTGAGGTAGTAGGTATAAAATTATTCAAAATATTTTTTTCATATGACGCAATTAAAAATTTATAGTTTTCGCAATTTTTCCTTTATCTGTGTTCTAAGGTGATGCTTCGTGCCAAATTTCAAGATTCTGAGTTTACGAGAAGTACCCCGTAGGTTTTGATTTTTTGGGAATGTCGAAAATTTGCTGAAATTTGCGACATATTCGTCTATATCTTTTGATTGCGTTGGCCTAGAAGTTTGAATTTTTTACAGCTCTAAGAGGCAATGGACTTTAGTATTTACTATAAATTTCAGCTTGTTACCTCCACGCGTTCCTGAGAAAAAGGTTCTTGACAGACAGACGGACGGACAACAAAGTGATCCTATAAGGGTTCCGTTTTTTCTTTTTGAGGTACGGAACCCTAAAAATGCCTATTCGGCACCTCGCTGCTTGCCGGTCCCTGTCGACTGCGTTGCAAACTCGCGCGACCTTGAGTTTAACTGCTTCTAGGCAGTCAAATTACTGTATATCTCTTTACCTTGTTTGACTTTACATCGATCACAAGATTTATTTATTTTATATTCATTAGCCTTTAACCACGAGTTTGCGACGATGCGGCCGTAGATGCGATGGTAGTAGACTAAACCTAGAAGGCGGGATAAATCCCTCTCTGACTTCTTTGAACATCATTTTTTTGAACACGGTCACAATGATCGTTAAACGAAGCAGTTTTGCCCAGAGGGTTGTAATAACTACCTCTAGTTCTTGTTCTTATGTAGCCACAATCGTAGCTTACCACTATATACAACACAGACTAGCTCCGCCTGGCGGCTAGCCCGCTTTACTGTAGCTAATGTGTTATTTTATGGTCTAAGCTATCTCTATACCAAATTCCAGCTCAATCGGTCCACCCGTTTAGGCGTAAAGGGTAACAAACATTCATCCAGACATCCATAAATTGTTACAAATTTTTACGTTTATAATATACCTGGTAAGATTCTCGCACCTACACAAATAACTAAAAACTGAGGTTCTAATGAATTGTAAACCTCCTTTTGACGAAATCGGCTAACAATATTTTAATTTAATCTCAAGTTGACCCGATAATCCTCTCTGAATCTAATAAAACGACATTCTTAATTCATTCTGCGTTTGATAACTTCGCCCCAAGATTCCTGAAAAACTTTCATGGACTTTATAATTCCTTTGCGTGTGATAGAGGTGCGGTTGCCATGGCAACAGTAGGCCTGTGACACTGCTACGTATTCTGTGACTCCTTCTCCGTGAGCCGAATGTAGAAAAGGCGGATCGATGTCTCTACGCAGCATTCCGTCTTGGACCCTGTTTTATGGTCTTGGGGCTCGACTGAAAAATATTTTTTGAAACACGAGTTGATCTCGTTTGCTAGGATTTCGTTATGTGTTGCACATGTAAACGTGGGTAACCGGTAAGGTAGGTAGGGTTACACAAAGCTTTGATTTTTGTTGAGTTAAGTATTGTTTTACATACCTACTTTGTATGTTTATTGTTAGTGCGTTTAAACTTTCATGGTGCTGAAAAACTATTTTTCAATAGTTTAGTTGCATGTTTAGAACTGCCCTATAACCTAGCCCATGTGCGCTGTACCTATAGCTTTTTTTTTAATTCACAAATCTAGATGCACACACTCTTCGAATCTGGACCTCAGGAGATCTAAATAGACTCTAGATTCTCTAGATTCCATCTAAGTGATGTTTTTTTTTAAAAAAAAACATTTTTTTAGAAAAAATGTTGATTTGTTTCCATACTAACTAGGTAATTGTACATTTTAACACAAAACTTTCTGATCTACCTCATTGCATGGCAGCCGTAATTAAATTAGGTAGTTAACTAAATTGTCCTTTTCATACTACAGGCTCTGCCATTTATTTAGAAAAAAAACCTATAAAGTTGACACCATTAGAAACTGCCTAACTTGCACAGAGCCGAAGTTGGAGATGTCCTAAATGTAAACCATCCTATGAAAAAAGAACGGTCAAAATCAGAGTTAGGAGAAATTTAAGGACAAACATACAAACTTAAATCAGACGTTTCTGAAATTTTGTTCATTAGCTTGAAAGCCTTAAAGGATTGTCCCAAGTATTTTTGTCACAGTTCAAATGATATACACAAATATATCAAATCGATAACCTCCTTTTTTGGAGTGGGTTGAAAAGTATTTCAGCAAGTTGAGTTAATTTCGCTCACAACAATAACGCCACATTTCCGCGCGCCGTAACGCTCTCGTTCTCCGGCGTCGAGATGTAACTAATTAAGCTATAAAAACCTATTTCTTCAGCAGCCCCTACCATTTACCATTGGTCCACTAGCATTAAACTGAAATAAATACATCAATCTAATTTCTTTTTATTTATTACAAGTAGGTAAGTACGAGTAGCTGCATAAATAACCAGCATCACCGACATAGCTGAAAGGATTAGCAAACTGAAGTGGCAATGGGCTGGTCACATTTGCCTATAACCCAAAAAACGGGTTCTCGAGTAGACCACGTCTCCGCAAACATAGGTACCCATCGGGGGCGATGATATCCGGAGGGTCGCGGGGGGTAGAGGATGAAGACGGAAGATCGAGTTGAGTGGCGTGAGTGTAATGGGGGAGGCCTATCTGGGCCTATTTTTGCAGTAGACGAACGATGATGATGATGATGAGATGAATAGAGATATTATTGTCGAATCTTGTAATGCCCAGTCATTTCGATGGTTACATTGCCTTTCAATCTGGAATACAGCAATACCTGTACATTACTGCTTGGCGAAAGAATAACTGGCTGTGATACTTCCCAAAGCGGCTATATAGCCTCAGTATGACATGAAATGAGCATGAGACTCGTGGTAGGGCTGAAGTGGTGTTCAGTGACAGCGCACCGCCGGTCGGTTGAGTTATCGCCCCAAGACCCGCTTTTAATTATTCATGAGTCGACCCGGACAAGTTTCAGGGACTCCGCCCGACATCTGGTGTGCTTCTATTAAATAATTTGCACTTACTTTCTTCGAAACGCGGTTTTGAGTTTGTTGCAAGTTTTTTGACGGATTTCACCAAGCTTTTTGGCGTAAAGTTAGTTTTATAGAGTTGAATTTGTCATCTCATTAAGAGTTTGGTTAGATTCAAAATGTTATTTTTAACGAATCGCGGCGAATTGCTGCTTCTAGAAAAAAGTGATTAAGGAACGTAGAAAAGCCTTGTAATTACTTATGCTAAAAAGTAAATTGAAGTCATAAATAAGGACTGGGCTTTTTATACAATTTTGAAATTGATGTGACCACGTATTGGGATGTTGGCAATGTCAATTTTGAGATATCATCGATCGCGAAATTCTGATGAAGCCCGAGGAACTGCCGTGCATAATATTCGTATAGTAGTATTCAAATATCAATATAATTAATATTTTGTTCTCAGATGCGGCCGTCGCTCGCGCACTCGCGGTGAGATGAGCTCCGCAGCTTCGAGCCGCAGTTACTCATATGATGAGACCATACAGGTATGACATAGTTATTTAATTGATCCAAGAAGAACAGACTGTCTTCTGTCTAATAAGGGGTACCTGGGCCCGTAGCATGCCATACGGGATCCCGCTGAAATGTCAAGAGTAGAACTGTTATCCCATACATTGTACTTTTGTGAATGTATGGGATGACAGTTCTACTCTTGAAGTTTTATCGGGATTCCGTGTGGCATGCTAGAGCCACAAGGGCGAGCTCAATGCTTGTGTTGGGGCATTTTAACACTACAGTGAAGTGTATATGTATTAGTTGGTCTCATAATTTATTAAGATGCTACTCTTTATTTGTTATAATAGTGCCCTTTCCTTTGCACGGTCTAATGATTCTGATTACAGAATAAATGAAAACTTATTTATTTCTATAGGTATAGAAAACATATTTAATATGTTAGATATATATTACATTTGGTTAAAAATTCATATCCGGCTACGGTAGCCTCAGACTTTAAAATATTAGGCATATTCACAGTATATTCAGAGGATAAATGAGGTTAAAAAATAGTTACGAGGAAAACGATAACTTATTAATATACATTATATATATGTATATTAATAACTTATCGTTTTCCTCGTATAGGTATACATCATTTCAGAAGCGTTGCCTACAGCCTGCTAAATAAAACATGCAAATTCCTCCGTCAAATTCATGACTACACAGCTATTCCGTATTATCTTCAGCACTTTCGCTTAAACTACGCAGTTTCAGCCACAGCACGTAAGCTGAGCTTCTGCTCGCTAAACTGCCAGCTTGATATTAAACTCAATTGCTTGGTAATAAAGTACATTTTGAGTTGTGAAGGATAACGTATTCAAACTTTTGGCAACCCTTATGACGTAGATACAGGATTATGAATTCTATACTGAAGAAATAGAGTGGTTTTTCGGTTGCAACTGTTTTGTGGTATTAAGGAAGTTTTTCAGGGTGGCCCATAACGACACATTAGCCGACACGATGCTCTTACCTTTATAAATGTGGTACAAGGTTCGGGGCTTAAACGGCAACATTGCTCAATGCGTTATGTGCGGGTCAAGGCACTTAACTACCTATTAGAGCCTGCGAGACTCCCATCTGACTCGGAGGGAAGACTTCGTTTCTGGTAATTTACTTGATTAGTATGATGGACTGGTTGCCTTATCTCAGGTGAGCAGTCCTTGCTAGGGACTAGGGACTCTGATGGATGTTATATTATTTTAAAGGATAATATTAATGTAAATGCAAAATGTATTTTTCTCGATTGTACCTACATTGATTTGCCCAATAGCGTATTTGGAAAATTTCGTGCTTGCACAAAAAGACCATTTGACGAATTTTAGATTTGATCAGTGTCGTTCAACCCTTTGTAAATACCTAAGGATTAGAGTTGTCGCGAATAGTGTTTATAGCGAATAGTCGAATACCGATTAATCACCATTCACTTTGGCGAATAGTCGAATAACTCGACATTACTATTCGACATAAATAAAAACATTAAACACATTAAAAATATTTCTATTTAATTTCTTCTAAGGTTGTGAGAAAAGAAAACAATAAAGTTAAAGGATCCGTAGAGCTGCGCTCAGAGAAGGTCTTAGGCTTTTCTTCTTTCTTATGACGAAAATGATGATTCGGATCCAGAAACGGCATCCAAAAGGTCTCGTTTAGACAATGAAAGTGAGCATGATTCGGAAACTCATAAACTATTTTGGGCATATTTTGAAGAATCATCTATAGACCAACCTACTGAAGAGCAACCCAAGAATGCCACTGCTAAAGAAATCGCCAACTACATCGCATTAGCAAAGGCTGAAAGAAAAATAAACCCATATGAATGGTGGGCTTTGAGTACCAATAAGAATAGATTTCCTATTTTAAGTAAGCTTGCTAAACGATACTTAATCACCAGCAAGCTCTGTTTATTCAGAAAGACTATTTTCCGAGGCAGGTTTAATTTCGAGGAAAACCGAAACCGACTTGCTCCAGAACGTGCAGAAAAAAATTGTTTTTTTGCACCACAATCTGCCTCTGTTGGATTTTAAATATTAATTAAAAAGTCTTACTAATTTAATTTCATGAATATGATAGGCACAGGCACATATTACAGATAATAATTGATATTGTGTATTGTTTTATTAAGGAAAATAATACAAAAAATGATTATTTTTAACTCATTAGTTCTTTTGTTCGTTAAAAGTTTATTTTCGAGGACTATTCGCCGAATGCCGAATAATACTAGCTATTATTCGGTATTCGACGAATATCAAAAAAATGACGAGTAATGTCGAATACCGAATAATAGCGAGTATTCGCGGCAACTCTACTAAGGATGTTAAAAAGGTTTTCAAAATTTTTAATCTATTCGGTATGGCAGTTATAGAATAAAACTTACCGACCCAGGGTTCAAATCTCAGTGTGTGGCAAAAAGTTCGCTTGGAGACTACCGTGTTTCGGAAGGCACGTAAAACTGTGAGTACCGGCTGTTTCCTATAAGATATGTAGGAGGCAGTCTTTAGGTCATGTTGCAGGCCTGTAGTATAATCTCGGACCTGAAACTGCAATATATTATAGGTTAGCCACACAACCTATAAATTGTGATTTGACTGTGACAGTGTAAGTAGGGTAACCTGTTCTGTTGGAGTTTAAACCCTAATTATTATTATTTATTATTATAACGTAACTAACTAGGTATTGATACAACTTTTATAAGTTTTTGGCTGGGCTACGTCACTACTTCACGAATTGCTATGCACAACGGCCGGTTCTGTTGAAATATAAAACCCAATATAAATTATTACACAAGTACCTACTTGCATAGAGCTTCAAGTTATGATCCCCAAAGTCTATTAAACCAGTAGCTCACCTCAGCCGAGTATGAACGCAGATTATCCTCATAGAAAAAAGTTTATAACAAGAGTCGTTTACCATCTTAAGTGTTCTGATTTAATTCAGGCAGGCGCTATCTTTGGGCTCGGAGCTTTATTTCGCAGACGCTCCCCGGGGCTCCGGAACATTTATCAGTAGCGACCCACATCGGCTGTAGACGGAGAGATGGGAACGTTTAGTTAGAGGTGTTAGAATTTTGGTAGAGGAACAAATTCTTTATTATCATTCCTTCGAAGAATGATGTTCTCATTTAAGTAACCAGTGAATGTAGAGGAAAATGTGAAGGTTTTGGACAAATCCACCCTAAGTCGTCTCAGGCGAAAGTAAAGCTTTTGTAATAATATGTTTTGGCAAAAGAATAAGTAACACCTACACCTAATAATTAATTAGAGTAAACTGAAAAGGTTATATTATATTACTAACACTGATACTCACGGAGTTAAATCACAGTTATAGGTTGTGGGGCCAACTTACCTCTGCACTCTACATAATATTGAAGTTTGATTGTTGATTGCTGCAAAGTCTTCAATATGACCTAAAGACTGCCTTCTAAAAATTATTTAAAAAAAATTGTCATTATAATTTCACTGATATAGTAAGTATTCTAAACTAAGTACGGTAACCTGTTCTGTTTATAACCCAATTATTATTATACGGGAGAATAGAATATAATTAAAAACTCTTCATTTGAACACCATAAATACAATAAAAAATATTACACATTAAATAAAAAAAGTGTTATATTGTGCGGAGTAGAGCTGCATTTATAACGTTATACAAATAATTATTTCCTAATGTTCTCACAAATAGACGTCATCTCTCCACATAGGCCGATCCGTGGCATCTGCCTCGCAACACTCGCTCCTTTATTGGGCGAGCACATTATTGTGAGAAAGTAGTTTGCGACATGTTGCTGCTATCATTACACTATTGCTCTTGTATTAAATTACTTGGTGAACTTAATATTAATTGATATAGGATTTTGTATAGTTTAAAACTCTGCATGTCAAAGTGGCATGATCCTTGCCAATAGGTATAACATACTTACCTAATTCATAGTTTTAAAAAAAAACTATATAGCTTGGCTCAAAAGTTAGCCAGTGTCACTCCAAAGGCTAAGCTATAATATTGGGACAGTCACTTAGACGTGAAGAGATAATGTTCACAAAAAAAATTACATCAAAATTTTTAAATGGACAATGTGACTGACTTATCTACCAACGCTCAGCCCAAACCGGATCGGGTTGAAATTTATACAGACAACTTTTATGACGCAGACCTTCGCTAAAACAGGATTATTCCACGAGAGTAGAGCTACAAGCATATTAAATATGATAGTATTATAATTTAACAGAAATCGTTTCCTAAGCTATTTTCCCTCAAAAAAGAACTGTCCTATCTTTCAGATAATACTCAATCTGCAGTTTTCGTTTCAGCAGTCAATTTAATGTAGGTCACTACTATTTAGCTTAGTAAGGCGATCCGGTTTCTCCATCAAACGCCCAATTTCGTGGAATAGTATATAGGCTTATGTGATTGTTTTATCAGTATCCTCCGGCGATATATTGTGATTTCGCTATCTCTATTGCAGGAAATTGGCTTGAATTTGATTAACGTAGTGTTTCCGGAAGGGTTGGGCCCACTTTCGGTCGGTAATGTGGACCACAGCACATTAAGGAGTCGCGGGGTAGAAAATCGAATTTTCCGCTCTTATGGCCTCGCATACCTTTGTACCTTTATGAGGCTTTTCAGAGCGTGCGCTCACAAACTTTAGTAATTTCCTATACACTCGCGGCGCTTTCTCAAAGCTTTTTGTTACTTTGTGTTCATAATAACGTGGATGATAGGTTTATTCGGAGGGTTATGAAGCTTTATAAAATGTGTGAAGGCTATAAGCGATATAAACTTAACTATCCCTGATACTCCTGGGTATACTTACTCAAAGACCCCTGAACTGATTTTAAAAAATCTATTTTGTTTGAATGGTTATTTTTGTAGTATCATTAAAATGTTATCAAAATCAGATTAGTCTTGACTTCGATTACTGTAAGCGAGCTTGAATTTACTGTAAAAGAGGTAGAACTGCAATAAAAGCTACTTTTATTACTAAATTTCATCTAAAAATATTTTTAAACCTACCCGTTATCTTAGAGGTTCGTTTAGAGGGAAAACGATTTGATTTTTTGTTCCAATGTCTATAGATTCGTAAATCGATGTAAACGGTAACCGATCCAAGAGATCGTTAAATTAGCGAACGCAGCGGGGGCCGATTTTAATTTCGAATTCAAATTTTCCGAAAGATAAAGTAGGCCAGGTTTACGGGCCCTAAGAGCCACTGTTACATTTTCCTCCAAGAGGGGCAGATTTATTTTATTACAGGTACTTAGATAAACAGATAGATAAAGGTGGACATTCAAAATTTTTGAATGAATTTCAGGATTGAACAGGATCAAATTGGAAATAGATCCGCGCAAGTTGTGGCCACTGATATCCGTTTCCATATTAAGCTGTTTTAAGTCAACTTAAAATTGTTTAAATATTCGTACATTTTAATAATCCTAGCAATAACCTAATTAACATTCATTCAGATTGCACACCAAAAGCCTAGTAGTTTCCTTTAATAAAATAGTCATATCTCTTGGCGGAGGCTGTCTTTGAGACAATTTTCTATAGATGGACTCAGAAACAGACTTTGATAAGTGTCATATACTTAGGTACGAGTACATCAAAAGCTCAAAGGGTCTTTTGCACGTAGTTATATCTCCATATTCCATATATGCTTACTAAATGCACGGGTTTACCCCGAATATAAGAGCGTATTATTTATATTTATTTACTAGTGTACTCGACCGCACTTCATTGCGCCTTGCGCTAAACAGAAAATTATCAGTGTTTCTGTACTATATTATGTACCTATGAATTATACATTCAAACCTTCCTCATCCTCTATATCTTTTAATGAAAATCGCATCAAAATCCGTTGCGAAGTTTTAAAGATCTAAGCATACATAGGGACAGACAAACGCGGGTTGCAACTTTATTTTGTACTCAGGGCCGGTTTTAACATTACCAGCGCCCTGGGCGAGATTTCTACGGCGCCCCCTAAAAAGCAAATCAAACCCATACTAAAAACGAAAAAGGGAAAAATTCCAGAGCTCCGAGAAAAATTTGAATTTTTCAGCACGAATGATGTGCGTTAAGCTTGCTTCGAGTGTCAAAGAAACTAAATAAGTATTCTTATTTATAAAAGCGCGAGCAGCTCGCTGCGAGCGCCGCGAAAATTTAGATTTTTTCAACACGAATGATGTGCGTTTAACTTGCTTCGAGTGGCAAAGAAACTAAATGTCCTTATTAATAAAAGCGCGAGCGCCGACAAAATTTTAAATTATTCAGCACGAATTTTGTGCGTTTAGCTTGCTCCGAGCGGCAAAGAAATTAAATAAGTATTCTTATTTATAAAAGCGCGAGCCGCTCGTTGCGAGCGCCGAGAAAATTTTGAATTTTTCAGCTCGAATGATGTGCGTTAAGCTTGCTTCGAGTGGCAAAGAAAGTAAATGTTCTCATTTATAAAAGCGCGAGCCGCTCGCTGCGAGCGCCGAGAAAATTTTGAATTTTTCAGCACGAATGATGTGTGTTTAGCTTGCTTCGAATGGCCATGAAAGTAAAGTTTCTCATTTATAAAAGCGCGAGCAGCTCGCTGCGAGCGACGAGAAAATTTTGAATTTTTCAGCACGAATTATGTGCGTTTATCTTCCTTCGAGTGACAAAGAAACTAAATGTTCTTATAAAAGCGCGAGCAGCTCGCTACGAGCACCGAGAAATATTGAATTTTTCAGAACGAATGGGGCGCCACGGGCGCCCCATTATAGAGCCTGTGGCGCCCCTTTTATCCGGCGCCCTGGGCGGTTGCCCAACCGCGCCCTACCCTAACGCCGGCACTGTTTGTACTATATAGTAATGAACTGGCCATGAAAAATGAAATTCAAAGGAAACTGTATGAATTACGCTGTCTATTCTAAAATATCACCGTCACTGAACACAGAAGTTAATTAACAGGCTTCGCTGCTCCTAAGCCTTTATCTGGATTCAAATTTTCCGAAAGATTAAACTGCGGACAGAGGTTTAAGTCGGGAGCCTTCCGAAGCCTTACACGGTCGACTGTTGCAGATGGTAGATGGGTAGGCTTTCACTGTACTGGAAATGAATGATGGCGACGCTGTAAAGGAAATGGTAAGTACTAAAGAGCACTAAATTATCTGCTTCGCTGGTTTAATAGTGTTGAGGATTGGTTCATTTTACAGGCAAAAGGGTTAGACAGTGTTTTTGTAACCGTGCATTTAGGTGGGTTACCTAAGTGCTTAAATAGTAACAAATGACTTACAAAAGACTTTATATTAAAAATTTCGTGTCACAGTGTTTGTTATCTGAGTCCTGCGAAATGACTTGATCGATTTGCATATTTTTGCGTACATTTGGTCAGAGAATAAGTCGTTTATAAGTGTTTTACCTACACTACTACCCATAGGCGGATCCAGGATTTGGTCCTGGGGGGGGGGGCCAAGGTGCAGACGGGCAAAAATATTATAATTTTTACCACGAAAAGTGTGTGTTTAGCTCACTCTGAACAGTTAGAAAGTTTAAACATCCTTAATAATAAGAGCGCAAGCAGCTTGCAGCGCAAGCGCCGAGAAAAAAATTGTAATCTTGACCATGAAATATGTGCAAAATTCGTAACTCTACAATGCTTCTGGGGGGGGGGGGCCTTGGCCCCTTGGCCCCCCCCCCTAAATCCGCCTATGCTACTACCTACACTATAAAACACTGAAAGCACCTATTGCTGATATTCAGAATGTGTATAGGTTATAAATAAATAATTATTAGTTAATAATGTATTCGTAAGATTTAGCTCAGACTCAGATATCTCATAAAGTAGCTACCTACTTTTTAGAGAATAAATCAGTATCAGTATGTACTTATTTAGTGTTAATTGTTTTCTTTGTTGCAATAAAGAGTTATCTATCTATTACAATTGTATTAATTTCTTAAAAAAATACATTAACAAAACTTATGATTTATCCAGTTGTAAATGTAACGCTGTATAGCGCCCTCTGCGTGATTTGACCTAAGCTATAGGGTATTTATAGGGCAGTGTTTAGAGAGTAGGGTTACACTATTACAGGTTTTATTGTCGCTACTCGATACCAGATGGCAGAATTTATATGGCTACTAAGAATCTTCATTATTTTCGGGGAATAAACTACAGTCGGATTGAGTGCGTAAGTACATAATATTATAGAGATTACGATTTTGGAAATTTCGTATATATTTGTAATATTTACAAATTACATACATACATACAATCACGCCTGACCTATTTAGAAATTATTTCAATGAAATCATACTGTATAATATTATTCTTATTTTTTACGATTCTTATAGTAGGTACCTACTTAGTAGATAGATTTACTTAATTATCAGCCGAAATACTATGACATGACGGTCAGAATCTTTCATAAATTATAGCGTGTTTCCCCTAAAAAACTAGCCGTAACTCTACACTAATACATATTGCTTAGAGTTTAGAGGACTCGAGAAGAAATAAATCACACGAATAGGTATTATAAATGTGAAAGTTTGTGGGTGAGTGTGTATGTTTGTTATTTCTTCACGTTTAAACGGGTGGACCGATTGAGCTGAAATTTGGTATAGAGATAGCTTAGAACAGCGGGTAAAACCCCTGGGGGCAGCTAGTTAAGTAGGTATGTTATCTAAACCGTGTTATGTCTTATAACATTTTTTCATCGGCTTATGGCTTTTAGTGATAGTTACCAATGTAAATTACTCAATTCGGCATCTGATCAGCCATTATTCGTGGTACCACGACCATTTGTCGCAATTAACAGACGATGGTTAATCTAGCCAATGGGCTTCTGGCTACTATATCCAACGCAACGTGCTTTGGGCTGATCAGGGCCGAATTCAGGCGATTGGTTATGCCCTTTTTTTCCCGGGAAATGCATTATATGCTACCACTCTGTGCAGTTGTAACGCTAGTTACAGAGAAGTTATGTGAGACTCCCCGCAGGAGATTGGGTTTATGCCCTAGGTTTTTAGTGTTATCTACAAGAACGAGATGGGCTGTGGGCTCGATGCTCTGTTAATTAAGTAAAATAACAAGCTTACCAAGTCGACATGAAAAGTTAATAGAATATTTAAAGTTATAGTTAATATTGTTGCTGTTAACAAAACGTTTATTTACTTTACTAATATGTCTTATTCGTACACTGCTAATACTCGTACTTAGTCTTCTTTTAGTTACTCTACAGTAGGTAGTTATTGGGCATTCTAATTCACTTTTTCGATTGAGCTCACTGTCGTTCGCTCACTCGAAAAAGCGAATTAGACTGCCCAATACAACCTACTCTCCCGTCTCACCGTTCGATCACAATTAACACGTTCCTGTTATTACCTTTCGCTCTCGATGAAACATCAACGCAACGCTTCACGATCAATCTGAAACGTTTGTTTTCCGTTCCTTCACTAACGCTCAATGAAACCCCTACCCCTACCTTAGCTACTGTTGTCGTTTGTGAGAATTCTAAAACGAACTACCTAGGTCGTTAAAACTCACAAGCGTTGTTCACATACAATTAAGTGTGAGTGTCACATGCTGTGTTTAATGTCGTGTTGCGTTTAGTAATAAATTGCAGACAACATCGACTAACCAATAAAATTTAAACAGAATATATAGACTAAAATCAATTCATTACATATCATTTCATTATTGACTTCCGTACTAAATAGAGGGACAACTCTCAGAATGAAATTTATTAAACAATCTCAGGTGTTAAATTTAGACGAAATATGCCCTGAAGTAAGGACGTCAGAAAATCGACATGGCAATCTTCTGCCTAATACTATAAGATGTATAATCTGCGGTCCTTCAAATTGCGGCAAAACAAACGTCGCAATTGGTCTTTTATTACATGAAAATGGTTTGTGTTTTAAAAATGTGTATGTTTATTCTAAAACATTATACCAACCTAAATACATATATTTAGAGGAGGTTTTAAATTTAGTTCCCGAAGTATCATTTGCGAAATATTGCGATCGTGAACATATTCTGAGCCCTCATGACGCAAAACCGGATTCAGTGATAATATTTGATGATGTATCATGTGAAAACCAATCAAATATGCGAGATTATTTCGCCATGGGAAGACACAAAAACATTGATTGTTTTTACTTGAATCAAACATACAGCAAAATTCCTAAACAACTTATTAGAGATAATGCTAATCTGTTAATATTATTTAAACAAGATGATGTAAATTTACGTCATGTATATGATGAACATGTAAATACTGATATGTCATGGGTAGAGTTTCGACATATGTGTTCGAAAATTTGGAATGAACCATACAAATATCTAGTCATTAATAAAGATTGCGCAAAAAATAATGGTTGTTATAGATCGAGTTTTGATACATTTGTTATATTTGATAAGTAGTATAAAAGAGTGGAACTCAAAGGACTACTGTCATTACTCTCATTTTAACATAAGCGAATAGTACAAGATTATAATATTATATACAACATATATTACGATATGGAAAAAAAGTTAAAAGCTCAGGTTGTTCAAGTCGCAGAAGCGGTTAAAAAGAAAATTAGAAATATGAAATCAATGGAATCTGACAGTGAGAATATGCTAGAGAAAGTTTTTAAGCCCATTACAAATCCATTACATCAGTTAACTCAAAAAACTATCACAACAAAGCGCTCTTTTGATGATACAAATCAAGATTTTTCAATTGTACAAGAACCAAAGATAAATTTCAATGAAACGATCAAGATACCAAAATCGGATCGTGGTTCTCAGAGAGACTTGGACGAAGAAATGGATAGTGATAGTACAGATGTTTATGATGATACAAACAACAGTCAGCTGTCTTACAAAACCATTGAGTCTGCTGAGAGTCCAACACCAGATGTTTCTTCTTGGTCACTTTCTTCAGAAGTATTTGATGATGTTCCATTTGGGGTAAGAAGGGAACGAGGACGACTTATGATGGGATCTTCACGTGTGCACGTGAACGATGATACAATAACTATAGCAACACGTAATTATAGTAGAACACCAGGCTTGAATGAACTATTATTCAAAAAAATCCCTGATTTAAATTTAGTAACAGACAAAGACTTACAAAATTATAAATCCGCTTTAATGGTCACAAACGCTCATCGCAGGGACTTTGATCCAAACAAGCCAATTAAATCAAATAAAGGGCAGAAGTATTTACACATCATAAAACCTCTATTTAAATTACATAAACCTACTTGTGTCACTAGTAATGTAGATGCTGTTAGTGAAGGTGAAGGCTTGTTACTAAAAAAAATAGTGAAAAAAAATACTGATTACGTTTATTGGGACGACCCCAACGAACTTGTAGAAAGATTAAAATTACTTATAGCTTCAAAAGATGCTGGCAATACTGGATTAGATAACGAAATAATTTCAATAATAGAGGAGTTACGTGAAAGTGGTATTATAAATTAAAGTTTTGGTGTGTTTTATTTTATTCGAGATACTGACTTCAACTGCAATTGACTTATTTAAAATGAACATCGATAAATTTGGGCATCATGTACACAAAAGATTGCGCTTATCAGAACTGTTTGATTCATCAGAAAATTATCTATCGAAAACTGAGACAGGTGACTATAATTTAAAATTGTCTCGATTATATGGCATCAAAACACCTTCAGCGCCTGACGATGTCGTGAACAAAAAGTATGTGGATGACAAAATTGCTAATGAGATTTCTAAATTTGTAAATGCAATAAAAGCAGACTTATTAGTTAATTTTAAACAGTTAGAAAAAAAATTTTGCACCAAAGACTACGTCGATAAATTAATACTCATACCGAAAAAATGATTAAGCAACAAGTGGTAAACGAAATTCATAGACAAGCACGAAGAAATTTCTTCAGACGAGCAGTGATCTTAAAAGGAATTGATGACTTATGGCAAGCTGATCTTATTGATTTTAAATCTTTGAAAAAATATAACAATAGTTTCACTTATATTTTAGTTGTGATTGATTGCTTTACAAAATATGTTTGGACGGTTCCGTTAAAGACCAAATCCAAAAAAGAAGTTGTTGAAGCATTTGCTCTTATAGTGCAAAAAAGTGGCCGTTCTCCTATAAACTTACAAACGGATAAGGGCACAGAATTTTACAATGACATGTTTCAGAATTTCTTAGAATCGTTAAAGATAAACCATTATTCAACGTATTCAACAAAAAAAGCTTCAATTGTTGAAAGATGTATAAGGACACTAAAAAATAAGTTACATAAATTGTTTAATTACAACGGAAGCTACAAATGGATAGGAAAATCCTTAGATAATGTTCTGATGGCTTACAATAATAAAAAACACAGTGTAACTAAATTTAAACCGGTAGATGTTAATGAAAAAAATGAAAACGTGGTTAAACAAAACATTGAAAAATTTCACGTCAGTCGAAAAGCAAATAGAATACGCAACAATTATTTTAAAATTGGTGATTATGTGCGGATTAGTAAGCACAAAAGCAGTTTTGAAAAGGGTTATACACCGAATTGGTCAACTGAAATTTTTACAATAAAAAGTATAAAAAATACTAATCCGATTACATATTACATACAAGACCAAAGAAAACAAGACATACTAGGCTCATTTTATAGAGAAGAGTTGCAAAAAACGAATCATCCAAATGTGTATTTGATTGAAAAAATAATAAAGAGAAAAGGAAATAAACTTTTTGTAAAATGGTTGGGATTAAAAAATGAAGAAAACAGTTGGGTTACTAAAAATGCTATTCTACAATGATATAAAGCATACGAACAGATATTTGAAATCAGTTCATTTAAAGAAATGCAAGGAGGAGGACTTGTTAATAGTGTTATAAATAATCTACCGTTTGAACTACATTTACCAGGCTATAATTATTGTGGCCCGGGAACTAAACTAAAAGAACGGTTACGAAGAGGAGATAAAGGTGTAAATAAGTTAGACGAGGCTTGTAAAAACCACGATATAGCTTACTCTAATCATATAGACTTATTTAATCGTCACAACGCAGATTCAGAACTATTAAATATGGCTAAACAGCGATTACAATCAAAGGACGCTGGCAAAGGAGAAAAATTAGCTTCCTGGTTGGTCAGTAAAGTCATGAAAGCTAAACTGAAAACAGGATCTGGAATTAAAAAATTCAAGTCGGTTGTATCAAAAATAAAATCACAAATAAAAAACAATAAACCAAAAAATAATATATCTGCTATAAAATTTGCATATGGAGCCGCCAAAAAGTTATTACCCAAAAGATGCCATGTTCGCCTGCCTAGAATAATACCAATCCCCAAAAGAGGCGGAATTTTACCACTAATACCCATATTCGCCGGTCTCTCAGCACTTGGTGCGTTAGCTGGCGGTGCTTCCGGGATTGCAAAAGCAGTGAACGATTATAAAACAGCACAACAAAACTTGAGAGAATCCGAACGTCATAATAAAACTATGGAAGCAATTGCTATAGGAAAAGGATTGTATATGAAACCTTATAAATCCGGCAACGGTTTATTTTTTAAATCTTCAAAAAACTAATTTCTCGGCTACCTAAGCGTGCCCTTACAAATATTGATCTTGTTAAATACGCTAAAACTATACCATACTTTCGCGGAGTTTACATGAGGGATAAGTTACCGTCAAAATCAAAAACCGTTGAGTGTGGTATTGTTAACTTGGACACTTATAAAAATAAGGGAACTCACTGGGTAGCCTATGTTAAAATAAAAGATTATTGTGAATATTTTAATAGTTTTGGTGACTTAAAGCCACCTATAGAGTTAGTTAGATATTTAGCTGTGAAAGATATTCATTATAATTATACCCGATTGCAAAATTTTGACGCAGTGAATTGTGGACATTTGTGTTTGCAATTTTTACTTAACTTTTGGGAATAAACTTAACGTTGTATATTAATTATCAATTTTAGCTAATAACTTCATTTACACAATGTCGTTCACACTGTCCATAACAGGCAACAGCGCCGTATTAACAAGTAATTACTCTCCTACTCTAGAACTTAATGATAACTACGAGTGTGCCTTGTTGCACTTGTCTACTTTTAATTCTATACCAAATATTACACAAAATAATAATAATAAATTTTATTACGGTAATAAAGAAGTTATCGAAATTCCTGATGGAGCTTATGAGTTACAAGACATAAATGATTTTTTACAAACAAAAATAAAAGGATGTGTTTTAAAATTATACTGCAACAATAATACGCTCAAAACTACAATTTTTTGTACAAAAGATATCCATTTTGACAGACCAGGTTCTATTGGGCAATTATTAGGCTTTGGAAAAGTGACTTTGGAAAAGAATATATTACATGAGTCTTTACTGCCAGTAGACATTCTATCCACAACAGTGGTACGGGTTGAATGTGACCTTATAAGCGGCTCATACATTAACGGAAAATCTAGTCATATAATTCATGAATTTTCACCGAATGTGCCTCCTGGATATAGAATAATAGAAATACCAAAAAACACTATCTACTTTCCTGTAAATCGAAATACTGTTAATAGTGTTAACATTAGAATTTTGGATGTTAATAACAATTTAGTTAATTTTCGTGGTGAACAAATACAGTTGTATTTACATTTAAGAAGACGGCATGATTGATTATAATAATAATTATTATTATAATAAATATCCTACACAAGCTAAAACGAAGCCTAGTATCAATTGCACAATCCAAAAGACAACACATATCCGAAATAAAAAGATCAAATTATTATCTTCATCGAATAAAATTTTTCTTAAAACAATTGGATTGTTAAAATGAGTATTTTAAATATCACTAATTCACTAGTTTATGATAATACCATTGAAAGTATTGAAACTCATTCGTACAAGCCGTACATTACTAGTTTCAATAGAAATGATGAAATCCGTATACCGATAAATCAGCAAGATTTATACTTACTACCCTGCGCAAGTACTTTGTATGTAGAAGCTGTCGTCAATGTTGTTAAAAGTGATAAGAATGAAAAAGTGGATATCGTTGAATTTACGAATAATCCTTTGCTATACCTTTTTCAAGATATACGTTATGAATTAAACGGTGTTGAAATTGATAAAGTCAAAAATGCTGGGATTACTACTACCATGAAATCATTATTATCAATGAATGATTCTATGGCAAAGATGTCTAAAGTTTGGGGATGGGACATACACGGAATCAAAAATAATATTGGAGGTCATTTTACAGCTTCTGTTCCTCTCAGTAACATACTAGGATTTGCAGAAGACTATAAAAAAGTTATTGTTAATTGCAAACATGAAC
The DNA here is from genome assembly GCA_947507615.1 of Hemithea aestivaria. Classification (NCBI taxonomy): domain Eukaryota; kingdom Metazoa; phylum Arthropoda; class Insecta; order Lepidoptera; family Geometridae; genus Hemithea; species Hemithea aestivaria. Next base: position 8,047,573 of record OX382326.1, on the reverse strand, counting down.
TTATTTTGTTACGAAGTAATACGGATCTTAATGCTTTAATGTTAAAGACCGGAGAAATATTACAAAGTATTACTATTCAAAAAATTGTTTGGCGTGTACCCCATGTCAAAGTTTCCGATAGAGAAAAAATTAATTTACTAAAATTGCTTGAGAAAGATCGACCAATTCAATTAGCTTTTAGAAACTGGGATCTTTATGAATATCCTATGTTACCGAAGACGAACAAACATACATGGTCCATTAAAACTTCTTCACAAATTGAGAAACCGAGATATGTGATTTTAGGACTGCAAACAAATAGAAAAAACGATGGTGCTAAAGACATGTCTCGATTCGATCATTGCAATCTACGTGATGTTAAAGTATTTTTAAACTCTACATATTATCCGTATGAAAATTATAATACCAATTTTACCAAACATAACTTTGCTTTAATATACGAACAATACGCAAACTTCCAGCATTCCTATTTTGCAGGCGGCAGAGAAAGAAGTCCTCTTTTAAGTGCACAAGAATTTAAAGATATAGCACCTTTATTTGTAATCGATTGCTCTAGACAAAACGATAATATAAAAACGGGACCAGTGGTTAACATTCGTTTAGAATTAGAGTGTAATACTGAGATACCCGACCATACGGCTGCATACTGTTTAATTTTAAACGACTGTATCGTAGAATATAAGCCCCTTAGTAATATTGTCCGTAAGATATCATGATGAATTCTCTTTTTGTTGATGTACAAGGTTTTAAAGATAACAACAATAATTTTATTATAAAAGAATTTGCTTTAGCTACCAATGAGTTCACAAAAGTGTTTTTAATAAAACCTCCGTATCCATATGCAAAATTGACTTCTGAAGAAAAGAAAACAGTTAAGTGGATTGAAAGAAATAGAGGCATTACTTGGAGCGAAGGCTATATCGACTTTAGAGAGTTTAAGCGAATTATAATTCCTTTATTAAAGAATAAAACTATCATAATGAAGGGACTTGAAAAACAAAAATGGTTAAACGAATTATGTAATGAATGTGTTTTTATTGACATAGAAGGTAAAGGCTGTCCTAATTTTGCATACTTATATGAAAAATATTGTTGTTATGAAACTCGATATAACTGTTTTTATCATAAAAAATGTTGTGCTCTTAAAAATACATTGTGTATAAGAAAATGGTGTACTGAAAACAAAATATCTGTTAAATAAATTTACTTTTGATGTACCTACTCGTTTCATTTCCTACACAATCCCTACCAACTTAGTTATTTATTAAAAGTATAGTCATAACATATCAGGTGAGAAGCCGTGGGCAGCAGTAAATAATTTTTAAAAGCTATATTAAAATTATTAAAGCCCTTGCATCTATCCTGATTTATTATAATCTGTGGGTATATATGACTACATAAAAATAAAACAAAAAATTATGAACTCCATGTAATTTAATAAATATTTTACAATATTAATATTTAACTATAATTATTATACTATAATTAAACTAAATTTTTAGCGTGCACCCCCCCCCACCACCTACCTTAAACCTCAACTAGAAATCTCATCTCAGAAATCGTTGTTACATAACCTTTTTGAAATTTTTTTAATTAAATTTTCCGTTTCGTCCATTATTTCGTCCACACTGTCCTTTATCACATATTGCGCACTGAGAAGTATTGAGTCACTGTTCGAACTAGATATATTGTCTTGAGAGGCACCACACAAATCTATCACTTTAATTTTTATGAGCCGTGTACCACGTCGCGGCTCGTTGTTGATCACGTATGATTTCCCGTGTAGCTTGCACTTCTTTTTAGGAGCTTCCCGTCGTTGTCGAAATCTTTTTCCCGTCGTCTGCCTTGGAGGCTGCCGGCTTAGTAAGCCGCCAAGATGCGGCTCTTCAAAGGGTTGGGGTACTTGTGTGAACGGATCTTGAGCATATTGGCTGAACATTATTTCCGAGTCCGACATTTCCTGTAACAAGCAAACAATGGATTTGGTTATTACAATCATAAAACTTATCGTATATTATTATTATTATTACAACTTTTTTCATGTACCGCTACAAACAAAAATAATAAATATATACTTACTAGTTGAGGGTTAGGTCGATGCGACTGCACGCGAGGTGTAAATAATATAGAATAATACGATGTGTACCCAAATGACAAAATTTTTCGCTTACGCTGACTTAATGTATGCACACAGTCTTCTTGCTTCTAACACACGGCCTGTATTTTATTATTGTCTTTGTCTCTCACATTTACGAGTTCTGCCACAGATTACTAAATATGTAGTATAAGCTTTAACTCGTTTGCATTTGTACTTAGAACACATCACAATAATAAAGACAGACATCGCAAGTATTCAAAGACAAAACTGATATCGTTTTTCATTACAAATATATTCGAACTATACTGTTTATTTTTTTTCGACACATCGGACACTTATAATTTAAAGACAAAGCACAATTAACACAAGACATGGTGTGACCGCACGGTGTAAAACAAGTATTTAGTTCTTCTTCTAGACATATTTTGCAAGTTAATTTTGAGGTTTTCTTTGAATATTTACTATCATCAGAATAGAAAACAATATCTTTAGTTCTATTAGTAATATTATTAATTTCCGTGTTCGGTTCCTGTTTTGTAATAATTTTAGAATTCTCGTCTAAAAAACTAATTCGTTGTACATACTCGACTCCTTTAACTAGTAAAAGATATGAACAGGCTGGAAACCAACGCGCATGTTCCTCCCACGGAATATTGTCAGCGCACCAATCCTTAAATCGACCGTCACAGTAAAAACAAATTACTTTGTCACTTTGCCCCGTATAAAAAAACCCAGCGATTGCCATGTCTAGTGATTTTTGAGCTAGCCCTGGAGGCCAAGTTTCAAAACTTTCTAAACGCGTGCTCTGTAGACCATATTGAGGATGTGCTATTTTTATTTTGTCCATGTCATTTAATGTGTCAAATATAAAAAAATAAAAAAAATAATAAAAAAAATACAGATTTTAAAAATCTTTTGAAAAAGAAATGGGGATAGGTGTCTGTAACCTCTTAGAATATTATCATTGTAGTATCTAAACAAAATTTCGATAATATTTGAATTAAGCTATCGCGACGCAAGTTATAACATGAATGAGGTCGCGGGTCGTATTACATTCAATGTAACTACACGTGTAGACACACAGGATGTATGTATGACGAAATATGTGACTTGGTAGCTGTTTTTAGATAGATGAAAATAATACAAAATGGGTTATTTTTAAAAATAATTTTATTCCATAACTATTTAAAAATACTTACTAATTTTATTTTAATTAATAATTATATTTCTTATATTTATTTATAAAACATTACGCAACCCTTAACCTAGTTTAAGTCCAAATTAATAACAAATTACAAATAATAATAATATTATTATATTTGTACATAGTTTAATTTTTAAGTATTATATTATAATACTTAAAAATTAAACTATGTACATACTTACTAATTTAATATAAAGATATATAAAACAATAATTTGTGTTAGTCTATTTAAATACTAAAGCATTGTAATTATCTAGGTATGTAAGTGTATATATGTATGTATGTATGTGTTATTAAAATATGCTATTTTTATGACCCCATGCCATTGTAGATATTTTATTTTTCAAAATAATTCTTTTATCGTCATTGGATGACAATGCTATTTTATTTATGGATTGTGTAAATATTTTATGTTTGATGGATTTAAACACAGTATTATTTTTTCGTATGACGTCATTATGTTTAAGAACTTTTTCGTAATCATTGAAGTCGATTTGTTCAACAACATTCTTTTTTATTCCCTTGGCTTTTTTAATAGCATTGTTTTTGCTTTTGATGCAATATAATTTCGATCTTAAGCCAACAAACTCTTCTATAGGCTGACCACCCAACTCGTCCTTAAACATACCAGGTACCTTTTTATTTTCACGTACAATGCCGTAAACATTATTATCGATATAGTTGCTTGTATCAAAATACGATTTAAATCGGAGTTTCAGATCTGCATAAACATCGTTAGTCTGTATGGAATATAAAAAACTATCTGTGTCCGTATAGCAAAGTTGTACATTCTGTCTGTAAAAAGGTTTTATTATAGAATAGTGAAAATCGTACATGTGGCTTTTTGAGATCTCTAAAACCGTAAACCCAATATAAATTGGTTTATCTAATTTTATTGTTTCAGGTTTTAATTGAACGGCAACTAAATTTTCCGAAAAAACAGTAGAACTGTGATAATTAGGTCTTGCTATGAGTCGCTCTGCAGTATACTGGTGTTTCGTTTTATGTCTGTTGTCGACCCATTGATTAACTAATTTTACATCTAGTCTTTTTTCAGGGTCCTCTAAAGTTTTACCAAAAATAGAGTTATTTAATAATTTAAAAAAATCTTGTTCAAAGGTAGAAGTCGCTTTTTGCCGAAATTGTGTATTTAAATCGATATATTGCTTTAAATATGCACTTTGTTTGAACTTTATAACTCTATGAACTTTTTTCAGTAATAGGCCATGACGCAAACATGTTTTTAAATGGACGTAATGTATAACATAATAAAATTTATCATATAAATTCGGTATTAACTTGGCCGTTTTTGACCCAGGTGGTATAAATTTTTGTGGACAAAAAGGTAAGTCGTTGTGTAAGTCATGCAAATGCTCGGGATACTCTAAATCGACTTCTAAAATATAACCGTATTCAGCGTCGTCAGATACTTCAAGGATGTTGAGCGATTGGAATTCTGACGGCTTCATCATTTGGAAGTCAGAATGAGGCAAATAAGAACACATTGCATAACCGTATAGATTATTGCAATCGGTATAAAGTAAAAAACTATTTGAGGAAGTTGGATCGTAACTGGAAAGATACATATTATTTGCTTTTGCGTATCTAGTTGAACACAAACAGACTCCACCACGAATACCTTTCTGAATCATTCGTATAATTTCTAAGTCTTCTATAAGTTGGAGTTTTACTTTCGTTTTAAGAAGCATGGCATCGAAACTTAAACTTGGGGCGGTGATATAAAAAGCGGGATCCAAATTATAATTTGTTTTACATGTACGACGAAATTTTTCAAATATATCTGATAGTAACAACACGTCTGATTTGAGATATATATCCGTATATTCGCCTAGATTTTTAATATTAAACGCTTTCCAAACCATCTCAGCATGCTTGTAATCTGACTTTGAAATAGTGGAATTACACAAAGTGCTGTGAAAACTCTGTCGTGGGGGCAATATTGTCTCTTGATATGATTTCCAATCCGTCATGTGTTCGTAAGGATAAACACCTTTTCTTATTATTAACTCAAATTGTTCTTGTTGAGGAAAATGGTTCCTTAAATGCAAAAAATCTTTTTTATCTAAATTTATTGCAAGTTTTTCAAGACTTGTGCCCAAAAACTTAAAAGAATCTACAAAACGAACAGCCATGTAATGTTGAGGTTCTGTTTCAAAAAATTTTGTAAAAGATATATAATTTTCTTTATTTTTTGCTACAACTTTTAAGGGTCCTGGTAAATGACCTAATTGTCGTATAAATAAATGACTATCATAACCCGATAAATTGTGAAACATTACTGGTATAAACTGCGGTAAACTAAATTTAAGATTACAGTATGAATGAGCTGGCCCGCGGAAAGTGCCTGTTAAATGACAATGATCTCTCACTCGATCATCAAATAAAGTATGGTTACAAATGTGACAAAATTCAGCTTTTGCAAACTCTTTTTCTTCCTCTGCTGTTAATGGTGTCATGGAAAGGGGTTTTTTGTAAATATGCCAAATTTTTAACACATCCGCTCTGAGATTTTCAAGAAAAACTTCAACGCAATCTTGACCTCGGTACGATACATAGCGATTTAGTGAAGTGTTATATGAACAGACTACATTATAAGCAAACGCAGCTGGAATGTGCATTTGTAAGTTATTTGTGCGATTTGAACTTGACTCGTCCGGCACTGGTTGTAATAAAGATTCAAAATCTGCGTATATGACGAAAGGCATGTCTTGCTTTCTTTCGAAATTTTTGAATTGTATTAAAGTACCAAAACTCGGTAAAATAGTAGCAACCCCACCGCACACATGATTGTGAAACTTATGTTCGTTTTCAAAAAATATCATGCAATCATCACAAAACCATACCTTACCATGATGTTTCGTTAACTGTGGTCTCAATAAGCGACTCAAATTTTTAATCAAACAATAATGTGATTGATTTCCCTTTTCCATATACAAAAGATTAATATGATGTTTTTTTCTATGTTCTGTTCGATATAGCGGGCCGACAATGCTTGTGTTGTTTTTAAGACCATAAACATTAATACTTATACGAGAATTATTTTTTTCAAAAGTTTTAATATCCGAAAAATTTACTGGGTATGTCATATTTTTAGTGTTAAGTACAGTTTTAAAGTGAGGATAAGAAGAAGTTCGATGAGCGTTATTTTTTGCAGGAAATAATGCTGCCATTATGGACCACAAAAAGCAAAATTGATCTCCATTTTGGACATTAATGCACGCACGTTTTAATTTCAAAGCTTTTGGTAAATTAATAAACCCCGAAGCTCGCAACGGATTGTACTTGTTTATGTTTACTTCCAAGTGCAAACACTTTAAAAAACTCCAACCACTGTCTCGTTCTTCAAATTCATCGATTTTTGTAGAAATAGTTTCAACAACCTTATTGAATAATTCGTTGAAATTATAACTTTTATGAATAACGATATTTGCGGTCGCAAATGATTTTATTTCTATCGCGTCCTTAGTAGCTAAAGTGAATTCAGCATATAACTCGAAGTTGACCTTGATCGAATCAAAAGAGAGTAAACGTGCCTGCAACAGCTGACGCACGCGCGCGCGCAACCCGCTCATGTACTCGGCCGGCAGCGACGTTGTCTCGTCCGTGCCCTCGACATTCCGCACTCTATAGGATGCGATTCGACTACGAAAAGCACTGCTGACTTTTTCTATGCCTACACCTATCTCAACAGCGCTATTACTTTTATGAACTGTACTTCTTAAATGAGCCGAGAACATCGAGTTTTTTATTGATAAATCGCATACTGTACAAAATATCGTTCTGGCTGACATGATTAGGACTATTTATTATTATTAAGATACGATAAGATAACTCTTTATTGTGTCACCACAATTTGTACAATAGCTTAAAAAATTTAAAAAAGTTAGATGTTAATGTTATTGTTGTTCTTAATTGGTATGAATGCTGCACGCCTTATATTATACTAACTGCACTCAGCGGTTTTAACCACTTGTATCCTATAATATTATGTTACTCCATGGCATAAGCTATCTCTATACCAAATTTCAGCTCAACGGATCCACCCGTTTAGGTGTTAATGAGTAATAAACATGCATATATACATTCATTCATTTATACAAACTTTTACATTTATAACTATAGTAAGATGTGTACCTAGGTGTGCTTACGGATATTATATTGTAACATTATTATTTCTAACGTTATTTATTTATAAAATATAAATAGGTAGGTATAATAATAAAAACAAAAGGTTTAAGTTTCATTAAAATTTATTTATGTAAATTAGACCTACCTATTTATATTTTTTGTCCGCGAAAAACGTACCTTCTTCGCGGAACTTAACTTTTACAATTTTTATCAAATCGCGCACCAGGTCTAACTCCTCGGCATCGGAGTCAGCCTGGTATTTGAGAGATATAATGGCTTTCTCCCAACGGTCGACTGGGAGGACTCCGTGGAGGTCTGCTGCGTTATAAAGACGCAGCTCCAGGAACAGGTTCCCGGGCAGTGCAGCAGTACGCCGCACGTAGCCGCCAGCGACGCGCCGCGAGAGCGCTGATTGCAGCTGGCTCGAAGGCTGCCCGTGCTCCTCGTCGCTGCCCAACTCCAGATTCCACCCGCCCGTGGATTTCTTGATTGTAGCCCGCGCCGGCGCCCCACTCACCGGTTTTTTTGCCGACTTGACTCTGAAATTTTAAGACAACATTAGTTTCACGAAAAAGCATACAAGGAATAATTATTAAAAAATGCTAATGACTGATTATCCTTCCATATTACATGTTTGTTTAAATAAATACGTCCAGGGTAGCACGAGAGATTGATGAAACGAGATATGGAGGAAATAAAAAACCTGAATTGTTATAAAGGTTTTGCGAATAAAATAATTAGATGTAAAATCATACCTTTTGGGTTTTTGTGGCAAATCGTCCTCGACGTCTTTGCGGCTGCGCTTTGCACTCGTATCAAAGGAGTATTCAGAGTCCGACCTGTTAACAATATAAGTACAAACTATTAAAACACTATGAAAACTACACGATGAAAATTATATACGGAACATAAGACATTATGTAAAACTTACGCACATGATTGAAAGCGGTGCGGTGTCAAAAAGTTAGGTGTAGATCACAGACGATTTTCAGCTCGATGTGGCTTCTACTTGTTGTCTTCTCGGAGAATGTACGAAGTGTGCAGCTCGTTAAGCAATGAGGGATCCAATATTTTTAAAAATATAACGTTGCTTACGTCAATGAGTGGTTATCAACATTTTGAATTAGTATGTACCAATAGTAAATATAATATAAATCAATTTCGTAATGCCATTTTCAGTTTATGCAGTCAAATAAATATGTTTGCGAACCCTGTCGCTATTTTGATGACGATCTCAAAAATATTATTTATTGGTAATTGATTTAATAAATAGCAAATTTAGCAAAATTCAGCGGATGGACATCCTGTCAACATACCTAACATTTATTTCGTAACAAAATAATAAATACTTCTATTTGTTGGTATATTAGTATTTTTTTTTTAATTATTTTCATGATATTATAATAATGTATATAATATTAAACATTCAAATTTCAAATCAATTTGTGAGGGGTAACAAACATGTGTTTCAAACACACGGGCTTCGCCTTTTATTTTAATATAAAAACCTATTATTTATGTACCTACTTTAATAACTAAGTTATTTTCTTTAAACAGTATGGAAATAAAGTTTAATTATTGCATGTAGGTACATTATAATAATAGGACACAATGTATTAAAATTAGTTCAAAGCGCCATCTTGTTCAACGCAATTAAACCATTTCCTGACGCATAATACAAAAGGTACTCAATGCTATCATAATATGCAAATTGTAAGATACACTTACGATATTACACATCACACTTATAATATTACTTTATTGTAAAAACGCCATCTGTTAGATCTGTGCTACATTAGCATGATTCACTAATATCATAATTTATTAATTGCAATATAAAGTCGTTAAAGGTAGAGTACCTACACATATAAAATTAAAATGATTACTTTAGCAAAAATACTTATTTGCATCAAAATGCGAACGAAAGTTAGACGAATTAACGCTGCTGTCATAATTATATTCCTAGACTCTTATCACGTTGGCTTTAGAGCTTAAAATGCAATAAAAGTCAAAAGTGTAGGAGCAAATTAAACTCAAACGGTCTGGATCGCGCAAACAACATTTTCATGGCAAGTTGAACCTATTGAATGATTTATGCGCATTGCATTGGAGCTGCTCGAGTACTGTAACCGTAACTGCATACCGGCCGGATGCGACCTCGTTTTCAGAAAAGAGCTCCTCCCTCAGAATTTGTAACAAATTGTGGCTACTCGAGTACCATACCGGCCGGATGGGAAAGGCGTTCCACTATTGTTTCAACATTCTGCGGCAAGCGGGTGGTCAGTAACACTGCCTCCGAAGCGGATGTGTGCTGGAGAGGTAGTGCGAACACCCCCGCAAGCCATACAAAAAACCCGAGTGGTTTCTAACACCTGAAGACCAGAAGACTCAAGAGAACGCGGTGTGTTAGTTTTGCTATTTTAAAGTATTTTTTTCGATTCTTTTACGCAACAAGTTAAGCGAGCAAAAATGTAAAATTTTTACTTCACGACAACCAAAATCGAATGGAACGAACTGAAGTGACAAACGGTAAAAAAAAAAAAATTATTCGCTTTTTCGAGTTAGCGAAAATCACAAATCGTATGTGAAGTGACGAACGGTAAAACATGTGTAATTTCATTAGGCGTTAGTGAGGGAACAGAAAGCAAAAGCGTTGCAGTTTCATCGTGAATTGTAAAACAGGAGCGTTGCGTTGATGTTTCATCGGTAATAACAGGAACGTGTTAATTGTGATCGAACGGTGAGACGGGAGAGTAGGTTGTATTGGGCAGTCTAATTCGCTTTTTCGAGTGAGCGAACGACAGTGAGCTCAATCGAAAAAGTGAATTAGAATGCCCAATAACTACCTACTCTCTACATTCTACGCCTTTCTTTGATGTGCGAGTTTTAACCAGTTTTTCCTCCTTCCTGACAAAGATGACAAGAAGATGACTACCAGACGATTCTAAGATTTGAACCGTATAATTATAATTGAATTGGTCTTGCGTAAGGTGCCATAATTTGGTCACAACAAAACCTTTGTTCTTCGGTTTTATAAAACTGTTCAAATAATAACTGTTAAAAAACATAAGTAATATCAATTGTTACTGAATTAAATCTGAAAAAAATCTTTTGCTAAAAGATTTACAGTCTCATGGCTTATTGTAATTTTATGTGCACTTATTATTGTATGTGGTTATAGCCCCTACTCGCTAATCCTGATTACGTCCACCCATGGGTCAAATGCCAACCCCTTCCACGCTCCATATGCGTCGCGACGCCCTAAATCACCCTGCAATGTGCGGCCGCGAATGTTGAACGTCCCGAATATACTTTTTGTTTACCGATAAAATCGTCTTTTTGTTGGTTTTTTTGAGACAATAGAAGTGCGATCGCTTGCTCTTTACATGTCTAAAGGCTGCTTTAATAAATACAAATTATAAATAGTTACTTAGAAAAACAAGTTTCGGTTGAATTTTTATATCAGTTCAAACCTAAACTTTGAAATAAAAAGTTTAGTATTGTGCTTATGAATTAAAATAGAAATATGTTAGCGGATTTATTCTAGAGGTACCTCCGCCCATTTCTTCGTCGATTAGCCACGGTAAAGACCGTGGTAAAGAGTTATATATCTCTTTAACGTGGTTTAGCGCTACTATGGTTTCATTTAATACGAGTAGGCACCTACGTGGTATTATATAGAATAGGCGGAAATCGCAGGAATAGCATCAATAAACTACATGTGATAGCAGTTTTATTGATTTTACTTACATCATAAACAGCCATTTAGAGATTATCCAGTTTTAATTTACACACAATCTAACTAAAAATAATACATTTTTGTTCGCTGGAGAAATGCATTATTAAAATTTCTAAATTGTTGTTACCAATAAACTCAGTGATTCGGAACTTGAATTTTATTGATGAACACCTTCTCCAAATTGGATTTGCTTATTTAAATAACAAATAAGTATAAATCTAATTTTACATTACATTTTCCAAGTCTCTCAAACGCGTAGGGGTACCTAAGACTCAAAATTTTCCGGACTTTCCCTTGACCTAACTCTAAGTAGATTCCGGAGATTTGGAACACAATCACGTACTGTCTGGCTCCTGTACATATAGACGAGAAAAGGATGACTAAGGGAATGAAATAACTTTTTAAAAGTCCTCAATTTTTACTCGAAATCTTACTTCGTTAGAAAACGTTAGGCAAATAAGAGATATATTATAACTTTTAGAATTTTAAATCATCATCGCCCGTTTGCCGCTATTTTGACAAGTTTGATAATGTTTTTTTTTATCATGGCAAGAAGAGGGTAGGTTGATAGGAAACCCACTCAGTGTTTTAAAATATAAAATTGTTCACGGTTCTGCACTACACTGTCGCCGCTTATAGTAATTGAGTAAGTACAGAACCAGCCCAGTAATGTTTCCCTTCATTCCGGAACACAAAAATGTCTAAAACATTACTGCTTGGCGGATGAATAGCTGGCAAAGGTCCTCTGCAATAGTGGGGCAATTAGAAAAACAGGTGTTCTTGATATACAGTTAGTATTTCGTGGAAAATCCTTATCGAAGTATCGGATTCCCTAGGTGACGTCATCGGGCATCGCTTCTCCCCCGCAGTTTCCAGATTCTTTCATCAAATCCCATGCTTAGTGCGATTATTCACACGAAGGTTACACGATGTTCAAAGTTTTTACACTTTAATAGGTGAAAAGTGCTATTTTTATACTTGTTACAAAAGTGCAGTTTATAAAATGTATACGCATTATAAATACAATTAACTATTAGTATTATGTATGTACTTAATATGTACCTTAATTTAAAAGATTAGGTTATATAATCGACTTTACGTATACATATATTATAACGTACATATTAGGTTTTTTCATAGTGAAAAATCACTTAAAAGATTTATTTTTGTGAAAAGTTTGGAAAATATATAAATTTCCTGATATTAAGAAAACATCAAGCGCCGAACACAGGCGTTTTTTAAATACTTATTATCTAAAATACTAAAATTATTTATAAATGCTGAATTGAATGAATGTGATTTGTTGGGTATACGCCAATTTTGTAGACCCCAATAACACAGGCTACTTGGAAAAAACCACTTAGCATACCCACTTCCATTCTTTGAAATTCAATTTGTATAGATTCCTTAGCAAGTACATAAAACTAAACTTTTAAATACCATGCATATAAAACTCGTCTGCACAGCGTGAAATTCTACGAACTTATTAAGAAAGTTTGAGAATCGGTTCAATGAAAAGGAAATAAACGATCCCCTTCTTACAACGCTAATCCCGAAAGTAGATGGCAATGTGGTGAAATTTATATCTACAGAGTGTTATAAAATTATTGTTACTTTCAATTTTAAACTTTATTATTAGACTCAACCACCCAGTATACCCAGTTATTGCATCCAGTGTTTTTTTTTTACCCGAAAAAGTTACCTATGTGTTATTTTAGCGTTTAAGCTATCTTACGAAATTCAATTTTAATTGGTTAAGCCCTTTAGGTTTAAATTATACATACACAATATTTTTCCTTTCTTTTTTTTTTAAGCTATTGCATAGCTTCTTTCGCGGGCCTTGAGCGTGGGGACCGAATCCAGAAATGCCGTAACGAAAAAATCCTAACACCCCCCACTCCGACCGGCACAGCGGTGATATTTTTTCTAATTTAAACCTTCGGTTCAGAAAAAATAAATGGTTTGCATGTATATTATGCTCAGCATCAGAACGAAACTTCGTTGAAAGCTCTTCCAGCTAACGGAACGAAATTTAAAGTAGATAAAATAAAATTTCAGGGATGATTGTAGTCATTACAGTTCGTTTAGAATCAAAGTGTGTGCTTTAAAGAACTAAGGTTTGCTTTTAAAAATAGACTAACTCTATATCGTCTATGCATAATATACCTATTTTTATAAATATTGTAATTTTTTTTTTTTTTTTTATGCAACGAAGTAAGAAGACGAGCAAGACGTTCTCCTGATGGTAAGAGATAACGCTGCCCATTATTAGTACAGTGCTACCCAGTATTTTACAAAGGTACAATTCTGGGTGCACTGCGCCAACGCTTCTTACTTGAGAGTCATAAGATGTTAAGACTCCTCAGCCCAGTAATTTCAAGTTTTGTAAAATAATTTAAGATATTCTAAATACATATCGAGAAGTTAGTCTTGTAATTAAATTCTAACAATGCAATGTCGCAGGGTATGCTCGTGCTGTGCCCAGAATGTCCCCAGGCTCGGTACTTTAAGGGCCAGAGGGGGCTAAAAATTCATAGGGCCAAATGTCATAACGCAAACCAAATTACACTTTCGGTCCCTGTACAAAATTGCACTGATCCTGGCTTGCCGAGCTCACAAGGTACTCCCCAACCGTTTTGGGGAGTAATAAGCTCCTTCAAAAATAACACACCAATTTTGAAACGCATCCCGCGTGGTGCTCGCCCCACAGTGGCCCAAACACTATCTTTGGCTATCAGACACGTTGTGTCTCAAAACTCAGTTCAAGCCTGGGAACATTTACTACTGTTTCCTTACCGCGTTCTTTATGTACCTTTTGACCCCAACAACAAAAACTCGCTCACCTCTAGGGTGAAACAAAATTGCGTATTGTATAGAGATATGACCCACATCCAAAACCACAATATTGTTGCGCCTATCATTAGACGAAACAATAAACAAAATTCCAATCAAATTTCCAACAATTCGGGTTCTTTAAAATTGGTTGAGAACAAAATTAGTGACGGAGACATAAGTGGCGCAGCACGAGTTTTATTTTCTAGCGACTTAGTAGCTCCAAACAGCCCTGAAACAGTACAGTCCCTGATAGAAAAGCATCCACTGGCAGCGGTCGACCTTACCATGCCCGATCCACCACAACCCGGTGACGTCACTGTTCAAGCGACCGTCAGCGAGGTTTCTAAAGCCGTTATGTCCTTTCAAAATGGTTCCGCCGGTGGCCTTGATGGCCTTACACCTCAACATTTAAAAGATCTTTTATGCGCTATTTCGGGCGAGGTTGGCGCAACCCTCTTGAAGGATTTAACTGATTTAGTTAACCTGATGTTGGCTGGTCAAGTTAACAGTGAAATCACAGACATTTTATACGGCGCCAACTTGTGCGCACTTGCAAAAAAAGATGGTGGCATTAGGCCAATTGCGGTCGGTATGACTTACCGTCGCCTGGCGGCCAAGGTTTGTTGCAAGAAAAAAGTCGCTCCTTTGAGCGATCTTTTTCAACCAACACAGCTTGGTTTCGGCTCGCCAGGTGGCTGTGAGGCAGCTGTTCATTCTCTTCGCACTTTTCTCGATCAAAATTGTGGTGAGGTTCTGCTAAAGGTGGATGTAAAGAACGCCTTTAATTCGGTGGACAGAGGGGCCCTGTTGACGCAAGTGAAAGATAAAGTCCCGGATATCTACAATTTTCTTTGGCAATGCTATGGGAATCCTTCGAAATTAGTTTACAAAAATAATCTTATTTTGTCTTCTGTTGGTTGTCAACAGGGTGATCCACTCGGACCGGCCATTTTTAGCCTGGCCATCCATCCGATTATTCAGCGTCTAAAGTCCAAACTTAATGTTTGGTACTTAGATGACGGAACTTTAGGAGGTGATGCGGGAACTGTACTTGACGATTTAAAAACTCTTATAGACGAATTTCGTCTCATTGGCCTAGAACTAAATTTATCAAAATGTGAAATTTTTATTTCAGATACATGTTTGGACAAAGATTTGGTACTTGATCAATTCCTTCGTTTGGCACCCAGCATAAAAATTGTAGATAAGTGCTCACTTCGCCTCCTTGGTTCGCCGATCCTAGACGAATCCTTCCCACCTTTTGTTGAGGAAAAAATTCAAAATTTTATGATGGCCTCGGACAGATTGATCAAAATTAATGCCCACATGGCATTTACTATTATAAGGTATTGTTTGTACCAAAATTTACATACGTTTTACGATGTTGTCCATTGTGGAAACACAATGAGCTTCTCGTAAGCTTAGACAACGTCATAAAAAATACCCTGATGTCGGTCCTGAATTTGAGCTTGGATGACAGGGCTTGGTCTCAAGCCTCCTTACCTATCAGGTTTGGGGGCCTGGGGGTCCGTAAAATTTCTAGTGTCGCTCTCCCGGCTTTTTTGTCCTCAGTGCATAGTTCGGACAATCTCATTCAAAAAATACTCGCTCCCTCGCGAGACCCCGCATTATCATCTTTGGCTATAGCTAATTCAGCTGAGGCAAAAAATGCTTGGGTGGCAGCTTGCCCCAATACCGATTTACCTAAAGTACCATCTTCACAGAGACTGTGGGATGGGCCTCTCTGCGAGTTGGCACGGAATAGTCTAATACAAACGTGTCCCAACTCGTCAGACCGTGCCCGACTTCTAGCAGTCTCTGTTAGGGAATCTGGTTTTTGGTTGCAAGCCATCCCTTCCATTAATACTGGTAATCTTTTAGATTCATCTGCTTTTCGTGTAGCTGTTAGTTTGCGCCTGGGTGCAGCATGTTATGTAGGTCACCGCTGTCAGTGTGGTAATGCAGTCGACGAACTCGGTCACCATGGTCTCTCATGTTCTCGGAGTGCTGGCCGAATCTCCCGCCACTCCAGTCTCAACGACATCATTCGCCGGGCTTTTACCAGCGCCAATGTAGCAGCCATTCTCGAACCGAATGGTCTGATGCGTGACGATGGTAAAAGACCTGACGGTATGACTTTGATTCCCTGGAAGTTAGGTCGGCCGTTAGTGTGGGACGCGACTTGCGTTGATACACTGGCGCCCTCACATCTTCCAGAGACTCAAATTGCGGCTGGTGCGGCGGCAGTTTCTGCTGAGCGGCTCAAGCGGCGTAAATATGCTAACCTCGATAGCGGTTACATTTTTGAGCCGTTTGGGGTAGAGACTTTGGGTCCTTGGGGTCCGGGAGCTCACCGCATTTTCCAAAATTTATCTGAGCGCTTGGTCGAGGCGACGTGTGACCAAAATGCTGGGGTATATTTGGCCCAACGTATAAGTATTGCCATTCAACGTGGCAATGCTGCCAGCATTCTGGGCACTCTGCCAACTGACAGTGGTTTGGAGCACTTGGATTTTCTGTAGATCGGCTTGTGGCCGATCTGTGGTTAATAAAAGTGTTCTTTACTGCTGTAGTAGCTGTAGTATTGTTAGTTTGTTTTTCTCAATAAAGGCATTTGCCAACTAAAAAAAAAAACAAAATATAAAAAAAAAAAAAAAAAAAAGTCTTGTTAATAAATATTATATTATAAATTTTAGGTTGATATTGTCTTGAAGCATTATTAGAACTTATTGCTCAAAATTAATTGTCGTAGCTCCCCAACATGAAGATGACTGCCGATCTCCAGTAGTAGAGAGGCACAAAAAGAAGAAGAAGTCAAAATTAAATTGAAAAACATAGAGAACACTCTGTATAATGGTGCAGAGAACTGCACCGGTGCATAGAGGGTGCAGCAAGATCGCACCGCCTTAATCAAACCGAAGCAATTTATGATCGCCACACGTCGCCTCCTGGGCTATTCTCACTTTTAATATATTTATTTATTGTTCAATTTTTTTTGTATTTGTTCATCAATGATCAATGAAACACATAATATTTTGGAAAAGTAGCGTTGAGTACCAATGATTAAGTGGACTACGTATGCCCAATATTACAGCACTATTTTTGCAATTGTGTTAGTAACAAGTTGGAAGTCCAGGCACCAACGTCCAAGAGTCCAAGCATGTTGAAACACCTTGCAAAACCTTATTTTTTGTAAAAAAAGGTTTCTTTCTAGTTCCCAATTAAATTTTATGAATTATAATAGCGTCTTTTTATATAATTTAAATATATTTGTTATTTCATTGTTATTTATATTTCACCCGTAGTAATACGTCAGAGAATCGCCCTTCATTCGAATAGTGCATCGTATGTTAAGAGGGCGCGGACTGCCCCACTGGCTACACCATACATCCGCGGGGCTAGTGGGATTTGATGCCCCTCGATTGATATCGCAAATGGTTCCGTTCAGAAACTACACCTCGTTTCAATAGTAATGCATTGTGTGTGTTGTTAGTGCTTGTTTTTGTTCAGTTTTAAGTGGCAGTTTGAAATTGAATAGACTTTTAAAGCTGGTATTAAATGAATGTTGACCTTGGAAACTGACTGTTTTCATTTGCTCGGTAAAAACCTCGGTAAAATAAATAAATACATTCCCTTGTAAAGTTTGTTAAAATAGAGGACTAAATGAGTACACAAATTTCATATTATTGTATCATTGAGATCTAATTATAATAAGCCATACAAATGAATTATAACCAAAAGGACTAGAAAAACTACAATAAAAGCAGGCTGTTTTGTAAAACAGTTCTTGTGTCGTAAACATCCATTTAAAACTATCAGATCTCTTACAGACGCTAACGTAGAAACATTAAACATTCCAAAATTCAAAGCATCTCAGAGCTAAATCATTAATTTATTTTCTTGCAATCTAATTAATCACACGCAAAGAGCATAATATCACATACCGACACTCACACATACACAGTTTAACCAGCACTCGGGTGTTTTATGAAAGAACAAACCCATTAAAATGTGCATTCAAAGTGCAAGTCATGGGGACCCTTGTTTTGGGGTGCACTTCTTACTTATCAACAGTAAGGGCAGTCGTCTGTGTAAAAGAGAATGGTCGCATTTTTTTTTGTTATCGCCGGGAAAAAATGCATTACGCATACCCTCCCATCGAGGGAATGGGAGGGTTATGTGGGACTCCCGTGCAGAAATGCTGCACGGTTTACCCACTAAAACGACCCGGCGCGGCGGCACTCCCGCATCGTTTTAGTGACGGCGGCGAGGACTGGGAATCGGCAGAGCCTTGCCATCCAGTCCCCTGTCGACAAAGAATGGTCGCATAGCAATGAAACTTAATTTACATGGTAGAGTTATAGGGCTTTATGTACTAGTTTTATTTTGCACTGAGTTAGCTTTTTTGTTGTTACAACAGACATGGCAAAACATGGAAACACATATAAGTCTAAAGTTTGCCGTTTTGATCAACCGTTATAATTAAGTTGATATCTTTAAGCACGTATAGATTGACAACTTTATTATCTCCTTTAGAACTTTTTTAGGTACTATTAGGTTTTCTCGATTTTACTAGTAGTTTTCTTACTAGCTAGCTTCAAGCAGGTAGGCTCTACAAAATTGCTAATCACAAATAGAACAGGGTATCGAACAGTTTTAAATACAAGTGACTAACGCACGGTGCTCTCATATTTGTTATTTTTATGATCTTTTCATACTGTATTGCGAATGTATGGTGCATTTCTAATTTAGACAAGCACTGACGCGTAAAAATGGATGAGCTTTGCTACAACTACTTCAATTAAGGGAGAGTTTTTGCGTAAGGTGTAACACAATTACGTAAACGCCTTTGGAGCAGTTTGCGTTTTCCAAATCAACTTCTAAATAGAATCTGATACAAGCTTGAATTTGATTGAAAGAAAGTTTGTGTCGTCAAGCTAGACGACGCTGTAAAAATGAGATTGAAAAGGATCTGGAAGCGCTTTAAGCAGCTCTAAGGAGTCTTGCCTTAGAGTCTAGAACCGGAAAAACTAGTGTTTTCTTGTATCGTAAGGTCAAGGTTTTGTTTAGTCTGTGCATTAGTATTATTTTTCCGAGAACAAAAGACTGTTATTTTGTAACTTTACACTAAACACTTTTAGGCTTTCAGTGACTTACCGAAGTAATAGATATTATACCTGTTCCTTAACCTAGACAGATAAATGTTATATGAAAAATATGGCATCAAAGGCAGGCTCTTGGATACAACCAAAGTAATCGAAAGAAAGTTTATCGCATGTAAGTCACTTGCTTAGAAGAAACCCCTTTTCATAACCTTAGGTCATCCGCCCATTAGTTTGACTTTACACAGACGATCAAACCCCGTTACAAGAAAACCGGTAAAATAAAACAATTTTGCATGTTGGCCACAAGAAACTTCCTGCTTTCGATGATCTGTGGACTCCTCCCTTCTCTTTGTGCCTCAGGTACGAGTAACATCTCTCTGTTGCAATTTTAAGTAATTAAATTCAAATGTTGAGAAGTGCAAAAATCAACAAAGCCACCTGCACGCCATCGAATTAGCTAAAGATTCGACATTAGGTTTTCTATTCAATCCCATTTTCACATAAAAGTAAAATAAGAACTTTTATATATCTAAACCCGTCTCTCAATATTTTGCAGTATCCTCCCTGAAGACGATAGTTTCAGAAGTTAAATAAGATCAAAAAGCCGGTGCCCGCTTTAAGATGTCAGTCCGAGTTATAGGAAAAGTACGTGACTCGACCCCGGTCCGCTCCCGGCTTAGTTTATGGATCGCATTTGCTGTTTCTCTGTTGCTTTTATGTAAGACAAAAATGAGATTTGGAAGCGTTATGCGGAAAGGTTTTGATGTTTTTGAGGTGATTCGGACTGACTTCTCCGTGTTAGCTGCCTTTGCAAAGGTAAAGAGAAAAAATCTTACGCATTAGTTATATACTTTTGTGCTCAACACAAATATAAAGACGGATCTTCTCAGCCTTAGAAGATCCGTCTTAGAATCTTAGTAATCGTAGTAAGTGTTGTTTATTTCCTCTCCCTGCACGGTTGTCTGGAAGAGATCGCTTTGAGCGATAGGACCGCCATTTGATACACCTTTAGTTTTAATTGTTGTATTTGTAAAATTTACTTTGTATGTGGATCAATAAAGAGTTTCTTATCTTATCTTAAACTCGATCGAAAAGGCCACAGCGGTATTACGCCGTGTCACCATTCGGTGATCAAACGTTTATTACCTTTGAACTTTTGATTTGTTTAGAAGCTTCGTTATTCGTTATATTATTATACTCATAGCAAATACATTAATTTCGTCGATTCATAAACTTTTGCTCGTGTATAAACATAGACCTTTAGTCTCATGTGTCAACGCCTCAACACTCTAAATATATAAAAGAGTTGGTCACCAAATCCCACAGGAGTAAAACGGTCCGGAACCTACTCTCCTTTGTCGACCTAAGTAAGCAATAAATGACGCAAACAAAGTTACTACTTTTGTTTCAATTAAGGTTCTATGTATCTTTGACGAACTTTCTGGAACATCTGACATCAAAAGCAGTGACTAGAATTTAGAATAGTAATAATAGCCAAAGTGACTGAGAATCTGAATAAGTGACTGTTAAGCCTTATTATTTTTTTTAAACCTTTTTTTCTTACAATGCCGATTAGTGATTTTATTACATTTAAAGTTACTTATGTGGAACATAGTTAAAGCGATAATAATATAAAGGTATGTTTCGGCTAAAGTACGAAATGCGGACTGCTGCGGTCGGCTACACCTAGGTTTGACCGACTAATGTAATTATTAATAACTATATTAATAACTATATTAATAAATATATTAATAACTATATTATTATAATTAGGTAACTTCGGACTTTTGCCGTAACATGTACATAGATATAAATAAGCTAATAATAATAAATATAGTTTTCAAGCACCGCTTAAGCCGCTGAACCGAGCGAGGTTTCATTTTGAATGTCACTAGCTTAGACTAGAATACATAGACTTTTTAACGGGTTACACTGTGTTTACTCAGCTGGTGTTTTATAGAGGAGTAACGTATATGATGCAAACATATGTCTGGCGAACGTAATTTATGTGTGCAGGAACCAGCGATAAGGGCGCTCCAGATTCCTGGCGTGCGCTAAATGTTTCCTGCGGCGACGTCGCACTCGCCTCACGCTGGCTGTAAATACCATTATTATTTACACCATAACAACATACACGCTCTCAATTTTTTTTGTCGTAGAGTATAAGAATCGAAGTTTATACAAAAATTAACAGCCCTTATCAAGGCCTCTAAAGCTCGTCGACGGAGGACTGGACGTAAAGGCTACGCTGGTTTTCTAGATGTAGCTGGTTTTCTTATATCTTAAAAGAATCAGCCATAGCTTAACGTGTTCTACAAGCTCTTTAAGGCAAAATTTTCTAAGTAAAGAATAAAATGACGTGATCCGCGGTGTTCCTTAACTACCTTCCTTAATAAAAGAAGTTACACTAATGCTTCATTAAAAGCAAACTCAATTCACACAGATAAAAAGTTCATCATAAGGTAGTTAATTACTCAAGTAACAAACGAGTAGATAACGGTTCAATCCTTCAGTAAAGCGAAAACATTTCCGCCAAGACGTGGCGGGCATAGAATAATGCGAGATAGGGTTAGGGCTCGCGCACATCATGGCGGGCCGACTGTTTTTTACAACTTTCATAAATTTATCTTGAATTGTACAGACCTCCTAACTACAGACACAGGTGTCGTTACCCGGACCGTAAGACATGTGACAATCGCTTGCAGCTAACGCTACTAAATGTACTGAGACAGTCCTGTCACGGTAATGATATAATATACAGTAATGTGACTAAATGACTAAAACCCTAGAAGCGGTTGAACTCAAGGTCGCGCAAGTTTGCAACGATTTGGGTAGGGTTTTCGGTAGGCAGCGAGGTGCCGTCAAATTACTGTATATTACGAGTATATATACTTATTTATTCGTAGTATATACTCGTATCTTAACCGTGGTCCTGTTGTTGTGGAGAAACAATCGACAACTATCATTCTCGTACGTTTTTTAGCGCAAGCCGAAAACTTTAACCCAACTCTTAGAGTAATTCGATCATATTTTGTAAACAATACCTACAGTGAAGCTTACTTAGAAATAAATAGGCCAAGCGCGAGTCGGGCCACGCACAATGTAGGGTTCCGTAGTTCTAGTAGATTGAATACACTGCACAACAGCATTTTGGATGATTTTTGACGACGATTTCAAATTTGTGACTGAAATTTCTGTACCAGCTCTAGTTAAAAAGATATGACACATATTATGTTGTTTTCGTAATAAAACGCTATAAATGTAGAGATCATCATCATCATCATCTCACCCGTAAGACGTCCACTGCTGAACATAGGCCTCCCCTTTGGACTTCCATATGTACCGGTTGGAAGCGACCTGCATCCAGCGTCTTCCGGCGACCTTTATAAGGTCGTCTGTCCACCTTGTGGGTGGTCAATGTAGAGATGATCCTAATTAATTTAAGTTTAAGTTGAAAAACTCTTTATGTTATTTGATTTTCTTGCTGAAACTGAAGGCAGAGCTATTCTAAATGCTATTCTTATTCTAAGGGCTATTCTAAATGCTCTAACAATATTCAGCCATCATATGTGCGTTCCAGAAGCCTTGATAGCGTTACTTCATCGAACAAAAGTTCGGGTGGAATTGCTTGCCCAATTCTTCACTTAGTACCCCAAGATTGTCATGAATATAGTCTAGGTGGTCGTGGAGAGAGTGTAACTTGATGGTTATGTCACATTCGAGCCTTTGAAAGTGACGCATTAGTTTTTGGACGTGTTGAGAAAAGTCCAAATAATTCTTACTTTACAAAAAAAAAATATAACCACCATTGGCCTAAAACAAAGTAAACCATTTTTAAATGAACACATTATGAGCCAGTTATGTTCCGCATACTTAATTTTTAATAAAATCAAAACAATAGTTTTATGTTTACACTAAGCAAAAATAAGTCATCGTGATGGTTCTCGAGTCCTTTCCACATTATAGCGGTTTCGTACCAAAATCTATTTATTTTCTAATTTGTCCACAAACGTAGATACTCAACACACGTTTTGCATAACTTTTGGGGAATCCAAGGCTTGTCGTTAATTTCCAGGGAGTATCCAAAGTAATTTTTGTAAGCCTAAATTATGAACGTTGTCACATTCAAACGGAATTCTTTGAGCATAATATTCTCCGCAAATTAAAAAAAATATATCCGGATCATTCACACAAGTAGCCTTGACCATGCTATATCAAATTATAATAAAAAAACTTAAGTTAGAAATTATGAGCTAAGTAACACTGTAATATGGTGATTTATTTGTGATAGCTATAACTCGTAAACAATACAACCATGAACAATTCGCTTGCGCGATCTAATTTTACTACTAGCGCCATCTAGTTATGCATTAATAAACTATAGGCTAGGTTAGCTTTAGGTATTCTTATTTTGCTGATTTTACCGAAACTAATAATTTTATCTTAACCGCTATAGTTTTCCTGGAAAGTTCATGGTTGAAAGCATACCTCTGATTTTTTTCAGAATTTTAAAGCTAGTAGTTCAGATTTTAGAGGGGGGGGGACGCTCAATTTTTTTTTTAAAACTTGAATATCTTTCAAACAGAACATGAAATCGAAAAAGTTTCTTAGCAAACCGTCCTTCATTTTAAAATACCTATTCAACGATACCCCACACGATGGTATCAGCCAGAAAAAAAAAATCATCCCCATCTTACGTGTACGGGAGGTAGCCTAAATTAATTAATTAATAGTTATTTGTTATAAAAGAGTGCAAAGTTGCTTTTTTACCGCGTGCTCAGTTTGTATGACCGAGCGAGCGAAGGATTCTAAAATTAAATCACGAGCGTAGCGAGTGATTTATTAATTAGAATCCTGAGCGTTAGCGAGGGAATCAAAAGAGCACAAGGTCAAAAATCTTTGCACTCGAGTGTGACACATAATTTTTCATCCCCCCTCAGCGAGGAAATAACTCAATGCTAAAAGTTTTTTTTAAAATTATTCTCACCATGGATGCGCACAGCGTTGCCAGTGCACTATCTTCAAAAATAACCAGTATTCAATTTTAATTTACGTAGGTACGCTTACTTAAAGTCCTTTTCACGAAAGAGGTCCCACGGAATTTAGCGGAACTAATTTTTTATTCTATTATTATTGGACTTCATATTTTAAATCATTTTTATTTGTTACATAAAATAAATACCTTTTTGATTAAGAAATTAAATATGAGAAATTATGAGGCGTTAAAAAGGTAAAGGTATTTAAACTTTTAAAATGTGCAATAGTTGCGTCCCGCAAAAAGGTTTCCTTTCGTGAAAAGCACTCTACCTATTCGTTTTAGTGATTATTTTCTCATTTTCAGTTTATTACAGTGAGAAATCGTTAATAAAAAAGTTACTAAAAAGTAATACTTAGAAAAAATCTTGCTACTAACTAGATAAAGTTATAAAAAATTGGCTTATTCTATTAACTCTGCTAAATTAACTCAACTATTATTTACTATTACAATACTATATAATTCATTAAAAACATTATTGCCTCGAAATGTAACTTATATCTAAACAACTAACGTAAATATAGTTCAAAAGAAACGTAATATGTTACAAAAGTAACTTACTGGCAAGGCTGACGGTGCGCCCAAAGCAAATTAAAAAAAAAAAGTTTACTAAAGAGGTTCTTACTCCGAGTTTTTAACAAATTTAAAAAAGTTGTACGCTTATTTCGGTACCATAGAGGTGGAAGTAAATAGGTTTAATTATGTTTTTGTCTCTAGAGGGTAAAGTAAGTTTGAATTTCTCTAGAGGAAAATATAGACGTTTCCAGTCAGATATCGATGAGTAAAACTACACTTTCCGAGATAGTGGGATGAAAAAATTATTTTTTGTCACCGTTCTCTTACCCTTATTATTACTTACCTGTATACAAAATTACACTTTTATAGGACTTATAGTTTCTCCGCAATGCCGCGGACAGACAGACGGACGGACGGACGGACGGACGGACGACGACAGCGAAACTATAAGGGTTCCTTGTTGACTACGGAACCCTAAAAAATATGTGACATACCTACTTTAATGAGATTGGTCTGACACCGATATTTCCTAATAAAATGCGCGAAAGCCGTAGAAGAATAAAAGTCTCAGCCCGGCCAGTTGTGTGCGCGAGTCTTAAAACTGCAAGTGCGCATCCGTAGTGAGGCGGGGCGGGCGGAGGCTGCATGGAAAACAAGTTTCCTGAACACGGGGCGGCAGTGTGGCACCCGGCGTCGCGTCACTTCGCCCGTGTTCACCGCCGCGACTTTCCACCCTACACCCAAACAACGTAATGACGTTACCATACTACGTGTGGCGAACACGAATTGTGAAAAGTGAAAATTGGAAAAGTGAATGCATTTTTTTATAAGTGAAACTTTTTTATACACAGTGAACCGTTGAGTGAAAAGTTGAAGTTTTATTACGGATACGCCGTGTACTGCAGTGCTATAAATTGAATTTTTAAAAGGATTCGTAGCATCGTCTGAAGGCAGAATTTATGTATGTCATATTTTTCTTTACAGTTTTCCCGTTTCCCTTTTACGGCTGAAACGGGACTGAGGGATATATATGGGAGTAATTGGGAGTTTGCAGTTTTTTTTATGACATGGGGCTATACAGGGTTATACTGGGTAATCCGTTAACTTTCTCGTATATGATAATTGTAATAACATTTTAAATGAAAGTCACCACTGATTGGATAGTATCATGAAGAAAGCTCATTGAACCTTAAGAAAACATATTATGTAACTTTTTATTCGAATTCTGAGAAAGCTCCACATTATTATTTACATAATATTATTACTTTAAGAGTGACACTCTGTTTGCAATTATAAAACACCAATAACCCTGTATATTTCAGATAGATATGTACACAGTCGTTAAATTCATTTGTAAAGGAATATAAAATGTTGCTAGTCATAGAAACTCGATAGCTTCGTGATGGATCACTGGCAAAGCTTATGAGTCAGCGTTAAAGCTTTACGTAGCTAATAATCTTGGAATAATACCTACCTTTCATGTTAATCCTTATGAAACGCTTTGAAAACGAAACTTCTAGTAAGTTTAATGAAGTCTTTACATTAATTTTAATAGTCGTTGACCATGTTTAAGGGATTAAAACTAATTAACATGTTTCTTTCTAACTCTACAAAAATATTTATTGACTCAAGTCAGACTTGTATAACCTTTTTTATTTGACTTATAGTTCAAAGGTATTATATGTATACGTAAGAACTTTTAAGTAACACCTATGAGATTGTTTGGTGGACCAAATTTTTAAACAAGAGCTTTCGTTCTTCTTTTTCGAGAATTTATGAACTAGTTAAACAACCGATTTTGTAAAAGTTCACAGTTAAAAATATAAATCAATAATTACCTTTTTTTGAAATATTTATTTACTTAGTTTATCATTTTAATAGGACAAATGATACAATTTGTATCGTTTTATGACACGCTGTTTGTTACTCTCTCACGAATAAACGGATTGTGCATAAATACGCTTGTAAGCTTAAACATCCTAGAATTGCTACTTTTCAGCAAGTAAAACCCACACAGCTAGACTAAAATTATTTCATAACAAAGATGTTGCATAAGATAAGTAAATCCTGCGTCTCATTCGATATTCTCGCGGGATATTGTAGCAGCAGACTCTGTAGAATTATTGGATGGAACGTGACCTCGTGATGGGACTAGCAATATTTTGTCAATATTTGTTTAGCGAAACATGAACCGCGTTATTTTGCACAGCGCTACATTCAGACGGAATTTACATTCAACCATTTTTAACTGTCTGCAAAATAGTTATCAATTTGATATTAATGTTCTATCTGTGCCCAGCGGTTTTACCCGTTTCTATAGCCTATGTGTTATTCCAAGGTCTTAGCTATCTCTATACCAAATTTCAGCTCAATTGGTCCACCCATTTAGGCGTGAAAGAGTAACAAACACACATCCAGACATTCCTGACATCCAGACATCCATACATCTTACAAACATTCTCATATATAATATTAGTAAGAAGTAAGAAATTATTAATAAAAAATATGGATATGTATGTGTTGTTTGTTACTTCTTTACGGCTAAACCATTTGAGAGGAATTTTACTATGCAAGTACCTTAGACCCTAGAATACGTTGGGTTGAGCTCTTATGCAATACCACCGGAACTGAGTGAAATTTAGACGGAACAATTCTTATTCCGTGAGGTGGATTTTCGTTAGGGAAAATTGGATTAAACTAATTCTTGAGGCTGTCAACATACATACAAAATTACAGAAACGTATGAAAAGGATTGTCGTAGGTATAATAAGAGTACGATACCAAGTTGCGCATACCAAGTTTAGTGAGGTTTTACAGATTTTAATTAAACAAATTACTTGAGTTTAATGAAAAGTTATGGTACTAATCTGGAGTCATTGTTTGTGGTTTGAGGTTCATTATTTTCAAATGGACATTCCAGCAAACGACATTTTTTACGATAATGAAACGTCAACAAAGTTTTTTATGGCCAATATCTGGCTGCAGGGTAAATCTCATTCGCGAGACTAAACAAAGAGTATCACGTCCCGGGCTCACTCGCTCGGTAGGGGATGGAGGCCTACATTTGTTTTTGATTAAACAAATTGTCCGCGCAGTTTATGGCCCCTTTGGGATGGCAGTGCACTTGGCAATGTGACATTTTTCCGATGTGTGCAGTTTTATCACTCTGCGCGAGTAGTTACTTGTCGAATGCTGTGTAGATAAGTCAGAATATTTAGTAGTGATCGTAAAGATTATGCTTAAGAATGATAAAATAAATTAATGATGTAATAAAATATATAATACCTATTTGTACTTTGGGTCACGGGTTAAACCATAGGTAAACTTTATTTCATTTATTTTCAAAGGCGAAAGTTTATATTCCCTACAAGTGACGGTCAAGTAGGGCACTTGCCCTACAAGATCTGAAATTTATTGTGTGTAGGTAGTAGGTAGACCTCGGAATAACACATAGGTTAGACTACTTTTGGTTTCCCTACGGGATCGGAACTTGCGTGGGTGAAAACATGGAGCGTAGTTAGTATAATAATAAAAAAATGCCAATAGCCTAGGCATGTTGCTTGTGGGCCGACTGCTTGTTTGCCGTTCTTTATGTATAAAAAGGTACTTATTTGTTCGCATCACCAACTGTAAACCTTTGTTACGCCTGTTTATCGAAATGAACGTCTTTGAATCTTTGTGGAGACGACACGAAAAATACGAAAAATTACGTAGGTACCTACATAATATAGAGTTCCAAAATAAGTTTCTGTACATGACATACAGTGGCTCAGGGCAAGCGGCACGCCCCCATGAGATAAAGTTTGCTATGATGACAACCGGCAAATTGTCTTCGCGATATTACCTTTATGGTACTGCTTTCGGTAGTTTGCCACATATTGCAGCTTTTGTTTTGTTTATTCGGCTTGCTTTGTCTACAGAGAAAATATACTTGGAATATGTATACTTACATACATAATACATACACATATAAACACGCCTGGTTCCCGTTGGGGGTAGGCTGAGAATTTCCTTCCACTTAGTACGATCCTAAATCCTGACACACCTCTTTCGCTTCCTCAACTTTCATCACATTCTTCATACACGCTCGCCGGTTCTTGGTACTCTTGACCTGGCCTTTCCTTTATGTATACCTTATCTAAAGCCCATGTCAGGAAAACAAAGCCACAAATTTTGATCGGTATGTTTGCGGGTGTGCTCAAAAAGTTAAAATATATATGAAAATTGTCCCTTCTTGTTATATAAATTAGTGATGGCCCATTATATATTTTACATCATTTCGATGTGAAACTCTCAACATACAATTTTCTAACTCTCTTACGTGATCATAAACAGTAAAATCTCGCGAAATTAAAGAAATCATCTTATTCTTCGCTTTTATCTTCACGTCCCTTTAGAAAATACCTTTTGTATATTTACCTCATCTGATAAAATAACCAATTCTATTAATGCAGTCTGGATAACATCTGCATTATTCGGAACGATTGTCGGAAAATCGAAAGGAGGCTCAAGTCGTTTCGAAGAGTAAATAAGTACCTAATAAAAGGTAAGCGCTCTCTACCGTTTAAGCCGGATAATAAAATTTGTTTTGTTAATTTTTGAAATGTTTTTTTGAAATTGAATTTGAATTGAAAATTATTTTTTTTAATCAGATCAGTTGAATTTAAAATTTTCACGATGTGCAGACAGGCATCCTGTATGCATATTTCTGTTTAAAGATGAAACGAGTGTCGTCTTCAATGGCTGTAATATTGCTTCTGTATAATGCGATAGGCAGCTTTTTAAAAATAATTATACTATTGTAATGCATTCACATTACTGTGAACCTGTTTAGAATAATAAATAGGCAAAAGGTGTATATCTGCTACAAAAATAGTATCAGTAGCTGTATTTAAACCTTTATATTGCTCAATAGAAAGAACTTGCAATGGTAAAACGCTACGGAAATGCTTTAAGCCGTTACTTAGAGACTGTAGGCTATCTACTGCCAATATCAGTGAGTCTACCAGTTAGGTACGTCATATACCCTACACTACTCTAGATCTACATGTCCGTAGTTAGAGGCCAGGCTTTACCGTCCGAGCCAAATTGCTTTTGCACCTGTCTGCGATACAAACATCCTTTATGAGATGATGCTCACAATAACAGGCGAGGAAAGGACATGAGGATTTTAGGTACCTCATTCTACTAATATTGTAGAGCCGAAAGTTTGAATATTACATCTTACTTAGCGCCCAGTGGTTTTACCCGCTGTACTAGCTGTAGCCTGTAGCCTTTGTGTTATTCATTACACACACACACACACACGCACAAGCACACGCACACGCACACGCACACGCACACGCACACGCACACGCACACACACACACACACACACACACACACACACACACACACACACACACACACACACACACACACACACTTACATTATTAATAAATATTATCCACACTTAGTTAACTAGTATTACATACCTACTTTAAACGTATGCTGCTCTCTTATATATTATATTGTATAAAAAACACATCCGTAATTGGACATAAGTTTTAGTGTATAGTTTAGATAACTAAGTTTATCATGGTCTGTGGATGTTGTGATTTGAATAAATAAATAAATAATAAATAAACCAAATTTCAGCTCTATCGGTCCAGCCGTTAAGGCGTGGAAGAGTGATAAACCTTCGCCTTTATATTAATATTAGTGTGATGTGAGTTTATTAGTTGCTCTTTTACCTAATCTTATTCTGTTATTTGATTATTATTTGTTTTGTATTTTATTATTATACGCAGCTATAAAATAGAATAGTAAGAGATTGTTGTGGAAGGTAAGAAATATAACAAGTAAAATAAATTTAAAAAAAATTGTGATGGCGGCCATCTTGGATTTTAAATTTTGTATAGTGGGTTGTATTTTCCTAGTTAAGCCCTTTCATTTGATACCCATATTGGTGGGGTTGTGGAAAGAAAATAATCCGCCATTTTGTAGCGGTGGCCATCTTGGACCGATTTCCACCAAACATAGCTAAAAACACTCTCGACTTACTCTACTTATAATATAAAAACTAAATTAAAATCCGTTCATCCGTTCGGGAGCTACGATGCCACAGACAGACGCACACACACAAAGACAGACAGACATACATACAGATAGACAGACAGACACGTCAAACTTATAACACCCCGTCGTTTTTGCGTCGGGGGTTAATAAATGAAACGCAGCAAAATTTAAACTTAGTTAACAGAAGTGTAGCACTAAAGACTAAAGTAGAATCTAACCATTAGAGTCCAAAAGCGCTCTGAGTAAAACGGTCAATGAATTTTCAGTGGGCATCGTCTCGGCTAAATCGTTCGTACGCTTGTCAGGTGCAATAGCCACGTTTGAAGATAAACCAACCTAAGTATAGGATCACAATGGACAAACTATCGTTAGAGACTGAAATAAATAAAGAGATCATGCAATGTACCTATAGTTACAAGAAAATCAACAAAACTGTGTCGTCAAGCGGTCATTACCCATGTTCACGATTTTAGTTAGGAAGGAAGAGATTTACCTACTCTACCACGGCAAAAAAAAAACAGAATACAACCTAATCAATTACAATTTTTCTTAAAACGATATCTTATATCCTTTGACAGAGTTGTACTGTGGTCGTGACTGTTGCCAGTCAAAATTTACAATGTGATTTGCATTATTTCCCTAATTCGTTGGATTTGCATACAATTTTATTCTTATGGACTGAAAGGCTTAACTAAGCTGAAGCATTCAAGTTCTAAGTAACATAATTAGCAATCTAAATTTTAAAATACATTATATTTCTGCTGCGCCTGTGCCCGTCCCCGTGTTATCACTGCACATTTCCTGTTAAAATATGCACATTTCCTGTTGTTAAAAATATGTACCTATAGTACCATAATCTACTCGTAATTGCCTATAACAAGTGAATTTAAAAAATACTTATATCAAATCGACTTTAAGCTCGTTTTGAAAAAGCGAGCGCTAGACGCTTGGTTGAATTTACCGATTGTGATTAAAATGGTCTCATTTAAATTAGGAAGGAATTACATAGGAAGTTTAAAACAAAACAGTAAGTATTTTTTCAAAACGGTCCAGACATCATTGTGTCAGTAAACATAATTAAAAAAGTCCAAAGAATAAACCTTTCGTTTTAGTGAAGCGGGTTAAAATGTTGTGTGTATACAGTATACCTATAATATATTTTTGTAAAAACTTTTTAAATGGAGGAAAATGTATAAAAACCAAATGCGCTTTTTATGACCTTCTCCAACGCAAATCTCAACTTTAACATTAAGAAAAAGAAAGAATATATTTTCAAACTTTATCCATCATTTACTCGCATAAATATCTATGCTACAATGCTAAACGTACACTCGCAGTCAAAAAAGAAAGCACAAAGGCAGTATACATGATCTACTGCGGAAAGTTGTGTCAGGAGGTAAGGGTCGCGTGAGCCGCCGGCATTAGGAACTAGAACCCTTTGGTGTTATTTATCGAGTACTGCAGTCTCCGAGCGTCGTCTCACGTGACTTACGCAATACTTAGCTGTGTGACAATTTTGTGGCATTATTTTGCACGCAATACATAATACATATGTGTACAATTACCAATTACAGCTATTTTTTCCGAGAGTAAACGTCTTTTACAAAAGGTCGACTATGTGGGTACTGAGTTCCCCAACAATGCCAGTCATACTACCGCCTGCATGTGCCATCATTACTGTGCCTCGGTAGGAGGTTATTGTAGCTGAATTACTGGGCTGAAGAGTCTTCACGTCTTATAACTCTCAAGTAAGAAGCACCGCACCCAGAATTTTACCTTTGTAAAATCCTGGGTAGTACTAAATATGCAGCGTTATCTCTTACCATCAAGATATCGTATTGCTCGTCTTCTCCCTTCGTTGTATAAAAAGGTCGGCTAAGTGGGTACCCCAAAAGTGTTAGTTGTGCTACCGCCTGAGCATGTGCAATCATTACTGTGCTGTGTAGGAGGGCATTGTAGCTAGAAAATTACTGGGCTGAAGAATCTTTTAACATCCTACCATGACATATGAGTTATGAGTAAGAAGTGTTTGGTAGTGCGCCTTGAATTTTATATCATTGTGAAATGCTGGATAGCATATACATAGATACTCATAATTATTATTATGGACAGCTCTATCTCTTACAATCAGAAAAGCGTCTCGCTCGTCTTCCTACTTTTTGAAATAAAAAAATCGTTGATACACTCAGTTAATCATGATTTTCTTTTCTTTAATATATTTCGATTTGTTTGATCATTCCTACTCTTTTTGTTAATCACTCTTTTACAGATTAGAAGCCGGCTTCTACGAGGAATATCAAGTTTTTTTTTAAACTCGGTCGCGTGACATCACACGCTTAAGTGACAATCGGATGCATTAATGACAACAAACTACCTCAATATGATCGATATGAATTAGGGAGCCGGGATATTGTCGTAGCGTCGTTTAAAATTAATAACTCCACTCCTGATGGGAAATCGATGGTGTTTCTTGGTACCGAGTGGATTTGGTTTCCTTTTGTTCGTTTTCTCTTCGTGACTTTCTAGTTACTAAAGATTTATAATAAAATCCCTAAGGATATTTTTATAAATCTTTTTATCTTTCATTGCTCACAGGAGCTAGGTAGGTACAATATTAAAATGTAGAGCTATATTTCTAAAACGGCTGATTGTACATACGAGCATACTAGTGGACTTGCGCGTACTTCGTAGCGTCTAACAGATAATTATTATTAGTGTTTCTTTACTATATTAAGCTTGTATATTTATGCATTAACCCTTTAACCGCCACCGTCGGATATATCCGACAAGCCTGTTCTGTTACGTAACCGCCAGAGTCGTATATTTCCGACTAGCCGTATATTTCCGACTGCACTTTAAATCTACATTTTTTAAGTCATAACACTGTATTTTATAAAACTATACTCGTAATTAGATAAATAGTGAATAAAGTTATGATTTACAGTTGGTTTTATGCTTCTCTCCCAAATAGAATAAATATTAGACATCACTTTTATTGTAGGTATTTATAATTCAAAAAACTTGCCTGGCGCTAGGGGCACGACAAGTGATTTTAAGTCTGGCGGTTAAAAGGTTAATATAAACCTTTTTATATCACTCTATCTATCAAGAAACCGCATAATCTAAAGTTTGTGAAGGAAATTAATAACCGTGAAACCGATTTAACTGTAATAAATTATAGTGTGGAGATAGTTTTAATTCCAGGAAAGAACATAGGACTGTTCAATAGGAATGTTGCGGTAGCGAAATAAAACTGCATAGAACCATACACAGCGCGATATTCTTCGCTAACCAGAGCGGGAGCGATTATTGGTCAGGTTTGCTCTCTTTTACTAATTCTACGCCCACAAAGTCACAGGAAACCCGTGAATTCCCCTTTTCCGTGGAAATGGAAATCCAATCATAGGTCTAAATGGGTTTACCAAATTCATCACTCTATGAATTGACTGTCCCGCGCTACGAAGTGTGCGCGGGTCAGCTTGTATAATAATATTTTCAAAAGCTATATTACTGGCCTTCTTAAATTCGTAAACATCTTCAGCGTGAGTGGGTTAACAAGAGGTTGTAAATTATAAGCCCGCGCCATGTTGTCTCAACGATCATAAATATCCGTTTCTAATTATTATTCTCCTTTAATGGGAAGGATACACGCATGGGCTTTGTATATAACTACCCAAATAAAACTGGAATTAATTATAATTCTTTGGCTTTTATTGGATAATCTCTTTATTAAAACAGCACAACTGTATAAGAACTAAGAATAGTTATAATAAACTCAGGTAAATTAAGAGGTTTTTCTTTTGAAGGATCCACAAGATAAAGCCAAAATTTTGAGCATTATATAAAAACATACATTTTATGGCCGTTTATATCAGAAACATTTAAATACATACATACCAAACAATCTAGTAAAGCCATTTAAGCAGAGGTGTCAAATCAAATCAATTTATACGAAATACTTGCGTTCAAGACTTCAGATGTAATTATGTAAATGGTATCAGTGTAGGATACATTTCCTTTAAAAAAGAGCATGCAATTTAAACTTTTTTAATACGAAACATATTTATGAATATAAATCCATACTTTCATATTATTACGTACGAGTACTTTCATTAGTTTTAGCTTTAGGAATTCACTCAATATAAAACTAAGTAGATTTTTACAAAACGTAATGAAACGATAAATGTATTCCTATTGTTCATTTCCTCAATTAAATTCACATTCATGCAATTTTCATAACGAATTCTGGAAATTGTTTTTCATATAAAGTCCAGTCAATTGATTTACTAACCATAAGATGTGAAGTGGGCTGATATTATGGAAGCAAATGTCTGTCAAAAAATTGTATGCCAACGTAATGCAAGGGACAGTTCTCACTCAACAAGGCAGAATAAATGTCATAAAAATAAAATTGTGCAAAGAAGAGCCAAGAAGAAGAAATGCATGTAGTACTTACAATATGATGTCAATGTAGACAACGACTTATTTAAAACAAATTTAATTGACATACAAAATTAACAATTCATTATTTATAACTAATTACATGCATAGGTACATATAAATAATCACGTCTGGTTCCCGTTGGGGTACGCAGAGACTATTTCCCTCCACTTGGTACGATCCTAAAACATCTCTTTCGCTTCCTTAATTTTCATCACATTCTTCATTCACGCTCGCCGGTTCTTAATACTCTTGACCTGGCCTTTTCTATCCAATCTATATGTATCTGTATCTTTCTATGTTATTACAACTACAAATCTAATTAATAAAAATAACGCCCATACTAAAACATTCGATCTAAGTTATTACCTAGCTTATTTACTGAAATATTAGGACTTTTATGTTATCCTTCTCAGTAAATTTGAGGATTGTTAACCATAACGTGCTGAAATGTTGAGTGTTGATGGTGAGATAGGCACGTGAAGGTTAATGTTCTAAGTGCTCTATTATGTAAATTTCACTTATTTTAACCGAATTCGAGAATTGAGGTTTATCTTTTTTTTTATTTTGATTAGAACTTTGTCGCTGAGCGACCACATCGTCCCATAAGTACGCAAAAACAAAGAATTTAATAATCTAAATATGTAAAAGGAAAGAGTGACTGTTGACTGACTGACTGATCTATCAACGCATAGCCCAAAATATATGAACGGATTCGGTTGAAATTTGGAAAACATTCGCCGGCTGCTACCGTAGCACGCTCGCTTCTCTCGCTCGGCTCGCACGTTGTAATCACAGTTCAAACCTAATCTAACAAAGTGATGTCGGTTTGCCCTGAACTTCGTAACAAAAAACAAGTTTTTCATTTTGTTCACACCTAACTTTAACCCATTATGACCTGAATTATTTTAGGGTTCCAGAATTCTATAATATTTCAATATGTTGTTGTTAGGGGTTCTCTTAATCATATCTGATACCTAAAATTTTGCTCTTATTATTACTTTTGGAAAAAACACTGGGTGCCAAATGGCACCGCTAGGCTCCTACCTTGTCTAATGGTGACCGAAAGGTTTAGGCTGGACAATTAATTGTTGTTATATAATTATTTATTGTTTGTATTGCAATTTTAATGATACTAATATAATATATATTAAATAGAATATTTACATTTAATTAAAATTTTCACTTGAACATCGTTTACATATGTGAAATTCTACATTGTATGCTACACAATAATCTTTAGATCAATACAATTTATAAAAGCGGCATATTTTTGCGATTGATCTAGCTATAAGTTAAAAACTAGGTCTCCTAAAACAAATCTAGTATCTCTACAACGACCTTTAGCTCCATATGAACAAAAATTTGCTGCTGGAAAGAACCGCGAGACAGTGTATGAGAACTCCCACCGCGAGATGACGTGTGTATATGTTATGGACCAAGTGATTAATGCGAGCATTATTAATAATGCCCGAGCATTATGAATAATGTCTAGCTCTATCGGGCCAAGTGATTAATTATTGTGTTACCATAGACTTATGTAAATTAGACTTGCCAACCTGTAAACTATAGATCTGGAAAATCCGAAATCTGTTGGTTAGGTTAGGTTTGAACAGTGACCACAATGCCAGACACGAGTTTATTTTTGATACCTAAATGATTTATATTTGTAGATATTCAGAGAATTCATGACGCATCCACGTCTCTGAACATCTACAGATAAAAAATATTTAGTAAAAAAAAACTCGTATCTGGCGCTTCGCCGGCCGCTGCCGCGGCACGCTCGCTTCGCTCGCTCGGCTCGCGCGTTGTGGTCACTGTTCAAACCTAACCTAACCAACTGTTTTCGCTTTTAGGTCATGGCCACTTCAAAACTTTCGTAGCTCTATGGTAATCACACTTATAATTTTACGAGTTGTGCCCGTGCATTGTGATAAATAATGAAGTTTAGATAATAATTAATCACTTGGCCCGATAGAGCTAGACATTATACATAATGCTCGGGCATTAATAATAATGCTCGCATTAATCACTTGGTCCATAACATATATACGAAGGCCCTGCTTCAAGTTCAATGTCGGCAAGTGCTTGTGGATTTTTAGTTATAGATGCTAGTACCACTTCGCACCTGGCCTTCCTGTTTGCCTTCTCTGTCCTCTGGTAAGATTTTTTAAAAACCTTCGTCTTCATCGGCCGTGTCCTAATCTGAACGAACTGCAGGGTCTAAAGGCTCGAAAATAACATTTAAGGCTCTTTATTTTCTACTACGAAAGCTCATAAAGCTAATTATTAATATCACTTACAATTCCTACAATAAAAATAAATCTTGTAACCGCTAAAACAATATTTGGAACACATCCATTGAACAGACTAAATATCAGCCTAGAGGTGTCAAATGGCACCCGACACATTACTCAAGCTATATACTGAGCATTGATGCAAAATTAACTTATATTATTAACAAGAACACTCTCAGAAAAAAGAAAATAATAGCATCCTGATGCAAAATTACTAGTAGTTTACAAAATATAAGCCATTCACTTGAGCGGTGCGTCCATTTTGTACAACAATTTCCCAACACTGGTTTTTAATTTTCTGTATCGGTCGCACGATGTTCACTTATTAAAACGAAGTATTACGATTAATAGCTATATCTTTGTGGCACTTAGCAAAAAATATAATTAGTTTAATTTAGCCACTCATATCAACTTAACGCGCAAAAGTTTAAACATGTAAAAATGGGTGCCGAACGGCACCCTTAGGTCATAATGGGTTAACCGACTGCGGTCGGCTACACTTTAGCCGAAACATATCCACTTGTTATGCTTGTTGTTACGTTTGTGTTATATTATCGGCTTGTAATATGTAATCGTTATCATCACTTGATTCTGTTATCATATTATATTATCGTATAAATTCTACGGAACGCATGAAAATAGCATAAATGTCATTGTTTGACAAACACTTTGATGTTCACCGGTCACTTATCCAACTGTATTATATAAAAAGCACATCACACTAATCTTACTAAAATTATAAACGTGAAAGTTTGTAAGAATGGATGTCTGGATGTGTGTTTGTTACTCTTTCACGCCTAAACGGGTGGACCGATTGAGCTGAAATCTAGACACGCGGCAGCGAGTCAAGCCAAGTTCAAGCAAAGGAACTGGCGACCGCGCCGTGTGTTATATTACACGAACCGTCCAAAGCGCGTTTTGACGACTTTTTACACCTTCGTTATACAAAAACTATTACACATAGACAAGTCAAATTTGGCACATATACTTAAATATACGAACTATATCTCTGTTCCAAATTCCAATAACACAGCTCAAACGGTTATTTAGATATAAACATCCAGTAATCGGTGAAGTTAATACATACTGAGGGATAGATCAAAAGTAATATCCCAGTTCCAGATGACCTAGAAAGCTGAAATTTGGCATCCCGATAGGTAATGTCGTAAAAGCAAAGGGAAAAATCAGAAACTAGTATTTTTTTATAATTTTAAATTATTATTAATTTTTAAAAAATGTATGATATTAAAGACGCCTAGGAACGCATAAAGCAATACATGTTGCATGTTGCTATAATTTTTGTCCACTATTCATACTAATATAAATAAAAATACAAACTTTATACCTACTGTTCGTATGGATATGTTTTTTACTTTTTCACGCCTAAACGGGTGGGCCGATTGACTTTAAATTTGGTATAATAAAAAATATAGCTTAGACCCCTGGAATAACATAATATACACTACTGTACCAAACTGTATAGCGGGTAAAACAGCTAGGCACAGCTAGTCACTAATAAAAATAGGTTCCTGGTACCTACGTAACAATTGTATATCCTATGTAAAACCTATCAATATATCGACTCACCAGCACAAGGCGGCTCAGTAACATAGAGGTAATAATATTAACATTGTTTACAATTAAATAATGTATGTATATCGCCTTAGGTGCTAGTTGGTGTAAACATTTTAGATACCTACGTACCTGTAACGTATAGTCATAATATTATAGGTATGTAGCGGTATCTGTGGGGCACGGCAGTGCCCCCGCCAAGTCGTCGTCATTACAAGTCTTGTCGGCTTAGGTTTCTTTTGATCGAAATTC
Organism: Hemithea aestivaria; assembly: GCA_947507615.1. Taxonomy (NCBI): domain Eukaryota; kingdom Metazoa; phylum Arthropoda; class Insecta; order Lepidoptera; family Geometridae; genus Hemithea; species Hemithea aestivaria. The sequence continues at coordinate 8,008,273 of OX382326.1, read as the reverse complement.
TAATCTAGTTCCAGATGATCTAAAAAGTTAAATTTCCATCCAGGTAGGCGGTAGATATAAGATAGCTGGGTGAATATAGATAAATTTATCAGTAACTAGTATTGTTTAAAAATCAATTGATTAGGTACAATATTCAAATCAATAGTGCACATAAATGCTATATATAAATAAGTACTAAATTAATTATAGGTATATCGAAGCACGGCGAGGCTCACGGGCCGCGGTGCGCGGTGCGACGGCCGTGCCATGGAGCAGTGGGGTGGGGGGAAGTGCAATAAAATAATCATTTGGTATTAATCTTATCATGACTGGGTGTCTTAAACCTATTACATACTAAAAAGTACTGTACAAAAAGCAATGATATCCCATCAAAAACATAAATGTGAAAAGAGAGCCAAGTTCAATATTACGATGTATGTACTCATAGTTAGTTACCTATGATTTGGTAGTTTGGTAGTCAACGACAAAAGAAGTGAGATCTAAATGGGTGCCAAGTTCAATGGTCAGTCCTGAAAAATATTTACAACAACATAAAATATTTTATTACAACTTAAAAGATTATTTCTTCTTATCACTTAGAATTAATATTATTTTGAAGCCCAAAGTTTGACTTGGCTAGTTCTCATGGGTACCATACGATGAAGTATCATTAAGATAAGACAATAGATATTTTATTGTACACCACATAATGTTACAGAAAATACATAAGTACATATCTAAAATTAAAAATTACAATGTACAAGTGGCGGTCTTATCGTTAAAGAGCGATTTCTTCCAGACAACCAATGGATGGAGGGGACTAATTTACACGATAAAAGACGGTGGCGCACTAATTAGCATTAAGTACGTTTAATAGTGATCAAGCTAAAGTTAAGAGAGTACCTACCTAGTATATTATGAGAACTGGGCAAGTCAGTCTTTAGGCTTCAAAATAATATTAATTCTAAGTGATAAGAAGAAATAATCTTTTAAGTTGTAATAAAATATTTTAAGTTGTTGTAAATATTTTTCAGGACTGACCATTGAACTTGGCACCCATTTAGATCTCACTTCTTTTGTCGTTGACTACCAAATCATAGGTAACTAACTATGAGTACATACATCGTAATATTGAACTTGGCTCTCTTTTCACATTTATGTTTTTGATGGGATTTAGTATACAGATTGCTTAGACCATAGAATAACACTTTGGCTATAGAAAAGCGGGTAAAACCGCTCGGCGCAGCTAGTATTATTATACAAGTGAAAGTTTGTGTTATTTCTCTCTCTCTTCAGTCGGTCCCTCAAAGTTGAGGATCGTGACTCCCTTCATGCTGCTTTCTCCAAACTATTTTGGTCTGACCATCGTTTAGGACTTCTTCCTCTAGGCCTCTTGCCCTCTACCTTGCCCGTTACAATAAGCCTCTCCAGATTGTCACCATCTCTACGCGCAATATGGCCGAAGTATTGCAGCACCCGTTGCAGACATACGGAAGACAGTCGATTCTCCTTATCTAATCTCAGTTCTTTAAGAATAGACACGTTAGTACGGAATGCTGTCCATGGAATCCGCAGCATCCTCCGCCAGCACCACATTTCAAACGCGTCAATTCTGTGTCTGTCTGCGGCCTTCAGGGTCCACGCTTCCGAGCCATAGAAGAAGATGGAAAAGACTAGCGTTCGGACTATGCGCAATTTTTGTTCGTCTCCTGATATTGCTGTCTTTCCATATCCTACTCAATTGAGTCATAGCTGTTCTTGCCATTCCTATACGCCGACGTATTTCAGGCTCACAGGTGCCCTTGTTGTTAATGAGCGAACCAAGGTATATGAACTCCTCAACTGTGTCGTAGCGTTGTGTTATTTAGTTTAGTTTTATTTAGTTGTAGTTTGTGTATGTTAGTTGCGCCTAGCGATTTTAACCGCTTTACTATATAAGCCTATGTGTTATTAAAAGGTCAAAGCTATCTCTATACCAAATTTCAGCTCAATCGGTCAACCCGTTTCGGCGTAAAGAGGTAACAAACATTCGCCTTCATAAAATAAGTGTGTAAAAAAAAGTGTTATAATATTATGGTGTGGTTTATGGGATGAGGGTATGACAGAGACCACCGTTAAAACCTATCAAATTGATAGAGTTTAACCCCCCCCCCCCCCTTTTTGTTAATTACACGTCATCGCTTTACGTACCTAGTCGTATAATGAGGTCATTAACAGAGCAATAAATTGTGTTGAACAACCATCGAACACTCAAAAGGGGAGCTATTAAGGTCAACTTGATAGTGCTCATTGAAAATTATTCTCACAGATTTTCACAACTATTTTGTTTTGTTTACTGGTACTGTTTTAAAATAGTTGATCTATCTATTATAGCTCATGCTTGTTACTTTAGTTTTATAATTCAATTTCAATTTAAATAATATATGCCCAATGATTTTGACAGAAATGCATGTCTGTTCTTCTCCCTCAAAATTGGGCAAGAAATATACTGTGTAGACGCAGCGTTCGCCTGATTCTTATATTAAAAGGCAGAATAATAGCTGTTTTTTCCTGACTTTTATGAGAACTAGGATTCAAGGAGGTGAACAGGTGGGTCGTGGGTACCTCCACTTTCCACAGACGGGCTCACATCGGGACACATGACATCTCTGCTAGTGAGAGCTCTATATCCTTCTATAGGTATAAATTTCATAGTCTAGATACGCTAACAATATTGATCGATGACTGCAGAGTAACCTGTAGAGGTAGATCTAAAACTTATAATAGGTAACTACAGTTAGGGATCACGGTTAAACCTGTTGAGTTACGAGTATCTATACTACTTATAGTAGGTACATCATTTAGTAGGTGATCATTATTTTTAAAAGTTTTCATGCATTATTCATCATCATCATCATCTCTGGCATAGGATGTCCACTGGCGAACATAGGCCTTAGGACCTCCATATATACCGATTGGAAGCGACCTGCATCCAGCGTCTTTCTGCGGTCTTCTGTCCACCTTGTGGGTCGACGTCCTACGCTGTTTTACCGTGGTCTCCACTCGAGCTCTTTTCGACCCCATCGGCCATCCACGTGCTATGTGGCCTGCCCATTGCCACTTCAGCTTGCTAATCCGCTGGGTTATGTCGGTGACTTTAGTTTGTCTACAGATCTCCTCATTCAAACTACGAGCATAACCCTCTCCTTAGGTCACTGAGCGAATCTTAGAATGTGTTGTTAAAATATTCTATTTGAGAATGCAGGAGAAAGGTTGCAGCTTCCTAACAGGTTTTTTTTACTATATTTCCTTGTATAATAATGTGTAGCTATTGACTCCAACAAAGCCAGAATGTAAAGCGTTAATTTAATCCTGTAATCGGAGCTGCGTAATCACCCCGCGGGCAATATTTTCATTATTTTCCCTCTAGACGCTTCTCCCCTTCTTAATATCGCTTAATTTAATCAAAATTCTGCTTACTTTGCAAGCCAATTATAACCACAATTTTAACACTAGGATTTTTCATCAATCATTCATTTATTTTTACTAGATGTACCCAGCGGTTTTGCCTCCTAAGTGAAAATCTTATGTCCAATAATCGTGTGTTTGACATAAATTATATATTAGTCGGTCTAGTGTAGATTATTAAAACAAAATTATTATGACACATATTTTTCACTTATAAAGTAGTTTTTAATAAAAAATACAGATATACAACCGGGGGAAGACCGGGGGTTTTACCGGGGGTAGACTTCCTTTGCGTCGAGTGCGTCTTGCTCGTCTTGTAGGTACTTCATCACATAAAAAAACTCAAAGTTTCTTGGAAAACCTTAAGACCTCTTCAATAAGGTCTATAAGTACTATTTCATAATTATATAATGTACTGCATTACTTATAACACTGTACATCAACGTTTAAGAACTCAAACTGTACAAAATGTGCTATATTTTTAAACCGAAATCCACTCAGATATCTGTTTGAATTTAGCACATAGAAGACTAGTTTATAAGGCGAGGAACTCTCCGCTACGAGGTAGGTAAATATTTTGTATAAAACCAAGTTTATAATTATAAAAATTCAAAAAACATTAACAAAATTAATCCAGTGTAAGCCAACCATATTTCAATAATGAAACAAGATGTCGCCCAACATTAATTAATTCCACTACACTGACTCTTGGTGTGGCTTAAAAAATTTTAAATGACAATATTTAGCTTGAGGTTCCGTATAATATTTAAATATTCTTATTGAAACACGCACCAATTATTATTACACGATTTAATTCAATTATTCTTGATTTTATGAAAGTTAAAATGTATAATAATGTAGTAAAATACGGAGTTCAGACCACAGACTAAATTTATTATCATAAAGCCAACAAACTAATAATAATTGTACCTGCTGATTAAATAGGTACTCAATTTAACTATATAATAAAATTTGTTATAGCACATGCATTTGTTACAGTTTGTTATGTGTTTGTTTAGCTTAGATCCTAGAATAGCACATGCTTTTCTAGGATCTAAGCACTTTCTATGGGAAAGACTGATGAGCATAGCATATTTGCGGCCATGTTTAGTTATTTTTTACTTACTTAACAAAGAAAAAAAATAACATCTAAATAAAAAATCAAATCAATATTATAAGATGATTTGATCCATGCAGCAACAGTAAATAACAACGCTGCATTCAATCGTTTTCAGTATCTCTCTCACTGAACCCTAAAAATCACCCTATCGAAGGTATTTTGCATTTATCCGGGTATCATTAAGGGTATGATCCGGTTGTGAGCGGATAACTTATGGTCGGCGTGGAATCTGCATATAAATAGGGAGGAGATTGGTGTAGGGATCAGGGAACGGAACACGGCATAACCGAAACAGAATTTTATACCAACTTCAAAAAGAAATTATAATATCCCACCAAAAACATTCTGTTAAAAACTAGCCAAGTCTCGATGGAACTGCTTGTTTATCTCTAAAAGTAATGAAATCTAGACAAAGTCGTGCCGAGTCTAAAGTTCCTTACTGCGATTTGTTTATTATTATAGTTAATATTGTGTGACTTGGCCGTTGAAGGCGCGTGCCCTTGTGTACAAGGGTACGCGCTCGTCTTGGCAGGGGCACGGTAGTGTCCCAGATCAATAACTATCCTAATATTTTGAAAATTGCGAAATATTGTAAGAGTATATGACTTCTTTAAGAGCACTTATACAACTGGACGCTCTCTGGCTGTCACTATTTGAGACATTTTGCAATATAAACTCATAAAATTAACTTTTTGAAAATTCTTCAAGAGAGACAAGAGATATTCAGATAAACAAAAACAAGCTGAAAATGTATTATGCGAACATGTAATAAGGAAAATACGTTTTATGGTCTTTGAAAGCTCACACAATGCTGATCCCTCCATAATGGAACGTATGTGACGGGCACACACTATTGAAGTTAAACTAGATACCGCGTAGGTACATTTATGCATCGACATTGTAGCTGGTATATTATTAATATTATTACTGGGCGTTGGCGTAGTGCACTTAGAATTTTACTTCTTTGATGAATTCCTGAGTAGAACTTATCACTTATCACCAGGCTACTAGGAGAGCGTCTCGCTCGTCTGCTAATTCCGTTGTATAAAAAAATTTGTGCGTGTACTAGTTTACACACGTAAGAAGTGAAACTTCTTTAATTAAATTAAATTTAAATTTTATAATTTTTTTAAATTCATGTTCATTGGAGAAAGTGAAAGTACTCTTCGTCTGAACCAACCGTGGTAGGGGCAAGAAACAAAAGATGGCGCGTAACTGAAAAATGTGACGCGTAACCGTGACGCGAACGCGTTTTTCCAACGCCGATAAAGAAGTTTCACTTCAAAAATATTTTTGTCTGTATTATATATTTGTTTTGTGTTCGAATAACTTACGGCTTACAGCAGACTGAGGCGGTAAAGCTAACGCGATCCGGGACGGAATTTTTGTAGTATTTGATTTTTTTCTACGTAACCTGTCACCTGTCACATACAAAGCGAACGAGGGCGGGAACAAAATGAAGACCGCGACCGCTTTACCGCTCCGTCCCGCCTCAGTCTGTCGTAAACTTGAGTGTTTTTTCCATTCTAGTATATATCTTAAATTGAGACAAATTAAAAATTTGATAAAGAGGTTCGTTGATTAGACCACGAATTACAGCAGCTTTTGTATGAAACTATTGTAAAAATATAAGATCAGGCAGAGGTTTCCAGACGTCGCCGTCGTTTTCTTATTTTTCTTAGTAAATTATATTATACTCATAATTCTTATTTGCATTACAATATTGTGCAGATAGATTTAACCCGACAAAAGAAAGTATAATATGTCATCGGTTGGGAGTTGGGTTATTAGTGAAGTAGTTTTTTGATAACTGGAAAAACGTATTCTTTAGTACTCTTAATACACGGCGTCATGTCAGCATTTTAATGCTTGTCTGTGATGACGGGATGATAAATAAATTCTGGGGTAGGTACAATGTCGTAGTTTTCGATTTTTTTTTGTCTATGCCTTGCGTTTGAATATAATAGGGCTCTTCAAAGTATATTAAGAGTTTTATTGTCATGTGTGTTAAAATATATAATAAAATACCAAATAATATTAAATCTCTTAACATGAATCCGTTTAAGAAGAATTTATATATGTGGTTATTAAATAATAATATTTATGACATTGAAAAGGAATTCTTGACAAAGACATTTTGATTTTTAATTATTCATTCTTTATTTTATAAATTCTTTAATCTCTTTTTAATTTTTAATAGTTATTATTTTTTGACATTCAATATATATATTTTTTAATTATCTCTGACATACAAACCTAATATAATAATTATTTTTAAATGGATCATTGACATAAAATTTAATTTAATCTTCGTAATTTTACTGCTAAAATAGCTTTTTTATGTTTACATTTGCATGCTTTTATTATAATTGGCTCAACATGTCTCAGCACTTAATACTAAACTGTACCACCTGAAATACCATGTTGTATAAGCAAATAAAGATTATGAATGAATGAATGAATGAATGAATGAATGAATAATATGTAGTACAGATCACTAGCGTATCCAAGGGTTGGGGAAGTGGGTCAAGGCGATCCCCTCCAGGATCTAGCCTAATTTTGACTTTTATTCTGTGAGTTTAGTCGGTATTTTTTGATAAATTATATCTTTAGAGATCAGGAATATTTTGTTCATTTTACAGGTGCAATCTATTAGTCCATAGAACACACATTTTAAACTCCTGGGTGGCATCACAAGCTCTTATGGGCAGCGTCTCTTATGTGTATCTCTTACTATCAGGAGAGCGTCTTGCTCGTCTATAAAAAATAGAACTAAGTAGGTATAAGAATACCATAATATTATTATTATGAATATGTAAGCCAGCGCACACAGGACACAGACGTTGCGTTGGTTACATTTATTCGAGCAATACAAAAATTCCGTCCTGGATTACGACAGCTTTGTCCAGTGTCTGTGTGACATCGGATTTATAGGCAGAGATTAAAATAACAGTTTTACAGATCATACATTTTATTATAAAAATGACAATATTTGAGAAAAATAAACTAACAAAAGTATAGAAGAAAAAACCAGCTTTTGTAGGTACAATTAGTTTTTTCTTAGATTAGTTAAATAAATTCAGTACAATATTTATATCATATATTCAGTTCATACACATTATATAGATGACGACAAACAGAGGTGGGAAGGAGCGGTAAAGTGGTCCCGATCTTCATTTTGTTCCTGCCCGCGCCGCATTCTCTTTATAATATGTTTTAGTAGTCCGGCTCCTTAGCCGAATGTATGACCCGGAGCGGCAGAAAGCATCAAACTTGGCATGCGTATAGCTTTACCGTTCATGAGAAGAAATTTTAGTAGAAACACCCCCCCACGACAATGTTTCTACCTCTCCCCCCCTTTTATGTCCCTATTTTTAGTTTTTTGAGTTTTTCTTGAAAAATATGAGAGCTAGAATAAAGGAATTATTTGGCCAAGTAGTTTTTGAGAAAAATAAGGAAAACTATAATTTTTCTAACAAAAAATTCGTGGCTCCCTTTGCTAAAATATTTTTTTTGGCATTAAATTAAAAAAAAATAATTAAAAGTTATATGTTATTTAATCTACATAATATAGGCTATATAAAGATATTTTTTTATTTGAAAAAATACTAACAGTGTAAAATATACAATGACTTGAAACACCAAAAAATTGTTATTTTTTTTCATGTCTAGTTTTTTTGCTAAACATAACGCCACCAATACCGTTGTTTTATATCAGAAATGAAATCTACATCATCGGTTTATCCGAAATTGACACCGAAATTTTTCTCGTGGCTCTACATCGTCTCCCAGAGTTAATTAAATGGAGAAAGGTGGCGCGGCCACTTTTGCCCCCCTTCCTTGCTCCCAGAGGGGGTGATGGGGGGGGGTTTTCAATCCTAATTTGCTTATTTGGAGATAAGGAATCATTGTGCCAAGTTTCAAACCTCTGCATGAAAATGACATGTTTTGCGCCCAGAGAACGTCTTCTATGGAATTTTGGAAATTATTCAAAAAAGAAATAAATCATATTTTTGAAACTATAAATCCTGGCTATATACTATAAAAGACAAAATTGTAGAGAATTTTACGGAGAATAAACTTTCCCTTGACATTTTTATTCTAGCTCTCATATTTTTCAAGAAAAACTAAAAATAGGGACATAAAAGTGGGGGGGGGAGAGGTGGAAACATTGTCGTGGGGGGGGTGTTTCTACTAAAATTTCTTATTATGAACGGTAAAGCTATACGCATGCCAAGTTTGATGCTTTCTGCCGCTCCGGGTCATACCTCCATACAAAATCGAGCTAAGGAGCCGCACTATAGGTAATATACAAATTCGAATATTACAAAAATTCGGTCCCGCACCGTGACCGCTTTCCCGCCTGTGTGTGGAGTCACCTTTATTTTGAAGGTTTTATAGGTAATAGTTTGACATAATAGTTCCATTTAGAACAAGCCTTAAATTCTTTTACTAACGTAATTTGCTTAGCGTCGAGACATTCAAATAATTCTTCTATTACAACGGCACGGTCAATTCCGTCTTCATGAAGTTCCAATAAATCATTCAAATGTGGTTTGTCTTCAAGTGCATCCAACGCAAACTTTATTAAAGCATTTGGAAAATCATTTTCATCAAGAGCAGCACTACCTATGTCTAGCAAGGGATTGCCGTGCTTCAGGATATTTCGTAAAGGAAACTCTGCAAGGAGATTAGTATAGCTTGTTTTTAATAATGCTACTAAACCGCTCGCCTTTAAAATGTTCATGATGTCGGACACAACAATCTCAAACGCTATTCTGAATTTTGCATCATGTTTGTACCTCAAAATCAAAATTTTAATGTCATTTTCTCCTTCAAATAGATTATATAATGTGTTAACGCGATTCACTAAACACTCTAACATGTTATTATCCCTACCACTTCCATTGGTTAGATTGTTAATAATACGCTTGCACTTGTCGTTAATATCTACTAATGAATTCAAAGTTTTAGATTCCCTTTCGTTAATTTTATTGTTATTATACAATTTCTCTAGAATTTCGATATGTTTACAATTGTTAGGTCTGCAGTCACATGTGAACTTGAGCGTATTATTTTTTAAATAATTTATTTCTTTTTTTGTGCAGAAAAACTTAGATTGCTTGAGAAGGTTTGCCATTTCTGCTATACCATCGTAAACATAAGGCTGATCATTAGTTTGAACGCAAGTTGATATTTTAAAATTTGTTATTATAGATTGAAGCAACCAAAGGACTTTTTGTATCCCGTCATCATTAGGGACACTGCTCATAATAGCATTGCATTGATTATATGCGCTACGTTTAATTTCCCATGGATGTGTATCAAAAATTGCCATCTTAATGACCATAAAGTTCATCAACTCTTTTATTTGAATCCACTCTATGCTCCAATCGTTAAGAGTTTTAATTTTGTTGTTGATAATTTTGGTTGTGTTATCACCTTTCTTTTGTACAGTTTTAAGTTCAGTTTTAATTTTATCTTTACATGTTGCGTTGGGGTAATCTAAAAGAGACAATGTTGATATATCCAGAATTTTGTTGATTTCATCTTTTATAGTGACCCAATGCTCATTATCAACTTTAATTAAATCAAGTTTTGGTTTAATTGACGTATAATATATAGGCACCTTATTTATAACTTTTTGGATTCCTTCTTTGTAACGTATCGTCCATTGTTCCAACAAATCACTTGAGTTTTTTATCAGACATGCGATTTCTCTAAACATTTGTCTAGTGAATCCCAATTTTTTCCAATGTTTATTAATGAATGAATTTTCCATTGAAATATAAACTTCATGTCCAAGGACTTTGGAAGAATGATTAATTACTTCTATATTCGATTTAAAGAATGTAGCTTCTTTGGGAAGTTCGTTAAATCTTTCGCCTACCAATGTTAAGCCTAATCGAAGCAATGATTTTTCCAATAACGGTTTGTAAATGTCAGTAACTTTAATAAAGGCTTTCCTTATTTCTTTCAAATCTTTGAGAATTTCAGAATACACTTCATGTTCAATGTTTTCTTCTAAATAAACCCTTTTTATTAGTTTTCCATCCTTTCTTGCGTGAGATATGTCATCTCTTATATGACAAATATGTTTATACGTGGTCTTTGGTATTTCTGTTTGTATTAAAGCTAATGTGTTTGGCGATAAATGGTACGATTCTTCAGAACTTTTAAAGAATTCTCCAGTTATTTGAATGATGCGTTGTAATATTAACATTGTATTTAATTTATCATTATTTAAATCTAAGTATGAAAGTTGCTCCAAATATTCCAATATTTTCTTTAATGAGTAGTCATCTCTCAAATATGGTAACAACGATAAGCTATTTATCTCTTCTTTTGTTAGTTTAGTTCTTTCTGGTCTTAAATTTGATGTATCGTTATCCTCTAACGCTGTTTTGAAATCGTTTAAAGACTTTTTAAATTTTCGCCTTTCCAAATAAATCACGGGACCACTGAAAATTCTATGTGGATCATATAATACTTTTACTGGTTTTATTAAACCATCACTGTCTGTAGCGAGTGCTGAATCATAATATTTGGGTCTGTTTTCAGGAAGATACAAATTCCAGTCTTCATTATAACGATATAAATAATAATATAGAGTGGCCTCTATATTTTGATAGGTATCATCTGGCAGTTTTAATCTCAGTTTTAGTGAATGCAAATTATTAATAATAAGCAATGAAATACTATAATCAAGCTTACGATAGTATATTTCATACATTAAGAAAGACCAGTATTTCATATAAAGGCAGTCTTCTTTAAAAAGCATCTCTAGTTTGATTTGATCTTGTTTTAAGTCTTTGGTAAGTCTTATGTTTTTATTTGAATTGTTTTCATAAACACTTAAAGCAGTGATGAGGATAGCTTTCAAACTCTCTACTTCTTGTCTCCTAGGATCAGCATTGTTTGGAACGTTTTGCTTTTTTATTTGAGCTTTAAGTTTACTGAGTTTAGTATAAAGCTCTATTTGGAAAGCATTAAAACTAATAAGACAATGTACATCAACTAACATTTGTTGATTATTTAACAAATGTTCCAAACTCTTGTCTCGGGCTTTAATCATCAGTAGGTTAAGTTTTTGCAGATTGGTCATATTAACACTATCAATGTCACTGTTGTCACCGCAACCGAGCCAGTGAACGTCACCACACCAATAGTCGTATAATGAATCCAACATTTCTATATTGTATAATTGCATTACAAAACATAATGCTTCCTCATAAGCTTTATCCACAATTGGACCTTCATTTGGTAAATAACACAAGATACTTGACTTATGTAGTAAGAAATCTAAGACATAAGGTTGATTGTATTTACATGATAATGTTATTAAATGGGTTTCCCTAATTTTGTTGCTCTTGTCATTATAAATATCAACCAACAGAGACTTATCAGCTATCTGATATAATAATTGAATTAAATTATTAAGACCTTTTACGTCGCCTTTCTTAATTGCACTTTCTAGTTCATTAAAAGTTTGAACAGCTACATGGTGCCCTTTAGAATTACATGAAATTGTTCGTTTTTTATGTCCACTTTGACTTTGTATCATTTCTTTATAATTTGGACTTTGGCTTAAATTAGGAGTAACAATATTACTACGATTCAGATTTACAATTCTTATGATTGGTTCAAAATGCCCCTGACCATTATTTATAATATAAATAGTATTTTCTCTACTATAATCTATGTTTGTAATGCACTTACAGCCGCGGGCATTTATTATTTGAAATGTATACACTTCTCCATTTTCTGTTGGTTGTTTTTCAATTAAATATACAGAAACATAATAATATTCGCATAAAATTCTACCTTCAACATCAGGGTCTCCCCAGCGCTCACTTTTCTGTATATTTTCGATATACTGTGAAACAGTTTCTCTTCTTATTCCACCAAGATGAAAACTATTTTCCAATGCTGTAATAAACCATTCGGGTGGAGATATTTCAGCAAATTCCTTACATTTCAAACGTAAGTAATCAATTGTCGCTGTGATACCTGACTGCTCAAGGCCTTGTCTGAATGAGTCGAAGAAACAATTGCCGTCTGCAATAGATGGCCTTATCTCAAAGTTTTGAGGTATCATAATTGGATTAACATCCAATTGGATTGTGTTGTTTTTATTAGAATCATTTTCTGTCTTCATTGATATATTTTTATCTTGGTCTAAAGTGACGCTTTTTATATTTTTGTTTTCATGCTCATCAGTATCATTTGTAATAATGAGTTCCTGTTCTGGTTTCTTGTCTGTTGTTGTGTCAGTGATAGTTTTACCTTCATTATCAATTTCGGGCCCCTTAGTTACGTCATCGTTTTCGTTTAAAATAATTTGGCGAAGTTTGTCAAATATGAATTCTTTGTTTAATGGAACTCTATGTACACTTTCAATGTAAGTTTGCGATGTTTTCTTGTCTTTTGGACTATTTTCTTTGGTCTCATTTTTCATTTTTTCTGGTAATTTAGCGTCATCGTCCAAATACAATAGGCCACTTTTATTGAGTATATTCGAATGTGTAAATGCTTCATTAAATTCCATCTCTTCTTTTTCGTTATGCAATAAACTGCCAATGTGATTCCAAGATTTCTGAAACAAAAATATTTTAATTAAATAATCTTGTTGAGATACTAGTATATTAACTAAGATTTACTCATCCATTTACGTTATTATATTAATAATTAATAATTATATGGCTCATTCTCAAATCAAATCAAATCAAAAACATTTATTGCATGAAATACATGTACATATGATGTTAAATATTGTATAATGGTATCAATTTATCCTGCCTTAAAAAGCATGCAATTTTAATTAATATTTACAAATGTCAAAAAACCCAATTAAGCCCATTTCACACGTCGCTATATAGCGCTATATAGCTTCACATAGCGCGGCATAGCTTCAGTACAAATCGGCATCCGTCACACACGTAGCTATAAATGACATATAGCGCTATATCGCGCTATAATTTACAGTTGATGCGTAGAATCCGCCATTTTTCATTTTGACTAGGTGATAAAATGACTAAGCCGTTTTGTATTACGGAGACAAAAGAAAACAAACTTATATTACCTACGCGATATATTAAACTAAATAGTAGCAAATGCTTAACCGCTGTGTAACAAATTAGAAAAAAATGTTTTTTATTTTTATTAAATATTTTGTTGTGTTTACAGTTCTTTGTGTTAGTATTTCGAAACAAATTAATTTAATTTGTATTTTAAATTTCACCTCCTATTTACTTGTAATAGATGCTCATATTATGCATAATGATTATTTGTCCGAATAACTGAAAGCTTTGAATACCTTGCAGTAGACTTTCGCTTAACCGGCTAAGTCATGCTACAAAATGGCTACGCATTTTTTTTTTATCTAGTTCAAATGGAATTTGCCAAATTGTATGGTTTTACAGCAACATGGCTGTTGACAATGTCAATTTCGAGTCTTATACAGGACGTGTGAAAAAATTCATGATTTTTTTTTCACTGTTTTAAAAAGTACGTACCAGGAGTTTGCCATGGTTTTTTTTTACAAAAGTGATTGTCAGTTAAAACTGTAATAATGCAAACACATTGTTTCAAGGGTTTTGTAGGTACCTCTAAAGAAAAAAAAAAAACAAATCATTATTTTTAGTTTTTTTTCGACATTTATGCTCGGAAATGGATCGTTTGGAGTTCTTCTCCTTGTCCTTGTCATATTCTCTATTACTGGGAGTCATGACCCCTCCTTTGTAGGATTCGATTTCTGATGATGGAGTGCTATCTGGGTTGGTTGGATGCGATTTTCATGGCCAGAAGCCACGAGACAACAGGACAACAGCAACAGCGTCATCTTAGTCGAGCATGGGGCAGGCTGAAAATCAGCGCTGTGCAGGACCTCCCTGCCCAGCATTATGCTGAGCCTATTCCATTTATCAGTATAGGTACCTATTGTTTATGTTGTTTTATTATCTTCTGTTCGTATCTCATACTAACATGTCACTATATTTATGTGTATAATTTTTCATGTATGTACTTTTTGGAACTGATAATAAATATATTTTTATCTTATCTTATCTTAACAGGAACTTCGAGGGTGGTGCAGATCTGATCTGACCAGCACATCGGACCGCCTTGGGACCGCTTTCCTTTGATTTTGCCCGAAACAATGACCATCTCTAGATTTCCATCCATGCCATTTGGCCAAAGTACTCGAGAATTCTCTGATAAAGTCGGTCAAATCTAACTCAAATCGATCTTATTCGATGAACTCTCATACTTTTAGTAAACGATGATAATTTCGAATAAAGTTTTCTGGATTTCTTGACGTAGTTTGAATCGTCATTTTTTTTTAATTATACCAGGAGCAGACTGGAACGAAACCAAAATCAAGGAAAAAAGAAACATCCTTTATGTAGAAAAAATTGTCAAATTCATTTGTTTAAGTAGTGTTGGGGAATCATTGTTGAACTATATGCAATCAAGTGATTGAATCTCCTTTCCTACTTCTGGTACTCCTGGTGCCTACTTCCTAAAAAATATTAACTAGCTTTTAACTGATGAAAAGTGGTCTGTTAAGCACAAACGTGCGTGCATATATGAAAGTGCATAAAATAGACCCCGCATAGGAAAAAAAAAACTGTTGTGTCCTTTTTGAAGACTGAACCACGTTAATATTAAGAGAGAAGAGAGATAGAGAGGAGCAGCGGTTACAGATTTCCAATTTAAACGCCGTATTTTTCCCCTTAAGGGCAGATTTCTGGAATAATAATATTTTATACGTAATTTTATACGCAACATGTTGATAACATTTTTTCATACAAGTATGTGGCAAGTCCAACTTGCACTTGTTTGTTTTTATTTTGAAATAATATAAATTTTCTTTATTTTTGTATTATAAACCTATTCTAAATGCACTCAAAGCATTTATTGACAAGTTATTCCAAATATTTGAGTGCGTTTGTAAAGAGGAAAAAAGTAGTCATTAATATCACTTGATTTGTGAAAAAAGGAATGTTAATGTCACTTGATTTTATTTCAAAGATCGACTCAAGATTCAATCACAAAGAATGAACTATTAAAAAATATAGTTCCGATCAGTAACCCGGCCATCACTAAAAATAATATAGCACGGCATAGCGAGGTATAGCAAGGCCTTGCGATACGATACTATATGGTACCAGGAGTCACATAGCAAGATATAGTATAGCGCCGTGTGTAATGGGCTTTAAATTCTATTATAAAATTATTATGCGTGATTTAATCAATGTCAGTTAAATAACATACAAGGAAAAAAACAATTTATATGTATTGGATTGTTGATGTTGTGTTTAAGACCATATATATCGAGTGACACTCTCTCGCTCGCACAATTTGACGAATTATGAAATATAAATTCATTGAAATAATATATTGAAAATTCCTCTATACCAGCCCTCCAAAATATTATTGCACACATTTTAGAAGTTTTTTAAGTAAGATATATTAAATACTGGCATAATGCGACTTTTTGAATAATTTTTTTGTTCAATATTGCTCCCTATCCCATTTTTTAATATACAAAACTGAAAACACTTTTTAAATGTGTGCAATAATAATATTATGGAGGGCTAGTATAGAGGAATTTTCAATAAATTAATTCCATGAATTTCTATTTCAAACTTCGTTAAATTGTGCGAGCGAGAGAGCGTCACTCGATATTTACGCTCTTAACAGTAGCCGTTATAAACTACGCAAATCTAAAGCAGCTAAAATCGTGTGATCGCTGCGTTATATTATTTTAAATTCAAAATAATACTGAAAGGCTTTTTTAGCCTGTTGACCGAAATGTATATAATTTGTTTACGATAATGCTGGTATATGTTATATACAGATACATCAAAATTTGTTAAAGTAGTGCCTAAATGTTTAACTGCAACGGAAAGTGTGACATCATGAGAATACGAAAAATGGCCCCGTTTTGACCTATCATGTTAAAAATTTTAGTATTATTTTTTATGTCTATTATGACAATCTTCATTTATTTTGTAGCTTAATATACTCGTATGTTTTATCTATCTATCCACAATTTATATTTCTGTCCTTAACCGTTTAGGAAATATAACCGTGTGACCATCAAATTTAGGCTAAAATGAGAATGAGCCATATATTGTATGTACCCTTACATGGAAACTGCATAAATATCAATAAATTATATTAATATTAAGCGTAAAGTTCGTCCAGATTTAAACTGCACCAGTCCGCCAAACGTAAGGTTTAACGTTATTGTTGAGTAAAACGGTGTTTACATTAAAACAATGAATCTTATTTATATGTAAACCCACTAGTAACATAACAAATAGCATTTAAATTAAATAAAAATTAAATAATCGTTTATTTCAGATATAAGACATAATATTAAACATACAGGAGCAGCAAAATATTTATCTTCATCCATATTATGTTGTGTTATGATTGTTTATTAAACTTAATTAACAAAATCAGAATTAAAAATAAATTTAATTGTACATAATTAGTTTTTCATTTTATCTTTTCTTTTTTTTTTAAGTACTCGCCGAAAAAGATTATTTACGAGTATTATTCTGCAGACCATATTAGGAATCTTGACTACGTGAAACACTACTATAACATAGGTTAGCCACACCGCCAGTATGTTGTAATTTGACCCAGACGGCGCAAGTAGGGTAACCTGTTCTGTTTTATCATAAACCTAAAATCCTATTATTATTATAATTTATAATCACTAAAATAATCAGTTTTATAAAAACGCTCTGCGAGTGTTATTACAAAATGAAAAACCAAAATGAAATGAAAACTTTATTGAAATACAAAACATGTTATAATTATATCGTTTCAATTATAATTTGATCGTATTAGTAAAATAAAGACTTAAAATAATAACAAAAAAATTCAATTTCTATTTATGATTAAGTACCTACTTAACTACATTCCTCCCATTGAGAACATTTTAAAAAAAATATTCACCCAATTATTTTGGTTATTATTTAATGTGTCTACATAATTATACTAAATACGGCAGTATACGTCTCTACAAAGAATAACATTAAAATATCAAATTTGTTCTCGTATGAATTGTCATAATCGAAAAATATTTTTAATTAAGTCGATAAAAATAAAAATAGAAGCACAGTAAATTTTATATAATATTATATAACACATTGTTTGAGCACTTACCGCTGTATTATGGCTGCACGGTCAGTATCTAATTGCGTTTTGTACACAGATTTAAATACATTTTCGGTTAATCTGCTTATTTGTATAGTGTTTTTATTTTAGGGGCCGGTAAACAATGCGCGCTTCTCACTGCTATCGAAAGCCGAATGGCGTCGGTGGACGTTTCGGACCTCGTCGGGACTAGTCGGGAGATTTTCGTACCTACTTAGTTAAAAGTACCAACCTACTACATAGGTACCTACTCGTGATAAGACCTATTTATAGACTAAATTAAAGGAAAACCAGCACCGTGACCGCGATAGTGGGGGACTTTAGTGCAAAACCTGTTTTTTTCTTGCAGAAGCATGAAACTTGGCACATTGATTCCTTATGTCAAAATAAACTGATTTCGATCGATAGCCTAATGAAACGGACCCTCTGGTAGCGGGGAGGGAGTGGAGGGTGCGCTCCACCCGGCTTTGTTTTAAAAATTCTGGAAGACCACGCATAGCGAATACGTCAAGTTTGGTACCAATTTCGGATAAATCGAAGACGTAGATTTCATTTCTAGTATAAAAAATTACATTTGTGATGATTTGTTAAACAAAAAAATTAAAAATTAGAATTATGTGACTTCGTTTTTAGGGTTCCGTACCTCAAAAGGAAAAAACGGAACCCTTATAGGATCACTTTGTTGTCCGTCCGTCCGTCCGTCCGTCCGTCTGTCTATCAAGACCCTTTTTCTCAGGAACGCGTGGAGGTAACAAGCTGAAATTTTCAGAAAAAACTAAAGTTCATTGCCTCTTAGAGCTGTGAAAATTTCAAACTTCTAGGCCAACGCAATCAAAAGATATAGTCGAATATGTCGCAAATTTCAGCAAATTTTCGACATTCCCAAATATATCAAAACCTACGGGACACTTCCCGTGAATCCAGAATCTTGAAATTTGGCACGAAGCAAGTCCTTAGAGCACAAATAAAGGAAAAATTGCGAAAACTAAATTTTTTTATTTGCATCATAGGAAAAAAATATTTTGAATAATTTTATACATACTACCCCTTTTCTCATGAACGCGTAAACGTATTAAATTGAAATTCATATCAAATTCTCAAGTCTATAATATCTTTAAACTGTAATAAAATCAAACCTCTATGTCAATGCATTCAAGAGAAACAGCAATTTTAGCCGCAATTTTAAACTCGAAACTACTCTCAAAAAATCAAAACCTACAGGGTACTTGCCGTGAACGCAGAATCTTGAAATTTGGTAAAAAGCAATTCTAAGGAATTGCTTGCTAAGGAATTATATCCGTGCTCTAAGGAGCACGGATATAGGAAAAATTGCGAAATCCGTAAATTTTTTGTTGAATCATATAAAAAAATATTTTAAATAATTTCATACTTACTACCTTATTTCTCAAGAACGCGTGCAGGTATAAAATTGAAATTCATATCAAATACTAAGGTTTATAATACCTTTAAAGTGTAAAAAAATCAAACCACTATGTCAAAGTAATCAAAGGAAACACCAATTTTAGCCGCATTTTTAATCTCGCGGCTACTCTCAAGTGAATCAAAACCTATAGGGTACTTGCCGTTAACTCAGAATCTTGAAATTTGGTACGCAGCAGTTTCTTAGATCATAGGCACAGGAAAAATTGCGAAAACTGTACATTTTTAGTTACATCATATAAAAAAATAATTTTGTATTTACTACCTCTTTCCTCAAAAACGCGTACAGTTATTAAAATGAAATTCATATCAAATGCTCTGCTTTATAATAACTTTAAGCTGTAAGAAATCAAACATATATGTCGACGCAATCAAAAGAAACAGCAATTTCAGCCGCATACTATCAAACTCGAAAGTACACGCAAGGGAATCAAAACCTACAGTATATAATATACTCGTAATACAGTATTAATTATACCTACTTTCTTTTAGGGTTCCATACAAACCTACGGATTAATACGGAACCCTCGGTGCTCGAGTCCTACTCGTACTTGACCGGTTTTTTATTGTCCAAATTACTGTAAATTCAAAAATACTAGATAGTTTTTTAATAAACAAAAATTATGTTAATAAAGTCTAGCTTATGTAAATTAAAAAATATATAATTTTATATTACTTTTCTTAATAACAAACTTAACCTAGGAAAATCCTGCAGTTTCTAGAAGCTGCTAAGGTCTGTGGTGAACTCTAGCGCCTATGGGTATTTCTCACCGCAGCGCAGCAAACTGCATAAAAAAATCTTTTGCTGTACCGGGCCGCAATTTTCTTTTTACTCACTTTTCAAACAAAATCTAAATGGAATCTATGAGACAGACACGTCAAACTTATAACACCCCTTCAACTTTGCGTAGGAAGTTAAAAATAAATTGCTATGTAAATTTCACTTGGTAGGTAGGATACGATTGATCACTCTTCAATTCAATAAAATGTATGTACATAACAGGTACGTAGATTAAAACTTAAGTTGGTTCATAATGAAGAAGCCTAATCTGGGAACTACAATAAGTTTTATTCCAGTATGGTAGGGATACCTACCTACTTACCTATCATGTCGTGGCGTATATTGAAACTCTACGTCTATTCAACACCGCGACCGAACTGAGATGCGGGAGCCTTTACGTGTATTAATTCTCTAATTGCGACTTTAATCCCTTCCGCTATTCAGATCGATCGATCTGAACTCGTGGATTGATTCCAGGGTAATATTTAAATTAGTTTGATGAAAACACTTGTCTGTCACATGTTTGCTTAGATCTTTAAATGTACGCAACGGAATTAAATGTGGTATTAATAAAAAAATTATATAAAAAATTTACTTGATTCTTATTCATACTTTTAATTGAAATTAACATGTTTTTCATTTTTCATTTTATTTTTAATTTTACTTTAATTCAATCAATGTTAAACCAACCCACAGTCACTCGCATCGTCTAGAATCACCTTAATTAGTTTGGACGCAACATAAAAATTTCATATCGCATTATCTATGGTCAATCATTCATTCGATCACTTTTTCTCTTCTGCTTCGGCTGTCATGGCTCCGGGTGCCAAATTATCACGATGGTCAAATTAATTGGAAGTTTACTCATCAAAATCAATAACGGAAGGTGTCAACGGTCCAGGACGGTGGGTTGGTGGATAAAACGTCTGTGATTTGGAGTTGGGAGAATAAATAAGGTCAACCACCAGACGGATTTTCATTTTCACGGAGAGGCGCGAGCGCACCGCAGGTCAGATTGCCCACCCCTAGGTCATCTATCATCAATTAATCAACAATCAACGGCCACCACGGCCGCAGTACGCTGGTCGAGACGGCGAGCTCCTGAGTCCCGGCCCATTCCTGAGGCTGGAACGACCGTCGCTTCGAACCCGCCGATCGTCAAAGCAGTTCGCTGGGCTGGCATACAAGTATTGCGATCATTATTTGGTGGCCCATGAGGGGAATCAACGCTTCAATCAAGAAATCAAGAAAATT
Organism: Hemithea aestivaria; assembly: GCA_947507615.1. NCBI lineage: Eukaryota > Metazoa > Arthropoda > Insecta > Lepidoptera > Geometridae > Hemithea > Hemithea aestivaria. Next base: position 7,987,079 of record OX382326.1, on the reverse strand, counting down.
CATCGGAAAAAGTCGCGGGGCGACATACAGTGTTCAAAGTTCAAATCAGTGAAAAATAGGTAAAGTGAAGTGTCAAGACCGCCATCTTTTCAATCGGTCAGTGTAAGGTCAACCAAAGGTGGCGTCAGTTCATTCTTTCATCGGTGAGGTTGGTACTACTGCGTGTTCACTATTGGCTAAAGACTTTAATCTATGGACATTAACTCATTCATTCACTTCAAGTCAATTCAACTGTCACTGTCAAACTCAATTGTCAGTGTCAAGTTAAGTGTCTGTCAATTTAGATCGATAAATCGATAATCAAACAAAATTATTTATTTTGGTCATTGTTTTATAATTTACACGTAATTCATTAATAACTATGGTTGGAAAGGCCCACATAATTCAGTTTCGTAGTAGGTATAGAATGTTAAACGACTTTGGGGCTACAATCCAGTCCAGTGACTCGGGAATCGCCAAATCGGTGGCAAAACGGCATTTTGATAGATATTACAGTGAGTTCATATCGGCTTATGAGTCAGTCATGGGTACCGGCGAACTATCCGAGGAGGATATATGTCAATTTAATACGCAATTTACAGAAATTAACCAGCTGCTTCTCAAGGTAGATCAATTAACGTGTGCGTCAACGGAGTCGGAGAACAAGGAGTCGACACACAAATCATCCAAGGTAAAAGCACGTTTACCCCTAATTGAAGTGCCCAAATTCTCAGGCAATTTAATTGAGTGGGTACCCTTTATTGATTTGTTTCAGTCACTCGTTCATGAGCGGGATAATCTATCAGATGCTGAAAAGCACTACTATTTGAGAGCTTCATTAGGGGGAGAAGCCCTCTCAATCATAAGGCAGTTACCAATGGACGAAAGAAATTATGAGGTCGCCCTTAACCTTTTAAAGGGAAGGTATCAGAATAGGCGTTTGTTATTGGACATGTATATAGATCGCATCCTCACTCTACCCGTCATTCAGGGCAACGTTTCACTACGTACAGATCTATATGATCCGTTAAGGGAATCAATCCAGGCCTTAGAGGCACTCAAGGTACCGGTCAAGGAGTGGTCCTATATCATACTCTTTATCACATTGCAGAAGTTGCCAGTACGTATCAGGTCGCTATTTGAGGAGCGCCATGGGAAGTCTAGGGACGACTTGCCCACATTGGATCAACTTATGGATCTACTGGACGAGCAATGCCGTGTTCTTCAATCGGTCAACGAGCAGTCCTGGGCGACGACCGCCAGGAAGCCTCCATCGCCCAGAGGAAAATCATCTCCTCCGCGAGCATCAGGTTCAACGCTACGGGGCTCCACTCACTCATCGCTTCCATGGGCTCAAGGATCACGTCATACATACCAGGTGACTTCAACATCATGCTCTTACTGTCATGAGGCCGATCACACACTTTATAGGTGTGAACAATTCAAACGCATGACTCCTATGGACAGGAAGTCATGGGCCAGGTCGTCGGGGCACTGTTTCAAGTGCTTAAGGAATCATTATGCCAAGAGCTGTCAACACTCCAACTGGTGTTTGTATTGCAAATCACCCGATCACAATTCACTCATCTGTTTACGGAAAACATTAAGGTCAGGAAATAATCAGCCGGACAATTCGGCTACTGCTGCAAGGTCCCATTCCAATCAACAAAGCAGTACATCATCTCAAACGGTAGTTCAACCGTCCACAAGTGACATGGAACCACAGCTTCAGCCCATTCAATCACACAGGCCACGCCCTGCTGTAGGGGACCGAGCACAACAGGCTCAACGTCAGTTCACGGAGCTTCGGTATGGTTTAACAGATTGACGGTCACTCACTGTTGGGGCTACTCACTATTCATTGCCCACGTCTATTTCGCCCACTGCAATAGTCGCTGTCAAGTCAGGCAATGGAACTTATGTAAAGGCCAGGGCCTTGTTAGACACGGGAGCTAGTGTCTCAGTCATTAAACAATCATTGGTGGATCAGCTACAATTGCACCAACAGTATAACACTCATACTATTTATGGGGTAGGTAAACAACCAGTCAAGTCACCGGGGTCAATGGTCAAACTGGTTATAAGGCCGGTAGGAAAGATGGTACCTATCATAAGTACCACGGCAGCGGTCATGTATTCCTTAACTGGGGAAATACCTTCATTTAATTTCTATGGTCAGGGTAAATTGGGTTTTTATTTTTTTTATTTTTATTTTATTTATTTTCAAAATCCACAGCCCTTAATTAACAAAGTTCGGTAATGGTTTCTTAAAATTACGGCCAAAAACGGATTTTCATTTTGTAAACAATTTAAAACTTAACTAGGACAGTCTAATCAAATTAGAATAAAATTACAAGGTAGGTATGTAAGTAGGTAAACTTATATAAGTTATACAATCTTAAGCATAAATAAAATCTAATGAGGCTTATTTAAGATTTTAAGAACTTCACTTTTAAATTTAAGTTTACTGTGCTGAAACATATCTAGATCACCAAATATTTTATTATAGGTCCGATGAAGTCTAGTAACCGGTGCATTTTGCGCATAGTTAGTGCTAGACACTGTTTGAGCGAATAAATTTGTATGTCTGGTTCTGACCTTTGGACAACAAAAACGTAAAATTTTGTGCATCATCTCAGTGCAATCAATATATCCATTACAAATGCCGTGCATATACATAATGTCAGCCAAAATTCTTCTGTTTTCAAGAGTATCTAATCTGTGAAATGTGCAGGACTCGGTATAATCTTTGAAAGTTTTGTAGCAGCGGAAGTTTAGATGCTTAATGAATTTGTGCTGGATACTTTCAATTTTTTGTTTGTAAATAATATAATAAGGATTCCATATCAAGCTACAGTACTCCAAGACACTTCGAACATATGAGTAGTACAGAATTTTAAGACAGTGTAAGTCTGAAAAGGGGCGACTAATACGTATAATAAATCCGAGACTTTTGTATGCTTTACTGACTATGTTCTCAATATGTTCTGAGAATGATAACTTTTCATCTATAATTACCCCTAGATCTTTCGCTGAGGACACTTTTGTTATTAATACATTATTAATTTTGTAACCGAAATGTGTAATATTCTTTTTTCTAGAAAAAATTAGTTCTTGCCGATTCAGGATTCAATCAGCCGCAAGACGTAGATCTAATCATAGGGACAGACATTATCAATTATGTACTTGATGGCTCAAAGGTTCCACTTAACATTCCAGGTTTGTCAGCATATGGATCATGCTTTGGATATGTCATCATGGGCGAGATCCCGCCCCATCAAGCATCAGCTGAGATCAACCAGCACTCCACTGAGGTGGCCATGTCATCAGTTCAGGATTATGGTCTTCTGGCAACGCGGCTCGAGGATGTTCTTGAAAAATTCTGGAAATTGGAAGAGCCTCCTTCAGCACCAACTGTTCATCCGGACCACTTGGAATGTGAAAGGTTGTATAATTCTACTACTTCTCGCATGCCTGATGGGAAATATATGGTACGACTACCATTAATGTCAAACAAGCCAGTACTCGGTGAATCAAAGGGCTTGGCTATTCAACGGTTAAAATCATTAGAACGGAAAATGGAAAGGAACCCAATATTTGCTCAAAAATATAAGGAATTCATGAAAGAGTATGAAACTCTAGGTCATATGTCCGAGTCGAACTTTTCATTTGAATCAGAACATTATGTAATACCTCATCATGGTATCTTCAAAAAGGGAACGGATAAATTAAGAGTTGTATTTGATGGGAGTGGAAAAACTTCCTCTGGAGTTTCACTTAATCAGTGTCTCTATAGTGGCCCGCCTCTTCAAACAGATGTCACTAAAATCTTAATCAATTTCAGGCGTCACCAAATTGTTTTCACTACGGATATCAAGATGATGTTTAGAATGACATGGATTCATCCTGAGGACCGCAAATACCAACTCATTTTGTGGAGAGACACACCATCAAACCCAATCAAGGTATACGAATTAAATACTAATACATATGGATTAAGATCAAGTCCATTTATATCAATAAGGACGCTACATCAACTGGCGAAGGATTGGACGGCAGAACACCCTAATTCAAGGGCATCACACATCATCACCAGAGATATCTTCGTCGACGATATACTCACGGGCGCTGATTCAATAGCTGAGGCTCAGCAATTAAAATCGGAATTGACAGAGCTCATGGCCAGTGCCGGCTATGAATTAAGGAAATGGTCATCCAACTGTAAAGAGTTACTTCAAGATCTGCCACATGATCATTGTGAGCAACCACATCAATTTGATAATGAAGATAAGAGCTTCATCAAGGTTTTAGGTATTCAATGGGATCCTCAATCAGATTCAATCTCATATAAGGTTAATGTACCTACAGGTCATGCTACCACCAAACGCCATATACTCAGTACAATAGCAAGATTTTATGATCCATGTGGTTATTGTGCACCTGTCATTTTTAGATTCAAGGTTTTCCTCCAGACACTCTTCACGGATGGACTCGGATGGGATGAACCCATAAGTCAACAACTCAATGCTCAATGGGAGCACCTTATCCAAGATATCAGTCATCTATCAAGTTTACAGATACCACGGTGCGTTTCGCAACCAGGAGCAGTGTCATATTCGCTTCATGGGTTCGGAGATGCCTCAGAGCAAGGATATGGAGCTTGTGTCTACCTCCGAACTATGGATTCAAGTGGAGGTACGATGGTTCGGCTTCTTTTAGCCAAATCCAAGGTAGCACCCAGGAAAACTACTCAAACCATACCCAAACTCGAGTTGAGTGCGGCTCATCTGGTCTGCAAGTTGTTGAATCATGTATCAGAGGCTTATGAGGAGTCTCTCAAGTTGGACAGTATAAACGCATGGTCGGATAGCACAATAGTCTTGTCATGGTTGAATTCAAAACCGCACATGCTTCAAACTTTCGAATGTAATAGAGTTCAAGAAATTCAGCAATCAAAGCGTCTCATCACATGGCGACATTGCCGCTCAGAATTCAACCCCAGCGACATAGCTTCACGAGGTATGTCAGCGAAAGATCTCATTCATTCAAACCAATGGTGGTCACCGCATTGGCTAACACTGGACCAATCACAATGGCCAATTTCAACAGTTACCATGCCCGAAAGGTTACCCGGATTCAAAAGGCTCATTCATACTACAACATTGGTGGAACCATGGGAACAGTCCCTGCTGTCAAGAATCAGTTCATATAGGAAGCTCATCAACGTCACTGCGTTCGTACTCAGGTTTTGCAGGAATGTTAGATTACCTAAAGAGAAGAGGAATCTAAATACCACTCTATCTATAGAAGAGATACGAGAGTCCAATAAGCATTGGATAAAGATCATTCAATCAACTTCATATTCAGAGGAAATCAAGACATCAAAGGGAAAGGTATTAGCCAACAAATCAATACAGAAACTCAGCCCATTTATAGACAAGGAAGGTCTCATCAGGGTTGGAGGACGACTCAAACATTCGTCACTTACGTATGGAGCCAGACATCCATATCTCATACCTAAGGATCATAGGTGGGGTCAATTACTCATAGAATATTATCATAGGTCATATTGTCATGCCGCAACAAATGCTCTAATCTCTATTCTAAGAAGAGAATACTGGATCACTTCAATCAGACGTCAGGTTTCAAGGATCATTCGACATTGTTCAGTTTGTTTCAGGTTCAATCCATCAATTCAACCCCCATTCATGGCGGACCTGCCTGCTGATAGAGTCACAGCAGCCAGACCATTTTCAGGGGTCGCAACAGATTTTGCGGGACCATTCTTAGTCAAAAGCAGTCTATTAAGAAATGCTAAATCAATCAAGGCTTATTTGTGTGTATTTGTCTGTTTAGGTACTAAGGCAGTGCACCTGGAGGTTGTTTCTTCGCTGTCAACGGAGGCATTCATAGCTACATTCACGAGGTTTGTTAGTCGCAGAGGACTACCTTCACTCATCAGATCAGATCGAGGTACGAATTTTATTGGTTCAAATACTTACCTGAAGGAGGTCAACCAGTTTCTCCTAGACCATGAGATCATACTCAAGGAGGAGTTCATTAAGCAGAATATACGATGGGAGTTCAACCCACCTGCTTCTCCTCATATGGGCGGTCTGTTTGAAGCTGCAGTCAAGAGTGCAAAGGGTCTATTGAAACGGGAGGTACGTGAGACTATCTTAACCTTTGAGGAACTCTCAACTGTCTTTTCTAAAATAGAGGCCATACTCAACTCGCGTCCGCTCGTACCCATGTCTGACGATCCGTGTGATTTGGAAGTGTTAACACCGGGACATTTTCTTATAGGTCAACCATTAGTAGCTTTACCAGAGGGTCACTGGACAGATACCAAGGTTTCACGGTTATCACGGTTTCAAACTATTTAAAAGATGTATCAGTCAATTTGGTCTAGATGGCATGTAGAATATCTCAATACATTGCAAAGTCGCAATAAATGGTATCACAATCATGGGAATAGTATTCAATTAGACGATCTAGTGTTAATCAAAGATGAAAATTCAGCACCTCTCCAGTGGAGACGAGGTAGGGTCATAGAATTATTCAAGGGATCAGATAATATTGTAAGATCGGTCAAATTAAAAACTCAGGTCGGTGAGTTAATCCGACCAGTTATCAAATTATGTAAATTGCCTACAGTTACTTAGCCTATTGGTTGTGTATGTACCTAAGTTAAGATTAGTACTATAAGTATCAGTTTATCAATTCACATTCATGTTTCAGAAGGTCATTGCAGATCCATGATATGGAATCTTTCATTCTTTCTGGCCTGGGCAGGAATGTTAATTGAAATTAACATGTTTTTCATTTTTCATTTTATTTTTAATTTTACTTTAATTCAATCAATGTTAAACCAACCCACAGTCACTCGCATCGTCTAGAATCACCTTAATTAGTTTGGACGCAACATAAAAATTTCATATCGCATTATCTATGGTCAATCATTCATTCGATCACTTTTTCTCTTCTGCTTCGGCTGTCATGGCTCCGGGTGCCAAATTATCACGATGGTCAAATTAATTGGAAGTTTACTCATCAAAATCAATAACGGAAGGTGTCAACGGTCCAGGACGGTGGGTTGGTGGATAAAACGTCTGTGATTTGGAGTTGGGAGAATAAATAAGGTCAACCACCAGACGGATTTTCATTTTCACGGAGAGGCGCGAGCGCACCGCAGGTCAGATTGCCCACGCCTAGGTCATCTATCATCAATTAATCAACAATCAACGGCCACCACGGCCGCAGTACGCTGGTCGAGACGGCGAGCTCCTGAGTCCCGGCCCATTCCTGAGGCTGGAACGACCGTCGCTTCGAACCCGCCGATCGTCAAAGCAGTTCGCTGGGCTGGCATACAAGTATTGCGATCACATACTACTCTAGTTCGTGTCTTAAGAGTCCGAGTAGGAGTTCGAGGAACAATCATAGCTTAGACTATGAATCTTCCTCGAACTCGTACTCGGACTCTTATTCGGACTCTAACTCGGACTCTTACCGGGACTATTACTTGGACTTACTCGCACACTTACTCGGTCTCTCACTTGCGACTCGACTTTTACTCGCACTCTTACTCAGACTCTAACTCGGACTCTTACTTGCACTCCTACTCGGAATCTTACTCGCACTGTTACTCGGACTCTTATTAGCAGTCTTACTCGAATTCTTATTCAGATTCTTACTTGCACTCTTACTCGGACTCTTACTCAACTTTTATCGGACTCTTACTCGCACTCTGACTCGGTCTCTTACTCGCACTCTTACTTCAGCAGAATACTTTTAAAAATATAATAAATAAGTTCTTAATAACTTACCTTTTTAATTTTATTATCTTTCCATGTTGCTTGGTAATCTAAATAGTGTTATTTCTGGATTTCCTGATAAGTTCAAGCTAGCAAAAACAGTATTATATCGTATACTATTTTTTTGCAATGTTATATAATTTATGATATTATGTATACATAGTCAAAAGTAAATAACGTAAATAACACTATATTCTTGCAAAAAACTATCGCGACGTCCGCCCGTCGCTGCGTGGCACCCTCTTCTGGAGTAACTACCCACTTCTACCCACTACCACAGATAAAAGAATACTAGTACACGACCAACATTCCGACCGTTTCTAAGGAGTCAAACTACTGTATATCTCTTTACCGTGGTTCAATCGTCAATCGTGATCGACACGGTACTAAAACAGATCACTCGCGGATCCAAGGGTGGGGACAGGGGGCCAAGCCGATCCCCCACAGGGTCTAGTTTAATTTCAACCTTTATTGCGTGAATTTTGTCGGTATTTTTGTTTGATAAATATCTTTAGAGATCAGGAACATTTTGTTCATTTAACATGTGCAATCTATCATGCTGAGCCTATTCCAATTATCAGTGGATTGTTTGTTTTTTTTTTATATGTAATTTTCGTTGTTCATAATGCAATTTGTTCTAAAATGTAACTAAAATATGTATCTTTTTTTTACTGATAATAAATACTTTTTTATCTTTTATCTTTTTTATTAGTCTAAGCCAGAGAAAAAAACCAGTGCGTAAATTTTAATACGTACTCATTATAGTAAAATTTCTGAGCTGAACTAGTAATAGTTTCTATTCTTTGGCTGAACTCTTAACTTGAGTAAGAACACACATTGTAAACTCCTGGATGGCAATCACGGGTCGCTGCCCATAAGAGCCCGTCTCTTATGGTATCTCTTACCATCAGGAGAGCGTCTTGCTCGTCTATAAAAAATAGAACTAAGTAGGTATACGAATACCATAATATTATTATTATGAATATGTAAGCCAGCGCACACAGGACACAGACGTTACTCACAGACATTTATTCGAGCAATACAAAAATTCAGTCCCGTATTGCGACAGCTTTCTCCAGTGGTCTATGTCACAACGGATTTATAGGCAGAGATTAAAATAACAGTTTTGCAGATAATACATTTTATTATCAAACTGACAATATTTGAGAACAATAAACGAACTTAAAGCATAGAAGAAAAAAACAGCTTGTAACTGTACTAATTGTGCCAATTAGTTTTTTTCTTAGATTAGTTAAATAAATTCAGTACAATATTTATATTATAAATTCAGTTCATACATAATATTATAAAGCTGACCACAGACAGAGGTGGGAAGGAGTTGTAAAGTGGTCCCGATCTTCATTTTGTTCCTGCTCGCGCCGCGTTCGCTTTTTATAATATGTTTTAGGTAACATACAAATTAGAACATTACAAAAAATCCGTCCAGCACCGTGACCGCTTTCCCGCCTGTGTGTGGAGTCTCCTTTACTGTGATGGTTTTTAGGTAATTATTATTATGAGCCTACTGGATTCCACTGCAGGGCAAAGGCCTCCCTACCCTCCCTCCAACTGTCTCGGTCAAGAGCTATAGATTTCCATCCTTCCGCATACGAGTCGATGTCATCCCGCCATCTCTTCCTAGGTCTGCCGCGTGGCCGTTTGGTAGTAGGGGCCAGGGGCCCATTCGGTTGTTATTTTGGCCCAATGTTTATCTGGCATGCGACAGACATGTCCTGCCCAGTCCCATTTAAGAAATACCGTTTTTTTTTGTTTTTTTTTTAGGTAGTAATAGTTTGACATAATAGTTCCATTTAGAACAAGCCTTAAATTCTTTTACTAACGTAATTTGCTTAGCGTCGAGACATTCAAATAATTCGTCTATTACTACGGCATGTCAATTCCGTCTTCATAAAGTTTCAATAAATCATTCAAATGTGGTTTGTCTTCGAGTGCATCCAACGCAAACTTTATTAAAGCATTTGGAAAATCATTTTCATCAAGAGCAGCACTACCTATGTCTAGCAAGGGATTGCCGTGCTCCAGGATATTTCGTAAAGGAAACTCTGCAAGGAGATTAGTATAACTTGTATTTGCTAATGCTGAGAGCTGCTTAGGGCTCTCCTTTAAAATGTTCATGATGTCGGACACAACAATCTCAAACGCCATTCTGAATTTTGCATCATGTTTGTACCTCAAAATCAAAATTTTGATGTCATTCTCTCCTTCAAAAAGATTGTATAATGTGTTTACGCGATTAACTAAACACTCTATGTTATTATCCCTACCACTTCCATTGGTTAGATTTTTAATAATACGCTTGCACTTGTCGTTAATATCTGCTAATGAATTCAAAGTTTCATATTCCTTTTCGTTAATTTTATTGTTATTATACAATTCTTCTAGAATTTTGATATGTTTACAATTTTTGGGTTTGCAGTCACATGTGAACTTGAGCGTATTATTTTTTAAATAATTTATTTCTTTTTTAGTACAGAAAAACTTAGATTGCTTGAGAAGGTCTGCCATTGCTGCTATACCATCGTAAACATAAGGCTGATCATTAGTTTGAACGCAAGTTGATATTTTAAAATTTGTTATTATAGATTGAAGCAACCAAAGAACTTTTTGTATCCCGTCATCATTAGGGACACTGTTCATAATAGCATTGCATTGATTAGTATATGCGCTATGTTTAATTTCCCAGTGATGTGTAGCAAAAATTGCCATCTTAATGACCATAAAGTTCATCAACTCTTTTATTTGAATCCACTCTATGCTCCAATCGTTAAGAGTTTCAATTCTGTTGTTGATAATTTCGGTTGTGTTATCACCTTTCTTTTGTACAGTTTTAAGTTCAGTTTTTATTTTATTTTTACATGTTGCGTTGGGGTAATCTAAAAGAGACAATGTTGATATATCCAGAATTTTGTTGATTTCATCTTTTATAGTGACCCAATGCTCATTATCAACTTTAATTAAATCAAGTTTTTGTTTAATTGACGTATAATATATAGGCACCTTATTTATAACTTTTTGGATTCCTTCTTTGTAACGTATCGTCCATTGTTCCATCAAATCACTTTTGTTTTTCATCAGACATGCGATTTCTCTAAACATTTGTCTAGTGAATCCCATTTTTTTCCAATGTTTATTAATGAATGAATTTTCCTTTGAAATATAAACTTCATGTCCAAGGACTTCGAAAGAATGATTAATTTCTTCTATAGTGGATTGAAAGAATGTAGCTTCTTTAGGAAGTTCGTTAAATCTTTCGCCTACCAATGTTAAGCCTAATCGAAGCAATGATTTTTCCAATAACGGTTTGTAAATGTCAATTACTTTCTCAAAGGCTTTCCTTATTTCTTTCAAATCTTTGAGAATTTCAGAATACACTTCATGTTCACTGTTTTCTAAATCAACCCTTTTTATTAGTGTTCCATCCCTTGCGTGAGATATGTGATGTCTTATATCAGAAATATGTTTATACGTGGTCTTTGGTATTTCTGTTTGTATTAAAGCTAATGTATAAGCTAATGTATTTGGCGATAAATGGTACGATTTTTTAGTACTTTTAAAGAATTCTCCAGTTATTTGAATGATGCGTTGTAATATTAACATTGTATTTAATTTATCATTATTTAAATCTAAGTCTGAAAGTGGCTCCAAATATTTCAATATTTTCTTTAATGAGTAGTCATCTCTTAAATATGGTAACAACGATAAGCTATTTATCTCTTCTTCGGGTAGTTTAGTTCCTTTTGGTCTTAAATTTGATGTATCGTTATCCTCTAACGCTGTTTTGAAATCGTTTAAAGACTTTTTAAATTTTCGCCTTTCCAAATAAATCACGGGACCACTGAAAATTCTATGTGGATCATAATATAATACTTTTACTGGTTTTATTAAACCATCACTGTCTGTAGCGAGTGCTGAATCATAATATTTGGGTCTGTTTTCAGGAAGATACAAATTCCAGTCTTCATTATAACGATATAAATAATAATATAGAGTGGCCTCTATATTTTGATAGGTATCATCTGGCAGTTTTAATCTCAGTTTTAGTGAATGCAAATTATTAATAATAAGCAATGAAATACTATAATCAAGCTTACGATAGTATATTTCATACATTAAGAAAGACCAGTATTTCATATAAAGGCAGTCTTCTTTAAGAAGCATCTCTAGTTTGATTTGATCTTGTTTTAAGTCTTTGGTAAGTCTTATGTTTTTATTTGAATTGTTTTCATAAACACTTAAAGCAGTGATGAGGATAGCTTTCAAACTCTCTACTTCTTGTCTCCTAGGATCAGCATTGTTTGGAACGTTTTGCTTTTTTATTTGAGCTTTAAGTTTACTGAGTTTAGTATAAAGCTCTATTTGGAAAGCATTAAAACTAATAAGACAATGTACATCAACTAACATTTGTTGATTATTTAACAAATGTTCCAAACTCTTGTCTCGTGCTTTAATCATCAGTAGGTTAAGTTTTTGCAGATTGGTCATATTAACACTATCAATGTCACTGTTGTCACCGCAACCGAGCCAGTGAACGTCACCACACCAATAGTCGTATAATGAATCCAACTTTTGTATATTGTATAATTGCATTAAAAAACATAATGCTTCCTCATACGCTTTATCCACAATTGGACCTTCATTTGGTAAATAACACAAGATACTTGACTTATGTAGTAAGAAATCTAAGACATAAGGTTGATTGTATTTACATGATAATGTTATTAAATGGGTTTCCCTAATTGTGTTGCTCTTGTCATTATAAATATCAACCAACAGAGACTTATCAGCTGTCTGATATAATAATTGAATTAAATTATTAAGACCTTCTACGTCGCCTTTCTTAATTGCACTTTCTAGTTTATTAAAAGTTTGAACAGCTACGTGGTGCCCTTTAGAATTACATGAAATTGTTCGTTTTTTATGTCCACTTTGACTTTGTATCATTTCTTTATAATTTGGACTTTGGCTTAAATTAGGAGTAACAATATTACTACGATTCAGATTTACAATTCTTATGATTGGTTCAATATGCCCCTGACCATTATTTATAATATAAATGGTATTTTCTCTTCTAAAATCTATATTTGTAATGCACTTACAGCCGCGGGCATTTATTATTTGAAATGTATACACTTCTCCATTTTCTGTTTGTTGTTTTTCAATTAAATATACAGAAACATTATAATATTCGCATAAAATTCTACCTTCAACATCAGGGTCTCCCCAGCGCTCACTTTTCTGTATATTTTCGATATACTGAGAAACAGTTTCTCTTCTTATTCCACCAACATGAATACTGTTTTCCAATGCTGTAATAAACCATTCGGGTGGAGATCTTTCAGCAAATTCCTTACATTTTAAACGTAAGTAATCAATTGTCGCTGTGATACCTGACTGCTCAAGGCCTTGTCTGAATGAGTCGAAGAAACAATTGCCGTCTGCAATAGATGGCCTTATCTCAAAGTTTTGAGGTATCATAAATGGATTACCATCCAACTGGATTGCATTGTTTTCATTAGAATCATTTTCTGTGTTCATTGACATATTTTTGTCTTGGTCTAAAGTGACGCTTTTTATATTTTTGTTTTCATGCTCATCAGTATCATTTGTTATATTGAGTTCCTGTTCTGGTTCCTTGTCTGTTGTTGTGTCAGTAATAGTTTCACCTTCATTATCAATTTCAGGCCCCTTAGTTACGTCATCGTCTTCGTTTAAAATAATTTGGCGAAGTTTGTTAAATATAAATTCTTTGTTTAATGTTATTTTATGTACACTTTCAGTGTGAGTTTGTGAAGTTTTCTTGTCTTTTGGACTATTTTCCTTGGTTTCATCTTTCATTTTTTCTGGTAATTTAGCGTCATCGTCCAAAGACAACAGGCAAACTTTATTGAGTATATTCGAATGTGTAAATGCTTCATTATATTCCATCTCTTCTTTTTTGTTATGCAATAAACTGCCAATGTGATTCCAAGATTACTGAAACAAAAATATTATAAGTAAATAATCTTGTTGCGGTCGAGCGTGTTGCCGACCGCGGCTCCGGGTCTTAAACACGCAGGCCGAGTCGGGGTGAAACAAAGAGAAAGCCCCGGCTCGAACCTACTGATGCGCTGGAGACCCGGAGGGGAAGGGGGGGGATCAAGGTCTGACCCTTTTCTTTCTTCCAAATAAAACTTCCTATTTCTTCACTATATACTTCTTCATTTATTTCTTTCTTCAGAGCAGCCAAGCATGACATGCATCGTCGTGTTGTTCTTCCTCCCCCCCCCTGGGGGGGAGGTGAGGGATTGGGCTGCGGGCTTTTCCCCTATACCCAGGCAGAATCTCGCGGGGGCGTCGACCCCCGGGTCACTGGGGGCCGCTGGAGCGTCAACCGAGTAAGATGTCGGGCGCGTCACAGCGGCCGCTGCGGGATGCTCGTCGGGCTCCTATTCTCCAGCCTCTCGTGGGGGGAGAATGTCGCGCGGCAGGGCGCGCGGCTGAGGCGCCTCAGGCGGGCGGGCGTGAAGCGGCGCGATGTCATGCAGGTGGGGGCATGACATGCATGACTCGACTCGTTGTTCTTCCAGCCTCCCCTTGGGGGGCGGTTGGGGGGTGGGACACGAGGTAAACCCTCCTTGCCCTGGCTTCGACTCTGAGGGCCTCTACCCTCAGGTAACTGGCGGCCGCCGGAGTCGACTGCCGTTTCCGGGCGCCTCACGGCGGCTCTGCTACGGTGGACCTACGCTGCTGCGTCGCTCTCCCTGGGAGGGAGTATGTCGCGCGGCAGCGGGCGCGTCTGTGGCGCCTCAGGTGGTCTGGCGTGGTGCGGAGCGATGTTGTGCAGGTGGGGGTGCGGCCCGTTATCAGCGCGGTCGAACATTCGACGCGCTAAACGAGCCACGAACTCCCCCACCTCGGGGACTCCCGTGTCACGGGCGATAACGTCGTTCCTCACGTATCGCCCGGCTCCAGTTATGTGACGCAACGCCACATTCTGGACCACCTGGAGGCGTTTGCGCTGGTGCGCGGAGCAAAGCGCGTACCACGCTGGGGCAGCGTAGGTCAAGCGCGTTCTGATGTAGGCCTTGTAGATACCGAGCTTTGTTCTCATCGGCAGCTTGGAGGATAAGACCAGACGGAGGAGCGCGCGTGCAGCCTTCGCCTGGTGGACTGCGTGGTCCACCTGGGGGCGCATCCTCAACGTCCGGTCTATGTGGACACCCAGGTACTTCACACAACTTTCCCACTTGATGTCCATGTTTCGCAGTTTCAGCGGTGGGGGGAGGGTGCGGCTGGCTCCCGTGAGCAAGGCCTGTGACTTCGCCACATTCACGGCCATCCTCCACCTGTCTAGCCATTCGGGGATTTTGTGCAGGACCCGTTGCACCCTCCCCGCGGCGATCTCTGGCTTCTTGGACGACGCGAAATAAGCGCTGTCGTCAGCGTAGAGGGCGAGCGTTATGCCCCGTTCGCCCTCCCTCAGGTCTTCTGGATTCAGTATGGGGATGTCGTTGGTGAAGAGGCCGTAGAGGGCTGGTGATAGGCAGCTCCCCTGCGGCACTCCTGCTGCGATCCTTCTAGTGGAGGAGGTGACGCTCTCGACTACCACGTAGAACTTCCTCTGGTCCAGGAACGATGCCACCAGTCTGATGAGGGGCGGCTCCAGATTTGTGCTGAGCATCTTGAACAGGAGTCCGGCGTGCCACACACGGTCGAAGGCCTTTTCTATATCTAGAAAAACCGCGACCGTGCGGCGTCCAACGTTCAGCTCCTCGGCCATGTGGTGGATCACCCTGGTCAGCTGTAATGTGGTCGAGTGTCCGGCGCGGAAACCGTACTGCTCCTCTCTGGGTCTGAGGTGTGGCGACAGTCTCCGCAGCAGCAGACGCTCGAAGAACTTTGCTGTGTTGTTTAGCAGGGTGATCGGGCGGTAGCTCTCCGGTTTTCGGCGGTCTTTGTTTGGCTTGGGCAGCACGATGATCCTGCCCAGCTTCCATTCTGCTGGAAAGTGGCTGGTGCGCAGGATACCGTTGAAGAGTCGGCATAGGGACACCAAGCCTCTGGGAGGCAGCATCTTCAGCGCGGTGTTTGGAATGCCGTCGTGTCCAGGGGCCTTCTTGCTCGGGAGCCAGCGGACGGCTTTCTTGACCTCGTCGGGCGAGATGAATTGGTCGCCCGACAGTGGGGTTGGCGGAGAGTCCAGGAAGCGGTCGATTGTGAGCTGGACCATCTGGTGGTGTTGACGGGTGTTCACTGCTGCATCTGCTGGAATGGGGTGCAGCTGGAACTGTCCTTCCAGATGGTCAGCTAGGAGCTCTGCTCTTTCCTCTGCTGGGTAGTGCCTTTGCCCCCTGCTGTCTAGTAGGGGACAAACAGTGGTCTTGGCGCTGGTGAGTGCCCGGTTTATGTGGTGGAGGGTGGTGAGGTGGGGATCTTCGGCGGCCTGGGCCAGCTTGGACTCCCAGGAGTCGCCTCTCCATTCCTTGATATTTTCAGCCAGCTCCTCGCTGAGGGCGTTCAGCTCCCGCTTTACACGAGGGCATCGGATGGTAGCCCATAACTTCCTCAGGCGGCGCTTCTTCTCCAACTTTCTCCGTAAGTGAGGCGGAAGCGGTTCGCGACGTTGAGTGGGCGGAGCGGGTGTGGAAGCGGCCTCAATGGCCTCCTTCATAGCCTTGGTGATGTTGGCGGCGCATTCTTCGACATCCTCCGCCGCCAGCAGAGGACCGACTGGAGGGTCCACGTATGACTCGGTGAAGACTTCCCAGTTGATCGTCATACGTGGAGGTCTGGGTAGCCTCAAGTCTGCTCCAGGGGCTAATGTGAGCAGGATTGGGAGGTGCTGTGAGTCCATGTCATACAGCACCTCTATATCCATAGGGCACGGCAGTAGCTGGTGGGCAGCAATGTCCAGCACATCAGCGTAGTGCCTCGGGTTTGAAGGTATGTGCGTGGGGCTGTCCGGTCCCACCACGGAGTAATTGTGCCTCTCAGCATCTGCTTGCAGTAGGCGACCGGCCGGGTTTATCACTCTTGACCCCCACTCCCTGTGCTTGGCGTTGAGGTCCGCAACTAGGAGGGTGGGGGAGCGGCCGTCGAAGATCTGCCGGAGGTCTGATGTGCGGAATGATGGTTGGGGGGGACGGTAGCCGGCATATACTTTCAGCTCGTGCTCGGCCACTCGAACCCTCACCCCTGTGGTGCGGACGTCGTGGGTGGTTAGGGGAGGGAGCTCGTCGTGTATGACGTCTCTCCTCACCAGGGCTGCTGTTCCTCGGTATGCTGTACCTTGCGGGGAGATCTCGTCCCGCCTGTAGATTTCATAATTGCCGAGTCTCAGCGGCATGGAAGGCGTCAGCTTGGTCTCGCCCAGGAGGATGATGTGTAGATCCTGCACCTGGGCGAGGGTGCGCAGTTCGGCTAACCTTTGGCGGATTCCACCCGGGTTCCAGTATGCAATCCTCAGTTGTGGTCTATCCATAATGCAGGTATTGATGGATGGCGGCCAGTCCTCGCACCGCTGCGTCTCGGAACTCCTGACGTTCTCCAAAGGCGGCGGTGGTATTTAGGAAGTCGGCCAGGATCCCCATCATGATGAGAATGGGGTCTCTGGCCGACTGGTGATGTTGGGCAGCATGTGCTTGAGTTTGAGCTTGTGGCTGTACCGGAGGGTGGGCAGGTTCCATACCCGGTGGGTACAGTGGCTGACCCCAGAGCGCTCTGGTGTTGGTAAGCGTGTGCGGCGTTGGGTGCACAGCTCTGGGGCGTACGACAGCTGGTGGGTTTGTGGTGATACCTGTGGTCACCCTGGTGACCGGTGCGAAGTGGGTGCGTGGGTCCGTCTGGGTGGGCTGCGTGGCCGGGGCTGATGCTGTCGCCACTGCCGGCGCTGCTCTCGGCGCTGTTGCCGGCGCTGCTGCTGGCGCTGCTGCCGGCGCGGCTGCCGGCGCAGCTGCCGGTGCTGTTGCCGGCGCTGCTGCTGGCTGGATGACATGCATTGTTTTGGTGCTTACTAACCTGGGTCGTACCCTTACCGTAAAGAGAGCACCTGTTTTGCGACCAATTTCGGCGCGCATTTTTACAAATTTTTACTATGCGTTACACGGTTTTTCATACTTTTGATACATAATTAATTATTCGATCCTAACATGTTTAGTATCATTAGATAGCTCTTATTGAGCCCTATCTAGTACATAAATTTTTATTAATATAAGTTAACAACAGACAAAGTTATAGCCAAAAAAAAAAACTACCAAACTTTTTCTATGTCACTATGTGACTGACCTTACTTAAGCTATTTTATGGACTTATATAAATTTTACCTACAACCTATTGTTATTATTAGAACCTATTTACCGTGTACTTATACCTAGACCTTAATCTAACCTTAACCTAATAATTTATTAAGACCTATTCTACAAAACATGAGTGGGTTCCCTAACTACTTATATCTATTGCCTATTTTACAAAACATTAATGGGTTCCCTAAACTACTTAAATTTACTGAAGATCGCCAACAAATCTGGTTGAGGTACAGGTATATTAACTAAGATTATATATTTTATCATTATATAAATCATACGTTCCATATTGAAGAAAAACGCTTTTGAAATTTTTGACGCCATGAAAGTGACTCAGTCATTTTTTTTCACAACTTTTGAAGTAAAAAGCCTTTTTAAAGACTAAATCTACCAATATGCATAATTTGAGATATTTCTTTATTTCTCACTTCAATGTTTTATTGGTCAGAAAGTTTGTATGTATGTAGTAAAACCATAACATAACAGATTAAGTAGTTTTTAACGGCCATTTATAGATAAAACAATACAAAAAATCACTTTCGTTGATTAAAAATCATCTCCATGGTTAAAACACCACGAAGTTGATGCCACGAAGGTGACGAAAATATCACTTTTTGATGAAATGCTGGAAAGTTTAGGTATAATATTTAAAATTCATTGCACATTTTGGGGTTCCGAAAAGTTAGCTTTGATTTAAATAACAAAAATACAATGCATAAAAAATGTCATCCATGCAAGTGATCGGTACACCCATGAATAAATTGAAACTTAGCAATTATATTTTTTTCCACGGCTCGATAAGTCCTAGATCCTACTTCTACGTGTGATCGCTGCATTATGTTATTTTAAATTCAAAATAATACTAAAAGGTTTTTTAGCCTATAGACCGTAAAGTATATTTGTTTGCGATAATGCTGGTATATGTCATGTACAGATACATCAAAATTTGTTTTCAAGTAGTGCCCAAATGTTTAACTGCAACGGAAAGTGTGACATCATGAGAATACGAAAAATGGCCCCGTTTTGACCTATCATGTTAAATTTTAGTATTATTTTTTATGTCTATTATGACAATCTTCATTTATTTTGTAGCTTAATATACTCGTATGTTTTATCCATCTATCCACAATTCATATTTCTGTCCTTAACCGTTTAGGAAATATAACCGTGTGACCATCAAATTTAGGCTAAAATGAGAATGAGCCATATATTGTATGTACCCTTACATGGAAACTGCATAAATATCAATAAATTATATTAATATTAAGCGTAAAGTTCGTCCAGATTTAAACTGCACCAGTCCGCCAAACGTAATGTTTAACGTTATTGTTGAGTAAAACGGTGTTTACATTAAAACAATGAATCTTATTTATATGTAAACCCACTAGTAACATAACAAATAGCATTTAAATAAAATAAAAATTAAAAAATTAAATAATCGTTTATTTCAGATATAAGACATAATATTAAACATACAGGAGCAGCAAAATATTTATCTTCATCCATATTATGTTGTGTTATGATTGTTTATTAAACTTAATTAACAAAATCAGAATTAAAAATAAATTTAATTGTACATAATTAGTTTTTCATTTTATCTTTTCTTTTTTTTTAAGTACTCGCCGAAAAAGATTATTTACGAGTATTATTCTGCAGACTATATTAGGAATCTTGACTACGTGAAACACTACTATAACATAGGTTAGCCACACCGCCAGTGTGTTGTAATTTGACCCAGACAGCGCAAGTAGGGTAACCTGTTCTGTTTTATCATAAACCTAAAATCCTATTTTTATTAAAAAAATTATTAAATTATTATAAAATAAATACTCAAGTAGCCTATTTTATCATTCGTTACTGCCTTTTCGTTCCTAAATTTATGTATACTCTTAGGTGTTGTCAGCTTTGGAAACATCCCTTACTTACACAACAGCTTGACAACATACTAAGAGATACACTCACCACCATACTTAATACACCTTTCGATTCGCAACAGGCCTCTCTACCAATAAGATTCGGAGGCCTCGGTATTCGCAAAATTTCAGGTGTATCTTTGCCAGCGTTTTTGTCCTCAATTTATAGCACTTCAAAATTAACCAATACCATACTTTCGAAATGTCTTCCAAATTGTCAGTTAACTTATTTATCTGACGCGACAGAAGATTGGAAAAGAGCCTGTCCAACGGAATCGTTGCCCAAAGCCCCTACTTCACAAAGGCAGTGGGACGAGCCGCTCTGCAGCTTAGTGTATAACAATTTACTCGACGATACAAATTCTGCAGAGCGTGCTCGTCTGCTTGCCGTTGCGCGTTGGGAGTCGGGGCTTTGGTTACAAGCCATACCTTCCCGTCATTTGGGCACCCTTTTGGATAATAATAGTTTTAGACTGGCAGTTTCATTACGTTTGGGTGCTCTTTGTACAGCGCCCCATACATGCCAATGCGGTGAACA
Source organism: Hemithea aestivaria (assembly GCA_947507615.1). Lineage (NCBI taxonomy): Eukaryota > Metazoa > Arthropoda > Insecta > Lepidoptera > Geometridae > Hemithea > Hemithea aestivaria. Next base: position 7,966,534 of record OX382326.1, on the reverse strand, counting down.
AGTGGACCGCACCGGCCACCATGGGCTCTCCTGCGCGAGGAGCGCCGGCCGCATACCGCGTCACGCCGGTCTGAATGACATCATACGTCGGGCCCTCGTAAGTGCCGGCGTCCCGTCAACCTTGGAGCCTAACGGTTTGTTGCGGGACGACGGCAAGAGGCCCGACGGCATGACTCTCATTCCCTGGAAGCTGGGAAGGCCCTTGGTTTGGGACGCTACGTGTGTCGATACTTTGGCCCCTTCCCATCTTCCAGGGACAATGTCACAGGCCGGTGCTGCAGCCGACAAGGCTGAAAACCTCAAACGGCGTAAGTATGTGAACCTAGATAGGGCTTACATATTTTTGCCGTTTGGGGTTGAAACCTTGGGCCCATGGGGGCCGGCTGCTTGGGAGCTGTACAAAGACCTCGCTAAACGTTTGGTGGAGGCTTCAGGTGACAAGAATGCTGGCTTATATTTTGCTCAAAAAATAAGTTTATGTATTCAGCGGGGCAATGCCGCCAGCATTCTTGCCACCTTTCCCTCCTCCACCTGTTTATTAGATTAAGTTTTGTAGTTAAGTATTAGTTTTTAAGTGTTTAGTTTTTAAGTTTTTACCTTTTAAGATTTTTATGGTTAAATAAATAAATTTTAGTATTTACTTGTAATTATTATTATAATTTATAATCACTAAAATAATCAGTTTTATAAAAACGCTCTGCGAGTGTTATTACAAAATGAAAAACCAAAATGAAATGAAAACTTTATTGAAATACAAAACATGTTATAATTATATCGTTTCAATTATAATTTGATCGTATTAGTAAAATAAAGACTTAAAATAATAACAAAAAAATTCAATTTCTATTTATGATTAAGTGCCTACTTGACTACATTCCTCCCATTGAGAACATTTTAAAAAAAATATTCACCCAATTATTTTGGTTATTATTTAATGTGTCTACATAATTATACTAAAGACGGCAGTATACGTCTCTACAAAGAATAACATTAAAATATCAAATTTGTTCTCGTATGAATTGTCATAATCGAAAAATATTTTTAATTAAGTCGATAAAAATAAAAATAGAAGCACAGTAAATTTTATATAATATATATAACACATTGTTTGAGCACTTACCGCTCTATTATGGCTGCACGGTCAGTATCTAATTGCGTTTTGTACACAGATTTAAATACATTTTCGGTTAATCTGCTTATTTGTATAGTGTTTTTATTTTAGGGGCCGGTAAACAATGCGCGCTTCTCACTGCTATCGAAAGCCGAATGGCGTCGGTGGACGTTTCGGACCTCGTCGGGACTAGTCGGGAGATTTTCGTACCTACTTAGTTAAAAGTACCAACCTACTACATAGGTACCTACTCGTGATAAGACCTATTTATAGACTAAATTAAAGGAAAACAAGCACCGTGACCGCGATAGTGGGGGACTTTAGTGCAAAACCTGTTTTTTTCTTGCAGAAGCATGAAACTTGGCACATTGATTCCTTATGTCAAAATAAACTGATTTCGATCGGTAGCCTAATGAAACGGGCCCTCTGGTAGCGGGGAGGGAGTGGAGGGTGCGCTCCACCCGGCTTTGTTTTAAAAATTCTGGAAGACCACGCATAGCGAATACGTCAAGTTTGGTATCAATTTCGGATAAATCGAAGACGTAGATTTCATTTCTAGTATAAAAAATTACATTTGTGATGATTTGTTAAACAAAAAAATTAAAAATTAGAATTATGTGACTTCGTTTTTAGGGTTCCGTACCTCAAAAGGAAAAAACGGAACCCTTATAGGATCACTTTGTTGTCCGTCCGTCCGTCCGTCTGTCTATCAAGACCCTTTTTCTCAGGAACGCGTGGAGGTAACAAGCTGAAATTTTCAGAAAAAACTAAAGTTCATTGCCTCTTAGAGCTGTGAAAATTTCAAACTTCTAGGCCAACGCAATCAAAAGATATAGTCGAATATGTCGCAAATTTCAGCAAATTTTCGACATTCCCAAATATATCAAAACCTACGGGACACTTCCCGTGAATCCAGAATCTTGAAATTTGGCACGAAGCAAGTCCTTAGAGCACAAATAAAGGAAAAATTGCGAAAACTAAATTTTTTTATTTGCATCATAGGAAAAAAATATTTTGAATAATTTTATACATACTACCCCTTTTCTCATGAACGCGTAAACGTATTAAATTGAAATTCATATCAAATTCTCAAGTCTATAATATCTTTAAACTGTAATAAAATCAAACCTCTATGTCAATGCATTCAAGAGAAACAGCAATTTTAGCCGCAATTTTAAACTCGAAACTACTCTCAAAAAATCAAAACCTACAGGGTACTTGCCGTGAACGCAGAATCTTGAAATTTGGTAAAAAGCAATTCTAAGGAATTGCTTGCTAAGGAATTATATCCGTGCTCTAAGGAGCACGGATATAGGAAAAATTGCGAAATCCGTAAATTTTTTGTTGAATCATATAAAAAAATATTTTAAATAATTTCATACTTACTACCTTATTTCTCAAGAACGCGTGCAGGTATAAAATTGAAATTCATATCAAATACTAAGGTTTATAATACCTTTAAAGTGTAAAAAAATCAAACCACTATGTCAAAGTAATCAAAGGAAACACCAATTTTAGCCGCATTTTTAATCTCGCGGCTACTCTCAAGTGAATCAAAACCTATAGGGTGCTTGCCGTTAACTCAGAATCTTGAAATTTGGTACGCAGCAGTTTCTTAGATCATAGGCACAGGAAAAATTGCGAAAACTGTACATTTTTAGTTACATCATATAAAAAAATAATTTTGTATTTACTACCTCTTTCCTCAAAAACGCGTACAGTTATTAAAATGAAATTCATATCAAATGCTCTGCTTTATAATAACTTTAAGCTGTAAGAAATCAAACATATATGTCGACGCAATCAAAAGAAACAGCAATTTCAGCCGCATACTATCAAACTCGAAAGTACACGCAAGGGAATCAAAACCTACAGTATATAATATACTCGTAATACAGTATTAATTATACCTACTTTCTTTTAGGGTTCCATACAAACCTACGGATTAATACGGAACCCTCGGTGCTCGAGTCCTACTCGTACTTGACCGGTTTTTTATTGTCCAAATTACTGTAAATTCAAAAATACTAGATAGTTTTTTAATAAACAAAAATTATGTTAATAAAGTCTAGCTTATGTAAATTAAAAAATATATAATTTTATATTACTTTTCTTAATAACAAACTTAACCTAGGAAAATCCTGCAGTTTCTAGAAGCTGCTAAGGTCTGTGGTGAACTCTAGCGCCTATGGGTATTTCTCACCGCAGCGCAGCAAACTGCATAAAAAAATCTTTTGCTGTACCGGGCCGCAATTTTCTTTTTACTCACTTTTCAAACAAAATCTAAATGGAATCTATGAGACAGACACGTCAAACTTATAACACCCCTTCAACTTTGCGTAGGAAGTTAAAAATAAATTGCTATGTAAATTTCACTTGGTAGGTAGGATACGATTGATCACTCTTCAATTCAATAAAATGTATGTACATAACAGGTACGTAGATTAAAACTTAAGTTGGTTCATAATGAAGAAGCCTAATCTGGGAACTACAATAAGTTTTATTCCAGTATGGTAGGGATACCTACCTACTTACCTATCATGTCGTGGCGTATATTGAAACTCTACGTCTATTCAACACCGCGACCGAACTGAGATGCGGGAGCCTTTACGTGTATTAATTCTCTAATTGCGACTTTAATCCCTTCCGCTATTCAGATCGATCGATCTGAACTCGTGGATTGATTCCAGGGTAATATTTAAATTAGTTTGATGAAAACACTTGTCTGTCACATGTTTGCTTAGATCTTTAAATGTACGCAACGGAATTAAATGTGGTATTAATAAAAAAATTATATAAAAAATTTACTTGATTCTTATTCATACTACTCTAGTTCGTGTCTTAAGAGTCCGAGTAGGAGTTCGAGGAACAATCATAGCTTAGACTATGAATCTTCCTCGAACTCGTACTCGGACTCTTATTCGGACTCTAACTCGGACTCTTACCGGGACTATTACTTGGACTTACTCGCACACTTACTCGGTCTCTCACTTGCACTCTTACTCGGTCTCTTACTCGCACTCTAACTCGACTTTTACTCGCACTCTTACTCAGACTCTAACTCGGACTCTTACTCGCACTCCTACTCGGAATCTTACTCGCACTGTTACTCGGACTCTTACTAGCAGTCTTACTCGAATTCTTATTCAGATTCTTACTTGCACTCTTACTCGGACTCTTACTCAACTTTTATCGGACTCTTACTCGCACTCTTACTCGGACTCTTACTCGGTCTCTTACTCGCACTCTTACTTCAGCAGAATACTTTTAAAAATATAATAAATAAGTTCTTAATAACTTACCTTTTTAATTTTATTATCTTTCCATGTTGCTTGGTAATCTAAATAGTGTTATTTCTGGATTTCCTGATAAGTTCAAGCTAGCAAAAACAGTATAATATCGTATACTATTTTTTTGCAATGTTATATAATTTATGATATTATGTATACATAGTCAAAAGTAAATAACGTAAATAACACTATATTCTTGCAAAAAACTATCGCGACGTCCGCCCGTCGCTGCGTGGCACCCTCTTCTGGAGTAACTACCCACTTCTACCCACTACCACAGATAAAAGAATACTAGTACACGACCAACATTCCGACCGTTTCTAAGGAGTCAAACTACTGTATATCTCTTTACCGTGGTTCAATCGTCAATCGTGATCGACACGGTACTAAAACAGATCACTCGCGGATCCAAGGGTGGGGACAGGGGGCCAAGCCGATCCCCCACAGGGTCTAGTTTAATTTCAACCTTTATTGCGTGAATTTTGTCGGTATTTTGGTTTGATAAATATCTTTAGAGATCAGGAACATTTTGTTCATTTAACATGTGCAATCTATCATGCTGAGCCTATTCCAATTATCAGTGGATTGTTTGTTTTTTTTTTATATGTAATTTTCGTTGTTCATAATGCAATTTGTTCTAAAATGTAACTAAAATATGTATCTTTTTTTTACTGATAATAAATACTTTTTTATCTTTTATCTTTTTTATTAGTCTAAGCCAGAGAAAAAAACCAGTGCGTAAATTTTAATACGTACTCATTATAGTAAAATTTCTGAGCTGAACTAGTAATAGTTTCTATTCTTTGGCTGAACTCTTAACTTGAGTAAGAACACACATTGTAAACTCCTGGATGGCAATCACGGGTCGCTGCCCATAAGAGCCCGTCTCTTATGGTATCTCTTACCATCAGGAGAGCGTCTTGCTCGTCTATAAAAAATAGAACTAAGTAGGTATACGAATACTATAATATTATTATTATGAATATGTAAGCCAGCGCACACAGGACACAGACGTTACTCACAGACATTTATTCGAGCAATACAAAAATTCAGTCCCGTATTGCGACAGCTTTCTCCAGTGGTCTATGTCACAACGGATTTATAGGCAGAGATTAAAATAACAGTTTTGCAGATAATACATTTTATTATCAAACTGACAATATTTGAGAACAATAAACGAACTTAAAGCATAGAAGAAAAAAACAGCTTGTAACTGTACTAATTGTACCAATTAGTTTTTTTCTTAGATTAGTTAAATAAATTCAGTACAATATTTATATTATAAATCCAGTTCATACATAATATTATAAAGCTGACCACAGACAGAGGTGGGAAGGAGTTGTAAAGTGGTCCCGATCTTCATTTTGTTCCTGCTCGCGCCGCGTTCGCTTTTTATAATATGTTTTAGGTAACATACAAATTAGAACATTACAAAAATTCCGTCCCGCACCGTGACCGCTTTCCCGCCTGTGTGTGGAGTCTCCTTTATTGTGATGGTTTTTTAGGTAATAGTTTGACATAATAGTTCCATTTAGAACAACCCTTAAATTCTTTTACTAACGTAATTTGCTTAGCGTCGAGACATTCAAATAATTCGTCTATTACAACGGCACGGTCAATTCCGTCTTCATAAAGTTCCAATAAATCATTCAAATGTGGTTTGTCTTCGAGTGCATCCAACGCAAACTTAATTAAAGCATTTGGAAAATCATTTTCATCAAGTGCAGCACTACCTATGTCTAGCAAGGGATTGCCGTGCTCCAGGATATTTCGTAAAGGATACTCTGCAAGGAGATTAGTATAACTTGTATTTACTAATGCTACTAACCAGCTCTCACTTAAAATGTTCATGATGTCGGACACAACAATCTGAAACGCTATTCTGAATTTTGCATCATGTTTGTACCTCAAAATCAAAATTTTAATGTCATTCTCCCCTTCAAAAAGATTGTATAATGTGTTAACGCGATTAACTAAACACTCTAACATGTTATTATCCCTACCACTTCCATTGGTTAGATTTTTAATAATACGCTTGCATTTGTCGTTAATGTCTGCTAATGAATTCAAAGTTTCATATTCCTTTTCGTTAATTTTATTGTTATTATACAATTTCTCTAGAATTTTGATATGTTTACAATTTTTGGGTTTGCAGTCACATGTGAATTTGAGCGTATTATTTTTTAAATAATTTATTTCTTTTTTAGTACAGAAAAACTTAGATTGCTTGAGAAGGTTTGCCATTGCTGCTATACCATCGTAAACATAAGGCTGATCATTAGTTTGAACGCAAGTTGATATTTTAAAATTTGTTATTATAGATTGAAGCAACCAAAGAACGTTTTCTATCCCGTCATCATTAGGGACACTGTTCATAATAGCATTGCATTGATTAGTATATGCGCTATGTTTAATTTCCCAGTGATGTGTATCAAAAATTGCCATCTTAATGACCATAAAGTTCATCAACTCTTTTATTTGAATCCACTCTATGCTCCAATCGTTAAGACTTTCAATTCTGTTGTTGATAATTTTGGTTGTGTTATCACCTTTCTTTTGTACAGTTTTAAGTTCAGTTTTTATTTTTTTTTTACATGTTGCGTTGGGGTAATCTAAAAGAGACAATGTTGATATATCCAGAATTTTGTTGATTTCATCTTTTATAGTGACCCAATGCTCATTATCAACTTTAATTAAATCAAGTTTTGGTTTAATTGACGTATAATATATAGGCACCTTATTTATAACTTTTTGGATTCCTTCTTTGTAACGTATCGTCCATTGTTCCATCAAATCACTTGAGTTTTTCATCAGACATGCGATTTCTCTAAACATTTGTCTAGTGAATCCCAATTTTTTCCAATGTTTATTAATGAATGAATTTTCCATTGAAATATAAACTTCATGTCCAAGGACTTCGAAAGAATGATTAATTACTTCTATATTCGATTGAAAGAATGTAGCTTCTTTGGGAAGTTCGTTAAATCTTTCGCCTACCAATGTTAAGCCTAATCGAAGCAATGATTTTTCCAATAACGGTTTGTAAATGTCAATAACTTTCATAAAGGCTTTCCTTATTTCTTTCAAATCTACGAGAATTTCAGAATACACATTATGTTCAATGTTTTCTAAATCAACCCTTTTTATTAGTTTTCCATCCCTTGCGTGAGATATGTCATCTCTTATATCAAAAATATGTATATACGTGGTCTTTGGTATTTCTGTTTGTATTAAAGCTAATGTATTTGGTGATAAATGGTACGATTCTTTAGTACTTTTAAAGAATTCTCCAGTTATTTGAATGATGCGTTGTAATATTAACATTGTATTTAATTTATCATTATTTAAATCTAAGTATGAAAGTTGCTCCAAATATTCCAATATTTTCTTTAATGAGTAGTCATCTCTCAAATATGGTAACAACGATAAGCTATTTATCTCTTCTTTTGGTAGTTTAGTTCCTTCTGGTCTTAAATTTGATGTATCATTATCCTCTAACGCTGTTTTGAAATCGTTTAAAGACTTTTTAAATTTTCGCCTTTCTAAATAAATCACGGGACCACTGAAAATTCTATGTGGATCATATAATACTTTTACTGGTTTTATTAAACCATCACTGTCTGTAGCGAGTGCTGAATCATAATATTTGGGTCTGTTTTCAGGAAGATACAAATTCCAGTCTTCATTATAACGATATAAATAATAATATAGAGTGGCCTCTATATTTTGATAGGTATCATCTGGCAGTTTTAATCTCAGTTTTAGTGAATGCAAATTATTAATAATAAGCAATGAAATACTATAATCAAGCTTACGATAGTATATTTCATACATTAAGAAAGACCAGTATTTCATATAAAGGCAGTCTTCTTTAAGAAGCATCTCTAGTTTGATTTGATCTTGTTTTAAGTCTTTGGTAAGTCTTATGTTTTTATTTGAATTGTTTTCATAAACACTTAAAGCAGTGATGAGGATAGCTTTCAAACTCTCTACTTCTTGTCTCCTAGGATCAGCATTGTTTGGAACGTTTTGCTTTTTTATTTGAGCTTTAAGTTTACTGAGTTTAGTATAAAGCTCTATTTGGAAAGCATTAAAACTAATAAGACAATGTACATCAACTAACATTTGTTGATTATTTAACAAATGTTCCAAACTCTTGTCTCGTGCTTTAATCATCAGTAGGTTAAGTTTTTGCAGATTGGTCATATTAACACTATCAATATCACTGTTGTCACCGCAACCGAGCCAGTGAACGTCACCACACCAATAGTCGTATAATGAATCCAACATTTGTATATTGTATAATTGCATTAAAAAACATAATGCTTCCTCATACGCTTTATCCACAATTGGACCTTCATTTGGTAAATAACACAAGATATTTGACTTATGTAGTAAGAAATCTAAGACATAAGGTTGATTGTATTTACATGATAATGTTATTAAATGGGTTTCCCTAATTTTGTTGCTCTTGTCATTATAAATATCAACCAACAGAGACTTATCAGCTGTCTGATATAATAATTGAATTAAATTATTAAGACCTTCTACGTCGCCTTTCTTAATTGCACTTTCTAGTTTATTAAAAGTTTGAACAGCTACATGGTGCCCTTTAGAATTACATGAAATTGTTCGTTTTCTATGTCCACTTTGACTTTGTATCATTTCTTTATAATTTGGACTTTGGCTTAAATTAGAAGTAACAATATTACTACGATTCAGATTTACAATTCTTATGATTGGTTCAAAATGCCCCTGCCCATTATTTATAATATAAATAGTATTTTCTCTACTATAATCTATGTTTGTAATGCACTTACAGCCGCGGGCATTTATTATTTGAAATGTATACACTTCTCCATTTTCTGTTGGTTGTTTTTCAATTAAATATACAGAAACATTATAATATTCGCATAAAATTCTACCTTCAACATCAGGGTCTCCCCAGCGCTCACTTTTCTGTATATTTTCGATATACTGTGAAACAGTTTCTCTTCTTATTCCACCAAGATAAAAACTATTTTTCAATGCTGTAATAAACCATTCGGGTGGAGATCTTTCAGCAAATTCCTTACATTTCAAACGTAAGTAATCAATTGTCGCTATGATACCTGACTGCTCAAGGCCTTGTCTGAATGAGTCGAAGAAACAATTGCCGTCTCCAATAGATGGCCTTATCTCAAAGTTTTGAGGTATCATAAATGGATTACCATCCAACTGGATTGCATTGTTTTCATTAGAATCATTTTCTGTCTTCATTGACATATTTTTGTCTTGGTCTAAAGTGACGCTTTTTATATTTTTGTTTTCATGCTCATCAGTATCATTTATTATAATGAGTTCCTGTTCTGGTTCCTTGTCTGTTGTTGTGTCAGTGATAGTTTCACCTTCATTATCAATTTCGGGCCCCTTAGTTACGTCATCGTCTTCGTTTAAAATAATTTGGCGAAGTTCGTTAAATATAAATTCTTTGTTTAATGTAATTTTATGTACACTTTCAGTGTGAGTTTGTGAAGTTTTCTTGTCTTTTGGACTATTTTCCTTGGTTTCATCTTTCATTTTTTCTGTTAATTTAGCGTCATCGTCCAAAGACAACAGGCAAACTTTATTGAGTATATTCGAATGTGTAAATGCTTTATTATATTCCATCTCTTCTTTTTTGTTATGCAATAAACTGCCAATGTGATTACTGAAACAAAAATATTATAAGTAAATAATCTGGTTGAGGTACAGGTATATTAACTAAGATTATATATTTTATGATTATATAAATTATTTAAATCATACGTTCCATATTGAAGAAAAACGCTTTTGAAATTTTTGACGCCATGAAAGTGACTCAGTCATTTTTTTTCACAACTTTTGAAGTAAAAAGCCTTTTTAAAGACTAAATCTACCAATATGCATAATTTGAGATATTTCTTTATTTCTCACTTCAATGTTTTATTGGTCAGAAAGTTTGTATGTATGTAGTAAAACCATAACATAACGGGTCCATATTGGCTCGCATAAAATTTTTAGTCCTAATTTAATGTGGCATAACGTTTTTCAGCCTAAACATCAAAACGCCTAAAGTTTTTAGGCATAACTTTTTTGGCCTAAATTTTTCCCATAATATTTTTAAGCATAATAATATTTACGCATAAAATTGTTACGCATATTGTTTTAACGCCTAAAATATCTTACCATAAAATTTTTTGCCATAATTATATTCAGCCCTAATATTTTTCGACATAATAATATCCAGCCCTAATAATTTTCAGTATAATGATATATCCAGCCCTAATTTTTTAGCAAAGTTATATCTTGTCATAATACTATTACCAGGATTGTAATCAACAAAATATTATTAATACTAAAAGAAACGAATTATTAATTTCAATGTTCTAACTTAAAACCTAACCTAGCCTTCTCGCGGTTTTTTTTTATAGAACGAAGTAAGAATTCGGGCATGACGCTCTCCCGATGGTAAGAGATAACGCTGCTCATAATTAGTACAGTGCTACCCAGTATTTTACAAAGTAAATTTCTGGGTGCACTGCGTCATCGCTTCTTACTTGAGAGTAATAAGATGTTAAGACTCTTCAGTCCAGTAACTTCACTAGCTACTGTGCGGTTGTTTCATTTTAATCTCCTCTATACCCTACCCTCTCTCTGAATTAGAAAGTGGGTGGTCATTTTTTGCACTTTGTTGACCGCTGCCGTGACACTGTGGACATTGTTCAAACCTAACCTAACCTAAATTATCCGAGTCGGTTTTGTGACAGTCAGTCTTACTGGGTGCCATAAACTACTTTCCTAAATAATTATATTAACTTACAATATTAGTTGTATGCCTTAATATAGTTATGTAAAATTATGATTATGCCCGAGAAAGTTATGCGAAACATTTTCGGACAAATTAAATTAGGACTAACAAAATTATGCGTACTTATATTATGACATACAAATTTATGCTTTACAAATATATGCTAAAAAACGTTAGGGCAACTGACAGTTATGGCAAGACATAAGTATGTCTAGATATAATGATGCCCAATTATGATTAGGCTAAAAAAAGTAATGCGAAACATTTTCGGCGAAACAAAATTAGGACAAAAAAAAATATGCGTGCGAATACGCTCCCTAACATAACAGATTAAGTAGTTTTTAACGGCCATTTATAGATAAAACAATACAAAAAATCACTTTCGTTGATTAAAAATCATCTCCATGGTTAAAACACCACGAAGTTGATGCCACGAAGGTGACGAAAATATCACTTTTTGATGAAATGCTGGAAAGTTTAGGTAAAACTTAGCAATTATATTTTTTTCCACGGCTCGATAAGTCCTAGATCCTACTTCTACGTGTGATCGCTGCATTATGTTATTTTAAATTCAAAATAATACTAAAAGGTTTTTTAGCCTATAGACCGTAAAGTATATTTGTTTGCGATAATGCTGGTATATGTCATATACAGATACATCAAAATTTGTTTTCAAGTAGTGCCCAAATGTTTAACTGCAACGGAAATTGTGACATCATGAGAATACGAAAAATGGCCCCATTTTGACCTATCATGTTAAATTTTAGTATTATTTTTTGTGTCTATTATGACAATCTCCATTTATTTTGTAGCTTAATATACTCGTATGGTTTATCCACCTATCCACAATTCACATCTCTGTCTGTAACCGTTTAGGAAATATAACCGTTTGACCATCAAATTTAGGCTAATATGAGAATGAGCCATATATTGTACCCCATGGAAACCATGAATATGGTGATTGGTGGTAATCCGGGAAGGGGGCGCCCGAAAAAGGTTTGGATGAACTGTGTGAAAGAGGATATGCGTGCTAGGAGAGTGGATTCAGATATGACGGATGATAGATCAGAATGGAGGAGAAAAACGTGTTGTGCCGACCCTACCTAGTGAGGGATAAGGGCAGGAAGAAGAAGAAGAAGATTGTACCCCATGGAAACTGCATAAATGTCAATAAATTATTATATTAATATTAAGCGTAAAGTTCTTCCAGATTTAAACTGCACTAGTCCGCCAAACGTAATGTTTAACGTAATTTTTGAGTAAATCGGTGTTTACATTAAAACAATGAATCTTATTTATATGTAAACCCAATAGTAACATAACAAATAGCAATTAAGTACTCGCCGAAAAAGATTATTTACGAGTATTATTCTGTGGTCATCCTGCAGACCATATACCTACTCGTATTAGGTACTCGTATCTTGGGTTAGGCCCGTTTCGCACTAGTTCCGTTTCGCATCGTTTCGATTTTACCTATTAAAAGGTGCCGTTTCGCACGGAAAATATTTTGTGTATTGGACGAACACTAAAGTTCTTAAGCATTTAATTTTAACCCCCGGTGCAAAACGACGGGGTGCTATAAGTTTTACGTGTCTGTCTGTCTGTCTGGGTATGTGTCTGTCTGTGGCTTCGTAGGTCCCGAACGAATTTTGATTAACGTGACAACGTGAAACTCTACTATAACATAGGTTTGCACACCGCCTGTGTTGTGATTTGACCCAGACAGCGCAAGTAGGATAACCTGTTCTGTTTTATCATAAACTTAAAATCCTACTATCACTATAGTCCAGTCAATGAGTGTCCAAAAAGGGCATATGGATAATATTAAAAACGCTCTGCGAGTGTTATTATAAAATGAAAAACCAAAATTAAATGAAAACTTTATTGAAATACAAAACATATTATTATAATTATATCGTTTCAATTATTTGATCGTATTAATAAAATCAAGACTTCAAATAGGTAATAACAAAAAATATGTCAATTTATATTTTATGATTAAGAAGGTACTTGACTATATTCCTCCCATTGAGAACATTTTTTTAAATAATTCACCCAATTCTTTTGATTTTAATGTGTCTGGTACATTTATACTTATAACGGCAGTATAGTCTCTACAAAGAATAACATTAAAAAATATTATATTTGTTCTCGTATGAATTGTCATAATGGAAAAATATTTTTAATTAAGTCGATAAAAAGAAAAATAGTAGCAAAGTAAATTTTATTTAATACTAGCAAACCCGGCGAACTCCGTTTCGCCACCAGATGGTTTCCTGAAAAATTCCTGAATTTTCTTTGCTATAAACCTCACAGAGCCCGAGACCTTTCCAACGAATGCAAAACCGTGGAAATCGGTTCGTGCGTTCTGGAGTTATAGCGTCAGGGAGGAAAACCCGACTTATTTTTATATAGTAGATAAGACATTGTTTGAGCACTTACCGCTGTATTAACGAATACAACTTTTGTAATAATGTCACAAACAAAGAAATCACTGTGCAAGTGTGGTCCTCAAAATGTCTTCTCTATAACATTCCCTGCAGTTTTCATCAAGGTGGCTGCACGGTCAGTATCTAAATGCGTTTTGTACACAGATTTTTAATACATTTTCAGTTAATCTGCTTATTTGTACAGTGTTTTTATTTTAGCGGCCGGTAAACATGTGCGCTTCACACTGCTATCGAAGGCCGAATGACGTCGGTGTACGTTCCGTTTCGGACCTCATCGGGACTGGTCGGAAGATTTTCGTACCTACTTAGTTAAAAGTACCAACCTACTATGTAGGTATTCGTGATAAGACCTATGTATAGACTAAATTAAAGGAAGACAGCGGAATTAAACAAAACTAGCACCGTACTGAGATTACGAAAGAAAGAAAATAAATTTATTAGATACCAAATTTTACACAGTTAACAAAATGGTTTAAATTAAAAGAAAAAAATACATTATTTGGCAATAGGGGCAGCCTCAGCGTGTAACTACGTCAACCCGTGGTTAGCGTAGTTGCTGTTTTTCAGGCTGCCCCTTTGCGCGAACTAAGATGGCACGTCGAGAGGTTTGTCATAGCGGGTTTACTACACACATTTACTTAGTTTATAGAACAGATGACTAAAAGACAATTACGAATGAATAATTATAATATCAATACGTTTATAATCGACTTTAATGAAAGGCAGCACTTTTATGGCAGGGACTTTAATGAAGGGTCGCAGTTTATCAGATTTTTAATGATTTTTTACCGATCACTTGAAGATGTCTGAACCGATTTGGAAAGATCTATTTTGTTTCAAATGTGGATACTTCCAAGAAAATACTTCTAAGGTCCAGTCTTTATTTTCAATCGAGATAGGTACAAGGTCAGGCAGTTTTTAAGTTACGAGTTAAAACGTGCGTCTCGCATATTTGAAGCAAGCTTTGAGTCGTTGTTCAATTTATAGGTATGCAAAGGATTTTTTTTCCAAAATTTGTTCAAATTTTTCCTTTTATGGTGATCAATAACATTTAATTTGTTGCATAAACACACACACACATTACTGTGCATATTGTGCTTCGGTAAGAGGGCACTGTAGCTAGTGAAATTTCTGGGCTAAAGAGTCTTAACATCTTATGACTCTTGAGTAAGAAGCGTTGGTGCAGTGCACCTAGAATTGCACATCATTGTGAAATTCTGGGTAGCACTATACTGATTATGGGCAGTGTTATCTCTTAACATCAGGAGAGCGTCTTGCTCGTCTTCTTACTTCTCAACAAAAAAAAAAATTCTAGATTAAAAAATAAATAATACACAGGGTTCTTTTATGACTTTTTTAAATCGTCATCCTGATAAATAAAAATAGCTCGAATACCGTGAATTTTCGCGGAACATAATAAATATTATATTGCGCTCAAATTATAGCTAATGATTTCTAATAAGGACCTTTACACCAATGTAAGTACTGAATGACCAATAACCCTGTTTATTGTACCCTTACATACATGGTCCATTAAATGTTAATAATATTAGCCGTATACATAATATATCGAGTGACGCTCTCTCGCTCGCACTATTTCAAATTTTGTATTGTTATTTTTTCACTTCTAATTTTTATTTTTTATTTTGGTCATTGAATTCTATTAAAGTTTTTTATTATATGTTTCATTTTTTTTTGTAACAATTATGTTTCTTTATTTTTTTGTTATGTTGTAAGTGTACGTTATTTTTATAGGCTTATTATATACATAACATATTGTATTTATTAGGGTGTATTATTTATATTGTAAATTTGGAATGTGATTTTAATAATACCTGTTAATGGTCTTTGGATGTGTATATATTACCAAATTTCAATTTAATTTTGTTCTTTGTTTGAGTGTATAGTATGTCCGTCACTAAGCGGCTCCAACGGAAGACCAGCACTGGGTGCTTGCACCCAGCATAATGCTGAGTTGGGGACCAATTTGTGGCACACACTTATCTATTGTTTTATTTGTGTTTTTTTTTTATTTTATTAATATTATTTAATTTTTATGTGTGTGTAACAAATAAAATATTTTCTTTCTTTCTTTCAAATATAAATTTATGGAATTAATTTATTGAAAATTCCGCAAGACCAACCCTGCATAATTTTAGAAAATTGCACATATTTTAAAAGTTTTGTCTGTTTGATATATAAAAAAAATGACATGGGGAGCAATATTAACAATTATAATATTAAAAATTTTTTTTTCAAAAAATCTCTACATTGCATTTTTTATGTTATCAAATTGAAAACACTTTTATAATTAGTGCAATAATATTATGCAGGGCTGGTCTTGAAGTATCTTACTAATATTATAAATGTGAGAGTTTGAAAGAATGGATGTCTGGAAGGATGTTTGTTACTCTTTCACGCCTAAACTGGTGGACCGATTAAGCTGAAATTTGTTAAAGATATAGCTTAGAGCCTGGAACAGTGGCGTAGCGTGCCTTGTCGGGGCCCCGTATAAAAATTTTTTTGGAGGCCCTTATATGGAGGTAAAGATTTTTCACAAAAGAAAAAAAATATTGTGAAAAGAAATATTTATTTATCACATAATTTACCCATTTTACAAATAAAAAAAAATCGAATTCCCGCAGCCCGCCATAACGATGTAGAGTGTTGCCAACTTTTGAACGCACGCTTAAGGCGGGAAAAAAAGGAATTGCTTTATAGAATTTTGTCATTTGTAAAATAAAATAAATTAGAAAGTTTTTATTCTTTTTCCTTACACACTTTGGGGGCCCCGTGGCCCGGGGGCCCCGTATAATTGATACGGCAAATACGGCGGTAGCTACGCCCCTGGCCTGGAATAACACATAGGCTATATAAGTACTGCGGGTAAAACCGCTGGGCGCAGCGAGTATTCAATAAATTAATTCTATGAATTTATATTTCAAAATTTGTTAAATAGAGCGAGCGAGAGAGCGTCACTCGAATACGCTGCGCATAAAAATGAAAAACAAAATTTAATTATAACTTTATTCGAATACAGAAAAACACAAGACAACAAAAGACTTATTTTATGTGCATATATTGATTGTTTAACTGATATGAACATTTATGGAGCAAAATAATATAGTTTAATATACTCCTCCCAATTATTACACTTTTTGAAATTATTGACCAAATTCTTTTGGTTATTATTTAATGTGTCTGGTAGATCTACTGCTTTAATGTCATCACGTTTAACACGGTCTTTATAAAGAAGGTATAAATCATTAATATGAGGTCTATCATTGATTACTTCTAATACAAAGGTAATAAGGGCTTTCGGATAATCCTTGACATCAAATGCAACACAAAATATGTCTAATAGAGAACTACCGTGGTTCAAAATATGACGCAAAGGAAATTCCGTGTGAAGCTTAGTGTAGGCAGTGTTCATCAATTTATTTAATTTTAAATCATTATAAATATTCATGATATCTGATACCAACATTTCTAAGACAATTCTAAAAAAAACATCGTATAAATACCTCAATATTAATTTATCAATATCTATTTCTCCGTTCAATACGTTGTTAATAATTTCCGTTCGGTTTACTAAACATTTAAGCCATTGAGAGGACCCTTTTGAGGTAATCATTTTGTTTGCTAGATTTTTTAGCGCCTCGTATTTATAAGGATTTTGCTGTACTTGTGTAAAGCTTGTTTGCAATGCGATATATTTTTTATTATATTTTATAATGAAACGTACATTGTATATTCCCAAATTGTCGGGACGATTATGTTTAATTATTCTTTTGAATATGTAACATAATTTATCATATTTTCTTTGCTCTAGAGGCGTGGCCCTTGCTTGTTGAATGATAAATTTCAGTATGTTTATTATTTCAGACCATTCTTTATTACAGTCCTGAATATTTTCATCTTTCAGTTTTTCTTTCATAGCAATAATTTCTGGAGCTCTTTGATTTTTCTTGAGCTTTGTTTTGTTAATAGTTGCAATGTTGGCACTGGTAGGGTAGTCCAAAAGATTAATTTTAGGAAAAATACTTACATAATTAGACCTTATTGAATTCCATATGTTGTTTTGTTTCTCGATCATGTTGCAACTTACCATTATAGTATTTATATACTTTGGTATATTTTTTATGAGCGACTCTTTGATACGATCGTTTTGCTGATCTATTTTCTTGTTTAATGCTTCTTTAGTTATCCCCAAAAACATAATTTCTCTAAAAAGAGTCTTAGTCAAACAAGTATTCCTTCTAAGAAATTGTGTTTCGCATTCTAAATACTGTTCCCATTCGCTGTTATCATGATTTATTCTTTGTATGTCATCAATGTAACGTAAGGTTTCCGGAGGTAGAGAGGCGTGTCGTTCGTTTAATAACTGTAAACCTAATTTGAGCAAATGCAATTCTATGAAAGGTTGATATGTGGTAGATATAAACTCATGAATAACTATTTTCAGTGCATCTAAATCTTTTCTAATATCATCATAAACTTGGTTATCATTAAGTTCTAGATCTATTCTTTTCAATAATTTTCCCTCTCGTGCCTTGGAAAAATCTGTTCTTAAACTACTGAAGAGTTTGTAGGTATCTTTAGACATTTCAATTTGAAGTAATGCTACGGTCGTTTCTGATAAATGACAAGATTCTTCTGTTCCTTTTAAAAATTCTCCGTTCATTTGAAGTACGCGTTGTATAAAAAGCATACTGTTCATCTTGTCCTGTTTCAAGTCAACTTGGGAAGCTATTTCCAAATAATGCAATATATTCCTGAGCGAGAAGTCATCCCTCAAAGCGTTATAAGGCGAAATAGATAACTGATTAATTTCTTTTTTGGGTATTTTACTTCCTTTTTCTCTGAATTTTTTTTCTACATCAATATTCTCCAGAGCATTTTTAAAGTTTTTTAAATGACGCCTAAATTTTATCCATTCTTTATGTATTACAGTACCCATATCATAATAAGAAATGGAAGCAATTTCACAATCTGGATTCAGTTCATCGTGACAAAGATATCCATATTTCGGTATATTTTCAGGAAGATATAGTTTCCAATTTTCATTCACGCGGTACAAGAAATAATAAATAGCACATTCTATTTCTTGGTACACATCTACGGACAAATTTAATCGTAATTTAAGTGAATGAATATTATTTGCAATTATCAAAGCTGCGTTATAATCTAATTTCCTATAGAAAATGTCATAACTAAAATAACACATATAACATAAACGACTGCAGCATTTTTTAGTTTCATAACTAAGGATTTTACTAGAATACTGGTCATACAAATTTAAAGTGATCAACAGATCCGATTTAATGGCTTCAATTTCATTAATTCTTTCGTTGCTGTGAGTTGTATGGTTTGTGTTACTGAGTTGAGAGTAGAGTTCTTTTTGGAATGAGTTAAAGTCTAGTAAACATTCGACATCAACGCTTATTTGTTTGTTCCGTTCTAAGTGTTCCTTGCATTCATCACGGGCGGTGCCAAGAAGACAGCGAAGTTTTGTTAAAATCGGTACTTTTCCATTATTTGCTCGGTTATTATCAAGCGCTAGCCAATGCATATCACCGGACATGTGGTCGTACAGAGCTTCTAACATTTGTGTATTCTGCGACGTGATTGCTTTACATAGCGCTTGAACATATGCGTTATCATCCACAGGCAAATAGCACAATATATTCGACTTATGCAAAAAGAATTCTAGTACTTGAAACTGGTTATATTTACAAGCCAATGTTATAATATGAGTGTCCCTGATGGAATTGTTTTCATCTTTATATATACTCTCTAATGACGCCTTGTTCCCTGTTTTGTATAAGAAATCTATCAATTGTTTCAAGTATTCTACATCGCCTTTCTCTATAGCCTTTTCAAATTTATTGAATGTTTTAATTATTACTGTTCTGGCGTCAGGCGGAGTGGAAGGAACTGATCCGCTTGTATTAGTAGTCATCGTGATTTATGAAGTTAATAACCAACTTGTGCCCCTTTGTGGCTATTAAAATGCGATTTTTAAATAAGAATAATATGTAAATAAGAATAATGAATAGTAAATTAGAATAATATGTAAGATATTGTTACATGTAAATGTTAACTCGTACCTATTTTTAGACAAAATTTATGGTTATTAGCTGGTCGATGGTGTATAATTACTTCACTTTTGTTTGATTCTCTTGATTTCGATGCCAATTCGTTAAAGTAGTATCTGAAAAATAACGGTTTTACTTATTTAGATCGAATTGTCATGACATTTTAACATAGGGAGATTTATATAATATTAGTTGACTCTTGGCATGCTTAATATTTTTGTTGGTAACATAGATCATAACAGAGCGAACCTATAAGACTTCCTTGTTGACTACGGAAGCCTAAAAAGTGCGCCACAATTTCATATGAACATCAGCATCATCAGAAATCATCATCTAGAGGCTGCTGGTGCATTTGGAAGGTTTGTGCGTTTATTAGACTTTCCTGTGGTAGGTACACTATTTCGTGTCTGAATTTTCCAATTTCGCATAGACGCTATACGTCTCTACAGAGAATAATATTACAATATTTTCGTAAAATATTACCTATAATATATGTATGTTCTCCAATGAATTTTCATAAAAGACATATTTTTTTATTAAAATTAAGTCGATAAAAAATATAATATTACAATCCATTACCTATATTATACTAAGTTTGGATGGAGCAAGTTCAGTGGTTAGTGACTCACCACTCACCACTCACCAATTTCCCGCCATTTGTATATTGCATCATAAAAATAGTTTCTATATATTTTAACAGATTCACTAATTAATTGGCTTAAAGATTAATAATCATGACATTGTTTGAGCACTTACCGCTGTATTAACGAATAAAACTTTTGTAATAATGTCACAAACAAAGAAATCACTGTGCAAGTGTGGTCCTCAAAATGTCTTCTCTATAACATTCCCTGCAGTTTTCATCAAGGTGGCTGCACGGTCAGTATCTAAATGCATTTTGTACACAGATTTTTAATACATTTTCGGTTAATCTGCTTATTTGTATAGTGTTTTTTATTTTAGCGGCCGGTAAACATGTGCGCTTCACACTGCTATCGAAGGCCGAATGACGTCGGTAGTCGGTGGACGTTTCGGACCTCGTCGGGACTGGTCGGGAGATTCGTACCTACTTAGTTATAATAAGTACATACTATTTATAGGCACGCGTGATAAGACCTATCCATAGACTAAATTAAAGGAAGATAGCGCGCTCTACAGAACAAAACTAACGCCGCGCCGTACTGAGAGTACGAATCAATACGTTGTTCAATCGACTAGAAATCGATTGAACAACGTATTGAGTACAACGTAGGTTCGTAATTTGTCAGATATTTAAAGAATTTTCACCGATCACTGAACCGATTTGAAAAGATCTATTTTGTTTCAAACGTGGATAGGTACGTATAATGAAAATACTCCAAGGGTCTTTATTTTCAATTGAAATAAATATACCTACATAGGTCGGACAGATTTTACATATTAAAAGTGGTTTAATTTTTTATTGACGACCTTAATAATATTTTTTTTGATTAAAACACCTATTAAAGTGATTCCGAAGACTGTGTTTACATTCAGTAATGATCTTTCCTGAACTTGAATGAAAAAATTTCGTAATCTAATAATATTATTGTAGTATATAATATTATCAATGTATTAAACTAACACATTCTTACATCTGGATTTTCCATTTATAAAATAACAAACTGTGCCCAGCAGGTGTTACTAAACAGTAGCTCTTATGTGTTACTTTTAATAAAAATCATATCCATACTTTTCACATTTAAAATATTAGTACGAAGTAGGATATTGAATTTGGCTTCACTATTTCTGCCGGTATCATTATTTATTACTTAGTCCATGGCCCTATGTTATACTGCTAAAAGAGATAAGATGTGGAGCAAAATTCAATAGTTCGTAATTCAATGTAATAAGGACTAAAATAATTCAAGTTGAGGGTTGCTATCATATTTTGCATTAAACGCGGGAAATGAGTAATTCGCAGTGCTTGTAGACTGGGATTGATGACGTCATTCGTGCATTCACATGGATGCTTCTGGAATAACAAAATAACTAAATGTGTTATTAATGCAAACTGTTGATTATAATTGTCCAGTGTTTTAACAGGATGTTGCCAGATTTTTATGTGCCTACATATTTATTAGTCATGCAACCAACGCGCGGCAATTCCTCCGGCTTCGCCAGGAACTCAGGAAGATATAATTCGTCTGTTGACTTTGCTGTTGCGACGTTAATATTCCCATACCTCACCAGGACGCCATGGCGACGTGGCCAGCGACGTCGCCATGGATATGTATGGCGTTCCTTGTCGCCAGTCAGTCGCCAAGTGAGTTAGCAGTCATACATCTCAATAAGAACTAGTTGGCGACGTCGCTGGCCACGTCGCCATGACTTCAGGTGAGATATGGGCCTAACTGACATATTTTAACGGCCTTTACACCTCTTAGCCTTTACGGCTCTTTGTATCAGTTCATACAGTGCTTAGAAATGTCTTTGCAGTTTTGTTTCGTTCTTGCCGCGCCGTGTGGTCGCTGAGGTTTGAAAGAAAGAAAAATTCGACGGCTAATGAAAACAACGTAAGAAAACAAGTGAATTAAATTTAAAATACCCCCAACGCAATACGTAATTCACCATTTTGAGGTGGCGGCGGAAATTTTATATAGTGGGTTGTATTCTACTAGTTAAGCCCTTTCATTTGATACCCATATTGAGGGGGTCGTAGAAGAAAAAAGTAATCCGCCATTTTGTAGCGGCGGCCATCTTGGACCGATTTTCACCAAACATGGCTAAGAACACTCTCGGCTTACTCTACTTTCAAACAAAAAAAAACTAAATCAAAGGTTTAGTAGGTAAGTCCACCCGTTAAAAGTCTTATTACACTTGGCTGAATTTAGTTCCTAAATTCAGAACCTAAATTTAGATTTAGTCAGTCAGCAACGATACTTGCTTCTGAATTAAGGATGCTAACTTGCTAAATGTGATTATACTTTAATTCAGTAACGACTGAATTTAGGCTTCTGAATTTAGCCAAGTGTAATAAACCTTAGGCGTGAAAAAGTAACAAACACACACACACTCACACACTTACAAAACTAAAAAGTTTGATCATTATAAAAACAAAGATAATTTTTGCAGGTGTCAAAGAATCAATATCTCAATAAATTAGATAATATATCGGATATTTATCATAATGTATCAGATATTATATATAGGATATAACAGTTTTTGTGAAAATATCAATGATATTTTCATCAATGATGATTTTTTCATTTGTTTTTTTAACTTCAAACACCGGCAATAGACTACAATGGAAACGGCTAGAGGAGGCCTATGCCAAAAGGCACACTGAGCAGCTCGATTTAATTTAAATAAAACCGGTCAAGTACGAGTAGGACTCGAGCACCGAGGGTTCCGTACAAACCTACGAGTTTCTACGGAACCCTAAGGAAAAGTGGGTATAATATTATATACTGTGGGTTTTGATTCCCTTGCGAGTACTTGCGAGTTTGAAAATATGCGGCTAAAATTGCTGTTTCTTTTGATTGCGTTGACATAGATGTTTGATTTTTTTTCAGCCTAAAGTTATTATAAAGCTGAGTATTTGGTATGAATTTCAATTTAATACCTGTACGCGTTCTTGAGGAAAGGGATAGTAAATACAAAATTATTAAAAATATTTTTTTATATGATGTAACAAAAAATTTACAGTTTTCGCAATTTTTCCTGTGCCTGTGATTTAAGACGTTGCTGTGTACCAAATTTCAAGATTCTGAGTTAACGGCAAGTACCCTATAGGTTTTGATTCCCTTGAGAGTAGTCGCGAGTTAAAAAATACGGCTAAAATTGCTGTTTCTTTTGAATGCGTTGAGATAGAGGTTTGATTTTATTACAGTTTAAGGGTATAACAAACCTTAGTATTTGATATGAATTTCAGTTTATTACCTGCACGCGTTCATGAGAAATAAGGTAGTAAGTATGAAATTTTTAAAAATATTTTTTTATATGATGTAACTAAAAATGTACAATTTTCGCAATTTTTCCTTTATCTGTGCTCTAAGAAGTTGCTTCGTGCCAAATTTCAAGATTCTAAGATCACGGGAAGTACCCTGTAGGTTTTGATTTTTTGAGAGTATTTGAGAGTTTAAAATTGCGACTAAAATTGCTGTTTCTTTTGAATGCGTTGACATAGAGGTTTGATTTTATTACAGTTTAAAGGTATTATGGACTTTAGTATTTGATATGAATTTCAATTTAATATGTTTACGCGTTCATGAGAAAAGGGGTAGTAGGTATAAAATTATTCAAAATATTTTTTTCATATGATGCAAATAAAAATTTATGGTTTTCGCAATTTTTCCTTTATTTGTGCTCTAAGGAGTTACTTCGTGCCAAATTTCAAGATTCTGAGTTCACGGGAAGTGCCCCGTAGGTTTTGATTTATTTGGTAATGTCGAAAATTTGCTGAAATTTCCGACATATTCGACTATATCTTTTGATTGCGTTGGCCTAGAAGTTTGAAATTTTCACAGCTCTAAGAGGCAATGGACCTTAGTATTTCCTATAAATTTCATCTTGTTACCTCCACGCGTTCCTGAGAAAAAGGGTCTTGACAGACAGACAGACAGACAGACAGACGGACAACAAAGTGATCCTATAAGGGTTCCGTTTTTTCCTTTTGAGGTACGGAACCCTAAAAAGAACAGCTACAGAAGACACAGCTCAGTTTAGTGGCTCGAAATGAAAATATTAAGTTTGAATAGTGTGGTGCATATCGGTGCCTCGTCCTAGGCGACAAGTGCAGGAATGCATTCTCTAGGGGACACCACCCCTATATTGCAAATTCAAATAATATTTCTTACCATCGTGTTAATGCCATGACATAATTGACTATTCGGCCCCACTGTGTACTTTGGCTTTGTGTTAGTTTTATTAGTTTGTTCCCTTATTGCTTTGGAAGGTCATCGGACTGATTTGTTAATATATTAAACTTATTGCAATAAGCAGGCATATCCTAGGATTAAGAGCGTATAAATCGAGTGAAGCTCTCTCGCTCGCACAATTTGAGGAATTTTGAAATATAAATTCAAGAAATTAATTTATTGAAAACTCCTCTGCATAAGCCCTCCATAATATTATTGCACACATTTTAAAAGTGTTTTCAGTTTGATTTATTAAAAAATGGGATGAGGAGCAAAATTAAAAAAAAAATCAAACAATCGCATTTTGCCAATTTTAAATATATCTCACTTTTAAAATGTGTGCAATAATATTATACAGAGGAATTTTCAATAAATTAATTCCTTGAATTTGTTTCAAAATTTGTCAAATTGTACGAGCGAGAGAGTCGTCACTCGATATATACGCTCTTAAATGTAGTATCTTCGACCGCAACGTCGCTTAACATCACACGAGATCGGGGTCAAAAGCTAACCTTGTATGAATAAAAAAAAAACTATATTAATTTGATGCCTATTGCATTTTATTTTTCTAAAATATAACAAATGTAAAGTAAACAATAACAAAAGGCATGGGCAGACCGTTTTCACGTATCCATGGCATTGTAAAACTGGATAAAAAAGTTTTAGTCTGCACTTGAAGTTATTTCTCTAAACTCTATGAACTATACAATGTCGCCTTTCGGTTTACCTTCCTGACCTAGATGCTGAAATTGTCGGATGGGGGCGGTTACATTACTCCGATTTCATTGCACTCCTGTCCTACTCTTACTTTAAGGTTAACAGAGGGGGCTTCCTTGAATTCTGGTAACCTCGTTTGCGCCGTTTATGCGCCCCTTGAAGATGCGTTCAGATTGGGGCACTTCGGCGTCAAAATTTTAACTTAAACAAGCTGTAGTAGACTTATATTATTATACTTTATAAATGTTTTAATAATACTAACTGGGCTTCTCAACTTTAACATAAAAAAAAATCTTTTTTTTTTTGTTATATTCTTGAAAATCGTCTAAACCGTTTCGGGGGAGCTCTGTAACAAATACTGTGACCAGGCGCGGATCCAGACCATAATTTTGGGGGGGGTCAGCGGCAAGTTTTTTTTTTCAAACCAAAAATTTTTTTGGAATCTCGTTTCAGCGTAGTCTTGAAAATCTTACATTTTTCAGTACGAACGATGCGCATTTTGCTTGCTCCGAGTAGCAAGGAAACTAAATATTCATATTTATAAAAGCGCGAGCAGATCGCTGCGAGCGGCGAAAAAATTTTGAATTTTTCAGCACAAATGATGTGCGTTTAGCTTGCTCCGAGTGGCAAGGAAACTAAATATTCATATTAATAAAAGCGCGAGCAGCTCGCTGCGAGCGTCGAGAAAATTTTGAAATTTTTAGCACGAATGATGTGCGTTTAGCTTGCTCCAAGTGGTAAGTGGTAAGGAAACTAAATATTCTTATATATAGAACGCGAGCAGCTCGCTGCGAGCGCTGAGAAAATTTTGAATTTTTCAGCACGTGTGACGTGCGTTTAGCTTGCTCCGAGAGGCAAGGAAACTAAATATTCTTATTTATAAAAGCGCGAGCAGCTCGCTGCGAGCGCCAAGATAATTTTGAATTTTTCAGCACTACTGTTGTTATTTCTACTGTACATAAACGACCTACCACTATCAGTTGAACATAAATGTGTACTCTTTGCTGATGACATTTCAGTAGTGGTTACAAATAATAACTTAAGGACAACTCATAGAATTAAAAATAATAACAATCTTACAACAACAAACGAAATAAATTGTGTGACATCTAATAATATTATTTCAAATTCTAAAACATCTATTAATTCAAATCAATTGACATGTAATAATTACAATAATATTTTGACATCTATTTATTCTAATACTTTGACATCTAATAATAATTTAAAAGCTAATAATAATTTAAATTCATTGACTAATAATACTTTAATATCATTGACATCTCATAATCTCGATTCTACGACATCTGAAATTCAAAAACATGAATATTTTTTAAATAGTGCAGCGGACTCTATTGTGCAATGGTTAGAATGTAATAAATTGCAAGCAAATCTAACAAAAACCAAATATGTAAATTTTAGAAATTACAACACAGCCCAGAATTTATATGAAGTTAAATGTAAAGAACAACCGATAACCATAACTACAGAGTATAAATTTCTTGGCATAATTTTAGACCAACATTGCAATTGGAAAAGTCATGTAGAACATGTATGCTCCAAAATAAATCGGTTTGTTTTTGCTATTAAACGGTTAAGACGTACAGTCAATGAAAAAGCGGCACTTACAGCATATCACGGTTACGTAGCCTCAGTTCTCAGATATGGACTTTTACTGTGGGGAAATTCCACAGAAATTAATAATGTCTTTATTGTGCAAAAAAAATGTATAAGAGCCATATGCTCAAAAGTGCACTTGACTCCTGTAAACCTCTGTTTAAAAAACTGAATATTTTGACTCTGACTGGCCTATACATTATGCAAATTGGCATGTTTGTCAAAGAGCATCCCCAATTATTTGAAAAGGTAAAAGACAACGAAAACATCAGATTGTCAAGGAGAGATCCTACAAAACTTAAGAAACCACTCTGTAGAACTGCACTCTCAGACAAAAATGCTTCTACATGACAATAAAGGTTTTTAATAAAATACCAATGTATATAAGGGAGCTCCCATGCAAATATTTTAAAATCAGACTGCACAAGTGGCTTATAGAAAATTGCTTTTATAATTTAAATGAATTTTTCAATGTAAAATAAGAATCCATTATAATATCCTCTGGACATTAAAATTGAATAAATTTGACATTATCCTAACTTTTCTAATTTTTTGACATGTAATTTAAAGATTTTTATTATTTTTAGGGTTCCGTACCTCAAAAGGAAAAAACGGAACCCTTATAGGATCACTTTGTTGTCCGTCTGTCTGTCTGTCTGTCTGTCTGTCAAGACCCTTTTTCTCAGGAACGCGTGGAGGTAACGTCGGAGGTTAGTCGCAATTTTAAACTCGCAACTACTCTCAAAAAATCAAAACCTACAGGGTACTTGCCGTGAACTTAGAATCTTGAAAATTGGCACGAAGCAACTCCTTAGAGCACAGATAAAGGAAAAATTACGAAATCTGTACATTTTTAGTTACATCATATAAAAAAATATTTTTAATAATTTCATACTTACTACCTTATTTCTCATGAACGCGTAAACGTATTAAATTGAAATTCATATCAAATACTCAAGACTATAATACCTTTAAACTGTAATAAAATCAAACCTCTATCTCAACGCATTCAAAAGAAACAGTAATTTTAGCCGTATTTTTTAACTCGCGACTACTCTCAAGGGAATCAAAACCTACAGGTTACTTGCCGTTAACTCAGAGTCTTGAAATTTGGTACGCAGCAACGTCTTAAATTATAGGCACAGGAAAAATTGCGAAAACTGTAAATATTTAGTTACATCATTTAAAAAAATATTTTTAATAATTTTGTTTTACTACCCCTTTCCTCAAGAACGCGTACAGGTATTAAATTTAAATTCATACCAAATACTCAGCTTTATAATAACTTTAAGCTGTAAAAAAATCAAACCACTATTTCAACGCAATCAAAAGAAACAGCAATTTTAGCCGCATATTTTCAAACTCACAAGTACTCGCAAGGGAATCGAAACCTTCAGTACATAATATTATACCCACTTTTCCTTAGGGTTCCGTAGAAACCCGTAGGTTTGTACGGAACCCTCGGTGCTCGAGTCCTACTCGTACTTGACCGGTTTTATTTTGTATATTGATTAATTTTTGTATGTCAGCGGAGCTGGCCAGACATGCTGAACTTACCTGTAACTTTACTTTACCTATTTTACCATGTTTGACACAAATAAATAATTTCATTTCATTTCATTTCACGAATGATGTGCGTTAAGCTTGCTCCGAGTGGCAAGGAAACTAAATATTCTTATTTATAAAAGCGCGAGTAGCTCGCTGCGAGCGGCGAGAAAATTTTGAATTTTTCAGCACGAATGATGTGCGTTAAGCTTGCTCCGAGTGGCAAAAAAACTAAATATTCTTATTTATAAAAGCGCGATCAGCTCGCTGCGAGCGCTGAGAAAATTTTGAATTTTTCAGTACGTATGACGTGCGCTAAGCTTGCTCCGAGCGGCAAGGAAACTAAATATTCATATTAATAAAAGCGCGAGCAGCTCGCTGCGAGCGCCAAGAAAATTTTGAATTTTTCAGCACGAATAATGTGCGTTTAGCTTGCTCTGAGAGGCAAGGAAACTAAATATTCTTATTTATAATAGCGCGAGCAGCTCGCTGCGAGCGCCGAGAAAATTCTGAATTTTTTTGCACGTATGACGTGCATTTAGCTTGCTCCGAGAGGAAAGTAAACTAAATATTCTTATTTATAAAAGCGCGAGCAGCTCGCTGCGAGTGCCGAGAAAAATTTTAATTTCTAGCACGAATGATGCGCAAGCAGCTCTAGAAAATTTTGAATCTTTCAGGATGAATGATCTGAGTTTCGCTCGCTCTGAGCAGTATGAAAATTAAATATTCTTATTTATAGAGCGGGAGCAGCTCGCTGCGAGCCAAAAAAAAAACTATTATACATGCGAGCAGCTTGCTGCAAGCACAAATACTTAGCTGCGAATCCAATTAATCCTAAATATGAAAGATACTGATCAGTTTACGAGAACCTACGGATAATTCGTAGGCGAGGACCGAAAAATAAGTAGCTTAGAAAAAAATTATTTAAACAGCAAACAATTTTATGAACTTGTACGTAAAGAAAGAAAGAAGAAAGAAAGAAAGAAAAAACATTTATTCAACGACAACATAGATTACATAAACTGAACCACCAACACACACAGTGACAAGATGATTATATCAAACTTAACTAGGCACAAAATAATAAAAGAAAAAAACCAAAACATAGAAAAAAAAAAACATAAAAACATAAAGCTTGCAGCTAAGAGAAAATTTCCTAATTCTAACAATAAAAGTAGCGTAAAACCAGTTGATATGATCGGATTTTTTTTCCGACTAGGATTTTGGGGGGGGTCATGACCCCCTTGACCCCCCCCCTGGATCCGCGCCTGACTGTGACACGAGATTTTTACATAATCTCAAATTTAAACTGAAATTTTCGAGTGATCTTTTGGTCGTTCCAAAAGAATCGAATGCCACATTTGTAGGTACACCAATACCTTATGTACATACAACAGTGCCTTGATAAGTTATCTTTCTACAAATAGGGTAATTTCGCCGGTTTTCCGGCCAGCGTTAGTTTGCGGCCAATCGGAGACTTAGCTTCAGAAATTCTTAGAAAACAAGACGTCTATCTTTATTTTTCAAATAAAATTTAGTCCTTGACAGAGAGGGATAGACGGCTAATCCTTGTCAACATATAACGATCGTATAGCATTATCAGAATTGTAACAAATCACTGTTGATTTTTGTGTCTACACTAAGCGTGTTTAGTTTCGTACAAAATTACAAAAAAAATAGTGAGCACGTGATGCATTTGGAGTAAGTATTTCATGATATATCCATGTATTACTGAGTGATAGTGTTTAAACTGCTTTAATAATAGATTTTTAACGTATTTTAACAATTTTTTAAACAAAATTATGTAAAAATAGGTAAAATAATGAGTGGTCGCGAACTAAAATATAATTATAAATGAAATTTTAGTTTGCGGCCATATGGTCGCAAACTGACTACTCTGTTTACTTTTTTATTTCTTTCTGGTTTTCATAATATTGAAGGTATTATAATTCAGTTAACCTTTTTCACATTTGCTAAATGGCTTCTTTGGTTTCATTAGTTTGCGGCCATCTAAATATTCGTAAATAGTACAAATACTCCACACATCCACATACAGGTCGCAAACTAACGTCAAGACTTTAGTTTGCAACTTGGATGAACGTCATTTTGCGACCGCCTCAAAATGTATGGAAAATTAATGACCGCTTACTGAATGTGGTCATTTGATGCATTCATTATACGACCACTTGAATTAAGTTCATATTATTGCAGTTTGTGTTAAAGAATGTGCTCAACACTAAAGAAAAAGGAGACTGAGTTAAAATACGAATTAGCTCTGAGAGTTAACCGTGCAGGAGGATTCGGTATAAGAAAAAATATGTAGAAGGATAAAAGAGTTGACGAATTTAAATATAAGAGGACTAGGGAAAGACGGGGAGAAACCAATAGGTGATAGGTAGGGAGGCCAACGGAGATGAAGTCCAGTCATTCAGGGAAGCCATGGTTGAGCGTATGAGCTTGGCCTGAGAAGCTGTTTCCGATTGGGGAGCAGCTAATTTGGTTAAGTTTAATGCTACAAAAACCCAGGCGTGTCTATTTACCGCAAAAAGGAGTCGATTCATTGAAACTCCTTCTTTCCAAAATGTTTCTTTACCGATAACTAACCAGCTTGAGTTACTAGGAGTTACTCTCACGCCTGACCTTAATTTTGGGAGTTACATCGAATCTAAGGCTCAATTGGCCGCCAGGAAGCTGGGTATTCTGGCAAAGGTGAGGCAATACTTCACACCGGGACAGCTGCTAACGCTGTACCAAGCACAAGTTCGTTCGTGTTTGGAGTACTGTTCTCATCTTTGGGATGGTGCTGCCAAGTACCAGCTTCAGGCACTGGAGTCAATTGAGAGACTTACGGAATCTCGGCTGCAGAGCCTTGAACGTCGTAGAATGGTCGCTTCGCTATCGGTCTTCTATAGGATTCATTTTGGAGAGTGTGCGCAGGAATTACACGCACTAATTCCTCCACGCCCATTCTATCGACGGTCGTCCCTACACACGTACAAACATCCCTACTTAGTCGCGCTACCAACAGCCCGCACCAAGCGTTTTGCTTCGTCGTTTCTGATGAGAACTGGTCGCATTCCCCGAATTCGTGTTTCCCGAGCCGTACAACTTGGGTATCTTCAAGGCACGAGTGAATAGGTACCTTTCTAGGCATCATACGTGATCCATCGTCGACCGCATTTTCACTTTAAATCAGGTGGGATGTGGTCAAACGTAGGCTTATTTTGTATAAAAAGAAAAGTGAATGGTTCCTTCCTTACAAAATTAAACAGTGGAACATGATAATATGCTGTGGGATACGCAGATGATATTATAGTGGTAATGATCAATGGCGAATTTCTAGATATTGTATCCAGAATTTTGCTACAGACTCTAAAGATAATGGAAGAATGGTGAAAGTGAAAAGTCACTTTAATTCGGCACAGAGTTGGAATGATCTATGGGTAACGACAAGACGTGAAATATCCCAGTACGTCCTTAGAGAAGGAGCTCACATGGAATCTGCACGCCAAGAAGGTGACAGAAAAAGCTATAAGGGTTTTACTATGTGTTGGTCAGCGTATGCCATACCCGGGGACTTCGTCTTCATCTACACTTCAATGATACACCCAATCTTTCCTACGGCAGCGTTTCATGCTGGCTTAGAACCGAACTTACATACAACAGGAGATGAAAGCGTTTTACATACTCCAAGTGCAACCAGATGCAGACTGCCGCAGGCCGCATTTGGTATACAGATGGTTCAAAAACGGGATCCGGTACAGCATCAGGTATCTACTCGGAAACTTTATAACAGTCTGGGTCTATATATACCGTTTTTTGGTCGGAGATGTATGCCATTATAGCATGCGCTGAAGAAAACATAAAGAGGAATGTGAAAGATAAGATCATATTATCTACATTCTCAGTAACAGTCAAGGCCTTAAGTTTCTGCAGACTCCTCGTTCCTCAGCTCAAAACTAGTCTTGGATGCTGTGAAGGCTTTAAACAAAGAAGGCTGCAGCAACAGAGTACAAGTTTGGGTACCGGGCCATGTTGGTATATAAGAGAATGAGAAGGCTGATGGACTTCTCAGAAGAGGATCAGCAAATGACCAAGTTAGGGTCTGTCAGCATGCACTATCAATAGCCAGCATAGTAAGAGAGAGAAGTAGAACTTAGTGGGGTCACCGCTTTAATTATCCACTTCTTCGAAGAGTAGGAAATGATAAAGCAGGGGTAAACACCATAGATCCCAATGCGTCGATGCGTTGCTGGCTTTTACAGTCGGGCGACACTGGGTTGATGACATCACAGCGATCGGAGAAAAGACCTGGATGCGAACTGCTCGGGATAGAGTTGCATGGCACTAAGGGGAGGAGGCCTTTGCTCAGCAGTGGGACGATATGGCTTGACAATCATGATGAGGTTCCTCGATTTTAAGCATGGTTTTTAAAATAAAATATTTTGAATAATATGGAAAAAAATACAATAGAACATTTCAAAAAGAAGGGAGAGGAGAGGAGGGAGTTTATAAATGAAGATATAATTCATTATATTTTATTTAATAAAATAATTATCGTCATTTTGTTAGAATTTTAGTGGCCGTAAACTAAGATGAGGGTGGTCGCATATTAACAAAAGTGGCCGCAAACTAGTGAAATAGCTACTTTTGGAGAAAAAAATTTTTTTCTTCAAATTTTAATACTATTTCTACTACTTTTTAATTTTGTAAATAAAACTTGATCATGTATAGATCCGCAAAAAAATTTTTTCATAACTGTCAAGAAGATTTTTCATATTAATAAGCTAACCTAAAGTGGGGAACTCCACTAATCGGTCGCAAACCAGCGAAATGACCCTATTAGAAGTTCGCTCACGCTAGTACGATTTTAAAATATCGATTCGTAGAATTTACTTTTAAACATTTACAATCGCATTAGGACATAGCCTGTAATGATTGTATTATAATATTTGTTTTGATTAAATAAATAATTTTTTTTTTTACAAAAATTAAAGTAATGTTTTTCATTATTTTTAAAAGGATATCCAGTTTATAATTTTATTTTCCCGCAAAGCAGTAATTATTATGCATAAGTACCTAGTAAAATTATATAAATTACTAAGCGAATACTCTCATACTAGTCAAAAAATTAGGGATTAAATAAAAAGTTTTCTAAATGTAATTCGTAAGGATCTCTACTATTCGTCTAGGCAAAGTATGCTAATGCGAACAGGGCTCGAGGCAATATTCACAGATGGGTCGCAAGGCGCCTGTAAATCACTTAGGAGGAAGTCAGCCCTGTTTTTGTTCACCGTGGAATACGTAGGGCTGATAAGGATATTATTTGAAACAGCTCCTACGCTGCCAACCTCAAAGGGTTGACAAAACTTTGCGGTGAAAACTAGACGAAAACAAAACATCCTATTAATATTATAAATTATGCGAAAATGTATGTGTTTGTGGGTGAATAAGAGCGGATTCAATTTATTGATGAATGTTGCAGAAAAATAATATTAACTTAGACAGTTAATCCTATCGTCTGGGTCTCGCGAAATTTTGTAGTTCGTGAATTAGGTGCCTGTGATGGAAACTTCGCCGTATGGCATAGATTTAAAAAAATAGAAACATGCGCTACTTACTGACGGTAGGCCTATGGGCCTAATTGATGCTGACTATGTCGGAATGTTGACCCATGGGCCTAATTGAGAGTCGGAAAATTGTACCCTGGCACAATTTTACTTAGGCGCACAAGTCGGCGTAGCAACGACACTTTCCAATCCTACGGGCCCAAGTTTGGCATAGCAACGATAGCGCTATGGGCGCATCTTCCCATTTTCTATTAATCTCAGCCGTCTGGACTTTAATTCACCCTTGGGTGTGCATAATATGTGTTTGTGACATCTTCAAGCTAAAACAGCTGAACAAATTGTGATAAGTGATAAAATATGCGCAGACCTTAGAATAACATACAAGTTTTTTAGCGGGGAATAACTCCGAGTGCAACTTGTTAAAAAAAACTTTTAGATTTTGAAATCGTTTTTAGTACGTAATTAAAACTAATACACAACTCATAAATTAGAGCGGAATTAACACTAAATAATAATAACTATTAATTAATGATTATCACGGATTTTCGCAAAGTAGGTACGCCTAGTTCCTTTATTGCACTTCTTTTCATAAAGTACCTCTAGTACTTATAGTGAAATTACTGGGCTGAAGAGTCTTAACACGACTATTGTGTAAAAAGCGTAGGTGCAGAATTTGACCTTGTTAAATGCTGACACTGTACTGAATATTATAGGCAGCGTTATCTCTTACCATCAGGCGACTTGCTCGTCCTCTAACTTCTTTCCATTTTTTTTATTGGCGAATAAATAATATTATAGATAGATAACTAATCAGCGGTACAACAATTCGTACATTTAGTCCGAAGGTTTCAGCGGCTGTTCTCGTAGATTAAATGAAGCAGTAAGTTCAACTAACTTCACGGGATCACATAAACTTCAATTGTAAACTTGAACCGAGCGCGTGCTTTGAACTTTGTACAGTCGGATACAGCAGCGTTAATAAAACAAACACATGAGTTAGGTTGCATTTAATAAAAATATACATATTAGTCTACTTCTAAAAGTGTTCAATTCTATAGATACCTAGTAACTATATAATATTTTTTTATTCAAAGAAGTAAAAAGACGAGCAAGAGTCGAGAGGCATAAGATGTTAAGACTCTACAGCCCAGTAATTTCATTAACTGCAGTGCCCTCCTACCGAAGCAAAGTAATGTTTCCACATCACTGCTCAGGCGGTTCAATAACTGGCACTGTTCGGCTATAGGTACTAGGTACCCTAGTCGACCGCCTGCAAAGGATGTCTACCTCCAGTAAAATATTTATTAATTTTAGTTAGAACATTCCTTTAAGGCCCCTAAACAAGTTCTCGTATACAACATTTCAAAAGTGAGTGTTTGTCTTTGAATTTCTAAAAGAAAGGTAAAAAGGAAAACCTATACCTAAATATGATCAGTATTTTCTCAGGGATTCGTGGACCTTACAGACAAAGTTATACTCTTTTGAAATTTTGTATACTCGAACTTTAGAAGCCTTATTAAAAACTAGCTTTTGTTGGCGGGTTTGTCCGCGTGGAAAAAATATTTCTTTGCGGAGCTCTATGTCATAAAACCTATAGGTATTTTAAAATCTATAGTTCTATTAGAAGAAGTTATCTCACATCAAATTTGACACTGTAAGGTCGTCCTCACTTCGTGGCCGACGCTTAAAAGCTACTTACAGAAGTTTGTGCTCGATAGTACGCCTAAATAAAGCGAGTAAGCCGCGACGCAACAAATTAGAAAGTTTCCCCCGAATGTTAGGGGAATGTGTTCCTATAAATTGCTAGAATTGCTTGCACTGGGCCTACATTTTGCTGCCCTTCAAGGGATGGGTCTCAACTGTACCTAATAAACATGACATTGAGAAAAAACCTTTTAAAATATATTATAAGTAGATAAAGTAGTGTAATATCTTCTTGCCCTATGCGTAAAAGTATGTCTCAATACCGTGATAAAGCCAAGACGAGAGGAGAAGAGGATGTCAAGATTTTCTCGTATCTCAGGGTACCAGGTACGTCACCAGGCGCAGCGTACTGCCGTGCGAATTTTTTTCTTTCAAAACATTAGATATACTTACCACTTAACTCGTTTTGTCACTCTGTCTTTAAAAAAACAAATCTTACTTAATTTTCTCCTTTCTTCTTGTATTAAAAAAATGTTGGTCTTGCCTATTTAAAAAGCTAGCACCAGCTGACTCCACACACCACACTCAAACACAGATCCCAAAGTCCCAATTTTTTTTTATTATATATAGGTATCTTAATGTGTAGTAGGTACCTACCTCGTATTTGGAATTTTCGTTACAAATTTTTCATTAGATAATGCTGAAATACTGTGAATGAAATCCCCTTGTCGACTTCTGAATGTATTTTTACGATGTGTCGTGTGTTATAAACGCTGAATAAATAGGGATAGGAATGGTTACAATAAGCTTCTTTATAAACGCGCTGGAGTTTTGTCCTAAACTCTCATTACAGTCACTCTAGCCAACGGCCAAATGCTTGTCGCTAAACTTAAGGGGTTAATAGCCGCTGAACCTCGTCACACTCGTCTCGCTCACACGATACAACTTATTGTCAAATAAGAATTGATAAAATTCACTTTTTGGAAATGTGTTAAATTGAAAATTTAGCTCATATTTTTATACTATTTTTATAAGAATTCCCAGTTTGCTACCTTAAATAACACCAATGGCATTCTCAATTATATGAAAAATATCTATCTTTAAACATGCCTCAACCATTATAAAAAGTATTAAACTGGTTATACTTTTAAAAATTGTAGCTAAATTTTCAATTGAACACATTTCCAAATAGTGAATTTTATAAATTGTTATTTGTCAATTTATTATATCGTGTGAGCGAGACAGAGGTTCAGCGACTATTAGCCGCTTAATACACGTTTCTTAAATTTTTAATGTAACGTGCTAGTTAATTACGCGACTTTTACAAGCTTTTACTTTCACCTGTCTGTTGTCTCTCTGTCTGTCTGAAAGCAAATCTTGCAAGTTTAATTGACCCACTTACCGGTATCCCATTGAGCTGAAATTTTGTATGTATATATAAATCGGATGACAATGCAATATTATTATGACATCGAGCTGATCTGATGATGGAGCTGGAAGGTGACCATAGGAACTCCGTAATAAAACGACGCAATCCCATCGAGTTTGGGCTCATTTGATTAGTCTTGA
This sequence comes from Hemithea aestivaria, assembly GCA_947507615.1. NCBI lineage: Eukaryota > Metazoa > Arthropoda > Insecta > Lepidoptera > Geometridae > Hemithea > Hemithea aestivaria. The sequence continues at coordinate 7,929,238 of OX382326.1, read as the reverse complement.
GGAATACTTTGGACGGTAATAATAATAAAAGCTTGTTTTTAAAAAGGTTTTTTTTAATTTCACTTGTTAGCGTTTAGTGTTTAGGTAGAGGCGCTGCAGTCTTAGACAAGTGACAAGAGCCATACACGCTAGCGCCATAAATTTAGCTATTGTAGCTTTAAACAAACCGATGTGGATACTGCGATATTGTTTATAACACTCCGCGATAGTTTACTCAATCGCTCGTTGTTCTATCTTAAAATAGAATTAGCTAGGTACTTGTAACATATGACTTGTAAAAATGTAATAATTATCTATAGCAATATATATTGAAAGTATTTCCTGTTTGCTATCAATTATGATATCAAACAGATATCAATTATGATTTTTATTAAAAAACCAAGTTATTTTTTAAAATAATAATTTTGTAATCCTTTTGCCACTTTACAGAGTAGGTATCTAACGAAATACTTTGCAAAATATCAAAAACATACCTATTATTAAAGCTTTACCGAGTTTTATTTTCAATTTTCAAAAGTAAACTTTACGTATTTTAATTTCAAAATTAGACAGACGAGCGAGACCGTCACACGCAAAGACTCCTAAAAGGCCGATGTCATCATAATAAGTCTTGTGGTCATAACTACCCCTTCCGTGTCACCAAACAAATACAAATTGCCCATTAGACAAAATAACGGACGTGTACGTATCTATCGCGCCCCATGTGCATTGGATACAAGTTTGTAATTAGATAACCATCGAACATTCCGTGTATTGTTCCAATGAAAGTACAATACGTCATATAGTAGGTAGGTATATGTAGGTATACGTGTCCTATGCCTACGGTAAGACAGGGACATAATAATATTGTAAAAAAAAGAAAAATGAAACAAAGTCGCTTACTAATTCACTAATATCAGTCTTTTAGAAGTTTAGATAGAAACTCTGCATGTTTAATGCAAAAGATAATAACAACGTAAGATCTATAAATTTATTATACAGGCAGGATTTATGTGTCGTCTAGTGATAGTACAAACATACAAAACCTAAAACTGCGCACATAGGGCCTATTGGCTATTTCTCACCCACAACGATTGATGACAAATGACAACTTCAATGTATATTGCTGCATTTGTTATTTTACTCATATTAATGAGGAGGTTTAAGCAAGCAATGTACGCAATTTTGTCTATGGATTCTAGTGTTTTATATGTCGTTTGGCGATAGCCAATAGGCCCTCAGGTCTTACCGAAGGTAGGTATGCGATGTGTATACTTATTAATTATTCTGCCTTCAGACGATGTTATAATAAATTGACAAAAATTCCAGGAAATCAATAAGACTAGTGTAAGTAAAAATGCAATTTTATAATGACAAGCCCAAGACGAACAAAAAAGAGTGGGGCTCAGTGCACTGATCCAAACCTCGACTGGGACTCCCCATCAGCAACTACCGGCACTGTCAGGAGAAGATCTTGCCCAGAGAACACCAAATCCGTCAACCAGAAAGCTATATTCGAAGTTGAAACCCCATCGGACTCCGGCAGCGGAACTTCCAGAAGCATCGACGGAGATGGCCTCATAGACATAGAACAACGAATATCCTTCATCATCAACGAGAACAGATCCTCCAATAGCAATTCGGAATCAAGCGAAGTCGACATCATCATCGATAATTTCCTCAACAACCCCATAACTGAAGATTTCTTCGAGATACCACAAAATGAAACACTCTACGACAGAAGTAACACTTTCATCATATCTGATGAGGCTGCGACGGATTACGAGAAACGTAACCCAGCTGTTACTAATGAGGTATCTCAAGATAAAAAGAATAAAGACCGAAAACTCAAAGCGCCAGCTCCGGTCAAGAAGCTAATAAATAAACCTGTTGATCTAGCTAAGATTAATTCTAGAGTTAAGGACACGAAAAAACTCGATGAGAAGTCCAGTGTGCTACCTGTTTATAAAAGTACAGTACAAGGGAGTATCGATTTAAGTAATCAAAAGAAACGTGTCGCGTCGAAGTTGCGGTTGCCGTTCACTCCGACTAGAGCCATGGAAAAATCTAAAATGAACTTTTTCCAAAACAAAAGTAATTTGCAAGACGGCAAGCCGTCGCCGCTGTTATCGTCGCCTGTCAGGCGAACTATATCTAACGAATATGTGCGGTTAAAGTTCACCAACGATACTGTGATCAGGCGGACTATCGATGGGAAATCTGTGCCGAAGATAACGCCGAAGATACAGTCAATAATACCGGAGAGTCCGGTCGACAGCGAGGACCCTTTCCTGAACCTCAGCCCTAACAAGAAATATACGGTGACGGTGAACAATAAAGTGCGTTGTGACAAGGATAATTACGTTATATTCGATCCGGCCACCGGATTTGGCACGGAAGCCGGGCCGCGTTACTCCCGGATACCTCTTAAATCCCCGACGGGGGAAAAGTCTCGTGTTCCTTTGAAATCGCCGATTGGTGAGAATTCCGGGACGGTTAGGAAATTAGCTAATGTGAGTGATACAGATAGTGGTATTTTGTCTCCAAACTCGCCGTTGGAGCCGAGTGAGCGAGGTGCTTATTATGTCAACGCAGCGGTGTTCAGGGAGAACGCGAGGAAGTGCTCCTCGGAAGTCGACATCACCATTCTTGACCCAGAGTTGGCCAAGAAAGCTGCTGAGCAGATTCAGGTGAGTTTTATTCCTTTAATCAAGGACTTTTTATTACATATTATTGTTGTCTATCTATTGGAGAATTGGCAGTAACAAGTAGGTACTTATGTAAGGTAGTAATAAGGGCAATGGGCATTCTCCCGCCTCAAACATTAATAGATACACTTACACCGTACACCTACTTAGATGCCTATATCAATTCCGGTTATTGAATAGGGTGCACTTTATTATTTTAAACGTAATAGGTTATAATTTATGCTCATTGTTAATGAACTTTATTAATTATAATTTACCGAGTTGGAACTTACCTCTATATAGGTACCTATAATATCTATTTATTTAAATTTACATGCGTAGTCTTTCGATTTAAAAAACTTAAATGAATAAATTGTAATAATTTTAAATATTGTGCAGATTTCGTATTCTCGTATTAAATATTATTTAATTTTAAAATCCTTGCAAAAAACATTCATTGCAAAGCGTCACCTAACGGCGAGTAGCAAAATTATTTGATGCAGAATTTGTACACATTCGCGTTAAAACTAGCGCCATCTAGCGGCGAGTAGCAAAATATTTGTTTCAGATTTGAACCCATGAGTAATATAATAATTTACCGTTGTAAATGGTTCTCACTGTAACAAGCGTGCGTAGTACCGTTACGCTAGATGGCGCTAAAACAAATTCGCGGTTAAGTCTGATTTTCCTGGCCATTATCCCTCTTCTCGTATTATGGCAAATTACAAAACACGGACCAACATTGTGCGTGATCAATGATGCAATTAATTTTAAATTGGGTCCATTTAGCGTAAATAATGAGTGAGAGTTGTGGTGGCTGTGTTTACTGAGGCAAAGCTACTTTTGTTATTTTTATTACCAGCCAATAGGTAGGTACCTACATAGGTAGGACCTACCTACCTGGTAGGTAGCGAATTTTTTTGAATGCAAATTTGAATTATCTCCGTAAAGCCGCGGACAGACGGACGGACGGATAGACAAAGCGTAACTGTAAGGCTTCCTTGTTGACTACGGAAATCTAAAAAAGGGTTACAATTGACGATCTTATCGCTAATAGCGATCTCTTCTAGAAAACCAAGTATAGGTAGGTACTTTTAAGTATCACACGATTCGGTACCTAGTTACTTCGCGCACTTCGTAGGAATCAATTCGCGACGGATTCGCCCTTTCTGTATTCTGGACGAAGTCTTGGGTGTAAGCCCTCCCTCTCCACAAATACGCAAACCAAACAGAATGCATTATTGAATACCACCCCACACCCTAGCGACACTCGTTTGTGAATATCTAAGAAACTCATGAATCTCTGCTTATTTATTGGGATTATTTCACACCTCAATACTTCCAGGAGCCTTTTCCTATTTTTTGCATTCGAAAGAAATTGGCCTTTTCAACCATGGACCTCAATCACTTCAGAACGGGACGTCTTGAACAAAGAAATGAGGCATCCCTAGTATTTGTTTTTGTTTTGTTTTCCCTAGTACAGTAAATATCATTATTTCTCTCCCTGAAAGGTTGTCTGGAAGAGATCGCTTTTAGCGATAAGACCGCCAATTGTTACACTTATTATTTATTATGTCGTGATTTTGTGTTATAGATTTAAGTTTTCTGTATGTTTGTAGTGACTCAATAAAGAGTTTTCTATTCTATTCTATTTTTAACCCCCGACGCAAAAACGACGGGGTGTTATAAGTTTGACGTGTCTGTCTGTCTGTCTGTCTGTCTGTCTGTCTGTCTGTCTGTCTGTCTGTCTGTGTGTGTGTGTGTGTATGTGTCTGTCTGTGGCATCGTAGCGCCCAAACGGATGAACGGATTTTGATTTAGTTTTTTTTGTTTGAAAGTAGAGTTAGTCGAGAGTGTTCTTAGCCATGTTTGGTGAAAATCGGTCCAAGATGGCCGCCGCTACAAAATGGCGGATTACTTTTTTCTTCCACGACCCCCTCGATATGGGTATCAAATGAAAGGGCTTAACGAGTAGAATACAGCCCATTATATAAAATTTAAAATCCAAGATGGCCGCCATCAAAATATGGTGAATTACGTATTGCGTTGGGGGTTTTTTTAAATTTTTAATTTAATTCACTTGTTACACTAAACGATTCGTGAGTATTTAGATTCGTCTTTGTAAATAAACGATATAAACTCACTTATTGTATCATCCCTAGTACGCTCAACTCGTGTGAATACACTATTGCACTATACCAAAGTAGGCCCAATTTAATCCTTATAAATGTAGACATTCAGATTTTATTTAGAGGAAAATTGCACTTGGATTATGTACTTCGTTCGTCGCTAAATATTGTTAGTGTGTCTGTGTAAATTTTTCAGCTTTTCCTGAAGAAACAGCATTTTCCTGTCATTTATTTTATTAGCTTCATGATCGGGCGAAAGTTTTTTCATTTAATTTCAGTTTTGAAAGTTAGCCCATATAAAGAGCATTAAGTCTACGGTTTGTATCCGGCCCGACATTCTCGTAGCTCCTTTCGACTCGCGCAGCCATCTCGCTCGCACGATATCACAATATTTCAAGAAATATAAATTCGTCGAATTTCCTTTATTTTCGTAACAAGTAATATTTCAAAAATAGCTTTTTTTTATTACTATTTCAATATAGCAACAAAGTACTCGTCAAGACGATTTGAATGAGCCCAAACTCGATAGGGTTGCGTAGACGACCTCTGTGGCGCAGTGGGCTAATACCCGCCTGCAGCGCAGAAGGTTGCGGGTTCGATTCCCGCATGGGACAAATGTTTGCGTGATCCACAGATATTTGTTTCTGGTCTGCGTGGCTTTTCTGTATCTATTATAAGTACCTATGTATTTACAAAAGAAAAGTATATTAGTATTATATCCGTTACCCTAACCACCATAACACAAGCATTAAGTTGCTTAGCTTGGGGTTAGGTGGCGCTGTGTGAAATGTCCTGAAATATAAAAAAAAATAATTACGGAGTTCCTTCCACCTCCATCATTAGATCAGCTTCATGTGATAAAAATATTGCATTGTCATCCGATTTACACATGCATGCAAAATTTCTGCTCAATCAGAAACCGGGAAGCGGATCAAATTAAACTTGCAAGATTTGACTGACAGACAGACAACAGACAGGTGAAAGTAAATAAAAGCTTGTATATATAAATTGGTCGAAATTCCTTTATTTTCGAAACAAGTAATATTTAGTCATTGTTGCACGCCGCCGCTATATATTTAACCACAAATTCCCTTCCAACCAGGTTGTCTGTAAGAGATTGCTTTATGCGATAAGACCGCCGATTGTTTACCTCTAGTTTTATGTTAGTCATATTATGTTATAGCTATTTCCTGTATTTTGGTATGCAATAAAGTATCATTCTATTCTATTCTATTTAAAAAAAACTTTTATAATTATTATTTCCATATAGCAACAAAGTACTTGTCTAGACGTATCAAATGAGCCCAAACTCAATGGGGTTGCGACGTTTAATTACGGAGTTCCTATGTCCTTCCAGCTCCATCATCAGATCAGCTCGATGGCATAATAATATTGCATTGTCATCCGATTTATACATTTCAACTCAATCCAAAACCGGGAAGTGTATAATTTAAACTTGTAAGATCTGGGGGCACGGCAGTGCCCCCGCCAAGTCGAGCAAAAAAAGCGGCACGGCCGTACCATCCTTTTCTGGAAGCAGATCAGACCATTTTCGACCCCCTGTAACTTCGTTGTGGAAAAAACTAGAAGCTTCAATTTTAAACAACCGAGTATGCATTGTATAAACACGATTTATTCTAAATTTCATTCAATTTGAACTAGTCGTTTAAAAATTATAACTAGTCAAAGTTTTGTAATTTTGTCACTCACTCACTCACTCACTCACTCACTCACTCACTGACCGATCATCAAAAGTCTAAGGCACTTCTAGCAAACATAGAAGATTCAAACTTGGTACATAGTTAGAGTTTATTGTATAAACCATAGGAAAACTAAAAAAACATGCAATTTCGGTCTAGTTTTCGAGATACATAAACTGCATAAATAACTTTGTAATCCCGTATAAATGTATAGGATTACATTTGCAGTTAATTGTAAAAATTGCATAAAATCCCAATAATAATGCCATAATATATAAGCCGTAATAATGTATAAAGCCAGGGAGGGATTATCCCGCCTTCTAGGTTTAGTCTGCTCCCATCTACGGGCATCGTTACTTAAGATCAGGCGATATCGTCGGCAAAGGCTAACCTATAACGAATAAAAAAAAACAAAAAGTAGTGAGATGCCACCAAAAACATAACTTGTAAAAAATACCAAGTCTCGCAACTGCAGTTCTTCTACCGTAAAAAGTTGTGAGATCCTTGTACTACCAAGTCGGTAAAATCTTTTGTGTTTTAAATTAATAGATTGACTTGGCAATCGCACTATTATGTCGGTATATTACTTGAGAGATACATTGTTGTGTTTTCATGCGATGGCCAAGTCGATCTATTGATTTAAAACACAAAAGATTTTACCGACTTGGTAGTACATGGATCTCACAACTTTTTACGGTAGAAGAACTGCAGTTGCGAGACTTGGTATTTTTTACAAGTTATGTTTTTGGTGGCATTTTATTTACAGACAATCAGACAACGGACAGAAAAACGAATAAAAAATAGCTGGATAAAATTTTCGCGGAACATTTCGGTGCTCAAATTTTAGCTCATAGATATTAAATAATAAACCAGCTGGTGCCCCTCAAACGCACAATAAATTATGTAACCAAGATAAACATTGTAAACACATATTTAAAAAATGCAATCCTCATGAGTTTCTTGCTCGTTCTTCTCATAGAGGTGCCTTGCGAACGAGCAGTAGAGTATTAAAATAGAAAAATGTAAAATTGACTTGCAAAAGTGCTCCGATGTAGCCTATTTGAATAAATGAATTTTGAGTTTGAGTTTGAATTATGTCCACTGTCCACCCCAATAATGCCTAATACACAAATGCACTAAATTACTCATAACCTTGTCTAAACTTATGCCAAGCCACTGAAATACTCGTGCATAAGATAAATTAAGGATTAGGCGCCATAAATTATTTTCTTTCGCTTTGAATTATGGCCTCTTTAGGCGACAGACTGTTTCATTTTTTACTCACATCATGGGGTGACATTATAATTTTATACTTTTAAACATAAATAGTTATTCTAAACATGTTAAAAATGTCCAGATAAATTATATCACCACTAATAAGTACTCGTAATAAGTACTATGGGTTAGTGTATTTTTTTCACGCCTGAGCGGCCTAAGCGGCTGAACCGATTGAGCTGAAATTTTGTATGTAGCTTAGATCCTGAAATAACTCATAGACTTAGTACTTTTCAGTGAGTTTATTATGCCAAATTTCAGCTCAATCAGACATCGGGATCTGGATCAAATTAAACTTCCAAAATTTGATTACAGACAGACAGACAACAGACAGGTAAAAGTAAATAAAAGCTTGTATAAAAAAAGAAAACAACAACATTAACCTATCTTTTTTCCCATGCACACAATACAAGGAGGTATTATGTACATTTATTTCGCGAAGCTGACGCAAGCTTTCCGCAGGGAGTATCAAAAGGATTGCTTGAGCTCAACTTGACTGAAGGTTCAATGCTCTCTACGACTTTTTATCTTGCTTGTACTTGAGTAAAACATAAATACTATTATACTATACTTCGTTTCAAAAACAAAGTATTTTTTTTTTTTGAAGTGAAACTTCTTTATCGGCGTTGGAAAAAAATTACCGTCACATTTTTCAGTTACGCGCCATCTTTTGTTTCTTGCCCCTACCACGGTTGGTTCAGACGAAGAGTACTTTCACTTTCTCCAATGAACATGAATTTAAAAAAATTATAAATTTCAATTTAATTTAATTAAAGAAGTTTCACTTCTTACGTGTGTAAACTACACATTACACACACACACACACACACACATACACATTACACACACATACACACACACACACACACACACACACACACACACATACACACACACACACACACACACACACACACATTACACACACACACACACACACACACACACACACACACACACACACACACTACACATTACATTTGTGCGTGTGTACACGCACAAATTTTTATTTATACTAAATAGGCCTGCGTTTGACCACATCCCACCTGACCGCCGCCGCCGCCTGGCGTAAGACCGCCGCTTCTACGTTTTATAATTTTGTCAATAACTTTCTACTTGTAATGTATTTCTTTTTGTGTGGTGTAGGTACAATAAAGCATTATCTATCTATATCTATCTTAGACCCGGACGCAGCTATACTTCGTTTCAAAAACAAAGATAATTTTTGCAGGGTTCGAAGGTTTTATAAATCAATGAAAATATCATTGATATCTTCCCAAAAATTGTTATATCCGATATATAATATATATATCTGAAATATTTTATGATAAATACCCGATATATTATATCGAATTTATTAAGATATTGATCCTTTGAACCCTGCAAAAATTATCTTTGTTTTTGAAACGAAGTATAGCTGCGTCCGGGTCTAAGATAGATATAGATAGATAATGCTTTATTGTACCTACACCACACAAAAAGAAATACATTACACGTAGAAAGTTATTAACAAAATTATAAACGTAGAAGCGGCGGTCTTATCGCTAAAAAGCGATTTCTTCCAGACAACCAATGAATGGAGAGAATTTGCAGCGGTGGCCCATTATTACACATTTACGTGATAAAATTATGCAGTTTACAGAAAAAAGAGATAATAACATCTCAACTAAATACAAAGTAATAGTATTTAAAAAATAACTATACATACCTATACCTACATGATTAATACACTAAGTATAATAAAAAGATATCTATATACATAGATAATAGATATTATGCCAAATTTCACCTCAATCGGTCCACCCGTTTAGGCGTGAATTAGTAAAAAACATAATATTATATATACCTACATTCAGACATCCAAACATTATTTCAAACTTTCGCGTTAATAATAACATTAGTAAGATAATATTATATTATTACAAAAGGTATATAATTTAAAGCCATATCTGTTTTCCTTTAATCTCAATACTTGATAAACAGTATTGTATATAATACATTTATCTTTAATCAATAGTTATCATTGATTTCAGCAATGTCACGTAACCCCATTATTTAACTATTTCATAGTTTCTAGTGTCCAATAACATCGGATGTGTGACCGGCAAGGAGGTGCACATTGACTGATTGAGCCATTTTTAGCCGTCGCAGGAAGGGCCCGAAATAGCACAATCTCACTAATTATCGCCCCTGTCCTAGCACAAGGGGTGCCCAAGATTAATTCCATAGCGATTTATAATGTAAGAAACGTGGTGAGATAAAAATGGACCCCAATAATTATTGTCCTTTTGATTTAAAAAGGTCTTTAAAATTTTCTTGGACCACGACATCACTTACCAGCTTTGGCGAAATTGTAGCCCGTTTATTATATTAAAAGTTATTGTTAGTTAAATAAAAAAACCAACTCCTAACTGGCACTCAATATGAACATAGGTAGGTACATAAATAACAAGTGAATTAAATTAAAAATTCCAAAAACCCCCAACGCAGTACGCAACTCACTATTTTGTGGTGGCGGCCATCTTGATTTGGTTTTTAAATTTTATATAGTGGGTTGTATCACGGTAAAGAGATATACAGTAGTTTGACTCCATAGAAACGGGCGGAAAATGGAAGTGAATAGATGTCGGTAGATGTGGGTATATAATCCAGAAGCGGGTGCCACGCAGCGACGGGCGGACGTCGCGATAGTTTTTTGCAAGTATTTAGTGTTATTTACGTTATTTACTTTTGACGTATGTATACATAATATAATAAATTATATAAAATTATATAAAAATGGCAAAAAAATAGCATAGTACTATATTATGCTGTTTTTGGTAGCTTGAACTTATCATTGAACTTATCAGGAAATCCAGAAATAACATTATTAACCCCCGACGCAAAATCGACGGGGTGTTATAAGTTTGACGTGTCTGTCTGTCTGTCTCTGTGTGTCTGTCTGTGGCACCGTAGCTCCCGAACGGATGAACGGATTTTGATTTAGTTTTTTTTTGTTTGAAAGTAAGGTTAAACGAGAGTGTTCTCAGACATGTTTGGTGGAAATCGGTCCAAGATGGCCGCCGCTACAAAATGGCGGATTACTTTTTTCTTCCGCGACCCCCTCAATATGGGTATCAAATGAAAGGGCTTAACTAGTAGAATACAACACATTATATAAAATTAAAAATCCAAGATGGCCGCCACCACAAAATGAAGAATTGCGTATTGCGTTGGGGGTTTTTTAATTTTTTAATTTAATTCACTTGTTTATCAAGCAACATGGAAAGGTAATAAAATTAAAAAGGTCAGTTAGTTAAAAAGGGGAGGAGGAGGGGGGAGGGGGGAGGAGGGGAGGGGGAAGGGGAGGAGGGGAAAGGGGAAGGGGAAGGGGAGGAGGGGGAAGGGGAGGAGGAGGAAGGGGAGGAGGGGGAAGGGTAGGGGGATGGGGAGGAGGGGGAAGTAGGGGAGGGGGACGGAGGGGAGGGGGAGGGGGAGGGGGGAGGGGAGGAGGTTGTCTTGTCTTGTCTCTTGTCTTATCTCTTGTCTTGTCTCTTGTCTTGTCTTTTTTCTTGTCTCTTGTCTTGTCTCTTGTCTTGTCTTTTGTCTTGTCTTGGGTTTTAATATACGCCGCCACGACATGATAGGTAAGTAGGTAGTAGGTAGGTAGCTCAAGTAAGTAGATGATATGAAACAGGTAGGTACCTACTGTATGCGGGCAGCGGCTGCCCGGCAGCCCTATGACTTGCGCATGTACCGCGCGACTGTAGGTATTTATGTTCAAAAATCACACTCAGTCAAACTACTGTATATCTCTTTACCGTGGTTGTATTCTACTAGTTAAGACCTTTCATTTGATACCCATATTGAGTGGGTCGTGGAAGAAATAAGTAATCCGCCATTTTGTAGCGGCGGCCATCTTGAACTGATTTCCATCAAACATGGCTAAGAACACTCTCGACTAACTCTACTTTTAAACAAAAAAAACTAAATCAAAATCCGTTCATCCGTTCGGGAGCTACGATGCCACAGACAGACACACACACAGACAGACAGACAGACAGACAGACCGACAGACAGACAGACACGTCAAACTTATAACACCCCGTCGTTTTTGCATCGGGGGTTAAAAAAGATTACGATAAATTGACAAACTCTTTTTATGCGTGAAAATATACACAAATTAGTATTTTGTGTATTTTTTTCGATGTAGGTAATAGGCTCGTATCATAATTAAGTATAATAAATTTTATACTAAGTACCAATAATACACCCCACAAATAAAATGTATAACTCATTTCTGAAATCAGTTAAGAAACCAATCAGCCTGTAACCACTAATCATAAATCATAATCAAAAAACATAAATACCACACAACAGACATTGCAAAAAATCTGGTGATCAAAGTCATAACTCTGCACTTAAACTGGGATTTTAATAATTTAGTCAGTGACAAATGCGTGTAATTAAAAACAAGTGAACATCTCCAAAGATACCTAAAACAGTCCTGTCGAGATTGTCCAGTCTAAGTTACTCGGTGTCTCACTTAACACCAGGAACATTTTTATGAGGCGGCCATGTATAATTTAAAAATGGGCAAACCTTAATAAATAATCCAATTTTGAAATGTAGATGACTTTTCTACATTTGAACGGTTCCTTTCGGATCATAAAACAGTACACTGAACACGATTCTGTAATTAACTCTGTTAACTGTTATGAACTTCAAAACGGATTATAAATATAGACTCGTTTACCATTAACGAGATGGTAACATATTATAATGTACGTTTCCGTCAGTCTTTCACTGTCTTCACCTGACCATTTTATGTTATTAATAGTGTATGATATTGTTTAAGTTATATTAAAAATAATATAGGTATGACCGCTTCATAAAATGTTCCTGGCATTACCTGATACAAGATGAGAATCGTGAACCATATTAGCATGCTACTCGTATTACCACAATTGACAATTTCTTATAATTTATATTGTGCATAATTTTTTAATAATTATAATAGTTTTTTTTTTTCAAAAATAGTAAGGACTATACGAGACTACGCCCATCGTATTACTTGCTAAAATGTTTTTCATCTAGAGATTTTATGATATTCAGTGAAGCCAGGTAGGGATTTATCTCGCCTTCTAGGTTAAGTCTGCGGCCGCAACGTCGCTTAACATCATACTATAATGTATAAAAAAAATTACCAAATTTCAGCTTAGTCGGTCCACCCGTTTACGTACGAAAGAGCCACAAGCGTCCATACATCTATACAAACTTTTGCTTTCATAACATTAGCAGGATAGTATCTTTCAAAGAAAATATCTGACTCCGAAAACCTCAAGATAAAGTCACGTATGCGTAGGCAAAAAGGGCAGTAACTTCGTGCAATTTGTCCTCAGTTTGAATAACTCAATCTGACGTTCAAAGGGACAGCCCGATGGATGGCCCTTCCTTCGTTGGATGCATCTTCCTTCCAGTTATTCAATTTGTTGCGAACACCCTCCTTGATGTAAGGAGCGTGGATATGTCATGTTCAAGCCGAAAGTCTATGAATCTTGAATTTGTGTGCGATGTCCTAACCATTGATTTTTACAACCCTAATAATAGTTAAACCTAATAGATTAAATTAAATTATGTAGGTAAAGCTGTGACTGCAATGGGCATATATTATGATCATTTTTTAAAAACACTTATCTTGCTTATAGTGATATCTATCAAAAAATTGGTAGAATATGCTACTCTGAAACAATTGCAGTTCTGTAGACGTTTGAACTTCACGTTAGAGGTGCATTTATAATTAATAATAATTGCATTTTTACGGTTTTCATAATCTCTATTTTATAACGGCTGAAGTATGTAGCTATTCTTGCAAGGAAGCGGTTCTTGGAAAGTAACTAAAGTTAGTGTTAATTTCAGAATGCTACTATGTACCTATTATAATTATAAAAAAGTTATTGGGTCAATAATGTAAAATGCGGTTTGGGTTGTGCGTTGAGCGTCGATATATAGTGATATATCATACACTCAGTAAATCAGTCACTTTTCCTTTTATATATTTAGATAAAGACTATCTAATCCTATTCTATTTTACAATGAGAAACGTAAAAAGAGCATTAACAACATTGAAACGCTAATCCAGTCCAAAAAGTACAAAAACGACGTGTTTCTTTCAACCCGTGTACAGATAAATTGAATGTCAGTGGAGGTGAGTGCCACATCCATCCCTGCGGAGCATCCCTGGGGAGAGCCTCAGGCATTGCAGGATCATCGATCGCTTCCACCGCCGCGCCGGCAGTCGCTTGCCGCGCGCCTTCCGTACCGTACCCGTGTCACTACCGGTACACTTTTACGCGGGAAACTATTTCACACGATGATCTATCCGACTTTTTTATATCAATGGACAGTAATGTATTTTTAAGTGTATTCTTTGTGGCCAGTAGTACTTTTAACAACTGTTTTTCATGTAGATACCTTAAGTGTCAATCAGTGTTCTCATTTTGAAGATTTGCAACACAACTCTTTTGTTTTTATAACGGTCGATACTGATGTTGATCATTCTTTTTATTTGTGACCAGTATTAGTGTAAAATAAGACTATACCTACCTTTAAAAAATTGTGATAAGAAAATATGTGAAAGCTTTCATGTTTCCAAAATGTACTGATACGTGAAGTGTTTTTGAAATTGGTAATAAACTGCACTTCTCTAAAATCTGTATATATAAATAAAATGTTTGTAGATGTTAAGCGAATTTCGTGGAAAAAACCTTATTTTGATAGCGTTTTCCAATTTTCTATGTTTTTTATTTCATCATTTGATTGAGGTATCTTTCTTAAAAGTCTCATTCCTGATTTATTATACGTATATTTCTTACGCTTGTTCCACAAGGTTAAATGGATTGCTATTTTATTTTATTACTGAAAGCTAAAACTATTCGTTTTAAATTAGACATGCAGTCTTCCTTGATTTCCACTTAGTAAGTACTTTTCAGAGGGTAAAATCGCTTGTACAATATAAATAGTAACTTATAAAATAACACAAAGCTTTCGTAGCACGCGTAGCATCGCGTAGGCGCGTAGCGTAGCGAAAACTTAGCGCAAAATCTATCAACAAAATAATATCATATTATCGTATTGGCTACTAAAAAAGACTAGAAAACTTAAATTTGCTATACCTAAATCACTTAATCAATATGCTATATGAAGTATAGAACGGTTAAGCTAAGTATGGCTTGAAGGTTAATAAATGAAAATAGTTTTTTTTAATAAGAAATACAAACTAAAACAAAAACTAAATTAATTTAAAAGTAAAAACGCCAAAACAAATTATAATAATATTATTATTTTATCATGTATTTGCGACTTGTATCTACTGATTACCTATAATACGAGTAATTACCATTTGGTCTCATTTTGTGACACAATTTCTCATTATCATTATTGGTTTTTCACCACTGGTAAACGTAACAGGGCATATTTGCTATAATAACACTAAAAAGCTTTAGCCATTTTAGGTATAACAATATTTTGTCTTTTTTTTGGTGAACCTGTAAATTTTTAAATGCTCAGCTCGTCTAGGCGGCGGTTTTGTTCGCATTATTTTGTACTAATAAATAATGGAGTGAATGAAATAGTCCAGTCACATTATGGTAAAGTCTACCATGTATTGTTGGAGTCGTGATCTCGAGTCGCGAGTGGCGTCAGGACACGGAGCTTGGACGTGACTAGAAACGTTACACCAAAGATACCATGTCAAGATATTTACCGCCAGCCCCTCTAGCATATGTGCAATGCGTAGACTTGTCTTGCTGTCAAGTCAACTGTCATCCCAAAACCACACAAAACCACAAAAGGCCAATAGCACTTTCAATCACACACGTATTTTAAATGCTACATTATATAATAACAATGACATGAGAAATGTAGGACTGCAATGGCCAGGCTTTATCACTTGATATCAGATGAGTTTGGTCATAAAAATGTTTTACCTGCAAATAAATAATTATTACTCTTAGTAATAGAACTCAATGTGATAAGACACAATGCGATAAGACCACCGTTTGTTTAGCTAAAATGTATATTTTTTTGGTTTTTATAGTGTTATTCTATTCTATTTGTGCCTTATCAAGTAATAAAACATACAGTCTAAACATCAGTATAAACCGTTCCTTTGGTTTGATAAAGAAAATGTAAGAGTGTGAGTGGTTTGCGTATAGATTAACGTACGCACGGCAACTGTCTCTAATACATTATCTGTACATCAGACGGTCCATTCATACATTTAGTATGATAAGTAGCATTGTTGCGAGACATTTGGCATAGATTAGGCAAAAGTGGATGTGCCGTGCCTAATTTGTATATTTTTTGCACGTTTAAAATTCCAAACAAGCTTTTAGTGCGGTAATTAAATCTTTGAGACTAGGCGGATGCGTTTTTTTCGTCCACTGACTTTAAAAACACCATAGACAAAATACTATAGTGTCGCATAATTTTCCTGCTCATTAAATTGCTATGTTGTTAACGCTTCACTCTATCCCAGAAAATGTAGTTATCAACTCGATGATGCAAAATTGCTAAAAATGAGTCGATAGTGACCGGCTTTTATGCACCCTTGCGTTCACTGATTCAAATAAACAAATCAAATTTTTGGTTCATTTTTAACTTGCACTGTTTTTTTTTTGTTCGAAAGGGTATATTCATTTATTATTACCTACTTCACAGGTTTTGAAGTAATAATTAATTTAAAACGTGCGTCTCGCCCTCACTTATTGATAAAGAGATCTATCTCATTATTTTGTTATATCAACTCTACCTTGCCTCGAGTACTCCTATTCTCCGGTAGCTCGTCAGATGATTAAAGATTAGAGCCCTCCATACGTACGACCGCCATAATCCGGCCCGCACGCAGCACGCGGCCCGCACGCAGCACGCGGCCCGCACCTATTGAGTTATTGATATTGATAAACATAATTGTAGAGGAGAAAGTTTATCTACTTGTTAATCCATTTTGAGGGCTACCAGTTGACCTCTACAGTTATTTTAGTAAACTCTTTTCTATTCTGTATACATAGATTGGTATATTATAGATAGATATTAGATATATTATTTGTGATAGATAGATAGGTATCATTTCATTGTACACCAAAGTGACAAAATAAATTATACCCATCATAAAATAAATAAATTTGAAAAAGTGTTAAAAAATCGATGGCTCCTACGTAAACTATCGTAACCCACACTTTTGAGTTTTTCACTTTTTTATGTTTTCTAAATGAACTTGATTAGTTCTATAAACTGTGTAAATTTCAGATGAAAATATTAAAAAATACGCATTTTATTTTTCAGTTTTCTATCGTATGTTGTTTTTTGAGCAGAGAAAATAATCGTATGTATCACTTACCGGCATTTACACTGATCTTAGGCATGTTATAACCTGCAATTATTTTATTCAATATTTTTATATATTGTTATAATTAATGTTAGATTTAGCTAGGTATGAGTAATTTGAATTTCGGAAAGTATTCACAAGCACAAAAACTGAGAAATTACATGTGCATTTCATGTTCAAAATAATGATGTTTTTTTGATGTTATTCGTAAGAACGATGAATATAGCAGCAGTTTAAATTATAACACTGAAAACAGACCACTGGGTAAGTCACTCTCATAATAGTAACATTATTTTCTCATATTAAGCAAAGAATATAATTTTTAATATTGATTTTGATAGAAGTCAACTAAGACTATGGTTAGTACCTCATACGACCATGTACGTTATAATTTTTTTATAAAAATGTGTCGTATAAAACACATACGGTATTTTACTGCGTTCACCATGAAAAGTTTTTTATCGTAACTTATACATACAACATTTTACCTGGTTCATTCAAAATTGTTTTCTGTCGTATTTACTACATACAATAAATTACGTGGCACTATCAATAATCGTAACTAAACAATACAATAGTATACATGGGACTTCATAAAAATAATGCTATCTTATGTCATACTAGCTGCGCCCAGCTGTTTTACTTGCTGTGCTATATGGCCTATATGTTATTCCAGAGTCTTAAGCTATCTCTATACCAAATTTCAGCTCAATTGGTCGTCCCGTTTAGGCTTGAAAGAGTACCAAATATACATCAGACATCCATACGTTATTTCAAATTTACACGTTTATAAAATGAATACTTATGTTATTAGAACGATCACGTTTCTAAGATAGAGATCTACCTCTGTGATAATTTAAGATTAAAATATATTTTACGGAATAATTTTACGGTCTAATGTCTAGAAGAAGAATCTGGAAGATAGCTCAACACCTCACACTGCTTCTCCCCGTAGCTGTTCATTTACCATTTGGATTTTAATTGTTCCAAAGATTTTTATCCGTATTTGATCTGTATTAATACTCTACTCTCAAATACTCTACTAGAACAAACCACTATCCCACCTTTCTGATATTAATTTTGTTATTACTACACCTCAAGGCAATATTTGAAGAAGATAAATAAAAGAATGGGTTTACATTTAAAGAAAAACACTGAAAATCTAGGTAAAAATGTTTGAGCCGTAACAACATAAACCGTATCGTGCTTGCAGCATATAAAATGTTTTTTTTTCTGAGAGCTTATAACTTAACAATAAAACACAGTTTATAAAGACAATTACGCAATAATAATTTAACAACGTGGCTGCATTGATTGAGAAAAATGGACGAATAAATTAACATACACATCTTTTCAATGGTTCACATTAGTCCGATATATTATGCTAAAACAGAAGGAATCACATACCAAGTTATTGAGATGAATAACCACCCATTTTTAAGACTTCAAATCCACGCTACATGACAAACATTAGGGGAAAAAAATTGTTACAAATACTGGTCAGTGAATAATGATTAAGGAATTGAAAGATTGCTTGCAGGATAACCGCGCAAACTTCTTTATAAATTGTCACGACAAAACATTCCCCGCGCCTACAAAAAAAAGCGTTGAGGTACCGAGACTTAATGCCCATACATCAAGCGATAGCAAAAATGAATCGATAAGTATTTGTACATACTAGAGGTGTGATTCTAGCAATTCATCACAAATTTTCCTTTTAGAACCTTCAACGTCCCTGAATATTCAAAGTACTTGATTCCGAATAAGTCTTATGATTTATTATAATTATTTCGTACATGCGAGTACATTACATTTATTAATTATTATACTGATTGATCCTAATTATAAAAGTAACTAGATCTCTTACACTGACTGATGACTAGTGATTTGATATTATCCTAAGTACAATCATTATGTTTTAATGCTGTTATGTGTAAAAACTTCAATATTATTTTGTGAGACCGACAATCAACCTTATATAGGACGTCGAATGGTGCTGGATGCACTTCGATTCTAACGGGTCCAAAGAGGAAACCTGTGCTCAGCAGTGGACGTCCTACGGCTGAGATGATGATGAGAGAAAATAAGCGAGTTGAGTCTTTACGGTTACCTAACAAATTTTTATTTTGTGTTAAACATTATAAATAGTATTATTATATAACTTTGAAATAGGTGTTTTGATAGTTTTGATATTATTTAGTTTCTTTTTTGTTGAAATCATTGTTAGTTGTTGTATAAGTACTATACTACTTATGAAAGTAATAAAATGAAAAACCTATTACAATCTACATATCTCCATTAGATTATTTTTATTTTTTCTTAAAATTTATTCTGTTAATTGTTAGTAAATTTCTTTACTACAGTGAATAACTAAGTAACATGCCTACTAAAACTTTAGATAAAATCATAGCCATCGAACATAGGGTGCTTTTGAGACAGTCATTGTAGGCAGGTATCAACTTAATATATAATATTTTGTATAAGATAAGTAGCAAAATCAGATCTTAGGATAAAACATAATATTTATCTTACGTTATAAGAAGAAATAATAATTTAAAGTAGTAATAAAATATTTTTTATGAAACAAATATATTTCAGGACTAACCACTGACCTTGGCAACTATTTGGATCTCACTTTTTTTGTCGCTGAAGTCAACATACAACCAACAAATAGGTACTTATATCGTAATATTGAACTTGGCTCTAATTTCACATTTATGTTTTTGATGAGATGTTATCATACATCTACATACTTAAAAATAAATACATTATATCTATCTATTTTGTTATAATAAATTGATTAAAATGACTTTATGTTGCATTTTTACCATGTAATTATCTTTTACTATATCAAATAAAATTAAAATGAACCAGGTAAATCATGGTATGTGCATGTTACGACATATTTTTTTCATAAACAGCCATTGTATAAAATCGTAAGTTCCACATACGATATTTTTCTGATTCTTTGAGACGATGAATAAGATCGTAAATATCACTTACAATTTTTTTAACATACTCTTGAGCCAAGTATAAAATCGTAACAACAATATCTAAAAAAATACAAATAATTCTTTATTTATTTTTAGTCCATATTATTCCCCCCCTAAATAATTATTCCGTGGTATAAATTTCAAACAAAAATGTTTATATTCAAAGATACTGTGCTAGAAAATATCTTTAAAGGCCCGTCCTGAAAAGTTAGCAAAACGAACATATGATAGTTTACGTAGGAGCCATCGAAATGTTAATTATATCGACATAATAATATTATGTACCTCACTAAAATAAAAAAATAAAACATTATCAACATTGTATCAAATTCATATCATCACTTTTTTATTCTAAAACCTCTTTGAATTTACCTATATTTGTAACATAGTTAAAAACTAAGTAACTATAATTCTAAAGACTAGAAACAAACTCTGAAAATTTATCTAGAAAATAACACAACATAAATTTCCTCTGACATTTCAGACATTGTTCTACGAAGTTTGTTGAAATCGAAATAAATTACGGTTAGTCCATTATAATTAGATTTGGAGTTTCTCCGAAACGGAAATAGATAGGTAGGTTTATATAGATCTATGTTCCGGCGACTGCAAGCGACGCTCGACTCATTAAGCTCACAGAAGCTGTATCTTTACGCACAATCTCCCCTAGACGAATACTTAGCTATGTAATTTGTGTAAGGTATACAGAAATTACTGCATTGATCCATCATGGGGCAAAAAGACTACACATGCGGTAAATTTATTACAAAAGTGATATTAAAAGTGTGTGTATTAAAAGTGTTATTAAATACATAGCTAAATTTGCATCGAATCATGCTAGTAGTATTATTTGTACCCAAACTTTCGTTTACTGAGTTAAACCTATGTAGTACATAGTAGAATCTGCCGCGGATGAGTGCTTCGGCGTACCCGCTGCCCCAGCACTATGGATTCCCGCAGGAACACCCCCAGGTTTTTAGTGGGTATCCTCGCCGCGCCCAACTTCGGCGGGGGAGTCCCACATATCGCCTCACGGGCCCCAGCGTGGGGTGATGATGCGTAACACATTTTTCCTTGAATTAAAAAAAGTAATAAGTAGAGTCTAACTCTAAATCTGTTCAGCGGGTAAACCCGCTGGGTAGAGCAAGTTTATATTATAGTGTATGTGTATTAGTTAAACCTATTAATTAACATTAATAATAATTTAGTTTCAACCAATGTATTATTCTAGAGAACTATAGGTGAGAATTTACTTTCCCTTTTGTGTTATGTGACATTTATTTGTTCTTTTTAAAATTCCATAACATTCCCAATACCCTATAGTCATTAGTAATATTTCCATGTCGAAATGAGCAATTCTCGCCCCCAGCACGTGTTAATAACATAATTGGCCATCGCTCCTGGCCTGCCTGCGTCCAAAGGGCACCCATTTGCATGAGAATCACGCATCGATTCTACCTCTACATGATGAACGTGTGTGAATTACTATCATAGCATTGTTGTTAGAGGTTTTGCGGGTATTTTATATTATTAGGCGCTAGTTTATGCTTGCGACTTCACATAAGATTTTTTTAATACAACGAAGTAAGAAGATGAGCAAGACGCTCTCCTGATGGTGAGAGATAACGCTGCCCATAATTAATAATTAGTATAGTGATACCCAGTGCACTGCGCCGACACTTCTTACTTGAGAGTTGAGAGTCATAAGATGTTAAGACTTGAAAGTCATAAGATATTAAAGACTCTTCAGTCCAGTAATTTCACTAGCTATAGTGGCCTCCTACCGAAGCACAATTGTGAACCGTTCCTCGTTTTTTGAAATTGCTTAAAATAGATACTTTTCAAAAATAACGACAGCTAAGTTATATCATACGTCTATTACAATTATAATAAAACTAGCTGACCCGCGCGCACTTCGTTGCGCGTGAGAGTCAATTAATAAAGCGAATTCGGTGCTGCTATTTTGACTATGATTGTATTTCCATCCCCGCGACTTTGTAAGCGTAAAATAAGGCATGGCTATAATATTTGCTCCCGCTGTGGATAGCGAAGAATATCGGGCTGGATATTTCTATGCAGTTTTGTTCGCTACCGTAGGAACCAATGCTATGTCCTTTCTCAGAGATCACACTATTTAAGTTTAGCGGTTATTGATTTCCATCACAAATTTTCACGCCTCTCCTCAGGAATTAATACTATTTGTGGTCCTTTCCCGGTAACTCTTTAACTTATCTCTATTATAATTTTTGTAAGCTAAATTATAATTATAGGTTACTAATTTCTCACACCATCCTTCCCGCGACTCAAATCAATTCCGTGGTTCCTGAATTTCCATTAAAACTCTGACCCTGAAGGTGGGGGAAGGATCAATACTGAGTCTCCTTAAAAGTTAATTTCTGACATAACAAACTATTCATTAACAGAACCAAAATTCTGAGTACTGGTGAGTTCGCAAAATCTCTTCTTATCGGTCGCCTACGTTACATAAAAAATACGTTGTCCAAATTTTAGCTTAAACGAAGAAGTGGTTACCGATATCCTACACAAACTGCACCCCCTCTTTCCTCCCCTCAAAGGTTGATTTCTGGGATAAAAAGTATCCCATATTTTTTTTAAGTCTCAGTCTACCTTTGTATCAAATTTTAACTCAATAGGGTCCTATTTCCTATACAAACTTTGACCCCCTAACGCTTCAATTCGAAGGTAATTTTTGACATAAAACTTTTTATTATTCCTCAACACATCCCCAATAATCTTATTGTGGATTTGTATACAAAAGTTTTTTAGGAATAATAATTCCCGTTCCCGTAAGAATTTCGCAAAATCCCCTCCCCTCTTACGGGTCGTGAAAGTCACATAAAGAACACGCTGTCTAAATTTTAGCGTAAAATATAACTGGTTACTGATTTCCTACTCAAACTTCTACCCCCTTACTCCCCCGCACCCCTCCCTCTTAAAGTAAATTTCTGTCTAAAATAATATTCAGTGTTCCTAAACAAAACTCAAACCATGATTCCAAAAAATTTCACCTGAATTGGTTTAGCGGTTACGGATTTGCATACAAAAGTTTTTCGGGAATAATTCTCGTTCCCGGGGGAATTTCGCAAAATACCTTCATATCGGTTGCTTACGTTACCTAAAGAATACGTTGTCCAAATTTCAGCTAAAACAAAGAAGCGGTTAACGATTTCTTACCCAAACTTGCATCCCCCTTTATCCCGCCTTTGAGGTTGATTTCTGGGATAAAAATTATCCCATATCATTTTGTAGAACTCAGTCTACCTCTCTACCAAATTTCAGCTCAATAGGGCCAGCGGTTCTAAATTTCCCATACAAATTTTGTACCCCCCTTACCCCCTCTTAGAAGTTAAATTTTGTCATAAAAACTATTTAATGTTCCTCAAAACAATCCCAACAATCGTTTTACAAAATTTCAGCTCAATCGGTTCAGCGGTTAAGGATTTGCATACAAAAGTTTTTTAGGAATAATTCCTGTTCCCGCGGAAATTTTGCAAAATCCCTTTATATCGGTCATCTACGTTACATAAAAAATACGCTGTTCAAATTTCAGCTTTAAAAGATGGCCGATTACTGATTTCCTACTCAAACTACTACCCCTCTCTTCCCCCTTCAAGGTTGATTTCTGGGATAAAAAGTATTCCATATCATTTATTTGGATTCAATCTACCACTGTACCAAATTTCAGCTCAATAGGGTCAGCGGTTCTAAATTTTCCATACAAACTTCGACCTCCCTTTACCCCCCCTTAAAAGTTAATTTTCGTCAAAAAAAAAACCATATTCCTAAACACAATCCAAGCAATCGTTTTACAAAGTTTCAACTCAATCGGTTCAGCGGTTAAGGATTTGCTTACAAACGTCTTTTAGGAATAATTCCCGTTCCCGTGGAAATTTTGCAAAATCCCTTTTTACCGGTCATCTACGTTACATAAAAAACACGCTGTTCAAATTTCAGAGTTAAAAGATGGCCGGTTACTGATTTCCTACTCAAACTTCTAACCCCCCTCTTCCCCCTTCAGGGTTGATTTCTGGAATAAAAAGTATTCCATATCATTTATTTTGACTCAATCTACCTCTGTACCATATTTCAGCTCAATAGGGTCAGCGGTTCTAAATTTTCCATTCAAACGTTGACCCCCCTTTACCCCCCCCTTAAAAGTAAATTTCTGAGATAAAAACTATTCAATGTTCCTAAATACAATCCAAACAATCGTTTTACTAAATTTCAGCTCAATCGGTTCAGCGGTTACGGATTTCCATACAAACGTTTTTCGGGAATAATTCCCGTTCCCGGGAGAATTTTACAAAAATCCCTTTTTATAGGTCGCTTACGTTACCTAAATAACACGCTGTCCAAATTTCAGCTAAAACAATGAAGCGGTTAACGATTTCTTTCACAAACTTGCAACCCCCCTTTCCCCCTTTTAAGGTTGATTTCTGGGATAAAAAGTATCCAATATCTTTTTTTAGGACTCAATCTACCTGTGTACCAAATTTCAGCTCAATAGGGTCAGCGGTTCTAAATTTTCCATACAAACTTCGACCCCCCTTTACCCCCCCTTAAAAGTAAATTTCTGACAAAAAAACTATTTCATGTTTCTAATCACAATCCTAACAATAGTTTTACAAAATTTCAGCTCAATCGGTTCAGCGGTTACGGATTTGCATACAAACGTTTTTCGGGAATAATTCCTGTTCCCGAGGGAATTTAGAAAAATCGCTTCTTATTGCACGATGAAGTTTTTCAAAGAATACGCTGTCCAAATTTCAGCTCAATCCGTCCAGCCGTTTGGGCTGTGCGTTGATAGCACGAAAGTGTACGAACGATTTTATATAATAAAAGAAGATAAGTAAATCTTTAGATAGATATAACTCTTTTATTTAAAAACCGATTTAAATAAAACCAATACTATTTACAAATTAGAGAAATTTGCAACGTTTTAGCGAAAACTGCATACAATTCGGTTGTGCCGTTTTATCACACATAAGTAATAACCTTTTTACAAATTAAGCCTAATAAAACTACTCTGGTAAATTTTCGTTTATGGCCACATCGATAGATGGCGTATTTTTAGTTTGTCGCACTTTTTGCTTTTTGATTTTTTTGAATTGAATTTACTTTATATTCTATTACTTTTACTTCGAAATTTTGATGTAAATTAGGGGCGATGTGTTCGATATAAATGATTATTATTTATTTTATTATTTTATTTTACGTTTCCCTAGGAAAAATTGACAAAATGTTTTACGATCTAGATCGCGCAAGCGACTTTTTCGCGTCGTTTTGTTCATATGCGTATTTTCACAGTTCACCTTAGTAAAGGATCACAATGAATGGGGAGAAATTTCCATTCTTATTATATGTATGGATATGGATAATCTAACGAAAGTCATATTACGAAAGACGAAATTAAATTTGAATTGTAGTAAAGTAGCCATAAAATCTAGTATAAATGCTATAATTTAATAATATTAACAACATTTAACGAGCAGCTAATATGAAATGATTGCATCGTAAAATCGTAATTCACCGCGCATGGGTGATTATTATTCATTACTGCTGATATATTGGGCGAGATGCCGCAAATGCGTCTATCTATCTATCTATTCGGTCCATTTTCCTACACACTTTCCGGTCGTGTGCGAGTCGTATTCCGATGAAATAATAATTAAGTCAAAAGATGGGTTTAAATGTTTGTACACGTGAAAAGTTTATTCCATGTTTTATATGTTACCCACACAAAACAACTTCATCTCGTGGCCTTGTTCGCATTAACAGATATTTCCCGAACTATTTCCCGAATTTCAACTGAGTATTAAAAAGTTAGACAGTTATTCCTTTAATACCTATATAACAACTACTTGTATGTACCAGAATGTACCTACAGAAATTTATACATTGAATTATGCAAAATATTGTCTTTTTGTATTATTATGTACATAGTGCTTCCAAATGAGACACGCCGTGTAGGTGACTTCGCGGCATCATATTTGATACATTATTTGTGTGCATTGCTTTAAAACTACATAGTGTGGTTTCAATGCAAATGGCCATTTACGGTTTCTATACGAGAGGCATTAGTTATTAGCTGCGTGTGAATTACTGTTGTGAGCCGACCACACATGTCGGTCTACAAAAATTCAGTTAGTTTATTTAATTTTTACAAAAATATGTATAGTAGGTAATACGTCCAGAATCATACAAAAAAAGAAGTACCTACCTGCTACACAGAATAGAATAGAAAGCTCTTTATCAACATTAATCCAATAAGCTTTAAAAGATTAGATATTAGAAAAAAAAGTGTTATAATTGGCGGTCCTATCGCTAATAGCGATACTTCCAGACACAGTGTATTTTTTTTTTAATTTGGTAAAAAGAGGTAAAGACCTTATTTAAATTTTAAGTTAGTATAATTAAAGATAATTCGAATTTCTTCATTAGATGAATAATAATTTTTATCATCTGCCCTATGAATGCCTCTGTGCTGTGTCTGTGTGTGTGTGTCTGTGTGTGAATGGTTATCTGGAAGAGATCGCTTTTAGCGATAAGACCGCCGGTTGCAACATCTTTGTTTTGTTAGTTAATTACTGTTGTAAATTTTTAATTTTCATGTGGTGATACAATAAGGTATAAATAAATAGATAATATGAATCTCATAATCCTAGTTCTACTTACCCAGTGAGCTAGAGCGATAACTCAAAAGTTCATAACCGAGCGCAATGTCGCGGGCTACCGACCTCTACCTCCTATTATGACAGTCAACCACTTTCAAACAGTACCTAAGATCAAGCGAATACTGGTAAGAGCAAAAAAATAGTAATTCATCAACTCGTACTACAAGCATTCGGCCCGTTTGGTACGAGAAGGATGAACGTATCCTTGAGGTGACAAGTAAATTAAAAAAATATATAATACCCAACAGTGCCAAAAAAAATTATGTTATGGTTATTGTATAGTGGATGTGTTTGTGACCAACAGTGCCAGTTATTCTACCACAGACCACGACTACCACCTGAGACTGAGCAGTAACAAACACAACAACCAACCAAGCAGAGACCGAGCGACCGAGCGTGATGTTTGCCAACTGAGCAGTTGGAAAACATCACTGCCAACTGCTCAGTTGGCAAACATCACTGCCAACTGCTCAGTTGGCAAACATCACTATGCACTGGGAGGGCACTATAGTGCAGTGCAATGCAGTCTGCAGTGCACTAGCTACAGCTAGTGAAATTACTGGGCTGACAAATTGAAGTGTACCTAGAATTTTACACCATAATGAAATCTTGGGTTGCATCTTGGGTAACCTACTAATTATGGGCAGTATTATCTCTTACCATCAGAAGAACGTCTCTTACTCGTCTTTGTACTTCTTTGTATAAAAATTTCAAAATGTAGGCACGAGAAGAGAAATTCGGAATTTGAATTTTACAAGGAAGATTAGGTACTGTAAAGTAGCAACCAAGTTATTTCATAGGATCCCTCGGGTAGTGTAACTTAATTCGCTTTCACTTGACGCGAGTGCTTAATTAAGCTGCGGTAGGTTGGTCTTACGTGAGTTTTGGCTGCGTATGGAGGGTGCAATTTCATTATGAACTTTTGTTGCAAAAGTTATTTTTAGTAACATATACCTACAGTAGAAGATTCAGGTGCTTTTTACTGACGAGGAGCTGAGAAGAGAAGGCTAGAAATGTCCAATTGGATACTCGGATTTTTCGTAGGGAGACCGTTTTTCTACCCAAGCACTGTGATTGGTAGATACTAAATACCTCTATCCAGTTCCAATAGAACCTAATAGTTTAGGAGTCCTATAATTCTTACAAATGTGAAATTTTGTGTGCTCTTCATGTCTATTCATCTTAGGTTAAAAGAAAATGGGAAAGATATCGTTGCTATGCCAAACTTGAGCCTGTTGGACCGGAGAGTGTCGGTTCCCGCGCCGATTCGCACCGGAGTAAAATTATTGTGCCAGGCACAACTTTCCGCTCTTAAATTAGGCCCATGGGCCTAATTGAATGATCGGTCCATATCAGAAACGTCAATACCGCGTCTTCCTATTTTTTTAATCTATGCTACTCATACTTTCTATGTAGTTAGAAAAGACCCTGGATTTTTACAGCGGGGAAAATCGCGTAGCTTTTTTGGTATAAAGCGCTAAAATCATCATCATCATCAGCCCACCTCCCTCCACTGCTGGGCATAGGCCTATGGCGCGCCACTCAATTCGGTCCTCTGTCTTCCTCCTCCAGCCAAAGAGCAGCCATAGCTAGCAGTAATAAACTAACAAAACTCCTATCTTTTTATTTAATACTTAGTGCCCAGCAATTTTTCCCGCTGAAAAGCTGATGGTGTTATCCTGGGTCACTGGGTCTAAGTTACTCATATACCAAACTCAACTCAACTCAATCGGTTAAACCGCTAGTAACAGACACACACATCACACAAACGTTCACATTTATTATATCAGTAGGATGTGAAGGATCTAAGAAATGACTGTTTATAACCCCGCATCTTCCGGTGTTCCGGAGTTCAATGACCCACCACTGGTAGATGTCAACAAAATAAAATAGAAATAATGTACCTACACGGCTACGAATCAGAAATAGACCGCTCCCCATGCTTAGCGCGAACTTGAATCCACCCGTATTTATTTTTAACACTATCTTATTGTATTCGGAAATACTGGCTCGGTAAATAACTGTCTTTGATGGGCTCGACGCTATTTTACGCCTAGCTGGAACTTGAAATAGATTGAAATCATTTGAATTTAGAGTTTTTTCTGTGGTCTACCTTTATCGAGAGAAAAAGGATCAACAATTTTACAGTGAACTATGTAATGTATTAGAATGGTAAAGCTAATGAGTAAATGAGAAATTAACCATGTGCTTTTATGTTTATTATTCAGAATCAAAACTCATATCGAATAATATCTGTATGTATACAGATACAAACTTTTTATGACTTAATTAGTGTCGCTAAAATTATAAAAGCGAAGGTTTGGTATTTCTAAACACCTAAACGGCTGATCTGATTTAGGTGCGGTTAGTGTACAATACAATCTATACTGAAATTACTGCGCCAAAGAGTCTTATCATCTTATGCCTTAAAAAAAGAGCGTTGGTGCAGTGCACCTAGAAATTTACATCATTGTGAAATCCTCGGTCTCTGGTCACTGATTATTTATTATAATAGACAGCGTTATCTCTTAACATCATAGGCGAGTAGACGCTCTCCTGTGCTCGTATTCTTACTTTTCATAAAAAAGCTACTAAAACTTTGGGGTTTTCATAATATTACAAAAATACCAGACTTTAAAGACGTAGAATTATATGCGGTAGATGTACAGTCCGGTCAAGTCCCCCTTATCAAATCCGACATGTCATCGAAATGTAATAATTCCCCCAACTGGGGAAGGAATCGGAAAGCTATTTACAAAGAACCAGGGGGACACGTGGGGTACAGCGCCCATTTCTTGAGAAAATAACGAATTAGGAATTCTGTCTGTAAGATTGCAGTATTTTGTATCGATTCGGAAAAAGAAATAGGGGACTGTATAGGGGTATCTCTTCAAAATATTAGAGGTAAAAAAGAAGAGGCTTTATATGCAACATCTCAATAAAACCTTAGTAGGTAGGTATTTGCGATTATATAAATTACAGGGCAGTGGGTTATCTGGATGAAAACCAATCCACCCTACTATACTGAACAAATGTGTAGCTTTAGCAACAAAAAGAGGTAAATCTCTAAATTAGAGTTGGCAAGC
The DNA here is from genome assembly GCA_947507615.1 of Hemithea aestivaria. Taxonomy (NCBI): domain Eukaryota; kingdom Metazoa; phylum Arthropoda; class Insecta; order Lepidoptera; family Geometridae; genus Hemithea; species Hemithea aestivaria. The sequence goes on along the minus strand of OX382326.1, from coordinate 7,899,327 downwards.
TAAAGTTTTTCATGTTCTGTAAGTTATCTAAATAGTTATTTAGAGGTACAATAATAAATATCGTCTCATATCTAGCGACGCAATGTTTTTCAACGGAAGGTAATATTTTTTTTGTGTGTATATTTCTATTGACCCAAGGATGTCAACTATAAATTTATCACTATCATTATTTATACCTCGCTCAACCATTTTGTGATAAAGTACCTAAAAAGATACATAAATAATGTGAAAATTGCAAAAATAAAACAGTCCAGAATAATGCTATATAGTCCCGTTGTTTTCGCACACGGTCCATCCCTTAATACTCGTATGCCTTTATAAAGGTACATCTGTATCTGAATCGGCACATTCGACCAATCGCTTTATATCGGTGTAACAGTCGCGATTGACCCCATGTCCCTGCATTAATATCTTTGTAACCTCTCAACTTTGCCACTTTAGGGCGGTAGTTTAGGACGGTTTGTAAGGGAGATAGAAAGGTTCGATTGAGAGAATATTTGGTCATAATTGGGAGGTTGTAAATATGTAGTACGAGTAATTTCAAATTTATAAAAAAGTGTAAAATAACAAAACTAAAGTCGTCACAGTCAGGTCATCAGCTACGAGTCTATATTTTCTAGAAATCTATGATAGTATGTATTTAGGATTCTAGGATACGGTCATGCCGTTTTTTTGCTTGACTTAGCAGCCTCGTCATCAGATATCATAGATCATTATCCCTCGACAACAATAAATCTACTATCATCCTAATTCTTTCTAAATTACCAACTTTTGCGAAAATAACGCTGTAAAATAGGCCTAAAGAAGACCACCAGGTATTACGAGTAATCTACGAGTAACTAAAAAGTTAAAACCTTAAAAATATAGGTACTCGTATATTATATATGTACATACTCCATACATTTTTTATAGCGTAACCATCAAAGTTATTATAATCGTTTTGTTACTTCAAAGAACACGTTCACCAACAAAACCTGCAGCAAACATCGTACCCTCCAGCTTCTGAAAACATTGCCTTCGAAACCCTGTAAACCCTTGACAAATCGTGCAATTTTTGAACGTAATCGGTGCAACGTAATCTGAACTTTGTCACGTATACAATAAGATAAAAAGTTGTTGAATATATAAGTTTGTGAAGGCAGTTAGGGCGGCAGTGTTTACCCACAAGCGATCGATAGGGCTGAGTAGAACCTCCGCGTGAAAATTGCAACTCGTCCCTAATAACATACATTAACTGGATATGGCTGTAAAGTTTGCACTCCCAAATAACGTAGAATAAAGTTATATTTGAAAAATTCCCACTTTACAGAAGCGCAATTTGAAGTTTGACTTGAATAAATTTAATTCTAACTTTTTTTGCAGTCTATTAGATAATATGACTAGTGTATTTATGAGATTTTTCAGATATAACTTTGTTCTTCGGACTAATTACTTTGTATTTCGTTACGGATAGGGATATATTATTATTACCTATGTAGTTTATTTTTTAAAATTGCAAATGTACCTACATTGTATGCCTTACCATAACTTATTGATTTTATTCACAAAATCCACGAGTCTTACAAAATAACTGTTTGTTATGAATAATTATGACTTCCAACAGAACCATCTGAATTTGTCTGACATTGTGTCTATTTTTATGAAAGAATTTCAAATCTTATTAAAAAGGGAGGTAGGAATTCAGAAAAAAAAGAAAAAAAAAGTCTAAATCACACATGTTTCTTTATATTTCACATCAAATATCTCTAGAACAAGTAATTTACTTCCAAATGAAACAATTCTTTAATTACTTTATACAAATCTCATTGATTTGTCGACTTGTCACTTCTAGTTTCCATCAACTCATCTCAGGTAGGTACTTGAATAGTTACGGGCCCGTATCTATGGAGGGGTGGCGGAATTATTCAGCTCCGTTTACTTTCCTTCTTTTCACGTTGATTTTAAGGGATCCAAGAGAAATTGCGGATAGATTCACCCGCTCCGAATTTATCGGGCAATTTATTTGAAGATTCTCTATGAATCTCTCTGTATCATTTAAATCTGTTAAGATTTTTAAGTTGGAAACGCTATTGAAATAAGGTTATCTCTTGAGAGTGGAGAGTTTCAAATAAAATTTAACGCTTAATAGGCACATTGAAAAGGAGACAAAAGACAACTAAAATACTCAATATTGGACTTATTTTAACCAAAACAACCTAAATAACGATATACACGTGTGTATTAAAGTGCGTGTACTAAATAAACTGAGTGGGCACCTTCAAACCCTATCACAAATTATGGAGTAGTGACATGGCAAGGAAATACATGGAGCGTCGATTTTCAAAGTCTCACCGCACAACCATACCAGCCAGTTTCAAAATACCGGAGCCCGGCGAATTCTACAACAAAGCTACACCTTTTGTCCAACGCACCCTATTATTTGTTGCTGACGAGACCACCGGCCCCAAACCAGATAATGCAAGAGCAAACGATCTCGAAGAAGCATCAACATCTAAATCGGCGGATGAGCAAGAACGATCGCCTAAGAAGAGCTCATTTTTCTTCTCCCCTTCCAAAAGCTGCAAGCACGGCCGGAGTTTCTTCCGGCTTCAAACGAGTCCGAAGAAGTCGAAGGAAGCGGAGATAGCGGGAGGCAAAAATGCTGGAGCGGGACTCATCAGCTACGCTCCCGGATGGTCGTTGAAGGGCGAACACCTTATGAAGTGGCAGGAATCCGGGAAGACTACCATTGAGGTAAGTGCTATGAATATTCTGAAATGTTTTACCGGGTAGGATAATGTTATTGTGAATAATGATGAGAAGTATGGTTATAGATAGGTAGAACATTTTAAAGTGCTCGCTGATTCATTAAATACATTGGCTACGAATAAATTATAGACTTTCAGCCAGTATGTACACAGTAGTACAACATTTACATAAGATAGAAAGTCGACATTATGATTGCTGTAGATACTAGCCGAAAGTTTGCGTGACTTTTCGATTTCAAAACACTGTTTAACAGATACGTATACTTTAGGACTTGAACTCTGTCTACATATTAATGCAGTTTAACATAAAAATATGTATAATAAAAAGTAAATATTATGACATTCTTACTAACCTCTGCTAAAAACATCGTTGGAGGCATGTGAATGTACGGGCTTCATTCAAAAAATATATTGATTGTAGTCATGATAAAAAAACTTTTTCATCGCGTGAAACCAACGCGCGAAGCCAGTTTATAACATTTCCTTTTCTGAAATTTTCGACAAAACCGTGTTATGGAATCGGCTAGTCAGTGGTTAACAAGGCGTTAGGGGTGTTTTTGTGAATAAATGAAAATTTCAATCTAAACGCGCCCTCAGGTAGAAACGCTTGCGAGGGAGATTATTATTACGGTTGAATTTTGAAATGGTATATTGGAACAAAGAAACGTTGCATAGGTATATTTAATAAACAAGTAGTTATAGTTTACATCGCTTGAAACTTATTTTAACTGTAACTTAATGTAAAGGCTTAAAACATTAAAGACTTCGTTTAAACATTAAAGAAAGAAAAAGTTTGGGTTATTGTCTACCTCAGAATTTGAAACTGGAATCTGACCAAAACCATTTTTTTCAACTACACCTTGTGCTAAACTAATTCACTTGATAATGCAAATTAATTCAAATGCATCTATTACATAACGGTTATTCTAGCGTTAGTGATTTTCTTGCACGTTCTTCTCACAAAGGTACTATTCGAATGGGTGTTAGAGACAAACTATAGAATGAATTTATTCCTAAATTTGAATAAATGATTCTTGAGTTTGTGCTCAAATAAGGGTCATGCTATTGTTGAAATATATCATTTAATAGTAGAAACTGCTGAAGTAATTAACATCTCATACTAAGATGTAAGCGCTCATCTCAACCGAATATTTTCTGGCAAATTTAACGTGTCGGTGAACATTACACCAGATTCTTTCCGACACTTTAGCCACAATAATAATATCGAGGCATTACGGCTCGCCACCCTCGGTTTTTCTCAACATTTCCACTTTTCTCTAGCGATCCGGAAAAGTGGGGAAGGCGGCGTCTACGATGGCCTTTCGTATCATAGTAATGCGAGTCTAATATTTCCTTTTACTCGGCTCTTAGATATGATGAATTGCAAAGTAAAGTAGGTAATATTAGTTTCGACGATATTAGTGAATATGCATGTCTTCATTATCTCAACGTTCAGTCATTCTGCAACGATGTGCTACAGCGATTAGCAGTTAGCGACTTAGTACCATGGAGCATAAGTTTTAAATCTTAGTTCTAAGCTATATTGTTGTATTTGTGTGAACAATAAAGAGTTTCTATCTATCTATAAGTTCAGGCTGTTCTCAAACTAAAATACTTACTTACTTTAAAAATATCGTGACTATACTTCGTTTGAAAAACTTAGATCTCTCAGAATTCACAATGTGTCAGTGACAAAAATTTGAGTTCCCACACCAGAAAAATGATTGACTAATAGAAGATTTCTCAAATTAAAAGGATTTTAAAAAATAAATTAGCTAGGGTATATAATATTTTAATATATTCAAAGAATAAACACTATCAAAATTATATTTATTATATCTAAAGCACACAGATTTAATTGTTTAATTAATTATAAAAAAATAAAGAAATATGTGGTAGTAAGAAAATATTGAGACTGGTATCATAGCAGGGGTCAATTCTGAACAAAGTCACTTGAGGGCCGGTCGTTAACAATACGACTTTTCACTTTTAGTTTTATAAATCACAGTTTTTATTATGAAAACACAGTGTACAATTACATAAAAATACGCGCTTTTAAAAAAATAGGGTTGCATTTGATAACGTAACATTTTACATGTTTTTTTCACTTTCTGTTGTACTTTGGCAGTCGCGACTCTTTGGCGATCTCTCTCGTTTTGCTAAAGAATCGGACCGTAATTTTTGACACTGACACATTGTGAATTCTGAGAGATCTAAGTTTTTCAAACGAAGTATAGTGTTATTTACAGTACTCCTGTGAAACGGTCCGACCGATTTTCAAGTATTTTTTTTAAAGGGTTCCTTCTTGAAATAAAAAAAAATCATCTAACATCATAATTTGCTCGAAAACGCAACTCTATAATCCATAGCACCTATGAATCATGATTATAATCCTACTTATATTATAAACGTGAAAGTGTGTAAGAATGTACATATGTTATTGGATGCTTGGATGAATGTTTGTTACTCTTTCATGCCTAAACGGATGGACTGATTGAGCTGAAATTTGGAATAGAGATAGTTTAGACTCTGAAATAAAACATCGGCTACGGTACAGCGGGAAAAACTGCTGGACGCAGCTATTAGTATTTAGTATATGATTTAGGAGTATTAGGTACCTATAAGATAATCGTATAACTCTTAAGCTTGTAATCATGTTTCCATTATAATAATCCATATGTTCCTAGATTTGGGATCAAGCCTTCAATTTCCCATTACGTAGATACATAATCCATGTGTGCCTATTCAAGATTGTTGTTTGAACAAAACTTTGCAATGTGAACTACCTACACTTGATCCCTTTTAATTATACCAACAAAGCGTTCGAGCAACAATCTAATTTGATCTGCACAAAAGCATTTCAGAACTGTGCGTTTGACAATAGGGATGATGACGTGGCGTGCCTCTATGGTGGTACAATACAACCGCTTTTAAATTGCACCTGTTATACAAGCAAGATGTTTCTTAGGTCTATAGGAATGAATTTCAATTTAAAGTGGTTAATCTCTATCTCATTGTGATTTAGTTAAAATTTATCGAAAATTGAAAAAATGCGTTTTTATTGGTTGAAACATCAATTATGCTCAGATTAATTATATTGGAGCAAAAGGAATTTAAAAATACAATAATTATGTTTTGCCGCAAATCTTGAAAACATTTTCTCTTTTTAATATTATGTTACTCATTAGATATTGTAGAAATGTTCAATCTAAAGTGAAAAAAAGCCTCTTCCTTTTCAAATGTTTATTTAAAGAAAATACTAAGACTGGAACAACACCGTTTTACCTCTATATAGAGGTACTAGTTGCAGTTAACGAATTCGAATCACAAGAGGTACTAACTGTACTACCCACTGTGATTCAACCGAAAGCTTCATTAGGCGAGCCCCAAACTCTGAATATGTATGAGGATAGAAGCTGACGCGTGTCACGACCGAGCTATGATAGGGTTAATACGAAATGCTTTGTTTGTACAACAATACAACCGGAAAAGTACCTTATTGTAACTGCATATGTCTTATTATTGCATATTTTTGGTGTCCTGATTGTGAAATAAAGGTTCGACCGAATTATTATGTAGGTAAAGATCTGATGAAGTGATTAGTGAATTATTTAATTATGGTAAAGTTGAATTAGAAAGTCTGGTTGCGATATTTTTCATCAACATTTTCCTTTTTGAACCCGAGTACCTAAACGAACAAAATATATAATTACGTACAAACTTATTTAGGGTGATTGATTTGGCAAAATCAGTCTTATGATAGACTAGTATGATACAATAAAACGACTTTATAATGATTTTTTTTCGCAAATTTCATTTACACATTATGGAAACTTCTTTGTTCAAACAGCAAATACCACAAAAAATTTACCATTTTTAAATTACTTTTTTTTAATACGGAAATTTCTCTCATTAGCAACTTTTACCACAAAAGGGAGGAAATACAGAACTTTTATACAGAGTTATCGTTCCCCAATAGAACCACATTTCTTTGTTCTTACTGCGAAGTGCATCAGAAATGCACCCTCTTAGCAAATGATGGCTATCTAATCGCACACTATTGTAATGACAACAGATGCCGCGACAAATACAATAAAATACACAGGTGGGCCTCTCACCCTGATGTTATAATATGGTTTTAGCAGTGATCAAGGTCTAATATTTAAGTTTATACAAACGACTTCGTTTATACACTTGATAACGACAAAAAAATAGACACACAAGTGACCACACGGTTAGTGTTTCGCTAAAAAGTGACCTATGCGTTTATTTACATTTTATGATCTACGCGATCCCGCAAAATCCGTTAAATCTTATTAATATTATAAACGTGACAGTTGTAAGAATGTATGGATGTATGTTTGTTACTCTTTCACGCCTAATCGGGTGGACCGATTGAGCTGAAATTTGGTATAGAGCTTAGACTCTGGAATAACACATAGGCTATAGTATAGCAGGTTAACCTACTAGGAACTGGGCACTGGGCACAGCTGGTAATACATAAAGCCTAGCAATATGTTTTCCAAATTTTACGAATCGAGCGGTATCTGCATTTATTTCAGTAACGTGTGGTACTACTTGCTTTATAAAGTGTTGGGTATAGTGATGGATGGCCTATTGGCGAAATTGAATGCGAATTGAGATTTATTGCTCCCGATTATGTACTCGGTAAATATTTATGATGTGGAGTGTGTAGGGAAGATTTGTGACCGGATCGAGGAAGGATACAAGAATTGGCTGTTTAAATATTTAGTTTGAAGAAATGTGGCACTATGAAGAAAGTTACTAGTGGAATATATTCGAGTTTTTTTTAGAAAAATATTAAACCGCCTTCAAGATTTCTTTCAATGAAGAGACGAAAATTTTAAAAGTATACCTATCATTTATTGTACAAGTAATCGTTGCACATGTATATAAAATAGATTCAGATGAATCGTGAACCCTATCTTTTCATTGTATTCCAAAGCGCAGTAGAGAAAAACATGTCATTTTTGAACAGAATTAAAAATAACTTACAAAAGTGCTCTATCGAGTAAAATTATTTGAACAAAGTTTTTCTGAGTGTTATTGATTTCTTGTAGACAACAAATTCATTAGTTATGATCATGATTAAGGCCTGCAAAATGACTTGACGACCAAGGACTAGCCTACGGTATCACTAAGGTAATGGGAACTGGATACAGCCGTAATATAAGAACTTAAAACAACGGTGTACCTACCATTTTTGCCAAAACAAAATTTAAAAGTACTCCCATTAAACACGATACTGGAAGCCAAAGGGCAAGTGATTTGGCACCCCAAATCACAATTGACAGGTTCATTCACAGCCCTCAGGCGGCTCACCCGGCTGAATATTTCAGGGAGACTTATTAGCCAGCTAATTATACTGAGGAAGTAGTTAGGGCGCCGGAAGACGGAGGGAGGTGGACGGAGAAACTTGCTGCGGGGCTTGCGTTGGAAAACACGAGTTAGAGTCACTGTAGAAATATTTTTTTATAGAAAATGTATTGTAAACTAACTTACTATATGGGTTTTAACTAACTTACTATAGGCATACGGCCTATATTCTTTCTTGGCGGATGTCTACGTCATAAAAACTATCTGTATTTCGTATTTCAGCCCGATTTAGGGGGTTAGAGAAGCACCAATTGCTTGTGTGGACAACGCGCCTCGCCGCTGCAATTCAGTTGCCGCTAGTTCGGTTTAATCTTAAAAAGCTTTGTAATTTTAAATAAGTGCGTGTGTGCCTGTGTGTAAGTTACGCCTTTTCACATAAACTACTGAGCTGATTGAGAAGCTGAAATTCGGCTTAGCTTAGACACTTAAGGAAACAATTGATAAAACCGTACACCGCTAGACATGTAAAAGACGCCCGTCAAAAAATCTCTCACCTATCTCTAATTTAGGTATTCCGAATTTAGATAAGGCATTTCTGGTAACTGGTAGATAAATACACAAGCATTAAGTTGCTTAGCTTGGGATTAGGTGGCGCTGTGTGAAATGTCCTGATATATTTATTTATTTATTTAAAGGATTACAAAATTCTTGCAAATACCAATAGAATTGCATAAAAGCCAACATGTAAATGACACGTCGGGCACAGAACTAATCCCGCGTCAATGTGTAACCTCAGCCGTAAACTGTCAACTGTTAAAACGGATACCATGTTGCGCGAGTGGGTTGCCAGTGCGGAACATTTCCCCGTTGAAATGCTTTTGATAGAGGGGAAATATTTTATACCTACATATTTTTTTGTTTTTAGTAAATTTGAGGAAATGCAAATTGCAATTGCAGTTGCACTACAAATATAGTCATTTTGAAGTAATATATAAAGAAATTAGCATAAAAGCCATTTATTACATTCCGAAAAGGTTTTTTTAAATAACGCAATATTCTTCCTATTTTCTTTTGCTCCGGGTTAGAAGGGGAAGGTGGTTCAAGAAATTACTGAGTTAAGAAAACATTAAGAGCGTATATATATCGAGTGACGCTCTCTCGCTCGCACTATTTGACAAATTTTGAAATATAAATTCATAGAATTAATTTATTGAAAATTCCTTAATAACAGCCCTCCATAATATTATTACACACATTTTTATTTATTTATTTATTAATTAGACGGCTATATAGCCAATTACACTAATTAATCAGGAATACTTATAAAATCTTAATAATAATGATATCATAAAAAACAGTATACATTCGATTTAAAAACCCTAAATAAAAACAATACAATTATAGTGCTAAAAATTATTATTTTAAAGTGTTTCCAGATTGATATATTTAAAAATGGCATGAAAAGAATTTTTGTAAGAAATATTGCGTACGACACCGTACCTACCTCTTGAATTTAGAATTTAGAGGTAACACTGACTATACTTTGCCGGTTACATTTTCAAATCATAGCAACTTAATTATGTACTTTAAAAATAACTTTTATTAGGAAACATATGTAGTTTATTAAACACCCGCTAACCTAAATAATTACCATTGTGAACCAGTATTGAACCAGTATCTCAAAGCAAAGGAGGAGTACCTGGTGGAGGTTGAAAAGGTCTATACCGCCAGCTGGAAACTCTTTTGTACTAAGCAGGACCGAGAAACAATGTGGGATGGAATATACCGAGTCATTGGAAGGACTTCTGCTCGTTGTGAGGACGTACCGCTGGTCCAGAACGGAAATGTTCTTAGTGGAAGCGAGTCCGCGAGCCTGCTGGCCGACACCTTTTATCCAGAGGATAATCCAGACGAAGACGTTGCCGACCATACGATTATAAGAGAAGTAGCCAAAAGTGTGAATGATGAGCTGCATGATGGTTCATTGGATCCATCATTTACGGCGGAGGAACTAAGGTGGTCTGCAGCGAGCTTCAACCCGAAGAAGGCGCCCGGGCTCGACGGATTCACAGCGGACATCTGCAGACAGGCCATATCTCACGATCCTGCATTGTTTCTGGCCCTGTTTAATAAGTGTTTGTCCCTTTCCCATTTTCCCACCACGTGGAAGGAAGCGGTCGTGGTGGTTCTTAGGAAGCACGCAAAGAGCGATTTCTCGCACCCCAAGTCGTACAGGCCGATTGGGCTTTTGCCTGTCCTTGGAAAGGTACTTGAGAAGATGCTCATGAGGCGCATAAGGTGGCACATCCTGCCGGGAATGAGCTGTCGACAGTACGGGTTCATGCCACAGCGCAGCACCGAGGACTCCCTCTATGTCATGATGCGATATATTCGGCAACAATTGCATAGCAAGAAGCTGATTGCGGTAATATCGCTCGACATAGAGGGCGCTTTCGATAGCGCATGGTGGCCCGCTATTAGATGCCGTCTTGCGGAGGCGGGATGTCCGGTAAACCTGAGGCGCCTCGTCGATAGCTATCTAGACCAGAGACAGGTAAGGGTCAGATATGCAGGAGCTGAATGTGTGAGGACCACCACGAAAGGCTGCGTTCAGGGTTCAATAGGGGGGCCAACATTTTGGAATCTCTTGTTGGACCCCCTATTGAAAGAGGTGGCAAAAATGGGGGAGCACGTCCAGGCTTTCGCGGACGATATTGTTCTGATTATTTCCGGCGATTCGGGATCTGAAGTGCAAAGGAGGAGTAATGCCGTCCTCGAACATGTTCGGAGCTGGGGAGTCCGAAATAAGCTGAAGTTTGCGCCACATAAGACCCAGGCGATGGTTGTAACTAGGAAGCGAAATTTTGACACCCCGACTCTGACTATGGGCGGAGTCGGCATTGCACTTACCCACGCCATAAAGATCCTGGGCCTCACAGTGGACGACAAGCTGACTTTCAACGCGCACGTGGCGAACCAATGCAGGAGAGCGCTCGACTTGTATAAGCAGCTTGCCAGGGTCGCTAAAATCCACTGGGGGCTTGGCCCGGAAGTAATCAGAACAATATATACTGCGGTAGTCGAACCAGTCATCTTGTACGCGGCAAGCGCATGGGCACCGGCTGCAAAGAAGATCTGTGTACGTAAGAAGCTCGATGCTGTGCAGCGGGGCTTTGCCCAGAAAATAATAAAAGCGTACCGTACAGTCTCCCTGAACTCGGCTCTAGTACTCGCTGGGCTCCTTCCTTTGGATCTACGTATCCGGGAAACAGTCGATCTTTATGAGATAAAGAAAGGCTATTCCCAGCGAGTTCTAGAGGATCGAGATGTTATAGTTGAGAAGCCAGTTGATTTCCAGGACGTGCCACACCCCGCACACCACGCCGAACTGAAGTTCGCGGCCCTTGAGGACGGGGCGGAGGAAGCGCGAGGCCTATGTATCTACACGGACGGCTCCAAGATAGAAGGGAAGGTGGGAGCTGCACTGTCCGTGTGGAACAATAACACCGAGGCAGAGTCGGAGATGCTCAAGTTGGGATCGTTCTGTTCAGTCTACCAAGCGGAACTACTGGCACTGGAAAAAGCAACAGCGTACGCAGCCTGTAGCAGGGCGCTTGAGTGCAGCATCATTAGCGATTCTCGATCGGCGCTCGAGACCGTAGTTAACAATGTCTCCCTCCACCCCATAGCTAACAAAGTGCGACAGAATATCAGGACAGCGAAAATTCTGAACCAAAAGCTGAGTTTGTTTTGGGTGAAGGCACATATTGGGGTGGCAGGTAATGAGCGAGCTGATTCGCTCGCTAAGGATGCTGCACTAAGACTGGATCGAGAGCCGGACTATGATATGTGTCCGGTTTCATTCGTCAAGCAACAGCTACGGCTGGATTCGCTTGACGAATGGAATCAAAGGTATAAGGATGGGGCCACCGGGGCGGTGACGAAGATGTTCTTCCCCTGCGCTCTGAGGGCGTACAGGATTGTGAGGAAGTTTGCGCCATCCGGTGTCCGGACTCAGATCCTCACGGGACACGGTGGGCTTTCCGAGTATTTGCATCGGTTCAAGTGCAAGGAAAGACCATCGTGCACCTGTGACCCAGACGTGCGAGAAACGGTGGCTCACATCCTGTTTGAGTGCCAAGCCTTCGAGCGTCAGAGGGAGGACCTTCGTCAGGAACTGGGAGTGGATGTAACGCATGAAAGTGTAGCGAGTGTTATAGGAGGAAAGAAAGTAGGAGTATTTTTGGAGTATGCTGAGAAGATTATGAAAGTTGTGATTGAGAGGAACAGCACGCGCGGAAGAAACGAAAGAAGATGAACGAAAATAGAATGCGTGAGAGACACGCAAGGTGAAGAAAGAAAGACCGAGAGGAAAATGCGTACCGAACGCCAATGTCCCTGTCACCACACACGGGGGACCAAGCATAGGAAAAAAAAAAAAAAAAAAAAAAAAAAAACCTAAATAATTAATAGAAATCAGTAAGCTGTACTGAAAATTATGAATATTATCTAAGTATCTTCTATTTTTAATTAAATTTTTGAAATAAAAAAAGGCAATTTGCAAAAACTCCGGTGTTTTTAAATATCACTGGCAACCCCAACCGGGAGCAAATTGCAAATACAGATTTATGACGTCGTTCGCCACAAATTTTCGTTCATCGGGCTATATCGAATAATTTACCGCCGCTGTCCAGGGCTCGGTATGCCTGGATTGCGGACAGGTGAGGTGTCCACGGCGATCCTGAAATGCCTCGGAAATTTAAAAAAATCAGAATGTGCGAAACTCTATATTTTGTAGGAGTGGGCGTTAATTCAACGAACGGCTTTTTTTAACTGTTAATCTAATGTTAACGAATTAACAGTTTTTTGTTTACTGCAAAACCCGTTAAATCTATCAACTGTTACATTCAACGATTTTGGCAATGCGTTTTTTTATTATATCAACGAAAAGGTATTCAAAAGTCGCTAACGTAATCTGAAGCTGTTAACGCAAAACCAGTTAAAATTATCTATTTCTTCTGCGTTGAAAGAACGAATAGAAACGGAATATGCCGAGTGGACGCGAGGGCGCCTATGTGAGCGAGCGAGACGCCGCTAGCTTAAAATTGTACGAGCGAGAGTGAGAGATATCTATGTTTCTAAGTTCGCTTGCTACTATTAACTGCTACGTTGCCGTTGGTACAAATCTGTTACATTAATGAAAACCTGTTAATAATGTTAACGGCTTTTTTAACAGGTTAACATAATGAATTTAACGGCTTCGTTGCGTTAACCCAAAAATCGTTAACGACCCACCACTAATATTTTGTGGGAATTCAGACCTAACCTTATTCAATAACTTGTACCTATAATGTATCTTTTACTTTAACCATTGTTATTCAAAAGAAGTTGTTTATCCATCAACCTAAATAAATAAATAGAAATGTGCATGTGATTAATATTTGGATGATTTCCACATTTCTAGTTTTATATTTAATAGAAATAAAAAAACTAATTTCTCGAAAACACGGGCATTTTTAAGTATCACTGGCAGCCCCAACCAGGAGCAAATTCAGATTTATGACCTCGTTCGCCACAAGCTTTCGTTCATCGGGCTGTATCGTATAATTTACCGCCGCTGGCCTGGGTCCGGTCACCGGTGGTATTCCTGGATTGCGGACAGGTGAGGTGCCCACGGCGATCCAGAAATGCCTCGGAAATTTGAAATGTCGGAATGTGCGAAACTCGATATTTTTTGGGAACTTAGGTATCTATCTGACTTATCCTTATTTAATATGCTGTAGCCATAATGTAGATACCTATTATAGTGGAACAGTATTGACCGATTGTTAACCAGTGTTAACCTCTAGTTTAGTTTTTAGTCCATTTGTTTTGTATTTATAATTATTTCTTATAGTTTGGTATGCAATACTGTTTTTTAAAGATGTGTATTTTGAAGATCCTTCTAGAACAAAGTGAATTTATATATTGTGAGTGAAGTGACAGTTAAAAACTGAAAATCCACATTATTCTTCTCTAAAAATTATAGATTAAAGACAATTAGCATATATCATAGATAGCAATTTTAGCTATATTTTGGGCCGTCTGTTTATATGTGTCAATTGGAACAAATAAAAAACAAAAGAAAACTTTCTACATGCGATAAACAGCTTTTGCAAATTTAACATCAATAAATACAAACTTTCTCATTAATACAAATTAACGTTACTTTTAAATAAATAAATTCATCGTTTATAACTGAGTCTCAGTCCAAATTAAAGCGAATAATCCGGCGTTAAACCGCTTTGGCATAGCAACATTCCGATTTGCACTTTATTATGATAGCCGCGCTGCGATCGGTTGATTCCACCGATCTCTGAATAATTGTTTCAGCTTTCAATTTATTTGCGCTACGCTGCGGCGCGGATGTGGATTATCCGCAAATATGACGATAATTATGGGCTTGATTTGTTATTCGAAACTATGCGATAATAATATTTTTTCTCTCAAAAATATATGAGCTAACCAGCTGAATAGAATAGGGGAATAATTTAAAATTATCGACTCCGAGCTGATTGAGACAATCTTCTCATAGTACCTCATCCGACTAAGCAGTAAAAAACTAATAGAACAAGTGAAATCGAAAAAAATCCTTTTTTAAAACAAGCTTTTATTATTATTACCATCTAACACCAAAGTACTCACTTCAGGCAAAACGAATCAAATGAGCCCAAACTCGGTGGGGTTGCGTCGTTTAATTACGGAGTTCATATGGCCACCTTCCAGCTCCATCGTCAGAACAGCTCGATGTCATAATAATATTGCATTGTCATCTGATTTATACATACATGCGAAATTTCAGCTCGATCGGAAACCGGGAAGTGGGTCAAATATAACTTGCGAGAGTTGATCACAGACAGACAACAGACAGGCGAAAGTAAATAAAATCTTGAAAAATAATAATTCAATTCAATTCAATTTCATTTATTGCATAAACTGTACAGAGAAAGGTGTTACGTAACATTAATTGTAGAGTTACAACAGTTTCGTCCTGATGAACATGCAATATTTTATTTTCGTGCACTACAGATTATAAAATATGATAAAGTTATTGTTTAAATTATTACATTATTTAATTTATCCTTAAGAAAGTCGTCAATACTATAATATGCTTTAGATGTCAATTTTTTTTTCTATTTACGTTTAAATAATACAATTGAATTCACTTCTAGTAACGAGTTTGGTAAATGATTATAAAGTGCAGGACCCCTGCTGTATACACTTTTATTAAACAGAGCAGTTCTGTGAGAAGGCATACAAACATAATTTTTGTAACGAGAACTTTTAAGGAACTCAAACTGGTGCAGGTTATTTCTTACAAATAATACGGTCTCATAGATGTACTGTGTACAGGCAAGGAAATGTAAAAAGTCATAAGGCAGTAATAAGAACAATAATAAATGTCTCGAAAAGTAAATCGCGTCGCCCTCTCAGACCAAACAAATTGAATCAAGAGACGATTTATTAAGATTGACGTATATTTGGTCGGGCGAAGCACATGCTCCGATCGTCATCTGTCGCCATTAATTGGCCAGGATTTGAGAAAACAACAAGGCGTCTTAGGTTGGTCTTTTTAACGTACGATAAAAATCGCGTAACATTTTTAATTTTAAAAGGAAAGCGTGACTGACTGACCTGTCAACGCACAGTTCAAACCGCTGAACGAATTTGACTGAAATTTGGAATACAGATTGGTGTTATGACGTAGACCTCCGCTAAGAATGGATTTTGCCACGCATTTTTTAACCCCCGACGCAAAAACGACGGGGTGTTATAAGTTTGACGTGTCTGTCAGTCAGTCTGTGTGTGGCATCGTAGCTCCCAAACGGATGAACGGATTTTGATTTAGTTTTTTTTTGTTTGAAAGTAAAGTTAGTCGAGAGTGTTCTTAGCCATGTTTGGTGGAAATCGGTTTAAGATGGCCGCCGCTACAAAATGGCGGATTACTTTTTTCTTCCACGACCCCCTCAATATGGGTATCAAATGAAAGGACTTAATTAGTAGAATACAACCCACTATGTAAAATTTAAAATCCAAGATGGCCGCCACCACAAAATGGTGAATTACGTATTGCGGGGAGTTTTTTTAAATTTTTAATTTATTTCACTTGTTGATATAATCTGATATTTACTATGTACCTATCTGATAACGATAGTGTGAAGTGTGAACAGGTACTTGTTTTATTCGTAGGTACAAGTGAATTTTCAATAAACGAGACCAAAGCGCATATTTTAATTAAAACCATCGACCGATTTAGACAAAATTCAAATCAGATCAGAAGGAGTGTATAGGTACTAGTTTTCAACAAAAAAACAATAATATTATCCAAATCGAATCTTCGAATTGGTGGCATAAAAAATACCTTATTGTCGGTTTGAAAAATTCCTTTGCGAGTTAACCAACAACCCCAGTTATTATTTTGCGTTTAGAGCTTTCCCGAGAAACATTTTCAAATATTAAATTCTACAAACTTATTATATATTCGTCATATTATTATCATGCAAGCGAGAAAATCTATTAAACTGCCACAGATTTTATAGTCCATCCATATTATGTCATTGAGTAAAAGTATAATAACAATAACGTATGTTATTCGTTAGTAAAACTATAATAGCAATAACGTACATATGTTCCGGAAACCGCAGTTCATACGTCAGCGGTATTTAAAAAACAATAGCAATAAATATTTTATTTCGCCGGGTGTTGTTGTAATGGTCCCGGGAATGATAAATAGTTTGACACTTCTGAATATGTACCTCGGAATAAATAGTTATTTAGAACGGCCATCGTAAGCTTTTAAACGCTCTAACTTCCAACTTGTACAAACTACTCGTACCAACTTGTAGAAAATTATGTCACTATAGTATTAAAATTGTGTTCGGTTATTATTCAAAATATAATATAATAGCTGCGCCCAGCGGTTTTACACGCTGTAGCCTTTGTGTTAATTCAGGGTCTAAGCTATCTCTATACCAAATTTCAGCTCAATCGGTCCACTCGTTTAGGCGTGAAAGTTTGTAATAATGTATGGATGTCTGGATCTAGGTATCTCTGTATTCTGTACTCTTTCACGCCTAAACGGTTGGACCGATTGAGCTGAAATTTGGTTGGCGCATTATGAATATACAAAAAGAAACTTTAAACTAGGAACTAGGAATACAATGTATTGTGTTCATAGTTTAAAGTGTTTCAATTGCCAGTCTTATCGCTAAAAGCGATATCTTCCAGACAACCGTGTAGAGAGAGGAGAATATTGCTATTTATATATTCACACAAACATAAATCTCAATGAAACAGAGTAACCAACGACGATTCTAATTGAAGTCGGGTTTAGATATCGCGTTGATGTGTAATACGATATCACTCTCGCTAATTACTATTTATTGTGACAACATCAACACAATTCACTGTTTGTGTAAGTACTCGTACCATCTGTTACTAGGGCACTTAAATAATTAATGGTAGAAATTCACATCTACAATGTCCACTGTATTTAGTGTTTGATTTCGTTTTTGAAGTAAAATAATGTGTTTATGTGGACCAAATAATGTTTTAAATTCTAAGTGTTTTATAAAGGTGACAAAACAACTCAAGTCCTTAAAATTTTAAAGGCAAACTGATGTAGTAAGTGACTTTCGTTTCCGTAGGAAATCTTTTACAAAAACCTATAGTTTTGGGATTTTTGAAGGTTTCGGGTTTTTGTGTTGTCTTAAAAGTTGTTTAAATAAAATGCTTAACTTTTTTAAAATAAAATTTAAGTGTCTAGCGTTTACAATACAGTTTAATAGCAACGAACCTTTAATTAGCAGTCTGCAACATGTAAATTTCGGTATCGGTCATATATGTTCGGTAGCGGTAATGCTAAAAATTTGCGAGTTCAAGATGCTATAATAGTTTGCAAAGGTCACACTGGACGGTATATTCCCATTTGCCCCCAAATCGTTTGCCCCCAGGTGTAGCAATTAACATCGAATGACTGGAAAGAAAAAAGAAAATGAAAATACTGGAAAGTTATTGTTCCCAATTCAAATTGCTAGATTGCCAATACCCCTCTTCACCCTTTTTTTGACTCAGGAAAAATGCGTTACGCATCATCACCCCACCCCGAGGGGTGCGGGGCATCATGTGGGACTCCCCCGCCGAAGATGGGCGCGGCGGGGATACCCACTAAAAAACCTGGGGGTGTTCCTGCGGGACGCCATAATGCCGGGGCAGCGGGTACGCCGAAGCACTCATCCGCGGCACCCCTCCTCACCCTGCGACAACTGAAATTAATCCCCAAGTGCTACGTTATATACCCTACTACTACTCTAATGTGGGGGCAAATGGGAATGTACCAACAGGACTACCACCTACCTATTATTGTATCAATGTTAGTATTGACGACCTCTGTGGCGCGGTGGGCTAATACCCGCCTGCAACGCAGAAGGTTGCGGGTTCGATTCCCGCATGGGACAAATGTTTGTGTGATCCACAGGTATTTGTTTCTGGTCTGGGTGGTTTTCCAATATCTATTATAAGTATGTATTTACAAAAGAAAAGTATATAAGTATTATATCCGTTATCCTAACCACCATATTACAAGCATTAAGTTGCTTAGTTTGGGGTTAGGTGGCGCTGTGTTAAACGTCCTGAAATATTTATTTATTATTTATTTATTCGTCCCGCGGATGATGAACGGTTCATTACCACTGGGCCGGGTTTAATTGGCTTACTACCGTTCCGAACCGTGACTTGAATTCAAACCGTAATCAATTTGGACGCATCAAAGTTACGTCAAATTCATCTAATGAGCAAATTTCATTTGGAGCGCTTATTTTGAGAATGCAAATGGATAAATGAGACAAAATTTAAAACCGCTTAATTATATTGAAGCCTGTAAAAGCATAGCTTGCAGACTTTTCGTATCGGAGATATCTACGTCATAGAACCTATCTTATGTTCCAAATATCAACCCAATCCGATCAGCGGAGCGGAGACTGTTAATTGTTAGATTGATCACTCAGTTGATCAATCAGTCAGCTTTTCCTTTTATGTATTTAAGATTATGAGTCTGATAGACCCAGTAATTTTCCAGGCTACCTACCTTATCCTTCCTACCGGAGCGCAAAGTAATAAACGATCCAAACGTGTTCCCGCATTGAGTAGCCCTACAACCGTTACTACATTATATCAACACAAACAAACTTGTGAGAGAAATCTTTGTTATTTCCTTAGATTTAAATATAAAGGAAGATGCAGTACAGATGTCTCACAAATGTACCGCTCCAATTAGGTTCATGCACACAATTTTAGAGTCTGCGCGGCAACCGACACATTCTGACTAAGCGCCTGCTTAGTCAGAATAGATAACTAGTTTGGTGTAACACCGTATTTCTATTCTATTCTATTCTCGCCTAACAATTTGTGTGCTTAATTGTCTGAACGCGTCGAATTATTTTGATTTATAGCTTTGTGATTGGTACAATTCGATTATGTAGGGCTAGGGACTCGTTCGGGCTTTAAATTAAATCAAATGAAAAACGAATTAAACCCACTTGTGTCACTGAAAACGATTGGGAATTGGGAGGGCTTGTGGGTCACGATGTAAGTCACTTATTACTTCGTGATGCAATCTGAAATAAAAATTGGAATATTTCTCCAACATGTGCATGATTTGCCAATCTTAGTTACAGCGCCACCCAGTGTAGTTTTTTTTTAATTAAAATTTTTGTGCAGCACTACTTGCGAATATTCCTTATTCGTAGTGCACTATACATAGTAGTTGAATCTCGTTATGTACAGTAATTTCGTGATAAGGAAATGCAAGAAAGGTTTTATTTCATAGTTATTTACATGATCACAAAGAGATATCATGATCAACTAAAAGTTTTTTTTATACAACGAAGTAAGAAGACGACCTAGACGCTCTCCTGATGGTCAGAGATAACGATGCCCATAATTAATACAATGCATTATTAGTGCATTGCGCCAACGCTTCTTACTTGAGAGTCATAAGATGTTAAGACTCTTCAGCCCAGTAATTTCACTAGCTACAGTGCCCTCCTACCGAACAGCAATGTTTGCACATCACTGCTCAGGCGGTAGAATAACTGGAACTGTTGGGGTACCCACCTAGTCGACCTCCTGCAAAGGAAGTCTACCCCCGGTAATTAAAGTAGAAAATGAAAAGAAGATAAATATAATATATACTTATCAGTGACCGCAATCTTAAACGCAACCAGCAGTCAGGGCAGCAGTTCCTTAATTCAATCAAACAATATATTAGATTTATTTATTGCTACTCGTACTGTTTTTATCTAAATACAGCCATAAACGACTACAATTACACAATGTAGAATGAAATATCGTAGTTCAGAATAGGCAACTGTTGTATTCGCAGTACAGATTTAGACGCTAGTATGTGGTATTGTGACTCAGTGTGGCTTGGTGTTACTATATTAGCTTGTTGAGGTAGTTCTACACTATTACAAGCTTTTATTTACTTTCACCTGCCTCGTGTCTGTCTGTCTCTAATCAAATGTCTGTAATCAAATCTTGGATGTTATAAAACTTGAAAGTTTAATTTGATCCACTTCCCGATTTCTTATTGAGCTGAAATTTGGAATGCATGTAATAAATCAGATGACAATGCAATATTATTAAGACATGGAGCTGATCTGAAGATAGAACAGGAAGGTGGCCATAACTTCGTAATTAAACGACGCAACCCCATCGAGTTTGGGCTCATTTGATTCGTATTGACGAGTACTTTGGTGCTAGATGGTAATAATAATAAAAGCTTGTTTTTAAAAAGTTTTTTTTAATTTCACTTGTTTTATTACTAACTTACACTATTGTAACAATGTTGTTGATTTCTGTGAAAGCTGGAGATGACTGGGACATTTTGAGAAGTAGAACTTTTTCAAAAGGGACCTTTTGCGAAGTGGATATTTTGCTTTTTGGAAAAGGGATATTTGACGCTTAGTAAGGATTTTTTAGTAAAGTAGATATTTTCCGATCCAGTTTTCTAAATATTGGACAGGATTTGTAATGAACTATTATAATTCAAAAGATAATACTAAAGTTGAGAATCAATTGTTTATTATGGAAAGTGGCCGCGCCCAGTGGTTTCATCAGTAGCAATGTAGCCTACGTGTTATTGACAATGCATTCTTAAAAACAAATCTATTAAATTTCACGAAGAAATATTCGCCTATGTAGACACTAAGCCCTAGGTATCCCGCCGGTGTAAGATCTAGCCACTGAGTCACCGATGCGTGACTCACCTCTTACACTTTGGGAAAGTTTATTGTCCTTGATAGATTTAAGATGAAAGATGCATCTAATTAACCACACCTGCTTTCGGCACTCAAAAACTTTAATATGCACAGAAATATACGCTACTTGAAGTTATTAAAGGTGCCATAATAATATTATCTCGCCATTTTTACAGAATCTTCTATAATATGTTATAAAAATAACTTTTAGTGAATCAAGGTCGTTTTCAGAAAAATACACTTTGAGAAGTCACATTGTCATCGCAAATGAACGATATGTTAAAAAATATTAAATCTTTTTGGATATAAATTCGTCACATTTTCATTAATATATCCCTAGGCTCCCGAACTGTACCCCAGTAGGTACTGTGTGCCAAGATGCAATAGCTTCTCCCTTACATATTACATATTATTATAATATTATGATTATTTCTACATGTTATTTATGACTATTTAATAGAAAAGGTAAGAATGATGTTACTCTCAGAAGACCCGGAAATCATCTGCTACTCTGACATAATATATAAGCATATCGATTTATTCACCAGGTGGGTTGACATATGAGTCAGGGCGGTGCTGCCTCGGTCGGTAACATTATTGCCCCGATATCGGGAATAATCGGGATGCTTCCCAGACAGACACCCGTGACTAAGCGCCTCTGGGAAGCTGGGACGTGGGTTTTATGATATTGCTCGTGACACACAGTTTTGGGAGAAAAACTATCTTTTAAAGTGTTTTGTGAATTCTAGGTTCATTTGTTTTTAGATGTCCATGCAAACAATTAGTTCGAGATTGTCATTTGTTTCTCTTTACAAGGACGTTACCGTGATTTTTTTAATCCTAATTATGTTATTTAAATATTGTATCATTATTATATAGAAAAACCATAATTGCAATACAAAAAAACAAGTTATATCAGTATTCTCGTGACCACGATACATGCAACTGTATCGAAACGTCGAGGTTAGTTTTTATAATGTTTTTGTAAAACTAGCATTAAATACCAACGCAATAAGTCCCGAGTTATATAATTAATATGAGTTTAAATCGCGGAAGTCTAAAATGTTATATAAGTTATATCAATATTGAAAAAATGAAATATTTCCAGTATTTTTTTCACAAACTAGAACTGATAAACAAAATGTAGGTGAGAAACATACAGTTCTCAAAATTTTAGTTTTTTTTTTCAATCTCGTTCGAAGCTTTTAAACACTCCATATTACCGTGATATTACTTTAGAAAGCTTGCATATTGACCTTTCATTAACATAGATAAACATAATAAGTATTGCAACTAAATTAGTGTTTTTAAAAAACGCTCTCCATTAACATGTTGGCAATAAATTCATAAATAAAACCCATAAAGGAAGTACCATAATGTAATATTTACAAATATACAAGGCGTAAACCCACATTCGGCCAGTTGCATCTTCAAACACGACCGACGTAATAAATCCAATAAAAAGCTGACTTATCATAAAAAGTTGCACGTTTAGGACTGAAACACTCGTAAATAAGAAAATAAGACCGCCTATTTATATGTGGCTTTACTCGGCTCGACATGATTTGATACTTGAAGGTTACAAATTTGTTAGACTTGAAAAAATTATGATCGCATTTTTTGTGTTTATTATTTACAATGTGCCTTTAACATTTAAATAAAAAAGGGTAAAACATGTTTTAGATCATTAAAGACAAAAATATTTAAACATAATAATATTATAACACATAATATAACACTATATATAGGTATAGAGTCAGATTTTATGTGATTTGTCTTATGCTTGTATTATTTTGTATGTCGTTATCATCAACGTGATTATCATCATCATAATTAACACCCTTCAGTTGCACCCTTTAATTATTGGCCCAAGCTTCACTTTGATTGTGTCATTTTTCCTGACTCTTGCAGGTCTCATCCATCAAATTGCTATCCTTGACATAATTTAACGTCAAAATTACTATCAACCAATGATTTGAAACAATGCCATAAGACATACCTCACCTACATAGGTAACCAATTATCTAATTTTCAAAAGCAATTTTATTGTTCACTTAGTAAATGGTAGTTTTAAAGTCAAGGCTCACAAATCCGCACATTCTTATGTAATATGAGAACTATTAGTAACACGCTTATTTTTTTGTTACCATATAATAATATGTATTATTTTAGAATTCGGTATATATGTATCTGGTACCTACTAGCAATAAAAGAGCTCCATTGTAGCCTATTTGAAGTACATTTTGAATATAATTTGAAGTAAACATAAATTAAGACTAAACCTTTTAAATTTTAAAGCAGCTTAAGTAAAAAGCTGCAGCAAAAAAATTAAGAATATTAAAACCATGTCTGTTTTTAAACCACCCAATTCACTTAAAATATTTTGTAGAGCTTAACTACTTCGCTTCGTAACCGAGTTTCGAGACATTGATAGATAGCCTCTGTTATAAATCACCATAATTATTAGTAAATTCAAAAACTAAAAAAAATGAAATACAAAAGTATCAAGACCCCTTCGTCTATAGATAACGCGACGTAGGGCGGAGAAGCGAGTAGTTAGGCAAAGCTCATTGATGCGCAACGGCGGCGTCCGCGGACACAGAATAGAAATATCACTATTTGCACCAACTTGAAGACCATTTTTGGATTTGCAAACATATCTTCAGCATAATATTATTATTCTTTGTCTCGAGAATACTTCTCTACTATAGAGGTGGTGATTTCAAGAAATCTAAAAGCTTATTATTTAGGTAAATTATGCAACGATTTCTTGGATATTCAATAGTATTGAGTCAAGCCACAGCTAAAAACTTGACTTTACGACTAAGAAGTAGAAATTTTCATTGTTATTATTTTCACTGACACCCAAAAATGAGTAAAGGTTCACAAAACTTCGGAATTCGTAATGTATATTCGGTATTATGTCCACCGATTACTTAAAGACTGAACCTAGAAAAATCTTTACTATATAGGTACTTCTCAGGTCCTTTTAAGTTTTAATATTATCGGTAGAGCGGTTTTCAAGATCTTGCTTATAAAAAACAATACTAGTCGTTTTTTTTAAATGCATAATTACTGTCTTCTTCTAAGCATTTCCTTCTTGTAAGTGTACCTACTGATTGACAACTCATCTGTGGCAACGAGACGAATCGAATGAAAATAGAGACGGACGCGGCACGGCGTTTCCGCGACCCACCTGCACCCACCGCTCCAATGTTAGAATTAGGACACAGATACAACGTGTTGCAATCATTGTGGCTGTACTAATAACATTCTATCTTTAAATACATATTATACCTATGAATGGCAGGCTTATGGCTTGTAAAAGCCGATGGTCAATCATTTTTAAAAATAATGTAAGACTTGGATGAACTGTGTGAAAGAGGATAAACGTGCTAGGGGAATGGATGAGAAAAACGACCCTACCTAGTGTGGGATAAGGGCAGGAAGATGATGACTCACGTCAGTTTCCAAAATTTTACTTGTATTATAAATAGAAATGTGAAAGTTTGTACGTATGTTTGTTACTCAAACACGCCTAAATGGGTAGATCGATTAAGCTAAAACTTGGTATAGATATAGCTTAGACCCTTGAGCAACAGATAGGCTATAGCACAGCGGGTAAAACCGCTGGGCGCAGCTAATTGTTTCATAAAATGTCTTCTTGACTAATTAATGCAACCCTAGAGTTAAATTAATAGACGATGCGGCGCATGATACTCATAGAATTGTAGTTAAATTATCTTTATCTCTTGTACGTTTATTATTACCAGTAGTTGCTTCTAAATCAATAAAACTTGACGTGTTTTCAATCAATCGTTAAAATGTCTACGCCCACCACCATAAAACAACTGGTTATTAAAGACCACACACATAAAAATAAACAATTTAATTCTAAGTCTAAGGAGTCGTCGATCAAAGAGGCTAGGAATAATAACTGTGTTTTATTCATGAGTTTTATAACCAAAATGGGATAGAGCGGGCTTCCCTTTATTCCCGACACAAAAAATCTAAATGTGTTGGGACTCGGGACTTGGCAGCGACGTACGAAATATTAACAGTAAGGACCTATATCACTATATCGAACTTTTCATAGAATATTTAAAGTTTAAACAATATTACGTGTGCGTGCTGTGATAATACAAATAGACTAAATAGCAATTATGTCATTATGATTTACAAATTCATCCTCTGTAAAGTGTGTTACTTTAAGAAAATATTATTAGGTTTGTTTCCTTTATTATGCGATTCAGTACAAAGAATAAAATAACTACTTTTATATTTAAAATATCCATAAATTCTGTTATCATTCTGTGTTTCATTTATCTAAACCCATAACTCATATAAGCTCACGGTATTTTCGAAAATTACATTTTTTTTTAATTTTTGCTGGTTATACGTATCTCATAACTGCTAATCAGACTCTACATCCTACTACCTTGTATTTCAACCATTGTATTTAGTTCTATATTTCCGCCTGCGGTATTTCCATTGAGCTTTAATATAGGCTTAAAAAGGCAAGTGAACAGAGTCTTGAAAGGTAAGAAACGTACCAGCGGTACCCCTGGTATTGCAGGTATCCATAAGCGACGGTAGCCACTTATTATCGGGGGGCCGTCTTCTTATTTGTCACCTAATTACATAAAATTTTACCCGTAGTCCGTGTCGTATATTTTCTACTACGAAAGCCCATACTGTCTTCTTAAAGTTAGTTGGTAGGTCAAGTGTCGTCTTCCCGGACGCGAGGTCCGCGGTCCCATATAGTATAACAAAAGCCCCGGGGTTTACTCTCAAATTTATTTTAAGTTTCGTGACAGGGTGAGGGCGCGGAGTCGTGTCAAGACGCCTCTCCTAACACGGACAAATTGACCCTCTTCACTATTCCTTTTGATGAAGGTGCATTGCTTTTGCCGATTTCGTGGGTGGCGTAAGCTTTTTTACCTTTTATTAGGAGGCGTTTTGTGAATTTAACATTTTTATTTAGGTTTAGCGCGCACTGTGACTTTTATAAATTTGTTGCGTTATTTTGTATTCGACATAGGTATTGTATGTACCTTTATTTTTGCCATGTGTGCCAGAGTATAATGTATTTCTGTTGATCGTTGGTTGTCGATATTTTTTTCGCAACATTTTTTTTGTAGTGCGCGCTTAGCCTTATAATGGCAATCAAGCTAACTGGAGCTTAGATTAAGTACATTTAGCTAGGATGCATGAAACTAAGAGCATTTCTATGTTATGAATGTACTGTATGTATGTACTCAATGTGAAAGTGTGAGTGTGACTGTTTTCTTGAGACCTACAAGCGGCTGTATCAATTTGGCTGAAAATTGGTATAAGTAAACCTTAGAATCCTGAAAACACTCGTGAACTCACATGTGGAACTTAAAATCACGGAAAACTAAAACACATACTAAGTGCTTAATTACTTCAAAATAAGATTTAAAACTTTAGGAGACAGTCAGACAGAGAATGTAAAAAATGTGTAGGTATCGTTTAACAAATACGAGTATCTATTTCGAACCCTTTCATAAATTAATACCAAAGTTAAGACATTGTCAGAAGGAAATACATTTCAACAGACACGTTTCTAATTTTCTTGTTGTCACGGCACGCTTTTAGGCCATCCCGCTCTGTCCGGTGCCCGGTGCCACGGAAATATATCAGCTTTTGTGAGCTTTCGGACGAAACTGAGTTAGTTTAGTCAGCAAAGCGCGGGCGCACCGGACGTGCCTCGTGCGTTTGAAACGCACTCGAAACGCGATCGCGAATTCGCGAACTGTTTTCAACCTTAGTGATAGTGTTTTGTGTTTCCTTGTGAACTGTTTGTATTGAACTGTTTACGCCAAATGCGTTTTGTTTTTCATCGTGAACTTTATGGAATTCAATCGTTGACTGCGTTTGTGTTTTGTTTTCATCGTGAACTTTCGTGAACTTCAACGTTTGTTCCAAATTTTTTTGTGTAGTTGCGATTGTGTTTTGTTTTTCTGTGGCGTGCTTTATTTCTGAGCGATATTGTTTTGTTAAGCGTTTGGATTTGGATACGTCTGGTGACAACTTGTGTTATACGATACGCGCTAATTAAAACCAAGATGCGTGAAATCACAAAGCTTCTCTGTGAGATTTCGCACATGTTCAAACAGGAATGATCATTAGGCGTTACTTATTACTTTTGATAGTGAAGGGAATAATCCTTATGGTCGAAAGAACTGTTATTTTCATGTGCGTAGAAGATTAGTGGAAGAAAATTAATTATAAGTGATAGGTCCAAATTAAATTCTGTAATCTTTTAGTTCAATAATACTTGTAACAACATTGAAAACATTACTCCAAAAAAAAAGAAACAACATAATTTTTCGAATAATATAATGTTATTAATAACACAACACTCTCTTTTAAAGTTGATTAAAATCAAAGCCTCCTTACTCTTTTACACTTAAAATTGTTTTTTTTAATTTACTTTAAAACTTCGTGAATTTTACGACAAGGTAGTTTGCAATAAATCTTGATATCGACAATGAGTTCAAAGAACGCCCAAATTCAATTTTATAGCTCATTACAATAAACGCGAGAGTGCACTCCGAGTGCATTCCGAAAGGATTTA
The DNA here is from genome assembly GCA_947507615.1 of Hemithea aestivaria. NCBI lineage: Eukaryota > Metazoa > Arthropoda > Insecta > Lepidoptera > Geometridae > Hemithea > Hemithea aestivaria. Next base: position 7,871,344 of record OX382326.1, on the reverse strand, counting down.
TTGTTTAATCGTGATTCACTTTTTGCTTTGCCAATGGTGAATTGGTTTTGGCAAAAAACGGGATCTTTTACATAAAGTAAAAGTAAGTTCATATACGTAGGTGCAGAAGAGCGAAAATGTTATACATTCTTACTACGAAAAGTGTGTGTTTAGCTCGCTTCGAGCGGTAAGAAAATTCAAATATTCTTATTTTATAAGTGACCGAGAAGAAAACTGTAATCTTGACTATGAAGTAGGTATATGTGGGATCAGCTTATTTCCAAGCGCCAAAAATTCGAAACTCTACAATTCTTCTTGGCTGACCCTCTTGGATTCGCCCATGTTTATACCCATATGACACTGAATCACACAGAATGCCACTTAGTACTTTATTGAACTTTTAGTGATACACTTCTAATACACTACAGATAACTATGAACACTTAATTGTCTGTGGATCAATTGGTATCACAAATATAGAGTGTAGCCATCGAAACCGTTATATCGTCATTGGCAATTCATCAATTCACCAATCAATTTGTTAGCGATCGCTCGATTGCTAATCTGTCGCTCTGATTACAAATTCCATCGGCTCATTAGGTCTGTGGTAGCCTCCGTGGTTGGTGATTAGAGATGTGCTATCACTGCTATCTATCCTTCTGACCACCCCTGTGGCCGTAGCATGACACACGGGATCCCGATGAAACTTCAAGAGTAGAACTGTCGCCCCATACATTGTACTTTTGTGAATGTATGGGATGACAGTTGACTTGACAGCAAGACAAGTCTACGCAGCGTCTGTGCTTGAGGGGTTGTTATATACAAAAGACATAACATTTTATTTTTTTTAAAGCTATTAGTCCAATAAAATGTGCACACAATTTACTTCTGATTGTAAATCGGAAGTATGATAAGGAAAAACCGGTTTTTCCGAGTTGGTTACGATTTTTATTGTTCGATTTTCATTATGAAAGGAAATTTTACTACGCGTACCGTATGTTTCCTTTTTATTTTAATCTGAGTAATTTACCTTTTCTCTGTTATATTATAATATCGTAAAGTACTTGTTGCTAAGCAGCATTAACATAATTTGTGTTTTTGGACAATCTAGTCTCGCCGTCAGTATTTTCTGAAATTATGAATCGGCTCGTGCTATGAATCAGACATTTCTTGGTTTTATTTATTTATAGGAACGTTAAATCTACAAACTTGCGAGTATAAACAGTGTAACAATTTTGAACCAGTTTGGAATAAAAACGGTGTGGAAAGATGAAGAAGTAAAAACGGCTGAAAATAACCTGTGTCATTCTTTATTCTAGGGTTCTAGGCTATTGGTTCAGACGTTTAGGCAAGAAGTCACAAATACATTCACGCACAAAGACATCCACTTTATAGTAAAAATCCGTATTGGCTTATCTTTAAAATGTTTGAACTTTGTTAAGAGATGTGGATTTTGTAAATAAATAAAATAAAAGAATTTTCATTAGAATAGAATTTGAATTTAATATTTGCTACGTATAAGTAGTAGTTTTAAAAATCTAAGCAAACATATGGACAGACACTTTGATTTATACCATGACTAGCTTATGCTCGTGGCTTTGCCCACATGGCATAATCCTTTCTTAGCAGAGGTCTACGTCATAAAACCTATTTTTCCAAATTTCAACCCAATAAATCCAGCTGTTTAGACTGTGTTGATAGATCAGTCAGTCACTCTTTCATTTTATATATTTAGAAGTCATTTAACTTCAAAGTTTGTAATTAAGGTGTTCAAAAAAGAGCTATTTATGAATGGAAACTGCATAATATTGGCAACTGTGAACTGAATGAGGGATCATGAATGAAGATCAGTCAATAGACAGTGAATCAAGGCCTGTTGCACAACATTACTGACGCGCCTACAATAACACAATGGAAGTTAAGTACTTTAGATATTTCCGTTATAATAATAAATAAAATAAATATTTCAGGACATTTCACACAGCGCCATCTAACCCCATACTAAGCAGCTTAATGCTTGTATTATGGTGGTTAGGGTAACGGATATAATACTTATATACTTTTGTAAATACATACTTATAATAGATATTGAAACCACCCAGACCAGAAACAAATGTCTGTGGATCACACAAACATTTGTCCCATGCGGGAATCGAACCCGCAACCTTCTGCGTTGCAGGCGGGTATTAGCCAACCGCGCCACAGAGGTCGTCATGGGACTAGCCTTTGCGAAATCAACGTTAAAGTTGATTTTTAACTGGGGTGAGCTTGACACTTTGCTTTCGCGTCGCGTGGAGAAATTCATTATTAACTATACAGCGAAATAATATCTGTGTTCCAAATTTAAATATTTACCCGTTCAATGGCTTGTGATTTTTTGTTTAGTTCGTAAGAGAGGACAATTTATAATATTCGTGTCTCCCTATTTGTTCAAAATAATTCTCATCGGCGCTTAACATCATACGAGATTGTGGTCAAAGGGTATGAATAAAAAAACGTGGCCTGTAATGAAAAAACATTTTTTTTCATATTTTAATTTTTTGTGTTTGGTATTGTCAAAGTACGTTTTTTCTTATTTACCAATTCCAATAATAGTTAGATTAAAAGGTTATGTTACCGGAAATCATAAAATACAGCATCAATTCAAAACAACAGTGCTAATTAAACCTACATTACTGAATTCCAGGACACGTATCTATAGCCTATTAATTCCATCCAAAAGCGAAAGACCATTTAGGTCCATATACGGTACCACAAACATTTTAAACCTTGTCATGGTGTCGCTAGTGTCGCTTGAGATAATAAAATATCGGCATAGAATCTGCAGTTCCAAGTTCGTAGTTCCACTTTTGGCCACGAGTTGAGAGGTTGGTGGCACTGTATGAACTGTTCGCCCACGTAACCTATAACCACAGATTACTTAAAGAATAGATCAGCCATAATAATATGTTTTTGCATCAATATCGGTATCATTAGATAGAACGAATATAAACCAAAAGCGAGCGAATGAGACAGTGCACTCGAAGTGCGAACGCTAAGACTATTTTTAGTAGAAGTACACGTTTAAATATAGCTCGTTGGTTTAATCTTGGATGGCGAGTGCAGTGCAATATTGTGTAGAAATTTGCACCTGTCGAACACAATAGTAGCAATAAAACTATAATAAGCCGATTTTGACGCTTAGCGTTAGACGAACTTCGAGTTCCTCCCCTTAACAGGTCAGTTTCTACCCCCCAGCAAGCAACCTTAGTGCATTGTATTTGACCCAGTTTTTACAAATAAATTACAAAATTATAATCAACTTGATCCACATTTTTTCCTGTCATAAAATAAAAAAAATCTATCTACTGACGAAAACTTTTTTTGTTATTTTGTAACCTTATCTATCATGTCGAAATGGCCTTTTCTCTTCGTTATTTATTCCGTGGTATAACAAAAGGGCGTACAAACGCTATCATTTATAATCTGTGGGATTGCAGTGACGTGTACCAATCTATTTTAATACGAGTATATCTACGTGCTTAATGAAGTATATGTGAGATTACGATATTGGATGCGTAACGCGTAGGTAATATTGTTTTGAAATAAGATTACTGGGATTGCATGTAGTGGATGCCACAGAACTGATAGCCAATAGAGTTTATAACTATAGCTGTAGATATCACACTTCACATTATTACAAATCACATAACACTAATTTTATAAAGGCGAAAGTTTGTGAGTGTGTATGTTTGTTACTTCTTCACACCTAAACGGGCGGGCCATTCAAGCTGAAATTTGGTGTAAAGATAGCTTAGACCCTGGGCCCTACCATAACACATAGGCTACAGTCGGGTAAAACCGCTGGGCGCAGCTAGTATTTTATAGTTTCTATTTTTTTGCATAGCGCTCTCTTGGGGCGACGATATCCAGAATTTATTAACATAGAGGTTAGTTAGTTAATAGACCCCTATTACTTGTTAATTTACTTAGCTCAGATTTATGTGAAAAAAGATTCGATAAAATAGAATAATATTATAGCATCTTTATTCTTTATCATATTTCACTACAATTAAACTGCATTTGTAAATGACTACATGTGAAATCTTAAAAAAACCAGACGACACTGTTACACACATACATATCTTTAAAAATGACTTAATCGTCAAAGATATCCATATTTCGAAAAAAATCTAAAATATAAAAGAGCTGCAAGTAATTATAGCCGAGGAAATCTAAACAGAGGAAGCGAAAAGGGGTCACACCTCATTCCTGGACTTTGATGTTCGAATGTCATAAAGCAGTCATCGCGGGACAGACTTGAAGAAACACATAAAAGCTAATAACGGTTTATTCTAATGACGAATTATGAAACACAATAATCTGAAGTTATGATGCTAGAAACACAAACTATTGGTAGATACCACAAACCAAGCACAATAATTGTGAAGCCAAAATACAAAATTAGTGCGTTTCTAGCCAAGAGTTTTTGCTGCAACACATGACATTAAGGGTAATTCACATTATTCACAAACAAAATAAATCGTAGGCGAGTAGTCGCTCCCTGATTTTTACTATATTAAAAAGAAACTCTTTCACTCAAAATTTTTGAGCTTTTCACACAAAAAAAACTGTGCGGGTTGTCTCGCTGAAAGTAGCCAATGTGTTATTCCAAAGTCTAAGCTACGATAATTATCTTTATTCTTTCGTATTCATAATATTTGGATGAAATAGTACAAGTTTTATGTCATCTTGCAATGCTCTGAACTAATCTTGGTCCAGAATAAGATACAAACTAACTCCAGTCAGTCTTAGGTTCACAGTTTCTACCTTCCTTCGTATTTTACAATCTGACAGAAACAAATTCTGTGAGAATATTAGAGTGATTACTATCAAAATTGATATCTCCAGAAACCCACGGAGCTATAAACGGTTTCATTTGAAGCGTGGGCGACATAATGCGTAGTGTAAAACACAGTAGTAAAGATTTAGAAGGCTTATGGAATGAAACTAATCCGTCTTGCACCGAAATATCATTGGACGAGAGTCTAATGTCGTATTTAGATCGTTTGATGTTGCGTCATCCCGTAAAAACCATAAAAAGGTAGCGCCAGAGGTTACGAATTAGGGCTAGCAAAGCTATAATAGTGAAATAATTCTTATTTTATGGGACTCAGATTTCTTCATTATGACGTCATAGTAATGGCAATTAGAGGGCCTATTGGCTATCACCCAACGACATGTTAAACAGTAGAATCCATAGACAAAATTGCGTATACATTACTTGCTTAAGCCCCCTCATTAATATGAGTAAAATAACAAACCCAGCAATGTACCTTGAGGTTGACATCAATCGTAGTGGGTGTGAATTAGCCAATTGGCCCTCAGATGACAATAAGAACAATTTTAGCAAAGAATATTCAAGTAAAAAATTGTCGGATTTATGGAACATACTCAAAAAAATTGTATGTTAACCTAAATGATAAATGAAAACGTCTTTATAATTGGTTTAGAGTTACTTTGGCAAATTTTCATGTGGAATATTGTTTAGATTTAAAAATATTTTTATGTAATCTAGTACCTATAATACACTATACCTTTCGTACGTACTTACACTAGAACCCTACATTTAATGTCTCTACAGTTACCAAAACAATGTCTCACGATAGTGCCTCTAAAATATCAAATTGATTATTTTGATACCCAGAACTAGCCATCCCTACTCCATCCTCGCCTCGCCTCGTCCGGCGTTTATTAGAACGCGTGTCAAAAGTTCGACACACTGTTGCACCCGGGTTTATTTATACACCCACTGCCCATGCGGAAGGTGCGCGGAGCAACGAACTGGCTAGTAGAAGTGACATAATCATAAAACACACCCATTTGCACCCAAAGACAATACGAGATACGCTTAAAGGGCTAGCCGTTGTCTATAAAAGGATTTATGTGCACATTAATGCTTGAAATTAAGCGGGTTTCGTTGTAGTAGCGGTTGTAGAAAGTGCTGACGACCACACCTGTGATAAGTGGTAGTACTCGTACTACCATGTGCATTTAAATATTTTTATGGTTTTCTATTTACACAATAAAAAATAAAATAAAAAATCTATAGGAATTTATACCAGATTACTATATGAACCAGATGATTTCGATTGGTAATAAATTTTAGCCATTTTTTTACTTCCCAACCAATTTATGAATTTCTTAATGGACAGGGAGTACCAAGTACCAGGGCACCATAAAATAGAGGATCTTAGAGGCTCTAGTTATAAAAACTGAAAAAAATCTTGCTTATGATTTTAATAGCAATGTATTCTATTATATTCTATTCTATAGGTACAGAAAAAAAATCTGATTGGATATAATCAGTTCAGAAATCTTAGTTAGTGGTTCCTTCGCATACGTATACTGTGGATAGGATAAACTAAGCAGGTACTTATCCAAATTTATTTATTTATTTATCTCGTTCTTTTTTTAGTGTTAGAACTCTACTCTTAAAAGGTCAAAAATTTTCAGTCAACTGATAAAATAATACATGTAAAATTTTTATCACTATTGATTAGAACAAATGACTGCGTGCATCCAATCTAAGCTCATAAGATTCAAATATTCCTGATCTCTGTGTCGTATGCATAAATACAAAGTAATATATTAATAAACAAGGCCCTCCCACTAAACGGTACTATCATTGTTTCAAACGCAGAAAAGGTACTGTTTCATCATACCAATAGATGCAATGCAATGGCGCCTACAGTTCTGGTACACCTACAACGTAACCTTATTTAAGGTTAGCTGCATACCACCCGCTGAAAAGTACTCTATGAATATTATATTCTAAGTTTTAAGTTACTTATGTACAAGTTAAAGATATAATATTAACTATGTAAAATATTAACTAAGTTCACGGATAGAAAAGTCTAAACTATGTTTCGGATAGTAAAGATATCGATCAATAGGAGGCTCCTAATTATGAATATCGTTACCGTCCGGTACGAAACCCAGGGCCTAGCCGCTAGCCTTGTTTCGGACTTTTATATCTTAGTTTGAGATGAGTTTAATCAGTATAAATCTAAATATATAAAAGGAAAAGTGACTGATTGACTGACTGATCTATCAACGCACAGCCTAAACTGCTGGTCGGATTGGGTTGAAATTTGGAACACAGATTGGTTTTTTGACGTAGACCTCCGCTTAGAAAGGATTTCGCCATGCGGAAAAAGCCGCGAGCATAAGCTAGTTTATTATAACATTATAAAACCAACCTCGACGTTTCGGATCTGTTACAAGATCCGTGGTCACGAGAAAACCCAGTATTAGTTAGTTTAGTCGGTACTTTCTATAATGTGTATAACATATACAGTATACTATGTACCTACATAGATCATTAATTATGTAGTCGCTAATTCGAGGTGACTACGATTAATTTGTAGCCAGTTACTCAAGTTGGATTAACTTGATGAGAATGCATAATATTAGGCAATGCATCAGGAATAATGTCCTATGTACATTAAACAGGCACATTAAACATTATTTATTGGAAGTTATACGCATTATTTAATAAAAATACACAGGCACGTAAAACTGTGGGCTCCGGCTGTTTTCTATACGATATGTAGGAGGCAGTCGTTAGGTTTGCATTATTGCAGGCCCTGTAGTAATCTCGGCGACTTGAAACTGCAACGTATAGGTTAGTCACACAACCTGTAAATTGTGATTTGACGCTGACAGTGTAAGTAGAGTAACTTGGTCTGTTGGAGAGTTGGAGTATCATCATCATCATCATCCACAGCCCTCTACATCCCACTGCTGGGCATAGGCCTCCTTCATGTTATGCCACTCAACCCTGTCCTGTGCCAATCTGGTCCATGTTGGAGTATAAACTATAAACCCCAATTATTTATAGGCCAAGTAGTACTGCCAGGTGAGCCTATATACAAGTCGAAATTAATTACTGACGACTGACGCAGTCATCATGGCAGTGTTCATGAACAATGTTCCGTAAAGCCAGAGAAGGATTTACCCTGCCTATTTAACCAACTGCGCGTCTGCAATAGCACTGGCTTAGCAGTCGTTGATAGACGACATTATTCACTTCTAACGTGAAAAACTGTAAGCAAAAAGAATTTCAAGACTCGCAAAATGGGACAAATTTTCCGAATTTCTGTCATTTTGTATTAATTTTAGGTAAACACATACGATAAACATATTGTTAAACTTGGACCACTTTTAAATTGCACCTGTCAGCCCAAGACAATGTTCCAGATGTGTAAACAGACCATGTGCAAGTTAAGAGTGGTCGAACTCTACCCCTTTCACTCCTGATTATGTCACTTCCATTTGGGTCACAGACTCGGTTGAGCTGACTAACGCGTGAACGTATAGGCAGCGATGGTTTATAAATCGTCGGCTCCAGTAGAAGATAAATGAGTTCTTTGCTACGAAATCCAAAGATTGTTTGTTGAAGCTCAATCATTGTCTGATACCGGTGCCATGAAATAAAGAGATTCAGAAGACCAGCTCTAGGCGACTTTCTGATATAAAAACACGCATATTGATAAGTCTTTCGTATTCTAGAGAGAACTCTATTACTAATTGTACTATTTTCATTACAATCTAGGTTAAAGATATTCTTTTATTCCTAGAAATTCCCGTTTACTTTTTATTTTTATAGTAGAGTTGAATTAAGTAAGTAATTAAGAATTTCGACTTTTGAAAAATCAATTTGCTTTATTAAGTTGCTCTTAAATACTTATTATAGAGGTATATTGTTTTTTTTTTTTTTTTTTTTTTTTAATAAATTGTTAGTTTTCTATATTGCCATATTTTATTTTGGTAAAGTTTTATATATTCCATTTTCAGTCTTCTGTCTTATTTATTTTTTGGTAACTTTTTCGTAGGCGTCAGTGGCGCCGCGTTATTCCTAGAGTATTCCCAGAAAACCACCAGACGTATCCAAATATCAATGAACCGTGAATAACACAAGTCTCTTACACACGTGGGTCATGTTAAACTGGTTACAATTCGTCACAGTGTCGTAATCGTACAGGACGAAAAATACGCGACATTTTAAATGTAGTGCTATTAACGTATTGGTCTATCTGATCCTAATAAACATCATTTTAAAGCAAAGCAGATGTATAACAAAATATGAGTAGATGCTGCAATTTCATTTATATTGCGTGTCTAAAGTAAAATGAGTTATGATTTATGATCCATGTAGCACTTTTTATCCCACCGATTAAATCATTCCTAATAAGTAAGAAAAGTTGAAAATAACAAAAATTCACATGATTTTACTACAAATTGGCAAACATAACATTTATTCTGCATGGTGATTCTATACATAAATTGTTTTGATGTTGCTGTCGTGTATCTAAATGGTCTTGAAATTTTAACAGCGATCGACCGAAAGGCGACGATTCGTTTTGACATTTTCTCTATGCTTTAACATGAATTCAATCTTGAATAACGTCGTTTTAATTCAGTGATTTAAAGTGATAGAGCGAACACTTCCATTTCATCTGTGTAACATAATCTGATTAAGATAAGTTATGGTGTTTATTTTGGTGTTTGTTAACGACGCAGGAGGATGAAGCAATCGCTGTTAGAGTTGAGACACGGTCGAAATTTTATGTTTAGCTATAATGTCTACAGGCGCACCGTTTTGTATCGTCTAAATCTTTTATCAATGGAAGTTTTGAGTTTTATTTCTCGCTTTTTGTAGATTCTTTTACGATTTACGAGTGATATAGGTAATGAAAATACACGTTATGGTACATTAAAATCCGATATTATATGTAGATCTTATGTTTGCACTTATGAAGCGACCAAATCAAGATGTTTTCGTATACGGAAAATTGGTTATCAAACATTTTAGAATCTATTTTATTTTATCTATTTTATTTCAGAATCTGGTTTTAAAATGCATCCTAATATTGAAATTTTCGGTCCTCGAAGAAAAACCAGTCACCTTGTAATTTTATTTAAATCTTATAGGCCAGCCTCCGTGAGTTTACCAAGCAAAACATAAATTCAAAAGCAATTTTTAAATACGAATTACCTATATATACGAAGTGGAGCGCCGGGTTTAAAAACTCCGTAAATAACGCATGCTCCAAACAGAAAAACAAATGACAGTCAATACAAATTCAATTCACAATCAACAAAATAAATGACAATCAAATATTGCAGTGATTTGAATGCAAAATGCAAATAGTGATACAAAATGTTTCGCATAGAAACCGTGCAAAACACTTCAGTGTGTGATTCCCAACAATGATCCCAACTTGCATCCGAGCTCCGCGGTCCATCCAGGGTTCCACTGATGACGTCACCAGGCAAACACGCTCCATCTTGCAGGTAACTGTTCAACAAAACTATCCTTTTAACAACTAACCCCATAAAATATACTTAGTTGAGTGGTGACTAATTTTTAATAGTCTTTTGATGCGTGTCATAAATTAAGTATCTTAATCATGATTTTTTTTTTTTTTTTTATTTTTTTTTTTTTTTTTTTATAAATGACCTACGCTGTTGGTCTCAGATTGAGACCTCTACAGCTTTACCGGGCGTGTGGTGAGCGCAGGAGGCACTCGACCCAAAGTTTTAGTGGGCGACTAGCTCAAGGGCGCCTCAGATGGCACGAACCTCGGCTTGGGCCGTCGCCAGATACGGGGACTAGACTTGCCCTGGCACCCCTGAAGGGGCGTGTCCTAGGGCCCTAACAGTATTTTGATCTGTTTGATTATTTGGAGAGAATCTAACTGATCTGAAGGATCTCAGAGGTCTTCGACCGCGCCGGCGCGGTCGGTGTCGTGATTGTGTTGGTTGGAGGATCTGGTATCCGGGACCAGTACCGAAAACGGAGCGACTGTTGCGCATGGTTGGCGGATTCGGCGATCCCAGCGCCGCCGATGTGACGGCAGCGATGGGATCGTCCGGATCGTTCAACACGTTTTTAGGGCGACGACGGAGGGGAGTGGAGGCCTGATCTACAGAGTAGTTCGAGGCTTGGACAACGAGGGGATTGGGGTGGTGGGGGGCCGCGTCAAAGTAGCGGCGAGAGCAATCCTTCATGAATTGAAGGATAGAGGGGAGTTCGAGATCGCAATGCAGATCGGAATTGCGCTGATACCATTCAGCTCCGACTGCTTTACGGAGAAAGCGATTTTGAATCACTTGAAGCATGTCTAGGGTGGAGAGAGGGGAGTGAGCGAACACCACGGAGGCGTAAGTCATGACGGGTCGTATGCAAGTTTTGTAAAGTGTCAACTTATTTCTAAGTGACATTTTACTCCGCTTGCATAGAAGGGGACTGAGTCGGGCCAAGAAGAAGGCCGCTCGGTTGCGCACGGTTGTGACGTGTTTTATGAAGGAGAGTCGACTATCAAGGGTCACCCCGAGATATTTGGTATGGGAGGCCCAAGGGATGGGTCCGTTGAGGAGTGAGAGAGATCGCTCCCTGCGGGGCTGTTTGGTCGGATGAAAGTACATTGCTGTACTCTTATCCGGGTTTACCGTGATAGCCCACTTCTTGAACCAATCACCAAAAAGGTGAAGGGCTCTTTGAAGTGCTTCTATCTGACGGATCGGTCGCCACCCTCTAGAGTAGAGGGCGGTGTCGTCCGCGAAGAGAGCGATCTCTACATTCGGGGGGCGTGGGATGTCGCTAGTATAAAGCGAATAGAGGAGAGGGGAGAGCGCGGAGCCCTGAGGGACTCCGGCTCCGATGGGGTGGGGAGAAGAGCGGTCTCCCTCGACGCGATAGCGAAAGCTTCGAGCCCTGAGAAAGTCTTGTATTATGAGTACAAGACGGTCTGGCACTCCGAACTGATACAACTTGTATACCAGTCCGTTGTGCCAGACTTTGTCGAACGCTTTAGCAACGTCCAGGAAGACAGCTGTTGTCCCCATAGGACGGCCAAAGTTGCCGGGTTTCGAATTGAAACCTTCGAGGATGTACTCCGTGATGCGGTGTACTTGTTGGACGCATGAGTGTTTGGCTCGAAAGCCAAACTGCTCGTCTGGAAGGAGGTTTTGGGACAAAGTTATGGACCATAAGCGCTTCACAAGGAGGCGCTCGTAGATTTTCCCCAGAGTACTGAGGAGACTGATGGGGCGGTAGCTAGAAGGCTCTGATGCTTTCTTGCCTGGCTTGTGAATGCCGATTACGTCGGCATTCTTCCAAGCGTCGGGAAAGATGGCGTTTACCATGGCCGCATTAAAGATGCTGACCAGGAGGTAGATGAGAGAGGTGGGAAAGTGTTTGATCACTTTAGTAGTGATGCCATCCGCACCGGGGGCTTTTCTGGGGCGGAGGCCTCTGATAATCGACTCTACCTCACAAGCCTTGACGGGCTCGATGGGGTCAGAGGGAGGGAGGGAGGACTTTTGCTCGACAACACTGTTCACCTCAGCGAGGTGAGCAGGGTCGACTAAATCGAGATTGGGGCTGCATTGTGCCTCAAGGCTATCGGCCAGACATTCGGCCTTTTCCTCGTCGTCAAACGCGGGAGGTAGGTTCGGTCTAGTCAGAGGGGGCATAGTGGTCAACGTATCACTCTTCAGGGATCGCGCCAACTGCCAGTAAGCCTGGTGAGTGGGCGCGATCTCTGAGAGCATGTGGTCCCACTTCTGATTACGGAGTTCAGTCATACGTTTGCGAACAGAACGTTCGCATTGCCGCAGCCTGACTCTGTTCTCTTCGGTGGGACCATAGTCATACGCTCTCGTGGCTGCGTTCTTTGCTGTCAATAGTTCCCTCGCATCCTCTGGCAGGGACCAGCGTTGGAGATCCTCGGCTGGTACCTGCTTAGAGGATTCACCAATGGTGGTGCGGAGGTGACTAGTGAGAGCATCGATCGAGCACGAGACGTCGTCAGGGGAGACGATGTCGTCGGGGATAAGGTCAAGAGCGGGTGACTTGATAGCTTTTAGGGATTCCCCTAAGCGCTGCCAGTTCACTACCGTCTTTGTCTTGGTCAGTCTGTCAGATGGGTCCGGTCCAAGTCTCATTAAGACGGGACGGTGGTCAGAGTCAAGTTCGTGTAACACTTCTAAAGAGCGCAACTGGAGAGTTACGCCCTTCATAAGTGCTATGTCGAGTACCTCGGGGTTATGATCAGGAATGGGAGGGAAGCGCGTGGGAGAGCTAGGGACAATAACTTCAAAGTCGAGGTTAGTCGAGAGAGAGTAGAGATCGTGACCGTTCGTATTGGACCTAATGCAGCCCCAGAGGGTTTGCTTGGAGTTGAAGTCGCCAGCCAGAATGACTGAGCTTCCAAGGGAGAAGAGTGACTCGAAATCACTCCTGTGGACTTTTTTGTTACCAGAGAGGTAACAAGAAGCGATAGTGATGGCCTGGTGGCCGGACATGCCGATGCGACAACAGGACGCTTCGAGATCGGTAAGAGGAGGAGTGGTTATGGGGATGCAGTGGAGAGAGTTCCTGTAATAGATAAGAGTACCGCCCAATCGGGCGGTAGTCCTATCATTACGGACCAGCCGGTAGTTTCCGATCTTCGGATCCTTCCGGCTAGGTTTTAGGAATGTCTCACACACTAGCAGGATGTCTACCTGATGGGTAGTTAAAAATTGATGAATAAGTTGGAGTTGGTTCCTATCGGTCCCTATGCCTAAGCCGTTGGCGTTGTAGAACGCCAGGGATAAAGAGTGGGGCTTAATTCTCTTAGCTGTACTATCCATAGTGGAAGTATAGTTAAGAGCGATAGAACGCGGCCATGACAGACTCTATCAAGGCTTTGTTTTGGGCAAGGAGGACCGTCAGACTATCGAAGTCTTTCCGTTGCTGAATAGCAACAAATTCGAGCGCGACTTTGTTGAATGCGTCCATATCGACGCTGCCGTAAAACGACATGAGCCTACTCGTGGCGGACGTACCGTTAATAGGCAAGGGGATTTGGGGGGCCATAGGGGCCTGAGGCGGTGGAGGCACGAAGGCCGGAGTGGGTGGGAGAAGCTTGGTCGGCGCAAGAGCGGGGAACTCGGTTGCCGACCAAGCATTCCCCTCGGGGGGCGGGGCGGGCACATAGCGACGCGGAGAAGCCAAGGGCGCTCCGGTTCGCTTGGTGGGACGAGACGAGAGGCGTCTCTGGGGACCTTTGCCTTTGGGGGCCTTGGGACACCCACGATAGTTCGCGGGATGTCCGGACCCCAAGCAATTCACGCAAGAGGGCGGTTCGGGATCCTCCCTCTTACGGGTGCACTCAGAAGTACTGTGGTCTCCTAGGCACTTAACGCACCTAGGGCGGGCATGGCAGAAACGGGCAGAGTGCCCGTAATATTGGCATCTATGGCACTGGGCAGGAGTGCCATTACGATGCGGGGTCTCAATAGAGAGACCCGAAAGGCTACAGACCATCTTCAAATTGAAAATGGCCTTACCCTCTGGGGTTTTCTCTAGGACGACCAACACAAGGTCGAAGAGGGCCTTGTTTCGGCCATAAAGGCGGTGGACTTCCCTAACCGGGAAGCCCTGAGCCTTGAGATCCGCGGAGACCAGCTCTACATCGAGCTCCTTAGGGACTCCGCGGATGACCACCCGAAGGTGTTTTTCAGACTCCAAGGCATAGGTGTGGTAGCCTATGGCCTTGGAGCGGAGTAAGGATGTGACCTTACGGTGAGAGTCGATTGACTTCACCTGCACTCTTATGCCCAACTGGGTGTTAGTCGCCGATTTGAGCTCTATACCGAGCTCGGCGAAGGAACTGGACAGGTCGTACCACCTATCCTTGTCATGAACAAGGAAGGGCGTGGGGAGTTTGGACGAGCCCGGAGGTCTAGAGACGGGAGTCTCGGAGTCGGAGGACGCGGAGGAAGGCATAGAGCCCGAGGGAGGGCAGATGGCCTTAGCGGGGAGGGACGGGGAAGACGCCGCGGGACGTTTCTTACCCTTTTTGTAGACGACTTGGGTGAAGCCGTCATCGTCGGGTGAAGCGAGAGATGGAGTGGATATAGGATCACACTCCATTTCGGGGTCGGGAGACTGCGGTGAGTCTGAGAGGGCAAAATTTATTTTGACAGGGGAGCGCGAACGGTCGCGGGGGGAGGGGCTCGCGGGTGAAAAACCCGGCGAGAGCGAGCGGGTGGGCTGAGCGCAAGGGAGGCTCTGGGATTGGGTCGCGAGAGAGCGAGAGGGCTGAGTCTGAGACTGCGTCGCGAGAGAGCGAGAGGGCTGAGCGCATTGAAGGCTCTGCGATGGCGTCGCTACGAGTGAGCGAGAGGCCTGCGTGCGAGAGGGAGAGCGTGACATGAACGCCGGGCTCATATCATGGCGGACGGGAGGGGCCACTTTGGGGGCGCGCGAGGCAACGCGCGAGTTTGCCTCGGTTGGGACGGGCGCCGCGGGGCGCAGAGAAATATTATTAACGGTTTTGAGAGAGTCGTTGTACTCTCTCAAAATCGTGGCATATTTCTTCCCCAGCCAGGATTGGAGATCCATGGCTGGAGAGAGGTTAAGGGCCTACGTGGCGCCGGGGGAGGAGGTCCCCGGCGAGCTTAATAGGAAGGGAGAATCTCCCTGCCGGGTGTAGACAGGGAGGTGAGTGCCTAGGTCTGTATCCCTAGTGAATGCCAACTCACAGGTCCTTAGCAAAGGTTGTGAGTCGGATTCCGGCTGTTGCAGTCTTAGCAAAAACTGGCAACCGGGTGTGTACCTGCGTACCTGACGTCGCACGAGGGCCTGAGTGACCCTGGGCGGTGCGTCAAGCCCTTCCGGATTCCGTGGTTTTCTCAGAAGGAGAAAAACACGGGCGCTCCGGGGCAACGCCCTGTCGGCTTACGTTGGCACCGTTTGGTTTCCACCGACAGACCACGGAAGGTGGATTTGGTATAGAAACAAGGGAAGGGTGCTTAAAAGTTAAGCGTCGTCTCGAGAGAGACGTTTGTTGCCTTAAAAAAGGCAGTAGGTCGCGAATGCTGGCTGCGAGCAAAGGAACAAACGATAAAATCGAATGAACCTTTGAGCGCAGGTAAGCGGAGCGAACGTCCGCACGGCACGGGGGCAGTGGGACGAATCTCTTAATCATGATTGTTACTCTTTCAGGTATTTTAGACTAGTACCACCTGCAAACACAAAGCTTGTGACGTTTAAAAAGCGATGTAAAATTTCATAGCGATGGAATTATGATAAAACCTCTTTCTCTGATCGATATGATGCTCTACACCTAGTAGTTGTCGTAGCATGTAGAACATTTGTATGATAGCTTACTCACTACAGCCATCCGATTTCAGTCCGTGATTTTAATAATTCAAAAGGCTACACGTAAGCTACCATACAAAATTTTCTACGGATATATACCGGATTTTAAACATTCAGATCGGACTCGGATCGGATACAGTGCAAAAGCGTTCTAAATCCGCGTTTCCAGCTTGTAATTTGGTCTACATAATCACCAAAATATGACAACATTTTTCTCAAAATATTGTCAAACTATACCACCAACAATGTTTTTGCTTTCCATACTCGACGGAAAGCACGTACGAATGCACCAAAAACATAATATCAATTTTTTTATCAAAATCACCGAGAATTTGTTGAATGTTGTCATGTTTTTCTTGATGGTATAGACCAAAACACGAGCTGGAGACGCGACTTAAGTCTTCCATGTAAACATTAAAATGTTGTTGAAAACTACAAACGTCATAGGTTAGAGTTAGAGCGTAGTAAGCGTGCTAAAAGCGTTCGTAGTGTTGTGTCCCGCCCAGCGGTACTAAAAGCGGTGTGACCCCATTTCCCTTCCGCACATTACGCTTTTAAGCTTCTTACTTCTAACATACTAGCGCTGAAAGCATCAGTATCGGTAAATTACGAAGTTTTAATGGCAACTTTTCAGATAGTAATTAATGATTTAAATTACAAAAAAACATAAATCGACTTCAAGCTCTCAGTGAAGCGAGGCTCACGATTTAACTCAACACTTGAGAATCGACCGATTTCGATATAATTTATTTTAGAGGACCAAAAGTAAAGAAAAAAAAAGGTAGCACTCCGGGAGTGCCGGCAGAAGTGAAAACTTCAATATTAACGTTGTGTTTAATTATAAGTATAAAAATACTATCATTTATGAGGTAGAATACAATGTTTATTTATTGCGCTATCGTACACAAATATGACAATTTATATGTTGTTATTTATAATATTATATCGTTATTTATATATTACATTAAATTTTATCTCTCAGAAAAATCAACTTCCATCCATAATTTCGACGACTTTTACACCATCGTTATTATCAGAATCATCATCGCAAATTTTTACAACTGATACAATTGGTTTATGATAACTGAAGTAAGAAACAAACAGTTTTGATTCGAACCTATTTAAGTGTCTAATAAAGACCGCATCAATAGTAGTTTTGTATTTCGTTGTGCTAAAATTGCGATCATTTGACATAGTTAAACCAAATTCACAGAGCAGCACACTCAAGCACGGTAGAAAGAGTGAGAAATACTAGTTCCTCTCCCTTCCCCTCGATCTTACGCTTTTTCGATCAGCATCACGTGACCCTGACGCGAGTTTGATAGTTTTTACCCATACAAAAAAGTGCTCAGCGCCGCTAAAGAAGTTTTCACTTCAAAAAAAACAAAAATCAGTTTAGGCAACTTTGAGTATAATCTGTGTTAAAAAAAAGAAAATTGTAAAGCTTTTCTTCTTTAACTTTTTTAATAAACCGATTCAGCATACTATTATGTACATAATAGATCTGAGATATTCTTTTAGACATTCACTGTACCTACATCTCCTATGATCTAATCCTACATGTAACCCATCAGTAAATGAGTAATAACTGATGTCCCTGGAACTAACAATTAGCGTAGATTAATATATAACGTATCAATGTCAATGTAATCAAAATGTTAATTAAAGTCTTCATTGTGCTTGTCAAACATTTAAAATAACTGTTCATAAATATGTAGACAATACGATGTTCTTGGTGGAATCACCTATAAAATATGTAATCATAGTATTATAAACGCGACAGTTTGTGAGTCTATGTTTGTTACTTCTGCACGCCTAAACGGGTGGACGATTGAGCTGAAATTTGGTATAGAGATAGGCTATCTGTTAAAAGAAACTGAAGCTATCTCAGAAAGCTTAGGCCCTGGAATAACACATAGGCTATAAGCCTATATTGTACATATAGCGGATAAAACAGCTGTTTTAAAAGGCATTATTTATCGCTTTCTGTGATAAGGCCACCCATTGTAAGTCGGCCAATTCGGTTGGAAAAGTCAGGGATGGGATTTAATCACGCTTTTAGGTTTAGTCTGCTACATGGTTTTTTATCATCATGCGAGATTATTTTAGAATGTATTTTTTTTAATTAATTTTAAGCAATAATTAAAAACTTTGGGCACACCTTTGTAAATCAATAGGGGCTTACAAAGGTGTGCCCAAATTTAATTCTTTTATAAAAAAGTAAAAAAATTGTTTTAAGTTAAACGGTTTTATTTTAAACATGTACTAAAAGCTAAAAAATAAAATCGTGAGGCACGTCAAATATCTACAATTGTCAGAGAAAATGTTCATTAGAGATTTAGATATTTGACGTGCCTCACGATTTTATTTTTTAGCTTTTAGTACATGTTTAAAATAAAACCGTTTAACTTAAAACAATTTTTTTACTTTTTTATTTTAAGGCTTTTTAGTACAATGTATTCTACTTGTCTTGCCCTCATTGAAAGGGAAATATTAACGGTTCAACAATATTTTTTACGTTTATGTGTGAAAGAGTAACTATATTAGTAGGTACCTATATTACACACATACAATCCCAAAGTTTCCTATATAACATTAATGTGGTATTTTAATGCCATTAATTAATTATAATGGAGTGAAGCTTAGTTTTGCGGAGATGTTAGTGTGGAAAATTAATTAGTGCATGGTTTAAGCACCGCTATGGGAGTCTGGAAGCCACAGCCATGGCGATCCTATGGGAATACGGGGTATGTGTACGTGCAGACATGCATATCATATTCAGGTACAGGGTGATTTGGGTCTTTGGCTTTTAATTTTATTCCTCTAATACGTATTACGAAGTTTCTCGTTTATTTTCCTCATTTTACGAAGGTAAAAATTTGTAGATGTGATTATAATATTATGTGAAATGT
Organism: Hemithea aestivaria; assembly: GCA_947507615.1. Classification (NCBI taxonomy): domain Eukaryota; kingdom Metazoa; phylum Arthropoda; class Insecta; order Lepidoptera; family Geometridae; genus Hemithea; species Hemithea aestivaria. The sequence continues at coordinate 7,852,256 of OX382326.1, read as the reverse complement.
TATGTGAGTTGCTTATTCACATAACAATAATTTTAATAACAAAAAATAATTTCATTATTTGAATAATGTTAGTTTATCTTCAAAGGTAATTTAATATTATAAAGCTGTATACTGTATAATATTAAAGAAACGTTTGGACCTGTAGATTATTCTTTTTTGTTTAAAGAGGTAAATGTACACAGTACCTACACACATAATATAGAAAGTAGTCGTCATAAAATATCTTAAATTCCAATGAAACTCTTTAATGTACATAACTAGACTGATACAGACTATACTGATTTAGTTCAACCTTCATTATCCGGACGGCGAAGGTTTGGAACACTCTGCCTGCTTCAGTGTTTCCTGTAAATTACAACTTAGGAGTTTTTAAATCGAGGGTCAATAGGTATTTACTAGGTCTGTGTGCAACACCTTCGACCGCGTCATCACTTAGCAACAGGTGAGATTGTGCACACTACTTCTGTTATGTGTATCTCTAGACATTTAAAAAAATATATCTTTCTAACATTTAACTGAACCAAAAAAATATGTAATCCAGTCATTTTATTACACCCTATACAATGTTCGCCGTGCGGTATAAAGTAGATTGTTTATTTTGTTCGGACTCTCGTTCAAGCGGGAAGTTACCACACATTGTTCGGTTTTCATTTGTTTAACGTAAATTATACCGTGTTTATGTACAGTCAACTACAAAGAGATGTATCCATGTTAGTCTTACAAAATAAAGGAACTTTTAGTATGCAAAAATTATTTACCCTTACTTCGTGACATTTTCAGTATCCACCAAATCTTATACTATATTCGATTCATTTTAAATGCAATTATTATGTATCACCTAAGAAAAAGTAGTGGGATACATCATTGTTGCATATTAAACGAGTCGATGGTAATATAAAGTTTGATTGCTACTAGAAATGTCACGAACCAAGGGTAGTTCATTGTGGCAAATGAAAATTTACTTCATTTTGTAAGCCTAACATGGATACATCTTTTTGTAGTTGACTGTACATAGGGTTACTGTGAAATCTGAATAAAAATGGCTTAATTGAATTGAAACGGATTGAAACTATCTCCAATGTATAATATATTTTATTATTCCTTTACATTATATTATATATATATATATTCTTATTTTTATTATTTCTTTACAGCTTTTATATGTGTGTATTGTGTATAGATTTTTTAGTCAATGTCAAAAAAAGGGGAAAGGAGAAAGCTCTCCAGGATTCCTGCCAAAACCGTCCGTCAAGATGGCTGATCTCTACATTTTTTTATCTATTTTCAAAAAAGTGTTTAATTCGTGATATGGAGTATTACGTGTTAAAAGTACTCATTCAAGACAAGGGATACATTAGAGTTGTTGTTATAGTGATCTTGACTGACAAGCAAAAGAAGGCTTTGCAGATAGTCTCATTCAAATGTTATCGATTTCGGTTCAGCTGTTATATTAATATTTCAAAAAAATACTGGTAACTTTCTCACGCAGTACTAAGAAATCTTACTAATATTATAAACGTGAAAGTTTGTAAGAATGTATGGATGTCTGTATGTTTTTTTTATGCAATGAAGCAAGAAGATGAGCAAGACGCTCTCCTGATAATAACAGATAACGCTGTCCAGAATTAGTAAGTTTAGTAGTATGTATGTTTGTCATCCTTTACGCCTAAACGGGCGGAGCGATTGAGCTGAAATTTGGTATAGAGATAGTTTAGACCCTGGAATAACACATACATAGGCTAAAGTACAGCGGGTAAAACAGCTGGGCACAGCTAGTAAGAAATAAGTAGATAAAACACGACCCTCTAAAGTACTACAAGGCACGAGTACACTTGCAGTAAAGGCTCAGCTGTTCAGAGCTAAGCTATTAAACGATATGGGGCGGCGCCCGTAGCCGGACACAAAGGATATTAGCTAAGGAACTTATGTGTATGTTGTAAGACTGAGCATTACGTTGTGTACAGTGTATGTACAGTCAACTACAAAGAGATGTATCCACGTTAGGCTTACAAAATAAAGTAAATTTTCATTTGCCACAATGAACTACCCTTGGTTCGGGACATTTCTAGTCAATCAAACTTTATATTATTATATTATCATCGACTCGTTTAATATGCAACAATGATGTATCCCACTACTTTTGCTTTGGTGATACATAATAATAGCATTTAAAATGAATAGAATATAGTATAAGATTTGGTGGATACTGAAAATGTCACGAAGTAAGGGTAAATAATTTTTGCATACTAAAAGTTCCTTCATTTTGTAAGACTAACATGGATACATCTCTTTGTAGTTGACTGTACACTTACTTTTTTCATAATGCTCGAAACACTATGTTGTAACTTATTTTAAACGTGAACACGATACATGCTTCTCACCGGGGGTAGACTTCCTTTGCAGGAGGTCGTCTAGGTGGGTACTGGGTACCTCAACAGTGCCAGTTAGAATAACTGGCACTGTTGAGGTACCCGCCTGAGCAGTAATGTGCAAACATTACTGTCCTTCGGTAGGAGGGCAATGTAGCTAGTGAAATTACTGGGCTAAAGGGTCTTAACATCTTATGACCCTTGAGTAAGAAGAGTCTAGAATTGCACATCATTGTGACATTCTGGGTAGCACTGTACAAATTATAGGCAGCGTTATCTTTTAACATCAGGAGCGTCATGCTCGTCTTCTTACTTCACCACATAAAAAAAGCAACTGTATCGAAATGTCGAGGTTGGTTTTATAATGTTATTGTAAAACTAACATAATATTATTACGCGATAAGTCCCGATTAATAAAATTTAACAAAAGTAATATAAGCACGAGATCGAGGTCAAAGACACTATAATGGAAAAAAATAGTAAGCTAATAGATACTTGATACTTTTGACGCGTGTTACCGAACACAGGATATTAGCTTAAAACGTATGTGTATTGTGTTTTATCTATCCTACACGATCGAGATTGAAAAGCAGTCGCAGTTAGGCCACGACCCATGCCTTGAAATAAAGGCTAAAACTGCAACATATAGTTTGGCCATGAAACTTATATAACTATGATTACGATTTGACTCTGAGGTAACCTGAGGGCCTATTGGCTATCGCAAAACGACATGTAAAACACTAGTCTATAGACAAAATTGCGTACATTACGTGCTTAAACCTCCTTATTAATATGAGTAAAGTAACAAAAGCAGCAATGTACATTGAAGTTGCCATCAATCGTAGTGGGTGAGAAATAGCCAATAGCCCCTCTGTTCCATTCTAGTATAAACTTCAATTATTATTATAATACAAAAGCTCTAGAAATCCTGCAGCGGCGCAACAAAAGAGTATCTCCAGTTAAAGAAACGGATGCAACTTCTTGATGTAGTTGCTTCAACGATAAAAACGTCGAGTCAAATAGATTTATTACAATCGAAACACATTTGGGCCCGTTTTGAATAAACAACCGTGTGACTAGATAAAAAGGAGAATTGAAATGTCGGCTTATCTTCCGATGAAGGTGCACAGATAAATCTCTGGACTCTGCAGGGCTGAGATGCGCAAGGCGACAAGACTGTTTCGTTTTTAGGTCAAAATTATCTTACTTGCATAGAAATAATATTCTAAACATTCTGACAAATAACTAAATGATTTAGTTAATTTATTGTAAATTATGGTATGCCTATGAAGAGGATAGTGATAGATAGATGGGATGGGATGGGATGGTGGGGTAGATAGTGGTGTGATAGTTGGAAGTTGATTTATTATGAAAAGTTGTTTTTTCCGGATATGGAATTAAAATTTAGAGGAATATTTTAAGACGAATGCATAACTTATTCATTTATCTCACAACATTGTTGCTCATCCCTAACAGCTTAAGTATTTTTTACATTTAACATGACTTCATTTACATGTTCGATTTGTAAGATAAGATAAAATTGAGTCACGATTGGTATTCATTGCTCATGAGCGACGCGATGGTGAGAATTGGAGGTTACTATAAATTTAAATGATGTCCTTTGTAGTGTACTCGTTGTTATTTACAGTCGGTATTGCCTTTAAATGGATTTTTAAATCCCACTGCTATGCCACTTTATATTATCAGTGAAAATATTTGTACTTGTTTGTAAACATAATGCCTTAACGGTAATGTTACCGAATTAGGTACGTAACAAATTAGGTCCTTTGTAGACATAATTTCTATATGTTCGCAAAAAATCCTTAAGGTCGAAAAATGCCAATCTATTCTAGAATTTAATGTTACGCTATCAGTGTGTTATGTTTATCACGCATAGTAAGTAGTTTTTATGTCACTTTTCCCAATCAAACTTTAATAATCCTGGAACCGCCACCGATCGTCACGATCATCTTCAGACGCAAGTCTTTGCTTTAGATTTTCGTATTTGTAATATCAATATCAAACAAATATAAAAAGCCAAGTTCCCTTATCAATTTCAAGTTTACTCAGTACTTAAGCAAACTGTGACTCAGTCAGTACGTTCACAATAGATCTCCTGACTTCAATGGCTCGAGGCTCACCTACTTTCGAGTAGGCGCCGCCGGACTGGCGCGTCCACTTGTCCCCATTCTCCTCGACAAATTGACTACATGACTTAATCCTTTTAAGAATTCACTCAACACTCGCTTATTAAGACCTTCGTCCTTACGTACGACTCTCACGTTCGCAAGATATGATGGATTATGAAATCTATATTCGTAGTATTTACTTTTTGAAAATATTTCTCAATAAAGCTCTAGAAAAGAAAATACATTATATTTTTATTTCTTTTTAAAAGTATTCACAGATTGTTGTCATAAATATAAGTAAGTTATTTTTAAACAGAAGCTCATAGGTAGATATTGACTCTTTACCTTTATTCCAAGTGTGAACCTGCATATATTTAAAAATAATAATTTCTAGAGCTTTACCGAGAGACATTTTCAGAAAACTACTTATAAAAATATTATAAATGTGCAAATTATTTTTAAGTTCATCATAAATATCGTGCGGTCAAGAGAGTCGTTCGTAAGGAAGAAGCTCTTAACCCTTTTAAGAATTCATTCAACACTCGCTTATTAACTTTCAGATAGCTGGCAGATGAGCTCATAGTCCCCTGTACCTCTATAATGAAATTTTATTGCAAGAATTTGCAAGCACAATGAATTGTAATTTATGGACATCAATATTTTAGATGTAGCCGTGTCGTAAATGCGCTTGGAATGGTTCGCAAGAAGTGCACAATGTAGAATACGTTTCTGTCAATTTGTGAATTGGATTTATCCGGTTTTGTACTCAGAAATACTATGTAATACTTGACTTTATGATGAACCAATCAGCATTTGAGTTTTTGTATTTTTGACAGAATTTTGATCCAAAAATCACTAAGAGTCAGTCCATTTTTACCTTAAATTAGGGGCTAATTCAATGTTCTTAACCAAGTTATATTGTTGAGTTGACCAGAAATACCTGTTATAATACATCTCGACTGATCTATAATAATACAAATGACTAAAAAAATTGAGCAGAAGTATCTTTTTCTTGATTATTGAATTCTTTTAATAGTGACCTAGAAGTCGTACCGTCACGCGTCGCACAAATGAAATAAGAAAAATTAATGCTCAAGTTTTCAAAGACGTATATGTACTACTTTTCACGTAAATTCCTTCGTGAGATCCTGACACACTCCAAGAACAATCAATAAAGTTTAGTGGCAGTTTGATGGTTACTGGTCTTATCTCTTGTACCTCATTGTTAGTCAAGCTGTCATCGAGCTTTTACTACTCGTTTAACTACTTGCGAGGTAATTCGGTACAGGTATCGGAGAATGTGGAGTTTTATCGGTTTTGCCACTTGTCTCGGAATTACGACAGCCTATATAGGTAGGTACCTCTTTGTACCCGAAGTTTAGTCCATAGAGTACATCAAAATTTAGTCTATATAACATTTTTTTTTATATTAGTCTAACCACAGGCTGAAAATATGTTCCAATGAATTTATTATTTACGTTTATAATATCAGAAATCTTTAAGAATACGACATGATATTTCATTTTCATAACCAAAACGCTTAATAGGACCTAGTCAGATATCTAAAATTCTAGGTGCACTACACCAACGCTTCTTACTCAAGAGTCGTAAGATGTTAAAACTCTCAGGCCAGTAATTTCACTAGCTACAGTGCCTTCCTACCGAAGTACATCACTGCTTAGGCGGTAGAATTACTGGCACTATTGGGGTACCAACCTAGTTGACATCCTGCAAAGGATATCTATTATCTATCCTAGTAAACTGACCAAATAATCAAGACCCACAGCATACAGCACACCTAACAGTTCCATTCCTTTGTCAACAGATCTACACAGACTGGGCGAACCACTACCTCGAGCGCGCCAGGTCTCGTCGGCGCGCCGGTGCGTCCGGCGGAGGCTTGGCGAGGGACTGCGCCGATGGACTCCTGCTGGCTGATGTCCTGGAAGGCGTCACCGGGTTAAAGGTGCCCCGGGCGCATCGGAAGCCAAGGAACCCTCAGCAAATGGTGAGTTACTCTTTATGAAAATGTTCAGCGATCTCTCTGTTTACTAGGGAATCGCTTTCTAGGCTTGGAAGAAGGAAGCTAAAAAAGTTTTGAAATAGTTCCAGTCTTGAATTGGTTATAATGGGTTGGTTTAGAATTGAGTAGTTTAATGTGGACTGCATAGCACGAGCTAAAGATTTAAGCTGACAAAGTCTTGATTGAGTCTTGAATTGTTTTAAAGACAATAATATTTTAGTCAGATATGGGCTGTATATATTTGACTTCTTGTAACAAAAAGAAAAACTCATCCCAGCGTCACGACTTCAGGTTAGTTTAGTAAACATAAACTCAGACTGTTGCATGTTTCTAATTCATAAACTTTAATTATACCCACAAAACTTTCTGCAAGCATATTCTGGGTAAATTACGCACCAGAATTCAGGTCATACGATGTTACTACATCTCGTAAACCGAGAGTGTACATCTACCGTAAACCTGTCCTGAAATGCTGTTACGTCATCCCTAAACGCCTATAATGTTGACCTTAATAATTTTCCCCTAAGTAATAAACTCAATCAGTGCGTCAAAATAAAATATACGGTAATATCCGGCGCTTTTGTTTATTTATTATTCACAGTTGAAAATGAAAGCGAGGATATTTGGTTAACCAAAATAGTTATCAGCTGCCAATCATTTGGGTGAGGATGGTTTCTTTGCTTTGTGCTGATAAGTGATAGCTATGCAAGTGAGGGGCCTTCCATATATTATATTGTACTTGTCGTGTTTCGCCGATATATGTACCTAATTCTTTGCATTCTTTAATTTAAAGAGAAGTCAGATCTTTATCATTCTAGTATTCGAGTTATAGATCCATTTGTAATAATATTATGAGACAGTACTCACGCCAAATATATTATTGTTGAGATTTTTAACAACACACACGAGTTCTCGCTAGTTGTACACAACATTACCGGACTTTTTCTATTGATACACTGTATAGCTCCATAAATTATCATGTTTTAATTAAAAAATCGCAGAATATACTTGGGCAGTCCACCGTTAAAATAACTTTTTAATTACATCTTATTGTAAAATATTTCATTCACAATACATCGATACGCCAAAGTCTAAAGTTAGGTCACTCACTATAAATAGCGTGCAAGTTATTGCAACTGCGGCACCGAAACCCAATTTATAATGATAAGTAAACAAACAATGCTGTATATCCGGTACATGTGTATGGGCAGGCGTGAAAGTATTTGGAATTAAAATAATTGGTGGGTTAATTAGGTAGACCCTTTAATTGATGGTATAATGGCCCTTGACGGCCCTTTAGTTGGTTTTATTTTAAAGGTATTATTATGGTTTTTAGACCAAAATTTCACAGTTATTACAAAAATTATCTTTAAAAAATTTGTCTTTATAGCTTCTTCTTTCTTACTTTGTAGCTTCTGGGCGCCACGATTATGACAATATCCATATCCTTAGTGTCATAAACTTTGTGTTAGGAACGTCTGGGATGATGAAAATTTATGCTTTTTTTGTATTTAACATCTAAAAGAGGTTTAGGAGGTTTTTGGTTTACAAATATAGATGACGATCTCATATATTATGCAACGAAGACGCCCGAAAAGTTTTAAAGAAATATTTTTGTTTTAGGTCTATGTTAATAATTCTATGATCCCATTAAACTGTAATCAAAATCAGTTGACTGGTTACAAAATTATGAATTAAAATGTGCACCTAGCCTTTGCTTATTGAAATCAAGCTTGCACTTTAAATTCACTTTCTCTATGAGAAAGGCTTCATCATCTTCCTGCCCTTAACTCATATTATGTACTCGTAATATGTAGGAACTGTACTTACCCTCCATGTCTTCCTCCTACATTCTACTCTATCATATCCGCCATATCTCCATTCACTCCTCTAGCACACTATTTTCTTTCACACAATAAAAATAGGCTTACTTTAATCCGGGAAGGGGGCGCCCGAAAAAGGTTTGGATGAACTGTGTGAAAGGATATGCGTGCTAGGGGAGTGGATGCAGATATGACGGATGATAGATCAGAATGGAGGAGAAAAACGTGTTGTGCCGACCCTACCTAGTGTGGGATAAGGGCAGGAAGAAGAATAATAAAAATAGGCTTACAAGGCAATAAAAACAACAATTAATAAATTAGCCAATCAAGCATAACGTGAGCCCAGCACATCTAGGAACTGTTACATAATAAAAACATCAACGGATACGTGTTTTTATTCGCATGCCTTGAAACATGATAGCGTTGCGGTGAAGAATGGTAGGTGATGACCACATCCGCGGTCGCGTATCAATTGACTTTACTATTAGGTTGCGACATCATTGAATAACATTTTCCTATAATATTGATTGTTATAATATCATCACAGGTATAGCGTAAGTACTAAAAATAAAGTGTAATCAATTAACTGTTATCCTACTTTTCTAGGTTTCATACTATCATCGTTTCATCCAGCCTACTTCCTATTTCTTACCATTCTATTTCCTTCCTCTTTCTACTATCCTACCTTACTAAGTGCGATATCTTAATGAAAGCTAGTTCCGAGATAATTGAAGTTTTGTTAAAATAGGTTTTAAATAGGCCCTTTATCACCTCCTACCTGATGCGGTCGATGATGGATCACGTAAGATGCCTACTCACTCGTGTCTTGAAGATGTCCAAGTTGTAACGCTAGGGAAACACGGATTACGGCAACTGTTATAAAATTACTCATAAGGTTAGTTTAACATTTTTATTTAAAAACAGTATTATACATTTATTTAGATGGCATCTACATTTTTTATGGGGTGAAATGCGGTAAAACATTTTAGAAAATAACACTAGCTTGGCAAATGAACCCAAAATGCATTTGGATTTTCTGTAGATTGGCATGTGGCCAATCTGTAGTAAACACAAGCTATTTATTGCTGGAGTATAGTTCTCTTCTTTTCTCCATTAAAGCATTTGTCACAAATAAAAACCCGAACTAAGTTTTGACCTCCGGAAAAGATTTCCAAATAATTATTTGATGTCACCTGCGCTGCATAGAGAACATATTTCTTTTGATAATAAAGGAACATTTTCTATCTTCTACCAGTTTATTTTTATCAGAAGTTCTAATTAAAAAGGTTTCCTCCCTTTCCCTAAAGTTAACTTAGTCAATATTATTATGATAAAACTTTAAAAACATGCATAATACTAAAACTTTTAAAATTAAATGAACAAAAATCAATAAAGTAATGAACCTGTAGACCGTACTTGTGATTCTCGTCCATAGCCGGTAACAATAGCTATAAAACTCTTCACTAACAATACCGTGTTTTACAGGCGCATAAATTGAGTAACATAACTCAATTTACATTGGTTTGTTAATATTTTGACGGAACTGGAATTTCGTTTATTGGGGAAGTTGACTACAATTTTTTATTTGTCTTTCACGTAGATTATTAAAAAATATTGGACACGTATTTTGTTTGCGCTATTTAACAATAATTTACAAGAAACAACTGGCGATTTACGAGAACAAAATTCGGCGGTGATTTGAAACTTTGGAGCAGTGAAATTACGAAAAACAAACGCGAATCGTAGGGCAATTTCTAGTCTAGGAAATCTAGAACCCAGGGAGCTAGATACGACAACGAAAAAATAGGTTCTAGTTCTAGGAAGGATGGCACGTACCTCTACTCCTATCCTCTCTCTTTATATGTAAATCTAATAAAAAACGTAAGAGATACAACGCGCTAAAGTTCCTTGCTCATGACGTCACTCCTCTCAGTCTGGTACATTTTCGCTCAGTGTAGTGACGTCACGCGTCCAACATAAAAACTTATACGCTGCTATTTATAATTTAATTCAAACACCCAAAAAATGAATCTAATAAATTTTATTATTATTTTAATATTTAAAACGTTATGACCATGTCAACATCCCCATTGTAAAATATCCATAGATATTATTATTTTATTCAGTACAAGATAGTGCGTGCGCCTTTGACTAAGATTTCACATGATATTAAGCGACAATGCGGCCGTAGATGGAAGCAGACTAAACCTAAAACGCGGGATAAATTCCCCCCTTGGCTTCACTGAACATCATGCCAAAACACGGTCACAATGACCACTTTGCATGCTTTGTCCAGTAGGTGGTAACTAGCCACGGCCGAAGCCTACCACCAGTAAAAAAGGTTGCTTAGTTAAAACAAAACTGCTGCTGTTAGCTCGTTTGTTATTATTTTCTTTCACACGATAATAAAATCCGTACTGACCATAATCGAATTAGCTCGATTTACAATCGTTTCGCAATTTCTCGATTCCTAGTTCATGTTTAACAACCTGTCAGCTTATCGTTTACCTTTACGACTTATTCTTGGACTGCTATTGTGGCCAAGACTTGTATGGAGAACTTATTTGCCTCTAAATTACTACGTCCTGGGAAAATTCACCCAGGACACAACTTGAATCTTACTTATATTATAAACGTGAAAGTTTGTAAGAATGGATGTCTGGATGTCAGGATGTCTGGATGTACGTTTGTTACTCTTTCACGCCTAAACGGGTGGACCGATTGAGCTGAAATTTGGTATACAAATAGCTTAGACCCTGGAATAACACATAGACTACATAAGTACTGCGGGTAAAACCGCTGGGCGCAGCTAGTTTATAATAAAACTACCTGCGCCGAGCGCTTTTACCCGCTGTACTACAGTACAGCCTATCTATCTGTTGTAGCCTATCTGTTATTCGAGGGTCTAAGCTATCTCTATACCTAATTTCAGCTCAATCGGTCCACCTGTTTAGGCGTGAAGAAGTAACAAACATACACACTCACTCACAAATTAGTGTGATTGATCATAGACAATTAATAGGATAAGTAAATAAAATAATAATAAATATAAGCTTATTCTTGTGAACCAAGAGAAAGTTTCTGAAAGAGCAAATCTTCACAAGATTTTTTAAAGAAAATCCCATGCGGTTTTATAAGAAGACACTGAGAAGTATTAAAAGTGATAGCAGGCTTTGCAAAATACTCCGTGAATCTAATGATTAATGAGATTGATGAATAAAAATAATTGTTAATGAAATATCAATTTCTCGATATAATGTCTACCTGTAATTGAATATGACGGTGTTATTATCGTAAATTAGTTCAAATAGTTAATTATTTAAATAAATATTAATAATAATATTAAATATTATTTTATTTTAATAAATATTAATTAAATTTGTTGCAAAGCCAAAAGCTAATGGACCAAGGACCAAACCCTATCCCTGAGGAAAATAACTCCTGGATCTGCTGAGGCTCTAAACTTGATTGTTGAATAAATTAACAAAATCTGTGTAGGCAGTATGTAAGTAATTATTTTCCATAATCACTACGACATCCGACATTAGGTAACGTGATCTTTAATCTTTACTACTTTGTATTTATTATAAAGAATACACTTTGACAATGATTACAATGTTGGTGGCCGAAACTGGAACTTAAATTCCACATAATATGTGTATATGTGACCTATTACGTTGAAGATACAAGCGCCCTCAGTCACATTGATTTAAGTCAGACTGTGACTGGCTCGTGCGGCGCCGGTCAGGGATAACGCGGTACGTACTTTACATTTACTCTTCGATTAGACAAACAACTGGATATGTCATGGTAAGGCGATCCCCGCCCCAGTACCAAAAAAAAGAGATCGCCAAGCATAAAACTAGTTTTTTATGTAATAGGTGAAAAACAAGCAGACAAGGCCCACCTGATGGTGAGTGGCTACCGTCGTCTATGGAAACCTGCAATACCAGGGGTACCGCTGGTATATTGCCATAATACAAGTTATCCCCGTATGTATGTACAACATGTACTCAGTACTCGTGTGCGTATATTTTATGCCAAAGTATGAAAATATTGTTGGGTGCGTGCGTAGTGACATTATCGAAAATTCATTAGTGTAGTATCATTATTGGTGTGAGTTGCCTCTCCCCACGCAGAAACTGTCAGACGTTTTCGCATAGAAGATATTAGTAACAGGTTTTCTATTCCCGTTGATAGTGTTATAAGTTCTAAGATATTATACTTCATGGAACAGCGTAACTGAAACTGCGTTGAAGTGATGATGTAAGAGGAAATTTTGCATTGTATGACTGCAAGTAATATTACAAGGTGACTAGTTGTTGATCGATGGGGTCTTAAAATAATATTCCTTGAATTATAGGAATGATTCGATTATGACGAATCCTGTGGAAATTGTTGCTCTGAGGAATTTAAAGCTTCTTCTTGCAATATGATTAAGATACTGTGCCCAGCAATTTAAAATAGTAATGCTGCCCATAATCAGTACACTAATCTAAAAAAATAATAATAATAACATGGTGTGAAATTCTAGCACTATAAAATTTAATTATACATAGTTAAAACTCTTCAGCCCAGTATTTTCACTAGCTTCAGTGTAAAATGTAGCGAATATCGCCCAGGTTTAAACATACCTTTATTAAGTATGTCGTAGTGAATGAAAGATAAGATAAGAATACTCTTTATTGAGACCAAAACAATACAATTGGACTAGTATTTAAAACTAAACAACAATTTGGTCCACCAACCTTTTCGCCTTATCTATCGCTGTGAGCATTCTCTTCCAGGCAACCGACCTGACCGTGATTATTATCGAAGTGACCAAAGCAAGCACGCGCTAAGAATTTATTTGAACAACTTCTAATTCTGGTATTTAATCGCCTACATTCCAGCCAGCGTTAGATTGTACATTGTTTGAGCAAGTGTTGATGGAAACTTCACATGCTGCACGTGAATTACTTACTGATTGTTTTATGCCATTGACCTTTTTGTTTTGGAACATATTGCAATCGATGTATTTGACCGGGGGTAGACTTCCTTTGCAGGAGGTCGTCTAGGTACCCACCTAGTGCCAGTTATTTTACCGATTGAGCTGAGATCTTATAACTCTTGACTAAGAAGGTGCAGTGCTCCTAGAATTTCACATCATTGTGAAATCCTAAGTAGCACTGTACTGGTTATGGGCAGCATCAGGAGAGCGTCTTGCTCGTCTTCTATTTCATCACATTAAAAAAAGCTTTTATTGACTTTCACCTGTCTGTTGTCTATCTGTCTGTAATCAAATCTTGCAAGTTTAATTTGATCCACTTGCCGGTTTCCGATTGAGCTGTAATTTTGCATACATGTATGAATCGTATGACGGTATGACTTAGCAGAATTATTATAACATAGATTATAATATGAACTGTGTGAAAAAGGATAGATTATCCCTTATTTTACACCTGGTGTATCGTATTCACCTGCAGACATAAAAAAAAACTTGATTCAAAATTTAATTAAAGGTCTAAAAATTCAATCCACTAATAAATTAAATAAAAACCAATATAAATAAATCATCATTCCGTATTATTTATATTTCAATAGGCCAACCCATTGATTAGTTAAAGAGGGTTTAAGAGCACCGACCTCCCAGGCCGCGGGCCGCGACCTTTCAACGGTGAGCCAAAAAAATTGAAGGGTTAAATATTGGCTTCAGTTTTTTTTTCACATTTTAACAGCTATTAGTTGTTTAAGTTAGACGGTAATTAACTGTATGATTGTAATATGATTAGTATGCACTTTGATATTAAGTTTGAATTATATTATAGATGCTTTAACACAAAAAAAACGGAGTAAGTTTAAAATTCGTTCGGAGACTTCTTTTTCATAAGCAAAGACACGTTTTAATAGGAGTCAAGTTTTTTTTTTATATACGAGTCTTCAAAAGGCAGGCAACGTACCAGCGTTACCCCTGGTATTGCAGGTATCCATAGGCGACGGTAGCCACTTACCATCAGGTGGGCTGTCTGCTTGTTTGTCACCTATTTCAATAAAAAAAATCTTTTTGTAGTTTTAGTAATTAATTTATAAATTGAAAATAGCATGTCAAGCATGATAAAAAATAAAATATGTGATAAATTAAATGATAAAAAATCTAAGTGGATCACCTGGGATGTACCTACTCAATCCAACAAATCCACTGAATTGTGCACCTCCCGCTTCTTTAAAATCGGTTAGAAACGAGACCTACTAAGGAATATTTCAAAATTTTCATTCATCTCACTTGACTAACCCAAAACAAAAATAATAAACAGTAGTTAAACCAACAAAGATCCATTTTTTGCCACCAGCCGTTATAGATCGTTAGTTGAGACTGGTGACTGGCAAACACACATTGTTTGCTTGTCTATAGCCTCTATTCTATAACATATGATTTATTACTCCTAGTGGATGTAAGCAAATAAAGTACAGTTAACGGATCTAAATTAATCAACTAATTTTATCAAATTTCAATTGAGTTTTTATTTATAAATTATATTTTACTAGCTGCGCCCAGCGGTTTTACCCGCAGTACTTATTTAGCCTATGTGTTATTCCAGGGTCTAAGCTATCTATTTACCAAATTTCAGCTCAGTCCACCTGGTCCACCCGTTTAGGCGTGAAAGAGTAACAAACATCCTAGCACCCAGACATCCAGACATCCATTCTTACAAACTTACACGTTTATAATATTAGTAAGATGAATGAATCGATATGTAGATTAAAGATTTGTGTATTACCTTTTCACGTCTAAATCGCTGAACGTATTGAGCTACATTTTTGTATGTCGATAACATAAATTAAGGAACATAGGTTTTTAACAAGTAAAACCGGTGAATAAGCAAATATTTTATAACAGAAT
This sequence comes from Hemithea aestivaria, assembly GCA_947507615.1. Taxonomy (NCBI): domain Eukaryota; kingdom Metazoa; phylum Arthropoda; class Insecta; order Lepidoptera; family Geometridae; genus Hemithea; species Hemithea aestivaria. The sequence continues at coordinate 7,837,032 of OX382326.1, read as the reverse complement.
AAATACAATAATTTCATCAAATATCATGTTGTCTGGAATTTGGCATTTAGAAAATAATTAAAATGGTTTAAATGCTCTTACTTAATTTATGTTAAGATCCTGTTTTGTTGATGTTATAACATTCATTATGATAACGGCTTACGATAAAATGTTATCCGAGACTCGAGACATAAATTAGAATTAATCAGAACATCTTATTTCGCACATCCTATAGTCCTATATTCCATTCAAAAACATTTTCATTCCAGCTTCTAAAATTTTAAACGCACTCTTAATTAAACTTAAATAAAATTAATATTATGTACCTTGATTTAAAGTTAAATGTACATTCTTATTAGTATATTTTGTTGTATATTGTTATTTTTTAATTATTAAGAATAAGAATCTCTGTTATGTAAGAATCTCAAAATGTAAAGGAAGAAGTAGATAATCCAGTTAAAACTGCACCCGAACCAAACAAAATTATTCTAACCTCTACGGGGACGACCTGCAATTAAATAGTGGTCGATCTACGTGTGATAGGAAAGTCGAGGATACAATAAAAACATTCTGAGCAACCTCCGTCTGATACCAGACAACCTCATTCGCGCGTAAGCTCAGCTCGGAAGCGGTCGCGTATCGAATACGAAACTCGATCACTCGTTCCACATATCGATGTATTTAATCGATTATAAAAATCGTTTGAATCTAATTACAATCACGTGCCACTGTGAAGTGAAGTTTATTTAGTGAATTTTCGTGCTACCTGTTGATTGGATTAAACTTTTTTGGTGATTTAAAGGTCAGTACCCAGAAGGTATATCAATTTTGTAATAACGATAAATCGTATGCCAAAATTATAGGATAAACCAGATGGGCATTATACTCGGCATGAATACATTATTTTTTGGGACTACCGTCTTAAATAGATTTTTTTATGTGCTTCTTAGAGTGCTTCGTAGATTTTCTTTTTTTTTGTATTTTTTCCCCATATACATATATAATAATGTATAATCTTTGGTTATTATTATAATTGTCTGTAATTTAGTAGCACCTGGTAATAATATATAATAGTTTTGTTTTTTATGTGGAGAAGTAAGAAGACGAGCAAGACGCTCTCCTGATGTTAAGAGATAACGCTGCCCATAATCAGTACAGTGCTACCCAGAATTTCACAATGATGTGCAATTCTAGGTGCACTACCCAACGCTTCTTACTCAAGAGTCATAAGATGTTAAGACTCTTTAGCCCAGTAATTTCACTAGCTACAGTGCCCTCCTACCGAAGCACAGTAATGTTTGCACATCACTGCTCAGGCGGTAGAATAACTGGCACTGTTGGGGTACCCACCTAGACGACCTCCTGCAAGGGAAGTCTACCCCCGGTTAAATAATAGTTTGTGTTGGTGACTCTAGTTTAAAAGTACTACCTTCAATTAATTGATCTGTGATTTAGCTATGATTTGGACAAGGTAAGAAATTAACGTTATGTATTTATCTATTATATCTATGTACAGTGTACCACGGAAATATTTTACTAGCTTTTGTACAAAATAGCAATAATATGTCCTATTTTGTATTTTTAGAACTTAACTACTTGTTTTAACGGAGTCAATCCATCTTTTTTTGAATTATTTGTCCTGCTTTAGTTTTAGTTTCTAAATATATCTACCTAATTTATATATTATACCAAATACGACGAAATAGATCAGCGATAACCTATTAATTTATGTATTAACAATGCATTAACATATAATATATTAATGCATAATTAAAATAAAATTAAAAGATGATTGATTTAGATTATAATTTTTACATAATATTATTTCTTGTATGTATTGTCTCAATGAGTATAATATTATCATAACGTGCATAATACATTTTAATTTTTCCCTTTTGAGATGGAGCTCTTGCTCTCATTAAATACTTAAAACATAATAAATTTTAGGTTATTCCTACCAACATTTTAGTAAAATTAAAATCAAAATTTATTTTAAAAAAACTGGAGCAAATATTCATTACAAAAACGACATAACAGTAAATAAATAAAAAGTCCAGCAAAACGCAATTAAGTCCAAAGACAATTGAAAGTTTATCGCACATTACTTTTAAGGTCAATTAAATCAATGCACTTGTAAACAAAACGAGTAAAAGGAATAATAAGTGGCAGTTAAAAGGCGCATCGCCAATTCACCATAAATCAATTGTGATGGTAAACGCAGCTGTAAAAATGATCAAATGAAATGACAGTGGGTAATAAGTGCGTGGATACACAATGCGACAAGTGACTGCGACTTAACGTTACCTCCGCTTGCGGTCGAAATTACATTTTGTTAGATCCAGAGCTACATAGTTAGAATACCTAAATCTCAATAATATTAATAATACTTTTAGAACGTATAACTAAACAGAAATTGTGCCGACGGTGACATAATATCGTCGCAAATGATGATTCTGTAATATTGACTAATTATAATGCAATCCTCTAACCCCGGGTCTCCTGACTCCTGTATACTTTAATTGTTATAATTTATTTATGAATTTAATAAGTATTTCGACATCACATGTATTATAGAATTTATAAGTAGCATATTAACATTGAGTACAGTATCTGATACATATGACAGCGGGATGCAGTCTCAAATAGTTCATAATGTACCTTTTGCTACTTTATCATCACGGATATAACCTTCGAAATCTCTGCGTATTATTGCTGCGACTACCACAAAGTCGCAGTGACATATCGCGTAGTGTGTACAGGATCTTAAACTCGATGTGCATTCACAGGCGCCAGTCATTCTCCTTGAACTGTCAGGCGCATTAAAGAGTGGCAGATTTAATGTCAGGGAGTTGTACCTAACTTGCTATGTTAGTAGACTTGTCATGTCATATGTAGGATTACACCCATACGCTGTTACGAGTAATTGCCGAAAACCAGACTCGAAGTGGGACACACTGATTAATGATCAATACGTTGACTCAGACAACTCACACTACAGAGAGTTGGAGCTGTTCTCAAAATATACCTACATACATAAAATTGGGAAACTAATAGGCTATGCCAATCAACGCACACGTATATAATATTGAGTCTAAGTAATTAGGTTAACGAGCTAATCACTAAATTTGAGTGGGACCATAATTTCACATAGTATTTTTCTAACGACCTATTCCTTTTTTTTCCTACGTTTGATTACATCCCACCTGATGGAAATCATATTATTCACTCTTTAATAATTAATTTACTTTCCCTGATTTATTCCGGTAATTAGTAATTTAGGCGTTGTCTATGCTAAATTAAAAATTCCTACAAATATAAATTGGTAGGTATGCGAAAATAACAAAATAGATTCATTTACCTCTATAAATAAATCTCTATTATACTTTTCCTCAAAACAAATCAGACTGAAATTTAGAAGTGCTCATATTTGCCTTAAATGACTCACCTACTTGGTATAAATAATAACAATCATTGAACTTGTTTTTGTTCAGCGCAATTAGAAGGACCACGGTTCTACGAAACTTGTACAGTGTGGCTAAACGAATTATCTTTACTTCTTAGAATGTACAGTCAGATCAGCCTAATAATAGATCAGAGGCTGTAGGATATACAATTACGAATACAATTAGAGGAATCTAACCTATGACCTAACTCTAACTACTCGTAGTACTGAGTGCTGTTGGTGAATGGAATAACTTAAATTTATGGCTCGAGAGATTTTTGCCTTGTAATAAATATTACGACCTATGTTTATTATCTTCTTTTTATTGGCTTTAAATAAAACCTGTGAATACGAATAAATTAATAGGTCAAATAGTCTAGCTTGGAATTAAAAGTGGATCTACGTGAAACCAAAATCCAATAATACATTTATTTACTATTAATTGTATGAGTAGGTTCTGTGTGCATCATAATATTATTATCACAAAATAACAATTTCTGAATAAAAAAAAAATTTAATTTAAAAAATATATTAACCCCACAAATGAAGCTTGCTTTCAATCAGCAAGGGCTTACAACTTGCTTACAACTTTAAAAACGTTTTCCAAAATTACAAAGGCAACCTTTGAATCACAAAAACCGTCTACTTAAATATTACGGTCGCGTCTTCGAGTAATCTGCATTTTAGAAAATTCTTTAAATTTCTTTATAGAAAAAATCTTTACAAAACCAAAAGCACAAAAATAGGCTCAATACATTATTAAGGTGAAGGCTAGATTTATCGCGAAAACGGTCCATTCCTGGCAATTTCCTCAATGATATCACTCGTCCGTCTGCAACGTCCTCACAATTGTCACGTCCGCAGCTCCACCCACTCCAATAACCTACTGAGATCTTTTATTATATCTTCAGATATGTCTAGAGTCTAGACCAAATTTAAGAGATAACAAAATTGTTGGGATTTTTAGGAAATGTAACAATACAATGATATCTTGCTCTTTAAATACAGAAACTTTTATACGGCACTTTTGATTTGCTTGTAGGTAATTAAGATTATTTGTATTTTAGATTCATTGTATATTTTCTAATTGTCTCAAAAACCTGTGTATTTTTTTTATGAAAATGAGTCACAAGAGGAGCAAATCAGGTCTAAAACACTGCATTGATACAAACTACCAGTTATATTTTTATGTACATTGTATTCTTAAAGTTATCTATAATTTAATCTCAACAAAAACCCTGTCAATTCTAATGAGCGAGCGCCTCCAGTGGGGGGCCCTCTCGAAAGCAATGAACGCACAACGCATCCGCTAAAAGTCCAATGACTGATTGCAGATAAGACTTAGAAGAAAAAAAAAAATTCTAACAGGTAAAATATATAACAGCTTGTAAAGATAATCAGGTACAAAAACAATAGCCTTATAATTTATTCGATATAAAACATCTTACATCGCCCATTCATTCCATAGACAAATTCCTCCATCCTCAGGCCAGCTGTCGATCGAACGTACGCTGACGGAAATCTAAGCATGTGGTTCATATTATTTAGCATAAGGAGCCGGCGGCGATCTGACCCTGAACTTATGAGGCACGATAGTTTAATAGCTTTTGACCGAAATGATTACGAATTAAAACCAACTTTTCTTCATTCATAATAAATAACGTGTGTTCCAGGATTCATATTTAAAATCTACCTTTTTCATAAATCTCTTATTATCTTACTTCCTACTATAAAATTATAAATGCGGAAGTTTGTAAGAATGTATGGATGTGTGTTTGTTACTCTTTCACGACAAGCCAGGGGCAATGCTTAAGGTCTTGCTCCATCGCTACTTAATCACATATTATAGATTCGTTTTACTAAAACATACAATCTGTCAATCAGATCATATTGTTATTAAAAAATGTAAATTACAATACAAATCGTAAAGTCTTTGTTTTACTGATGCAATGATTTTAACGACATAATTTACATACATAATATTATAGAGAGCTACTGTCTACAGCAATAATAATTTCTGTGAAGCTACGAGTACAATAAAAATGATTGCGATATAATTGTCAAATGACTATACAACTAGTCATTAGTCACGCTCCATTCGTAACAAATTCAACCGGTAGCTGTTAAACTAAAGTGATCCATTGAATTCGTGTCAATCATTACAACGGAATAAATATCGTCATGGAACGACCGTGCTACTCCAAAAGTTGACAGCAGAAGCTATAGAAAACACAGTCTAGAATCACACATAGCGCCGTCTCAGTCGCTTGCTCTTCTTGGTAGTTCTTCTCTTAGAGGTAATGTGCAAAAAAACTGTGTTTTGCTGTCCCACAACTGTGGGTTCCCTTAAATCTTTCCACGTATCTCCCTCAGTCACCATCTCAAATCGACCAGTATTCTAAGAGTCCAGATCGTCTCTCCGTCTTTTCCTGAGCCAAACTTGTTAGCGCCACCTTTCTCTTGGAGCCCAGTCTTTGATACTGATTCTTGCCTAGCTCGGTACGTAACATATTTTTATTTATTAGACACTTATAGATCAAAAATATAAAGTGCTCTATCGTAAATAGCCTATTTATTATCTAAGATTTTTAATTTGTGTTTTTGATTGTGACTATCCGCACTGGCAGTACCGGTTCTTACATTGTTACACAGAAATCATGACTGATCTATCTTACTAAACAAATCTATGGTCATCACAAACGGTCACAGAATATTAGCTAGTCGGTTAAGTTGGCAGTTTTGGCACATTGACCTTTCGTAACAAAGAAATGTTTGAAAACCAAACGGATGTTTTTGAGATGTTGAATGGCCTTAACATTGTTGGTTATCTCAACATTTTTTGTTTGTAATTGGGAGACGTTGCAACAATGTAACGTTTCTTGGAAATGATTTGTTATATTATAAAGTCACTATATAATATAGAATCATGAATTATAGAGAAAGTTCAGATGTTACATTTATAGGTCAAAATTATAGTTTATTGAATCAGAATCTAATAAGAAAAATAACAAAACTATAGAACTCACGTCATAATACGTAATAAAAGATGGATGTGCTGGATAGGTCCAATTTAAAACTGGTCTAACTCTACCGTTTTATATCTGATAGCCGGAAATCAATAACAATGACCTGGCTACAGTTCAGTTTCACCGCCGTTTTGGTTCAGTCCAAATTCCAAATGTAGACACTGCAATAATGCAGGCACATGCGGTTTGAATAACTGTTGTCAGTAGCGGCGCTAGGCGTCAGCGACGTCGGCGACCGCCGACGGCCTCGCGCTTGAGGGGGCCTCGCAATTTTTTTTAATTATTTAAAATTTATTTATTCATTTTTTTTAAACATATTCGCAAGTTAAGTGATTGTGAAGTGCTTAAGGGCTTCAAAAAGAAAAAGATCAAAATGCATCAAAAGAAAACCTTTTCAAGTATTATAAAGATTTAGGTAGGACTTACAATATTTCAGGAAGGCGAAAATAGCGACATATAGCCTTTCGAACTATATAAAGGTACTACTAACTCCATGTTAATATCAGGCGCTGATCCAGGGCCTCGCGGCCATAGGAGCCATGAAAATTAAGTAATTTAATGTGGCTTAATTTTTTTTCTTGTCAAAATCAGCGGCTAGCAAACTCTTTTTAAAATTTTCTCGGCGCTCGCAGCTAACTGCTCGCTCTCTAATTAGCAAAATTATTGTAATCTCGTGACACTTAGAACGAGTTAAAATACAAAATTTTCTCTGGTTGCGCTCTAACTAGATAAAATATTTAATTTTAATTCAGTTTCCTTGCCACTCGAAGCAAGCAAATGCACATAATTCGTGAAGAAAAGTTTCAAAATATTCTCTTTTATACATAAGAATATAATATTTAGATTCCTAGCAACTCGGAGCAAGCTAAGCGTACATTATTCGTACTGAAAAATCCAAAATTTTCTCGGCGCTCGCAGCGAGCTGCTCGCGCTTTTATAGATAAGAATATTTAGATTCCTAGCCACTCGGAGCAAGCTAAACGTACATTACTCGTGCTGAAAATTACAAAATTTTCTCGGCGCTGCGCTCGCAGCGGGCTGCTCGCGCTTGAAATGTGGTATCACATGGAGTGGACTGGCAGGGTCGCCATGAAATGTTGTATGTTGGTGTAGCTTGCAGGAGCGTAGGGTGGTGGAGACGGAGGAATAAATACAAGTTTACTCCATGACTGTCGTTTATTAATTAACCTATCTTACAACTAGTTTAATTAAAGAAGACATAGTTTCTTCCGTGTTGACACTGGACAACGTGATGTTTATCTCTGTACGTGGTTTGAGATGATAACTTAGCTTTACGTGATTTCTACTCAAGATTAAAGTAGGAAGCGATTTGTGCGTGTCATACTCTATAACTCCCCTAAAAGTTTCAGGGTACCTCAGTCCCCCTTTTTTTTTTTTTTTTTTTTTTTTTTTACAAAAAAAATACATATAGAAAGCAAGAGTGTCACGTTGTCGCAGCATCAACATTACAATATTTATTATTAAAATATTTACCTATTTAAAGTTATTTTCCTTAATTAAATTTACACTGCAGTAGGCATAAAATATTATGTAACTAAGCAAACAATATTATATTATCTATGTTTTAAACAATTTTGTATTCCTTATATTATGTACCTACTATTACTTCTTTATTGTCCTTAACTATCTTAACATTAGGGTTTAAAATTTCAATAACTTCAAAGGCTAGGCACGTATAACTTCTCTAATTTTGGTTGATTTTTTAACAATACTCAATCATCATAATTAAGTGTATTAAATGTCATGTCGTATTTCACTTTCAGAGTTTTGTTTACACAACAACAAATTCTTTGTTTTTTACCATACTTATCAACATTTACATATCAACAAATACTTTTTTTTACCATACTTATCCATATCTTATTACCATAATTATCTATACCTTGGGGGCCCACTAAATCTAAACTTACTCTATCGAATGCTGAATTTATTAACAGTTGTAGTTATTGTCTAATTTTTTTTTATTTGTATGTTCTTGTATTTGACAAATCTTATACCTCGTGACGTACTTAACGACGTCATTTGTCATTCCTGGTCAAAAGTAACGCGTTTTAATTATTATTATCTATCATATTATGATTAATGTCTGCATGTCCACTTGTGGGTAATAAATGGTAATCGTTCAAAAATTCTTCTGGTTTCGTCTTTGTCAGTAATTCTCTTTACTTTTCCGCAATTAAAGTTTGTGGAGACGCTATTTAATATTGCTACAACCTATGATGCAACAATTTTATAAATTATATTTACCATTACTCTTATCCTTTATTATGAGTAATTCCTAACATTAAACTCTTAGCACATGCTTTCTAAATCTCTCGCTAACACCCGTAGGGTCGATTACGATCGAGAATGAAGAAAAACCGCGTATCGCGATGTTGCGTATGTGCGAGTACTATAATTTGCGTCTAAAAATGTATTGCACATTTCCTAAATCTCTCGCTAACACCCGTAGGGTCGATTACGATCGAGAATAAAGAGAAACCGCATAAAGCGATGGTGCATAATACAATTATTTACGTATGAGAATATACCTATTACTGAAACCTCTCAAACATTCTTCGTGAAAACCATCTGAAAATCGTAACTCGAGAATGTCCTTCGGTCTTCTGAGAACTTCAACGGCCGCAGGGTGATCAATCCCTTGGTCGGTAGAAGAGTCAGTTGACTGTTGGTCATCATCTTCATTACGTAATCTCCTACTCTGATGTCTCTTAATAACGATATACCGTTTATATATGCATTACTTTCAAACCTTGTGACGTAACCGGGAGTCGGACTAATGCGCCTGCAGTTGCATTATTTCGTTACCTATATCCACATTACTATCTTTCCTACGTTCAATAATCGCAAAGTCTCTTATCTTTATTACTGCTTTATAACGACAAAAAAAACTTCCAATATTCCATCTGCTAAACGTGACAAATACTTAAACACGTAAAATTTCTCTGTAATCACTAAACCATCATACTAAAAACTCTAAATACACTTAAATATGCTTCCGTAACTAAACTATCTACTGCTTATTCCTCTGCTACTTATTTTATCATGACATAATTACTTTAATAACGTCTATTATTCGATTAACTCTTTGAATTCGATGAGTGGTTATCATATTTCAAAACACAAACTTGCAACTCTATCAACTAATTTGTTCTACATTGCACTACGTATATCTATATCGATTTTTACAACGATATTTGTATTATAATTTAAAACAAAACGATTATTAGTCATAAGTTCATTAGTCTCAAAAACTGCTTGTTCAGTGCATTCCGAGTGCACGTTAACCTTGACATATACGCGATTTGCTAACATACTGCTGACTATAATAACTACTTCTACTTACAGTTTCATTATATTTGCAAAAATCTCTATTTAACATGTTTCCTAACAACAGACAAAATTTAATATTCTAATTATAAATTAGCGCAAGTCTTTAGTTACTTTAAACTACTGTACACAATATTATATCAATAATAAAATTCTACCATTACAAAAAAACAAAACAAATTATGATAATGGCTTATTATGTCTAGAACTTAGCTGGACACGGGCATCTCCATGCAGCATGATGTGTCTCGGGCTGGGGTAGATAGAGCACGGGCGGGGCGGGGCGGGCGCTGCTCTGGCACGGCGGGGCTGCAGCTGGCGTCGGCTGTGGCGCTGCTGGTTTCGTGCTGTTGGGCCGGGCTATTTCCTGGACTGCGTGGGCCGGGAACACCTTGGACATCGCTCGTTCCCTTGTCTTGGCACTGCTGGCGGCGTCGGCGGATGCTGAGCCGCTTGCATTTTGTGGTCGCAACCTCTTCCTCGGGGTAGAAGTTCGCCATCTCGTTCTCAAAGCTGGACGTCGTGGTATCTTACTAAACTCTCGGTGGCATGGCTTCTGTGAGGCGTGGCGATGCTGGTGAAGTCATCTTGGAAATTACATTGTGGGAGCTGGCGGGGTCTTCGTCGAGGAAGCGTCGAACTTACATAGCGCGGATTGGCAGGACTGGCATCGTTGGCAGGGGTTTCGTCTTCGTTCGAGGCGGTATGGCTGTTGAATTACCCGGAGACAGCTGGCAGTCTCTTCGACGAATAACATGGTGCGGGCAATGTCGTATTCACGCAGCGAGGACCGGCAGGGTCGCCATGAAATGTTGTATCCACGTGGAGTGGACTGGCAGGGTCGCCATGAAATGTTGTATGTTGGTGTAGCTTGCAGGAGCGTAGGGTGGTGGAGACGGAGGAATAAATACAAGTTTACTCCATGACTGTCGTTTATTAATTAACCTATCTTACAACTAGTTTAATTAAAGAAGACATAGTTTCTTCCGTGTTGACACTGGACAACGTGATGTTTATCTCTGTACGTGGTTTGAGATGATAACTTAGCTTTACGTGATTTCTACTCAAGATTAAAGTAGGAAGCGATTTGTGCGTGTCATACTCTATACGCTTTTATAGGTAAGAATATTTAGTTTCCAGCCACTCGGAGCAAGCTAAAAATTCAAAATTTTCTCAAGACTAGCAACGAGCTGCTCGCACTTTTATAGATAAGAAAATAAGAATATTTAGTTTCCTAGCCACTCGGAGCAAGCTAAGCGTACATTATTCGTACTGAAAAATTCAAAATTTTCTCGAGCAACGAGCTGCTCGCACTTTTATAGATAAGAATATTTAGTTTCCTAGCCACTTGGAGCAAGCTAAACGCACATTACACGTGCTGAAAAATTCAAAATTTTCTCGGCGCTCGCAGCAAGCTGCTCGCGCTCCTACAGATAATAATGCTTTTATTACCACTCGGAGCGAGATAAACGCATACCTTTACAATACAATACAATACACAACTCTTTATTGAAACTCCACAAAACAAAAAACTTAAAAATATTGTTACATAGTATACAAGGGTGTTACAATTGGCGGTCTTATCGCTAAAAGCGATCTCTTCCAGACAACCATGCAGGGAAAGGAGTAACAAAAAATCACACTTGGTTGGTAGTTGGTGGTAACTTAGATATACAAACTAAGAATTATAGAATACTAGCTTACCCGGCAAACGTTGTTTTGCCATATAAATAATTTCCTAGTAATTTCTTTTTTTTATTAGAAGCTCGTGTCACGTGTTGAGTACTTTTGAGGTTATAAAATCACTTGATTAACTAATCGTGCAAAATACACTCAAAATTGATAAATTAATTATTATTGATAAAATAGGAATGATTAAAAGTTAATATGAGAGTTACACTGAGATAGCAAAATAATAATTGTCAACGTTACTACTACACTTGATGCATAAACAATAATGATGGCCGACAACTGTGTAGGGAGTGAGAAAGAAAGGAGACCGGCTTCGTTCTCATCCCTACTCCGTGCTGTTTACTGGGTCAGAAGTGACACCTGTAGACATCTGGCGGGGATAACTAATTAAATGTCGATTGATCGGTTTTGACCGGAGATGAAAAATGATTAAATTACTAAAATGGCTATTAAAAAATAAGGGTTGATCGTAGAAGGGTGAAAATTGAGGATTGTATGTATTTTTGTATGTTGTATCATAAAAAAATAGAAATTAAAAATTTTGTCTAAAAAATAAAAATAAAAATTTAGGGGTGGACTACCCCTAACATTTAGGGGGATGAAAAATAGATGTTGGCCGATTCTCATAGATACCGGATAAGCACAAAAAATTTCATCAAAATCGGTCAAGCCGTTTCGGAGGAGTATGGCAACGAAAACTGTGACACGAGAATTTTATATATTAGATGAAATACTTAATAAATAATAAAAGCATACAATTACCTAAATACTAATCACCATAATACCTTTCATACTCACTTAGACAGAATTTAAAAAATATACCTATCTATCATCGAGGCGTAAGGCACGAAGATGAAGTAAATACAAGTGAGTTTATGCCGTTAATTTACAAAGATGAATCTTACGAGTCGTTTAGTGTAAAAAAGGTGTAAAGTATTCAAAATTTTATGAATTCGCTTAAATATGTCCCTTCTCAGTTTGTAAAAAATGCTTGCCGAAAAAGGGGGCCTCGCGAACCTAATTTCGCCGACGCCCACGCGTGGTCTAGCGCCGCCACTGACTGTTGTGAATTGGCACTTGATATTGGGCTTATGATAAACTAGCTGTGCTCAGCAGTAATATATTATCTTATTCTATAGTCTAAGCTACTTTTATACACCAAATATTAACTTAGTCGGTTCAGCTTTTTAGACGAGAAGAGGTAACAAACACAACCCTACACATACATACAATATTTATGCCTTTCGCATTTGTAAGAGGTATTACCTATATCATTTTATATTTTAGTAGGAATGGATTAGGGAGTGATTTATCCCGCCTTCTAGGTTAAGTCTACCACTGCCTACGGATACAAGCTTAACATCACGCAAGATCGTGGTCAAAGGCTAACTTAATGAATAAGAAAATATAATATTGAGACCCTCATATTTATCATCTTACGAGCTGTCTTTAACCCCCGACGCAAAAACGACGGGGTGTTATAAGTTTGACGTGTCTGTGTGTGTGTGTGTGTGTGTGTGCGTTGGGGGTTTTTAAATTTTTTAATTTAATTCACTTGTTTTACCACGTGCACTAACTCCATAAATTATGCCAATTATACAATTAAAATGGTAAAGTAAAATGTTAACAAGATAAACATATTTCACGTTTTTTTCGTCATAATGATACTGTAACCTTTACCTTTTTTCGCAAAAAATCGACTGGAATTTCAGTTTCGTAACGTGGCACACTTAGTGCAAATTATAACTAGCCGCGCCCTGAGATTTCTGTCGGTGAAAAGTAAATTGCAACTCGTTACCTTTGTGTATTCTTGAGCTACAGGCTTAGATAAGCGATTGCGTTAGTGGCTAACGCTACAAGTGAATTAAATTAAATATTTTAAAAACCCCCAACGCAATGTTTAATTCACCATTTTGTGGTGTCGGCCATCTTGGATTTTAAATTTTATATAGTGGGTTGTATTCTACTAGTTAAGCCCTTTCATTTGATACCCATATTGAGGGGGTCGTGGAAGAAAAAAGTAATCCGCCATTCTGTGCGGCGACCATCTTGAACTGATTTCCACCAAATATGTCTAAGAACACTCTCGACTAACTCGACTTTCAAACAAAAAAAACTAAATCAAAATCCGTTCATCCGTTCAGGAGCTACGATGCCACAGACAGAGACACACACACACAGACAGACACGTCAAACTTATAACACCCTGTCGTTTTTGCGTCGGGGGTTAATTTTTTTTTTGCATTAGCCACAAGTGATTCGTGATTGTCTAACCCCCCTGATCCTACATAATAAATTTCAGACCATTCGCTATAGAGAGAAGAAGAATGAACCGGTTGCAATAAATAAATATTATGGATATTACCTAATTGATTTCCCTATGAAATGTCGCCGTTATATACGAGTACATGTACCTATGTACCTGTGAAGCAATTCCACTTGCTTCACACTCTTTGTTGCTGTGCCAAATTCTTAAAAGCACATAAAACTGTGGGTCCCGGCTGTTTCCTATAAGATATGTACTCGTAGGAGGCAGTCGTTAGGTCATGTTGCAGGCCTTGTAGGAATCTCGGCGACCTGAAACTGCAACATATAGGTTAGCCACACAACCTATAAATTGTGATTTGACTCTGACAGTGTAGGTAGGGTAACCTGTTCTGTTGGAGTATAAACCCCAATTATTATTATGTCGCTCTTTAACACGGGCTAAGCCCGGGCCTTTTTATAGGCGTACACGGAGACAAGAAGTCCAACGCGCAGAGGCCCTTTTGAGCTTTTAATATAAATGTAATGGGTGACACTTATTGGAGTCTGTCTGTGAGTCCATCCATAGAAAATGGACTCAAAGACAGTCTCCGCCAAGTGACAGGACTATTTCTAATTAATGGAAACTACTTGAACTAGGCTATGGATGTGCATTCTAAATGGATGTTTAATGAGGCTATTGCTAGGACTACGGCACCTGCCACTTCCGTCCCATTAGGAAATTTATAGGCAGGTGATGACTCGCCACTCACTAAACGGGCCCCCATAAAAGCCGGCATTACATAGCCGACGAGAAGGGCAACGTTGGTGTAAGTGGCTGGAGGGGGAGAGGTGTCCCTGGACTTTAAACACGTAGGCCAACTCGCCACTTATGCTTCACATCCTCCCTCCGAGCGAAAAGCTCTCGCGACTCCACGCTGGCCGGCCAATCAAGGCAAGCACAGAGGTGGGGGACTGTTCCTCGTCAGTGTTCACTCCGGCCGGCCGGTGAAGGCAAGCCGGAGATGAGGAACAGGATCCTCCCCCGGGAGCACTCGGGTCCGTGGGGTCGCTACTCCCCAACAGCTCGCCATAAGCTGCCCTGCGGCGCTCGGGTCCGTGGGGTCGCTACTCCCCAACAGCTCGCCATAAGCTGCCCTGCGGCGCTCGGGTCCGTGGGGTCGCTACTCCCCAACAGCTCGTCATGAGCTGCCCTGCGGTTTTATTATTATTAAACAATATCTACATAAAGTCAAAAATATTTAAGAATCAAAATTAGCACGAACTGAAGCGCAGTAGTTCTGTAGACTTGAAAATGTAGCACAATACAACGCTCAGTAGATATTTAACCTGATAGAAGTACTTATGTTATCCCATAATTCATGTCACTAACTTCTCTAGCCACCCAAATTATTTCAAGTGTAATAAGTAATATTACCTCAGACTATTGGAGAAATAATGTTCTTACATTTCTCACGGCACTTCATTTAGAGTTTAGAGTGTTCTCCTACATTGTAATGTGGAACAAAGCACTCGTTCATTCTCTGATTTGTTTTGGAAGTCGAACTAATCTTACACACCTTGACTAAACGAAGGGCTTGTTAGGACTACTCAGACGAGCTGTTTTAAGTAGAAATTATTTTTCCTTTAAACTAAACGATAGGTGACTTGATTGAGTGTCAAAGAAGTGGAAAATAAATAATTCTTATTTGTATGATCATTCTTGATCGCACAGAAGATTGCCAGTTTCGATGGGGAATTAATAGTTTCATTGATTGAATAACAGCAGTGGTATTAATTTTAAAAGTTTTTTCATAGGATTGACAGTGACAAAAAAATACATAATATGAAAGAACGTGTGCATTAATTTAATAAAATAACGAGTAGGTCATGTCAGTCGGTCTTTATAACAAGGGTCAACGAAGTCTCAGTGATATAACTAAATAACCAAAATGGGCTACGGGCAAAATACCGTAGCCCTAGTAAGTTACTAGAACTTGTATTAACAATTACACGCTTTAAATGCCTTATAGGTAATGTGAACCCTGATTTAATTGCTTGATGAGTACACGTAAAAAACAAATGAATAACCATACCGCATACAATTTAGACACGCATCATAATAGTTATTTGTTATACAAGAGTGCAAAGTTGCTTTTTTACCGCGTGCTCAGTTTGTATGACCGAGCAAGCGAAGGATTCTAAAATTAAATCACGAGCGTAGCGAGTGATTTAATAATTAGAATCCTGAGCGTTAGCGAGGGAATCAAAAGAGCACAAGGACAAAAATCTTTGCACTCGAGTGTGACACATAATTTTTCATCCCCCCTCAGCGAGGAAATAACTCAATGCTAAAAGTTTTTTTTTAATTATTCTCACCATGGATGCGCACAGTGTTGCCAGTATACTATCTTCAAAAATAACCAGTATTCAATTTTAATTTACGTAGGTACGCTTACTTAGAGTCCTTTTCACGAAAGAGGTCCCACGGAATTTAGCGGAACTAATTTTTTATTCTATTATTATTGGACTTCATATTTTAAATCATTTTTATTTGTTACATAAAATAAATACCTTTTTGATTTAGAAATTAAATATGAGAAATTATGAGGCGTTAAAAAGTTAAAGGTATTTAAACTTTTAAAATGTGCGATAGTGGCGTCCCGCAAAAAGGTCTCCTTTCGTGAAAAGCACTCTACCTATTCGTTTTAGTGATTATTTCCTCATTTTCAGTTTATTACAGTGAGAAATCGTTAATAAAAAAGTTACTAAAAAGTAATACTTAGAAAAAATCTTGCTACTAACTAAATAAAGTTATAAAAAATTCGCTTATTCTATTAACTCTGCTAAATTAAGTCAACTATTATTTACTATTACAGTACTATATAGTTCATTAAAAAAACATTATTGCTTTGAAATGTAACTTATATCTAAACAACTAACGTAAATATATGTAGTTCAAAAGAAACGTAATATGTTACAAAAGTAACTTACTGGCAAGGCTGATGGTGCGCCCAAAGCAAATAAAAAGAAAAGTTTACTAAAGAGGTTCTTACTCCGAGTTTTTAACAAATTTAAAAAAGTTGTACGCTTATTTCGGTACCATAGAGGTGGAAGTAAATAGGTTTAATTATGTTTTTGTCTCTAGAGGGTAAAGTAAATTTGAATTTCTCTAGAGGATAAAATGGACTTTTCCAGTCAAAAATCGATGAGTAAAAATACACTTTCCGAGATAGTGGGATTAAAAAGTAATTGTTACTACTTTACCGATAGGTAGTTGATAGGTTAGCAATTAAAACGGCTGCACCCGTCATGCACGTCCGATGACCTGGAAAATAACGCATAATTCCCGCTCGTCTACCAATTTGTTCCATGCGACAGATTTATGGGGAAGGTGGCACTTTACGTATAATTGAGAATACGGTAATACAGCGAAAGTTAATGGCCGATGGTAATGAATAGAATAGAATAGAATAGAATAGAATAGAATATATTTTTATTGTCAATAACTGCTTAAAGTTAGGTACAGATGTTAGGGTACATTTCAAGGTATGACAGCTTGCCCTTTACGGACGTACAATAATAATACCTAATACAAATATAGACTTAATAACTCAAAATACAGCTTGATACACAGAGACAGAAAGAAACTAATATAAGCATAATTGTTAATAAAGCCATTTACATTGCATCTATAATTAGTAATTTTAAAGTATACAATATTATATTAATCGTCAAAGAATTCTTTTATAGAATAAAACGTTTTTGTAATCAACCATATTTTTAATTGAGATTGGAATTTTCCCTTGGTCAGAGTTTTCATTTCAGTAGATAACTTATTGTAAATTTTGAGAGCCATTATGTAAGAGCTGTTATGGTACATGGTATTATTTATTTGTGGTATGGCTATATTATTTTTATGTTTTGTTCGTAATATATCTTGGCGACTTGATCTGATTTCAAAAAAATAGTTGAGGTTAGATTTAACAAACATACAAATTTCATAGATATATATACATGTAATTGTGAGGATATTATTATTTTTAAATGTATTACGAAGGCTATCTGTGACATTCAATTTAAATATTGTTCTTAAGCTCCGTTTTTGGAGAATAAATGTTGATGCTATTTCTACCGAATTTCCCCAGAAAATTATTCCATATGTTAACTGAGGGTAAACATAGCCATAATAGGCGTTGAGAGCTATCTTTCGTGATGATATATTACTTAGAATTGAAATTATATAGCAGTACTGAGTCAGTTTAGAGTTTACCTTATTAATGTGCGACTTCCAGTTTAAGTGTGTGTCAATGGAGACGCCAAGAAAATGTGTTTGTGTTACCTGTTCAACTTTAATTCCATTGTAGCTAATTTCAAAATTTAACTCTTTTTGTCTATAGTTCCTAAATTCCATGATTTTTGTTTTTTTGATATTTAGTTTTAAATTAATATTTTCTAACCAGTAGCCTACAGATTTTAGTGTGTCGTTAATTTCAGATTGGTATTCATTGAAATTTAAATTATTTTTAGGAATGTAAATTGTGGCATCGTCAGCAAACATTACACATAAATTTTTTGATATAAGTGGCAATTCATTAATGTATACTAAGAATAATATGGGACCAAGGATACTTCCCTGTGGTACCCCAATTGGATTTATAACAGATTTTGAAAAAATTTGCTCAATTGTTTTGGTTTGTTTATTGTAAATATCTATTATTACTGATTGAGTTCTATTTTGTAGGTAGGATTTGAGAAGTGTGAGGACATTGCCTCTGACACCATTTGCTTCTAGTTTCTCTAATAATATTGTGTGTACTACGCTATCGAAAGCTTTCGAAAGATCTAAAAATAAGGCAGTGCCTGGTTTCTTCATGTTAATATCTTCATTTAATTGTTTTAACATTTTAAATATAGCATCAGATGTATTTTTCCCTTTAAGGAATCCATATTGGTTTGGGTTAATAGTTTTATTAATGCAGAAGAATTCTGAGAGCCTGTCATATATAACTTTTTCAAAAATTTTTGAAAAACAAGGTAGTAAGGATATAGGTCTATAATTGTTTGTATCATGTTTGGGGCCTTTCTTATGGATTGGTTTTATTAAAGCGATTTTTAGATTTTCTGGAAAGATACCAGTCTCTAGAGTAATGTTTATAATGTGTAAGAGAGGTTTTATAATAATGGGTAGGCTCTGCTTTATTATTTGCATAGAAATTTTATCATATCCAGTCGACTTATTATTTTTAAATTTTTTAATAATCTTTATTAGTTCTGAATTATCTACAGGTCTTAAGAATATTGATTTGTAGTTGTTATTCTGAAGAATATTATTAAATTGGTTAGAAGATGTGGCATTTATATTTGATGAGTTAGAAAAAAGTTCAGCGAATGTATTTGCAATTGTGGTAGGATCAGTAATTTTTTGATTGTTTATATTTAAGGAATCAACAGTGGTTTTTATAAGATTAGTTTGTGATGTATATTGTTTAATGAGACCCCAAGTTGCTTTAGTTTTATTTGCACTCCTATTTATGTATCGTATATTAGAAATCCTTTTAGAATATTTAATTACCTTTTTTAAACAATTTGTATATTTTTTATATTTCAATTTATATATATTATTATTAGAAGTAATAGTACGCAGATACATGTCTCTCTTATTTTTACAAGCTTGTATAATACCCTTGGTTTTCCAATTTGGTTTTTTCTTATAGTATATTTTAATTTTTTGAGTAGGTATACACAGGTCATATATAAGTTTGAAAATATCTATAAATTTGTTGTAAGCAGTATTTGGATTATCTTCTTTATATATTTCAGAAAAATTAATTTGTGATAGATATTTTAAAAATATTTCCAAATAAATATCTGTGTTTCTTTTTTCAATATACCAGTATTTTTCATTATAACTTAGGTTTGTTTTTAATTCAAATTTTAAGGCTTTATGATCTGAGATACCAATATTTAATATTTCTGCTTTGTACGTTTTATAATATGTTAGTATGTGTAATGAATACTGGACAGAGTAGCTCGTGTCAGAATGTCAGTGGATTACGTCATATTTTTGACAATTCGGTCTTCGGTTCGGTTCACTGACGGAAAAGGGAATAACCCAGCAGAGGTCGTAGCACACAGATCATAAAGCTAGAGATGGAAGCTAAAATGAGGTAACAGTCGCCAAGTCATATGCCTGAATCAACATAAGCTCGTAGCTCCGCCTCTTTTTCGTGTTCATTCCACGGCCGACATTGACAGCGTGACATTCACATACTTAATGAAAAATAATTAATAAAAATGCCGTATTGTTCAATAAAAAGGCGCGGAAAGACTAGCGCTACATTCAGTTACGCAAAAGACGAAATCTTATTATACAGGCAAGTTATTATTAATAATAATCATTGAAAAATGTTTAACATAAAATGCAATATAAAAATGGCCAAGTTTCTTTTCGTCTCATTCTTTCTTGGTAAATTTGTATAACATTATCTCGTTCTCTCTTACGCCCGGATAAACTAGTGAAAAGACACAAATTTAAATTTACACCACAAATTTTATCGACAAAAATGTTATTGAAATTTTTGAAGTAGGTAGGTATTAGGTATATTAAGGTACCAAAATTATCGGGGTTTAATATTATACAGGGTTACTGGTATTTAATTCATGAATGGTTATTATGAAGCTTATAATAAGAGAAGTGTAACGAAGCTTTTAAAATACATAATGTTAAATTTGTCACTAATTTAAAAACAAATAATTCGCTATCTAACATTTATTGTTTATTCTTATAGGGTGCGTATTCGCACGCATAATTTTTTAAAATTAGGACTAAAAATTTTATGCGAGCGATGGACCTATTTATATTTTAGTGAAACCATATAAAATGTTTATTCGGGTACTTTGGGAGGTAATAGAGATGATAAAACATTTAAGCTATAATAAAACAATAATTGAAGTTATATTAAAATATCTCTCGTATACAATACAACGAACTTTCTCATTAAACTTAAGAATAACAGTAACTTATATTTTCTTATCGATATGATAAAGAGACTTTACCACATCACTAGAAAGTCATGTTATGCCTCTAACTATTACCTAATCTGTGGCGTAACTGTGACGTCACCTTGAACGAGCCAATCAAATCTAGCCACCCATCCCCCGCACCCCACCATGTTTTGGTGACTTTGTTTTCATACAAAAAATGACCTAAGCGCGGTATATATCTCTCTTGTATATGTCGTAGCATGACACATGGGATCCCGACGAAACTTCAAGAGAAGAACTGTTATCCCATACATTGCACTTTTGTGAATGTATGGGATGACAGTTGACTTGACAGCAAGACAAGACTACGCGGCGTCTGTGCTTGAGGGGCTGGATGTAATAAGAATTGCTGCTCTTTTAATATTTTTTATGTATTATAATATAATTAGGTTAGGTTTGCGTTTGACCACATATTTTATTCCTTTGGTCATAATATGAGCAACGATGTAACGATAGATGATAGCAGACTCAACCTAGTAGGCGGGATAAATGTCTCCCTGGCTTCATTGAACATCATGTCATTTGGCTTCACTTATTTTGTGCACTATCTTATTTAAATACACAACTAGGTAGTTACGTAAATTATACAAGCAAATGTTTAAAACCCGTGCTTTGTCGTAATGACAATTAATTCATAGTTACATGAAAACTGTAATGAATAAGTGTGACAAAGTACTTTAGGCGCATATAAATACACCTAAATAATTAATGGCTGTGGTGGGAGTAATGTGGTGGTAAAATTAATTATAGTTTGTGGGTAGTTGAGTAGGCGCATTGCAATATCAAGTTTTTGTTTTATAGAGATTGAATTACACCTAGGTAATGTAAACTAGTGATGAAATATGCTGCAATATTAATCAATTTAATATTTGACTGTTATAATAAAATATTCAAGAAATTCGAAACCACTACGTTTTTTTTTTAATTAGCCCTACCTACATAGGTATTCTGGAGTGGAAATAAGTAAATTAAAATGCGCTTAAAATTTACAAAAGTCAACTTTATTTTCAAAAAAATGTTATGAAAGATCATTCAAATAATGTCTTTCGATAAATTCGTAATTGTTCTAATAGGTCAAAAATAAGTTGTTAAAAAATGCATAATATAGCTATAAATATGTGATTTTTAATAGGTTATATGTACCTGTATAATATCATCATACTAATATTACGAATGCGAAAGTTTGTGAATGTGTGTATGTTTGTTACTTCTTCACGCCTAAACGGGGGGACCGATTGAACTGGAATTTGCTATAGAGATAGCTTAGTCCCTGGAATAACACATAGTACAGCGGGTAAAACCGCTGGGCGCAGCTAGTTATGTTATAATTCTTTTTTTTTTTTTATGTTATGAAGTAGAAGACGAGCAAGACGCTCTCCTGATGTTAAGAGATAACGGCTGCCCATAATCAGTACAGTGTTACCTAGGATTTCACAATTATGTGAAACTCTAGGAGCACTGCACCAACGCTTCTTACTCAAGAGTCATGAGATGTTAAGACTCTTTAGCCCAGTAATTTCACTAGCTACAGTGCCCTTCTACCGGAGCACAGTGATGTTTGCACATCACTGCTCAGGCGGTAAAATAACTGGCACTGTTGGGGTACCCACCTAGACGACCTCCTGCAAAGGAAGTCTACCCCCGGTAAAATATGAAGAAAAAATCACGAAGTCACCTAAAATGGATAATCATACTACAGCTAAAGAAATATGAAAGACGCAAGAAATACGCCCATTATCCATCATTTTAAGCACTATAACGATGGTTACAGTCTATTTGCTTTGGTATTTTAATCTTTGCCCTTACAAATAGTGGTACATAAAACGCATTCACGGTCAAAGTGAATTTCAACCGGACAATGCCCATAATAGCCAGGTTATTACGTGTCCGACACGTCTTTCTATTGCGTCACAGTATATGGATGGAAGCAGTACTCTAACTTTACTGGTTGGTTAGATAATTAAGAATAGAAACTATAAGTATTATATGCTTAAAAATCAAAACTACTATTAAAATGTGTTCCAATACAGTACCTACTGTTTGAAAGTTAGAAGTATGTCACTTTTAAAAACACAGGCCATTTAGAAGTATTATTATAATTAGAAGTATTAGGTACCTAATTGTGTTCTGCAGATTTCTTCTGAAACATAAAGACGTGCAACTTTTATTACAATTCTGTATAAATCAATTCTTAGCATAATACAGCAATCATAAGGAATATTGCATGTAGCAGGTGAAAGATCACTCCTTGATTATGGGTAAACAAAAGTGAAAAACCCTTTAAATTTATTGCCTTGATCTCAGGACTAAGTCACTTTTTTCACCGGGGGCAGACTTCCATTGCAGGAGGTCGTCTAGGTGGGTACCCCAACAGTGCCAGTTATTCTATCGCCTGAGCAGTGATGTGCAATCATTTATGTGCTTCGGTAGGAGGGCACTGTAGCTAATGAAATTACTGGGCTGAAGAGTCTTAACATCTTATGACTCTCAAGTAAGAAGCGTTGGCGCGGTGCACTCCATTATGGGCAGCGTTATCTCTTACCATCAGAGAGATTAGAGAGCGTCTTGCTCGTATTCTTACGTTATTGTATAAAAAAACGAATACATTATTATCAACTTTAGAATATTTTTTTAAATCATAAAAAAGGAACGAAAAAAATTTTAAGAGATCTTTGATACTGTATTTTACTTTTACTTTTGTACTCAACGATCGCGTGACCACCTCACGTCGTGACACAGTGTACTGTTAAATTTTTATCTAGCCACTTTTCACTTCCCCCTAAAGAGGGGCATGTTATCATGATTTATGGCGCCCATAACAGGTGAAAAAGCTTCGACCTGTATATGGTCCACACAGGTAAAACATCTAAACTGATACCGCTAGTATCTGCTATCCATATCTGAAATAACTGGAGCGTTACTCCTTTAAACACTTCACTAAAAATCACAGCTGTCTTTTTTTGGCACGTACTCGTCGTAATAACTGAATTGTGAAAAAACTTTAATTGTTATGCTCACAGTTTCAAGCTTCAATCGCGTTAAAATATCCTTTCTCAACTGATTATGACTGATTATGCTAACATAATAATATCCGTGTACCAAAATTCAACATCAATTCCAGCCCAAAGCTTTGATAGATCACTCGGTCCCATTTTCCCTTTATAGAAAATGTACAATAGAACCCAACAAACAGTGATCTAAATACTCACGAATCGTTTAGTGTAAAATTATTACCCACACTAAACAAGCGAAATATATTTTATTAAAATGCACTAACAATACACTTATGGAACGATTTCAAAAAAAGAGGAACTTTGCAATTCGTGAGCATCTTTTACTAACGTCTAACCCTCGCTTATTAAAATTGAACTTGAAGTCTGCTTAAAGTTTTAGAAAATTCACTTGTGACTTGTGTCTTCGTATTAAAGTAAAGCTACAAGTGACACACTTTATACTAATTGACACACTTACGGCATGCCTCCTGATACATTTTTTTGTGGGCCTACCTAATAACTTGTAAATGATCTTGTAAATAGAACCATTGTTATTGTTCCAACGGTAACCTGTTATTGGTTACTGTTAAGTGTTTTAAGATTTATGACTATAAAAAATTTAACTGTTAACGGAAGGTGTGGGATGGTTCTTTATTTTACTTTATTTTACTGTTAGAAATATTTGACGAGCTGTATCTACACCAATTTTATAACAATATAAATTTGAATGATTTTTGAATTATGATTCCTAGCTCATGCGATAATGTCGTGGCACTGGCATATCACTAGATGGTATAAAATAAAGTTGCTTTCCGCGTCTGTCTGTATGCTTATATTATCTTTAAAATTATGCAAAGGATTTTGATGCGGTTTTAATTAATAGATAGAGTGGTTCAAGAAGAAGGTTTATATGCATAATACATGCATAATATAGCAGAGAAACATAATTATAATGTCCTTATTTATAAAACTATTCATCAGAATCAGAAAAAAAATATTTTCCATAGTAAACATTTATGATTGAGATGTCGCAAACGCAATCTTATCCGAATCACATTACGTTTAAGATGCCACAAACAAACCTTCAAGTGAACAATAAAAGTAATTTAAATACAACAACATTGGTAGTAACACTCGATTCGCGAATAAAAATGCAAAATTTAATGTTTATTGCTCACTCACCAACATTCACAACGAAATTTACATTGTAATTTGACCCTTAAAGCTTTTACTAAAGGTGTGTTTTATAGATAATTTTAAATGTGCAATGTGGAAAAATCACTGCTTGACAAGCATCGTAAGGTGCGAATGATTGCGTATGCCCAGTTAAGGCGCGTTCGAGTTTTGTGCAGGGTCGCGACATACTTGCACAAAATATGTTAATTCAGTACCCGAGCTTACTTGAGACATGAATAGTGAAATTAGTATCCTGGCAGAGTCGCCAATTAATTATTTTATCAATTAATTACTTTATCAACCTCAAATCATAATTGAAATGATATTTTTTCCTAGCGAGTCACACTGAATAGTTAGTTGTCTCGTAGCGACAAACATATTTTATTAGGCAGGTAAACTCCATTTTGTTCCCGCAAAAACACATTTTGAAGAATTAGTCTAAATATATAAAAGGAAAGAGTGACTGATTGACTGACTGACTGATCTATCAACGCACAGCCTAAACCGCTGAACGGATTTTGTTGAAATTTGGAACACAGATAGGTTTTATAACGTAGACGTCCGCTAAGAAAGGATTTCCCAAAGGCAAAGCCGCGAGCATAAGCTAGTAGGAGATAAAGCCCAGGGAGGGCTCTATTCCGCCTTTTAGGTTTAATCAGCTACCATCTGCGGGTGCATCGTCACGTGAGATCGCGATCAATTTTATACCGATAGCACAGAAGACAATTTACAATCCATAATCAAGGAATATCTAGGCAATATTACTTACCTACTTATTAAAACCGTTAATGCCTGTCTAAGAAATCGAGGCTATAAAAACATAATTACTAGAGCACTAAATCAAACTTAATAACTGTTATTCCAATACAGGTCCCAAAGCTCAAGCTTGCGGTCGCCGTGACCTTACCTCGAAAAACGGCTAGCCTGTGCGAAATGACAAGAGCCTTATGAATTGAGGGCACTTAGTTACTGCTTTTGTCGTGCTGCTTGCGTTAAATCTTCCTAATATTTTAGGAGTCTAGAAAACAATAATTATATAGATATGATTTTCACTCTCTC
This sequence comes from Hemithea aestivaria, assembly GCA_947507615.1. Lineage (NCBI taxonomy): Eukaryota > Metazoa > Arthropoda > Insecta > Lepidoptera > Geometridae > Hemithea > Hemithea aestivaria. Next base: position 7,811,023 of record OX382326.1, on the reverse strand, counting down.
TTTCTGAATATGGATCCTTTTCCGTGTGAGCCTTCGTGATTTTGTTCTTGCCTTCTGTCTATCTTTGAAAATAGGTCTTTTAAAACTAATTTTTCCATCATGTTTTTGTTTTACCTCATTATCATCGATAATGTTTTTATGCCAAACTCTGGTACAAGATCCAATAAATAAAAATAAAATAAAAAACATTTTATAACACAAAAAAAATACAGCAAAATAGAAATTAAAGTCATAAAAAAGATACTCTTAAATAAAAAAAAAAAATATTTTTAAGTCGTATAATACGTGCGAGTAATTCGCTCGTTGTAATGTGGTTATTTTGTGCACAGATTGTGTAAGTTACAATGTGTATAGGTAAAGTTTACCATAATGCCACGTCTCTTTTCTATTAGCACAGACCAAGACACACTTGACTTTCTGTTAGCTTCACGATGAAATGATAAACCTATTTCGAACCTATCTACGTATCAGGTACATAAATGGCAGTACGTTCGTTCCGGGTTGATAGGTCACTTTGGAAATGGTTTTGGAGTTGTTTTGATGAGCATTTGAGTCATATAAGAAGTTTATTGTTAGCTTTATATGGAGAAAGGTCTGACGATTTAAATGCGTCGCTAGACTTTGCGTTTTTATTACATTACCAGCTGCGCCCAGCGATTTTACCCGCTGTGCTATGTTTCCAGGGTCTAAACTATCACAAAAAGTAACAAACATATGTACATCCAGTAATCCAGACATCCATACAATGTTACAAAATTTCACGTTTATAATATTAGTAAGAATTTACTTCATCATCATCATCGTGTATGTAGGTGTCCACTGCTGGACCTAGCTGTTCCTTAGGCACGTCACTCGAGTTGTTTTGCCACCTTTCTTCTCGCGTGCCAGTAATGGTGCTCGAAGTACAATTCAGATTTGTAGATGGTTGTAATTTGTAACCGATTTATACATAGACAATAACTGAACACATTAAGCCGTTAGTATTATATATATATTATAATATTAACTAGTATCTTTGGGCCGTATATGCTGAAAAGCAGCTAAAATCAAATGATGATATGAAACTTTTTGGTGTCACACAATAAATTATGTTCCTAAAAACAAGGAAGAGAGAAAAGTTCCTCGTCCTCTATTTATTTTCAAAGAGACCATAATTTACGAAACAAAGAACAGTGTTTGTTTTCGAAGCAGCCAAAAGAACAATGTTTACAAAATCATCTTGAAGGATCTGGCCATTTTTAACAAAAAAGAAAAACTTTCAGCACATGTTTAAATTTTAAGACATTTGAGTGGCACGTGTTATAACTCATGCATTTACTTAGAAACAATATTAAACCTAAATGCAATATGAAGTTGAAAATGTATACGCCACATACATTTTCAATTTTATATTGCATTTTGTTTTAGCTGATGTGGTATTTTGATAAGGAATAAGGTCACACCATTCAAGAGGGTGTGACCAGAAAGTGTGACGTAACCAAGAATAGGCTTAAAAATCAAAAGAGTGGATAGTCGACACCTGGTGAAAATCAAAGGATAGCTAAAGCGAACGTACACCCAGTACCAATACTTGTAGAAGCTACTAATAAAAGTGAAATAAGCTTTTGTGTGATACATGGTACCTATCTCTTTTAACTTCAGGTAGGTTACTCGTTTTACTACTGAGACATGAGGGTATTTACCAATAGTTCATTACCCGTCGTTCACACTATTACCCAAAATCAAAAAATGTTTCGTCCGTACACAGTATCAACGAGACCTAGTTTTTACATAATATAATGAATTTTATTCACGACCTGCTATATTTCCGATAAATTTTAGATAAAGCCATTAAAAATAAGAAAGCAATGGAAACACTCTTGGTAGAACAGGTAAAGAACAGGTAAGTGGTAAAGGGCGTTGAGTTCATCTCGCGACCGAGATTGCACGTGCCGCGCTGCCGATATGGCGGATTACTTTCCTTTTCCATGATAAAAGGACTCTTGGCGCTCATTATAATGCTGGCCAGCTTAAAATAGCTTTTAAACAAAAAACCTATCGAAAAAAATATTACGATGATTTGATCTTGGAGACTCCTATTTCTTTTGAAAATTACATCAAAAGTAATATTATGTTTCAATATTCTCTGTTAAAATTGTAAAACTAGAGGCTTCATTTGTCTCTATGCACATATTTCTTGAAGTAAGCTATACGTCCTAGTTGTCTGCGTTCTCAACCACAGATTTCTACTCTGTGCGGTCAATCGTGTTTTCTTATTCTCCTATTCTCTCCCCGAGATTAGGTATAAACATATATTCCTCATGGAAGTGGGGTCAACTAGCTTTATCTTCTTCTCTACTTTACTTTATCCTCTACGTCTGGACTGGATACAGGCGAAATAAAATTGTAATTCGTACTAATACTTCACATCGCCTGAATTATTGTTCCTTAATATTTCCATAAAAATAAATTTTGGGAATATTGGTAATTATCCCAATATCTCTAAGATTTACTCTTCAAAGCAAAGGTAAATAAATAACATAGGCTTGAGCAATGCGATTATTCTCTGTGTGCATTTAATGTGCAATGCCACTTTTATCCTCCAATTTCTGACCATTTAGTGGTTAATTGAAATAGCGTTGTGACATAATTGAAACAATCTTCTCATTCTATTTCTGGACTAAGCCAATTTCAATCCCCATCATGGTGAGGCACCTTTTTCGTGGACCTTTTAGTGTATTAATGAAAGCGAATCACCATTTTAAGAAGATTTTTCTAACGTATCTTTCCCTAAACTTATTACCCATTATTTATTTTTAGCTTGAGAATGAAGTCCATATTTATTTTAATTAATTTTTTTTTTTTTTAGGGTGGCAAATGCATTTATTAAGAAAAACCAACGAACAATACTTTTATTAACCACAGATCGGCCGCAAGCCGATCAAAAGAAAATGCAATTGCTCCAAACCACTGTCAGAAATTGGAATCTCATTAAATGCGATGCCCTTATGCAGCGCATTTATCTTGAAACTTGCCTCGTCCTATTACTCTGAGCCTGTTGAACGTTTTCGCATGATCAGTCAATATTTGAAAATTAGTTTAAAAAGGCAAACTTTCCATTCTCTTACCAAATGTAGTCGTGTTCCGGTGGTAAGTTAGGAGTATCCTTGCACGGGTAGTAGCTCATCAGTAATGCTTAACGGGCTGATAACACCTAATTCGAATTCAGAAATGCGTGAACCATGAAAACATTTTTTAGAGGTATTTTCATTATTTTTTTCTATCGAGCGAAAATAATGGAATTGTGTTATGAGCACCAACCAAAAATAAAGTATATCCTGTAGATATACATATTTTTTTTTTATTCACCATGTTGCATTGTATCGAATGCAATAAGGCCTACAAAACTTACGTATTGAGTGTTATCACCCCGTTAAGGTGTTGCAGGTTTTGAAAACGGATAGAATGCTTTCTAATTGAAATCTTTCTTTGCCATAATTGCGAAACTACAAGTTATCCTGGGAAATAATGCAAAAATGTTTCTTTAGTTAATAAGAAATCTAAAAAGGTTTAGATATATTCCTAATACATACATTAAATAATGGCCAGGTCAAGAGTACAAGAACCGGCGAGCGTGTATGAAGAATGTGATTAAAGTTTTAAAAGTTGAGGAAGCGAAAGAGGTGTGTCAGGATCGTACTAAGTGGAGGGAAATAGTGCCCAACGGGAACCAGGTGTATGTACATTAAATCATTATTTTTGGTACTTGTCAAGAAAAATGAAAAGGATTGCTATGTATATTAGAATTTGCGTTGCAGAATTTGGGATTAGATTTTTTTTTCACACTGAGAGTATTTCAATCTCTTTCAAGCCAAGGACATCATACACTTCAATGACAATATTTTCAATAAGCATTAACAAGCCCACGAACACCCTACAAGCAGTTGGGAACGAACCAGTGACCTATGATCAAGCGTCCAAGTAAGGGCAGGCGCCTGAGATGGCGCAACCGTTGTTTGTATATAAATGCAGCTGTGCAGTTGGGTGGAGGTCGCGCCTTGGACTTTCCTTCGTTAGTCCCTTTGTTGATGTCTTTGTGTAGTTACTAGAAAGGATCAGTGTGTAGATACTTTTTTTAATTTTTTATTTATTATAAGCATTTGACCACGATCTCGCGTGATATTGAAAATGAAAATGTTTTTATTTCCAAATATCCTAAACTATTATACATTATAATAGGAGAAGACATGAATAAATTAGACATTAATAGTAGACTGCGGTACCTACCCTAAACTAGGCCTGTGTCTTAGGGCCCAGAGATACGGGTTTACAGATATGAATATGCATAAATCCAATTTTCAAATGGTGTGAACAAGTTACTCGTATAATTGAAAACACGGGTTTGACAATAAGCGTTGGTTAGACAAGTGACGATGCGGCCGTAGATGGTTTAAGACTAAACCTAGAAGGAGATATACTTAAATCCCTGAAAACAGAACATCATTCCGCATCACAATTGTAATGACTGCTTGGCGACACGATTTTGTTCAAGGTAGTAACTACCCACGACCGAAGCCTACCACCAGTATAATACCACCACCAGTCTGAATGGTTAAATTTGGAGTCAATTTTGAGGTACCTCAGATCAGAAGATTACTCCGTGGGAGGTATCTTCTAGGGGCCTAGGAATGAGACTTATAATAATAATGAATTTCGGTAAATAAACAAAAGTATCGGTCTAAATGTGTTAAAATTAGTAGCTGCAAATAATCTTTAATCCAATGCACGTGCTAATGAAATGCTTGTCACATCTTCGTCATTAATCAAAGTACATAGATAGGTGTACAAAAATGTACAGGTACGAATGACGTATATGGGTGCTGAAATCGGGCAACGCCAGGAGCTGCATAATAATACTCATCATAAAATTATCATCTGAAGCACAACGCATCTAAAATAATAATAGTGATAGTGAGCGATTTCATCCAAAATCTTAAGTATAACTTAAGATTTTGGATGAAATCGAGCCGATAAGATAAGCCTACCTGTGAAGCCGCGCACACTTCGTCGTAGAAAATAACCAATGTTCTTTTTTAACCCCCGACGCAAAAACGACGGGGTGTTATAAGCTTGACGTGTCTGTCTGTGTGTGTGTGTGTGTGTCTGTCTGTGGCATCGTAGCTCCCAAATGGATGAATGGATTTTGATTTTGTTTTTTTTTGTTTAAAAGTAGAGTTAGTCGAGAGTGTTCTTAGCCATGTTTGGTGGAAATCGGTCCAAGATGGCCGCCGCTACAAAATGGCGGATTACTTTTTTTCTCTACGACCCCATCGATATGGGTATCAAATGAAAGGGCTTAACTAGTTGAATACAGCGCACTATAATACATTTAAAATCAATTTAATTAATTAAATTTTTAATTTAATTCATTTGTACTACTTATATTTTATTCATGTACTATTTTTGGCCATGGAAAACAATCCTGGGTCCTCCAGTGACCGTTACCATTGGGCACCTGTTTTACTCATCATTGACATAAAAAGGTAAACTGAAACAGCTATAATTTCTTCTGCTATACGATTATTTATATAAAATCCGTAAATAGCTACCTGCTTAATAGAACTTCTTATGCTTACGAGTAATTAGTTATGTTTCTATTTTCTAAATAAGTAATATAAGTACGACTCGAGTAATGGATGGTAGAAAGAATAGAAATGAAAACTCTTTATTGTACACACAAAAAATAATATAAACTAAGATTACACAGAACAATTGGCGGTCTTATCGGTAATAGCGATCTCTTTCAGACAACCAAGCAGGGAAAGGAAATACATAACTAGGTACATATAGGAGTAATGACAATGACTAACAGTGTCAGGGCCAGTCAGCCAGATCATTAACCTGAGATAAGAGAAATCTTGTTTATTCTTTGCTCCACGTTTGCAGATTTAAAACACCTAATGAACTTTAGATAATGTTATCTGAACAAATTTGCAAATAACTTAACTACACCAACGTATTGTAGAAAGTTCTAGATTTTTTAAATGAAACCAGCACAAGCAAGCTCTTAAAAATACTTAGGTACTATGTAAAAGGTTCCTAATTTGAAAAGCGATAAAGATTATGCTGTAATCTAGGAACTAAGACAGGCTAGTAATTATTGATTTTTGGTAATCTAAGTACTAAATTACTGTTATAATTATAGCACCGCCAAGTTTAATTGCAAAAATTAAATTTATAAAAACTACTCCATGCTATATTTCAATAGAAGAGGCTAGACTAATAGGGACTATAGGAGGCCCATAGTAATAGGGATTAGAAATCTTGACAAGGTCAAAAAAATTTTAACCAACATCCCCTTTAATAAATTAAACACCGTTCTACTTTTAGATCAAATTTAAATTGAACCCTTAGAATAAATAAAGAATATTTTTTTTTTAATTTATAAATTGTTTTTTTTTTAAGTTTTAGCATGTTCTGGGTAATAATACTTAGTCCTTGTCTAAACTAAATCCTGAACCATGAAAATTTTAAATAAAATTTGAAACACTCCTGAATGTAGACTCTTAACCAGCTAATGAAATATTAATGGCACCTCATCTTTTAATTCAGTTTTGCAGCAAGTCCCCTATTCCTTTTTGGCAGTCATTGAATTTCTAACCTGCCTTATAAGAAATTAGAGGCAGTATTTTGGCGCAGTGCCACACTCATTACCGATATTACTGAGCAAGTTCTAAAGGAACTCGTTATGAAATGAAATGATAACGGGATCTTCCTTTAGTGTTTATGTAGCGTAAAAGCCCGAACTCGATAGTTAGGTAGGTAAGTACCTAGCTACTTAGGTAGGTGTAGGTACCATAGTTACATCTATTAGGTCTAGGCTGGCAATCCTGCCTCCAACCTAATTACTTTTACTTCATTTAATGACTAAGAAAATAATCATGTGAGTAGGACTCTTTACCGTGGTAGGACCTACCTATAAGCACGGTTCGCGAAGAAGAAATACAAATGCTAGAAGTAAAAATAAATAAGTATAGGTTAACTTGAAAGTATCTTCCGTATTTTTCTAAGACTTATAAGCAAAGGTAGGTACGATTAAAAGTGCAAAAAATAGAGTTTTGAAAAGTCCCTCCTTATCAAAATTCGTGTTAAATTTCTATGTTCCTAAAAAAATAACATTGCCATTTTCTTTTGTTATAGTTGGAGAACGTGCAGTGTTGCCTGGACTTCCTCCACGCCCAAAAAGTCCAGGGATTGGAGCAGGTCACAGCTGTTGACATCCGAGACGCTAAACTAAAAGCGGTCCTCGCTCTATTTTTCGCGCTAAGCCGCCACAAGCAAGCGTCAAAACAAAGAATAGCGCCATCTAGCGGGAATGCTACAAACAGCGGGAAAACTTCCAACGAAGATGTTTCACTGAGCTCCGTGCAGCGCATCACAGGTGGCAGCAGTTGCGATGATGTTTTAGCGGCTAGAGACAATGCCAACGAAATGACGACTCTAACAGCTAATAGGTAAGTTTAATTTTAATAATAATAATTATTATTACTAGAAATATGAATGTGTGCTAAAAATATGCCAAACAATCATTAAAAAACCTCGCAATCGTTTTTTTATAGTAGCGCCATCTATGTGTTTATTATTGAAGCGCTTAGGCGTGCTGGTTGCACGTGATGGTAGTAGTGAAACAAGTTCACTAAATTTTGTCTAGATGGCGCTTTAAAGATTTTGTCAATAAATTTTAAGCTTGGTGTGTACAATATTTATTTTCTTTTTTGAAATGCTGCAATGGGCAATAAAATGTACATAAAATTCTGTTTTAAACCATCGAAAATTTACATCCAATTAATTGAATAAATAAGTTAAACTCTATCGTTAATTATTATTAATATGACAATCTACATCTAAATTATTATTGTGCCCAAATTTATGTTTAGAATTTTTTTAAGTAGGTACCTACCTGCTTAATTGCTTAAATTAATTAGATCGGAAGGTTAAAAATAAAAAGTCCATCTTTTCGTTTATTATTATTACTGTAAATACGAACTCGGAAGATCGGAAATGCCTACCGCAGAGTGCAAAGCAATAACTCTCATCTACGACCACTAGTGACTAGTGACACATCTATTTATGTCACCAGCGCCCTCTGTTGGCGAGTTGCCGAGCCGCGCTTACTCATATTCTATGTTGGTAAACAACGATGAAAGATGCTACTTTACTATACAAATACTACTTAGCTGAAAAAGTCCTCTCTTACAAGAAGTAAAATAAAATAAACTTGCTCACCTACTTAGATAATATAGTAGAATTAATACATAGCGGAAAGTGGCGGCGGCGGCTTGATAGCGGTTTTAAGAGCGGAATTAACACTAAATATTAATTAATAGCTAATGATTAGGTATACTTAGTAGACTTAAAGTTATTTTATTTTATTGATAAGTATGTAGGTAATATTATCAAGTACCTACCAAACAGTAGGTAACTACCTATACGTATAATATTATCCGTGTTACCGTATCTATTCTGGCACGATAGTCAATGAATTCAATGAGGGAATGTAACCTCACCATCGGGCCGTCTGGTTTTGTGTCTGTTTCTAAAAAAAAACCTCCCTTAGACGTTGGTAAACAAATTCTTTTCAAATCTGTCCCGTCTATTTTTTTAAACGGTTTTATTTAGCTTACTCCGTTTGTTTCTAGTTACATGCCTTTAACAACATCCAAAAAAACCTCCCATTGTCTCCTAATTTTCGAAACAGTAGCTTCCGACCTGTGTAACCAGCAATCACGTGGACCTCTCAACCCTAAAGCGGACAATGGCGCTGTGATTGCGAGAACAAAGCGAGGATGTCACGTGAGGCCCGAAGTTGACTCGCGACGGGTTAACAACAAGAAGGTTATAATCAATGAAGGCTGCAAAGTGAACACCAAACTGAAGCAAGCTAAAAACGAAATACTATAGTCAGTGAGATAGGAAACAACAGTGACGTTATATTTTTGGTGTTCACGCCGCAGGATCCATTTGAATTTAAGATTCTTTGTTTAATCCCTATCTTTAATCACAGCTAAAACATTTCCCATTGTCATCTAATTTTCAAAACAGTAGCTACGTGTAACCAGTATCAACCCTAAAGCGGTCAATGGCGCTGTGATTGCGCGGACAATGCGAGGATGTCACGTGAGGCCCGAACTTGACTCGCGACGGGTTAACAAGCTATTGTTTGACTGTTGACTGTCACGGTGAAATGACACGTGTCTCGGACCACACCTACTGGGTATGGTAGTGGTAGCTTGGGAGGTTGGATGAGCTGTTTTCTTTTTATTAAGTTTACCCGCGTTATTACAAAACGCGGACTTACTATCGTAAGTCGGGTAAGACGGGTTAATGCCAATACTATCGTATTGGCATTAACCCGTCATGGTTCGCTTAGGACATGGTTTAATACCTACCTACTTATTTATTTTTAGTCTTAGTATATATAAATAAAGAAAAATTACATTAAAATGTTTTCAACATCCACAATCCACTTCCACCCTGAAAATTCTTTTACCTTAGAAATTTTTAGGGGCTAAGACAACTTTACGGTTATAATAATATGGCTGAACTGCCGAACCGATTAAGCTTTAATTTTGTACTTTTTTTTTTTTTTTTTATATTAAATAGGACTGCGTTTGACCACAGTCTCACCTGTTGGTAAGTGAAGACGTGGTCGAAGCTGTTACACACAGGCCTAGCAAATACCTATTAACCCTCGACTTGAAGACACCCAAGTTGTAATTTTCGGGAAACACTGAAGCGGGTAAGGAGTTCCAAATCTTCGCCGTCCGGATTATGAAGGTCGAAGCAAATCGCTTCGTGCGGACAAACGGAATATTAACCATGTAGCGATGGCGCCGTACCGTTTCTCTAGATGTTCGGTTGTAAAATGGAGACGACGGAATCAGATCATGCAACTCCTGAGCGCATTCACCGAAATGCACTTTGTAAAAGACCGATAAACTGGCAACCTGCCTACGGTGTTCCAGGCTTAGCAAGCGGCGATCCACCAACGAGTTGTCAGCAATAAGCCGTTTTGCTCGTCTCTCAATAGAATTCAAAGTCTCGAGCTGATACTTAGCAGAACCATCCCAAAGATGAGAACAATACTCCATACACGACCGGACTTGCGCTTGGTACAGATTGAGAAGCTGCCCCGGTGTGAAGTATCGTCTCACTTTGTTCAGGATGCCAAGCTTTTTCGCTGCAAGTTTAGCTTTAGACTCTATAAACGAAGCAAAATTTAGGGTAGGTGTTAAAGTCATACCTAACAACTCAAGGTGGTCACCGATCGGCACAGATACATTACGGAAAGTGGGATTGAGCACGAACCGACTCTTTTTAGAGGAGAAGAGACAAGCCTGAGTTTTTGACTCATTAAACCTGACGAGGTTGGCGTCTCCCCAGTCAGAAACAGCCTTCAACGTCAAGTTTAAACGAGCGATCATGGACTCCCGAAGTGACTGAATTTGTGCACTACTGTCACTTATAGTTTTATAGACGCTAAAACAACAGATAGGCTTTTCTGTTAGTAAAACCTACTTATTATTTTCACCACTGCTGGGTAATGTCCTCCATTTACTTCAGAACCCCACCGAGCTGATATAAATAAGATGAGCGAGGTATACCTACCTACCGATCCGGTGAAATTCGAAATGCTGACAATATACTGAAAAAAAAAATAGCACTCCGGGAGTGCCGGCAGAAGTGAAAACTTCAATATTAACGTTGTGTTTAATTATAAGTATAAAAATACTATCATTTATGAGGTAGAATACAATTTTTATTTATTGCGCTATCGTACACAAATATGACAATTTATATGTTGTTATTTATAATATTATATCGTTATTTATATATAACATTAAATTTTATCTCTCAGAAAAATCAACTTCCATCCATAATTTCGACGACTTTTACACCATCGTTATTATCAGAATCATCATCGCAAATTTTTACAACTGATACAATTGGTTTATGATAACTGAAGTAAGAAACAAACAGTTTTGATTCAAACCTATTTAAGTGTCTAATAAAGACCGCATCAATAGTAGTTTTGTATTTCGTTGTGCTAAAATTGCGACCATTTGACATAGTTAAACCAAATTCATTATTTAAAAATTCAATTAATGATTGATTTTTATCGTCTGCAAAATTTATATTTAAATCAAAATTAAAAAATAAAACGGGCGCGCGCTTGTCTAAGCCCCCTGTGCCGCCTAAACAGAGCAGCACACTCAGGCACGGTAGAAAGAGTGGGAGATACTAGTTCCTCTCCCTTCCCCTCGATCTTACGCTTTTTCGATCAGCATCACGTGACCCTGACGCGAGTTTGAAAGTTTTTACCCATACAAAAAAAAGTGCTCAGCGCCGCTAAAGAAGTTTTCACTTCAAAAATAGATTTAAATAAATGAAACAGAAAGCGTTTACTTAAATTTCCAAGCAAAAAATTTACCACTAAAATGCAACTCAAAATCTTCAAATCCCAAAGTTCAAGCTAGGTATTTTCTCCCGATATCCAATGGCAGTCGCATCCAGTCCTTACAAGGAGGACCCATCTAAGGAAGCTGGTTCCATTGTGCCCGGAGCCGGTTGTTCACCCGGGGGAAAAACTTGCGGAATTCGCGAGTCTCGTTTGGTGGCCGCATTTCTAAGTTCGGTTTGCGAATGAGGTTTTGGGAGTACAAGAAATTAAGTTTGTGTTTAAATATATAAGTACTACTTGGTGCCTCTTGGTATATATTTATGACAAAAAGATCTAGGTACCTACCTAATTTATTAGAATTGTTTTAGAATCAATGAGTAATTTATAATAATTAGGTATATTATATTTAGGTAAATGATTTCTATGTCTCAATTTATATAGAACTGGTTCTTTTCAAATGGACCAAATCAAGTATAATAAATGTCCCTAATCTTTAACGAAAGCATCCAAAACAGGTAGCTAAGCGGCAATTAAATTCTAAATAACTTCATTTGAATACAAAACAATGTCTCAATAACCATATAGGAAACAATAAATTGCCCAATGTTGCCAAGCTCCATCTTAGCATTTTAGTGGATTCTGTGCAATCTGTCTGCAAACTGATACAATTTCATAATCCTTGCAGTTGATTCAAGGCCACTTAAGAGGATTTATAGTGAGGGAAGCCCGGTCAAGTTTAGGTATATTAGCTGAGCGCGACGCACACCAATGCATCACTTACGCGGCCGAGTAATACAACATGTAGTCGCTTGGAATAAAATGTCTTGATCCTATGCAATGCAAGTTATTTGTTGAAATCATTAAGTCAATATGTAGGTATTAAAGTTTTAACCCCCGACGCAAAAACGACGGGGTGTTATAAGTGTTTAACCCCCGAAGCAAAAACGACGGGGTGTTATAAGTTTTTAACCCCCGACGCAAAAACGACGGATCATTCCCTTTTAGTTCCCTAGTGGATCTAGTGGGAACTTCTTTTCTCAGTAGTTCCCCTTTTTTTGAAAAGGGGGGAGGGGGCAGGGGGAAGAGAGGCGGAGGGGTGAAGGGGTAGGGGGAGGGAGGGAGGTGAGGGGGAAGGGGGGAGTGAGGGGGGCAGGGGGAAGGGTGGGGAGGGGTAAAGTGGGAGGGGGAAGGGGAAAGGGAGAGGGGAGGAGGGATGGTGAGGGGGAAGGGAGAGGGGGAATTGGAGGGTGAAGGGGAGGGAATGGGAGGGGAGGGGAGAAGGGGGAGGGGAGGGGAGGGAAAGGGGAGGGGTGAGGGAAATGGGGAGGGGTGAGGGAAGGGGATGGGGATGAAGGGGGGAATAGGAGGGATGAGGGCGGATGGGGGATGATGGGGGGATGTGAGGGGGAGGGGAATGAGGGATGGGGAGGGGGATGGGGGGCTTAACTAGTAGAATACAACGCACTATGATAAATTTAAAATTTAAGATGGCCGCCACCAAAAAACCGCTAATTACATATTTTGAAAGCGCTGCGTTGGGGGTTGTTATTAAATTTTTAATTTAATTCACTTGTTGCTATAGTAAGCTAGCTGTGCGGCGTGCGCATGTTTCTCTGTCTCTCTCTCTCTCTCTCTATCTCTTATAGAAAGCAAGCCAGATATTTTCATTTCTATTTCGCATTGAACAGTGTGGTGTCGCGACGATTATTTTGAGTGTATACAGGTTTTTTGTAAATAATAAATCATGTAAATCGTGGGAACTTCGTTCCATCTGGGTGTCTCTTGACACCTCTCAAGTTTTTTATTATAATACTAGCTGCGACCCGCGCTGTTACCCGCGGCACAGTTATTGCCAATAAAACTTGATTATAATAATTTTGGCCAAGTGGGGTTACGGCGTAGATTTTGGCCAAGTGTGATAACGGCGAAGATTTTTGCCAAGTGGGGTCGATGGCGAAGATAAGTACATGATAAGTACGCTGTCATGGGAGAAATGAAAGATCTTGAGGAAATCTACATTTCAGATGACAGCTGTCAAACTTGATATGTCAATATCTCAGAAAGACTCTTCCATGACAGCATACTTATCATGTACTTATCTTCGCCATCGATCCCACTTGGCAAAAATCTTCGCCGTTACCCCACTTGGCCAAAATTATTATAATCAAGTTTTATCGGCAATAACTGTGCCGCGGGTAACAGCGCGGGTCGCAGCTAGTATAATAATAAAAAACTTGAGAGGTGTCAAGAGACACCCAGATGGAACGAAGTTCCCACGATTTACATGATTTATTATTTACAAAAAACCTGTATACACTCAAAATAATCGTCGCGACACCACACTGTTCAATGCGAAATAGAAATGAAAATATCTGGCTTGCTTTCTATAAGAGAGAGAGAGAGACAAACAGAGAAACATGCGCACGCCGCACAGCTAGCTTACTATAGCAACAAGTGTATTAAATTAAAAATTTAAAAAAAAACCTCAACGCAGCGCTTTCAAAATATGTAACCCCCTCCCTTCTCCTCCCCCTCATCCCTCCTCCTCTCTTCTACCCCTTCCCCCTCCCTTCTCCCCCACCCCTCCCTTCTCCCCCTTCCCCCTCCCCTTCCCTCCTCCCCTTCCCTCCTCCCCTTCCCCCTCACTTCTCCCTTCCTCCACCCACCGTCCCTTCTCCCCCTAACCCTTCTCCTCCCCCTCACCCCTCCCCTTCCCCCTCCCACCTTCCCCCTTCCCCCCCTCCCCCTCCCCTTCCCACTCTCCCCGCCCCTCCCCTCCCCCCACCCCTCCCTTTT